>BSBM01000484.1:15842500-16470000 GCA_027924585.1 Larix kaempferi
ATGATGATGAAGATGATGATGACGGAGATGATGATGATGAAGAAGATGATGATGGTGGTGGTGGTGATGACGACGAAAATGATGATGATGATGATGAAGATGGTGATGACAATGATGATGATGATGATGAGGAAGATGATGATGATGATGATGATGATGATGATGATGATGATGATGATGATGATGATGATAACCACATGATGGGACTTGGTTGAGAAAACCTTCTTAGTCTTTGATGGTTAGTATACTTCTTCTCTGGAAAACCATTTCCAAGGCCCTAAGACATGTAGATATTAAGTTCAAAACCATATAATCGCACTTGCATCCTCAATCATGGGACAATGATACGTCAAGAGGCCATGTGTAGTTGGTGGAGGTAACCTTCTTAGCCCTAGATGGATATAAGATTCCTTTAAGGCCCGAGTCTCAGGTCCTCCCTTTACCATGTCCAATTCCTTAAGTCCCCAAGACTTGGATACATCTAGCACAATGGATACCCTTGTAAAGTCTTGTTTGGTGCTTTCGAAAATTGTTCATGGCCTTGGATGTCTAAATGGTTTCTTTATGGTCAAAGGAACAATATTCTTTCATAAAACATCATTCCAAAACCCTTGATTAGGCATGGTGCATACATATTTCTCAAAACCACTTCATGGTATCGACATGCTTAATCATAGGCCAATGATACCATTAAGAGGTCATGTTTGGTTAGTGGAGTAAATCATCATACCTCCTTCTCAATAGAATATTCCTTTAGGGCCCAAGGTTCAGATCTCTCTCTCTCTGACTATCTCTCTAAATTACCTATGGGTTATAGGTTTTAAGGCTCGGGTGTTTGATGATAGAGTTTAGGGTTGATGAGAATTAGAGGTTATAAGGGTTAGGGGTTAAGTTTTATTTGACTAGACACTTTAGAAGTTAGGATTACGTGGTTAGGATTATAGAGGTTAATGGATATATATCATTATGTGTTAGTATTTATGAGTTTTAGGGGCTATACTAGTTTAGGATTATAGTGGGCCAAGAGTTATGATGGTTAGTTGTATTGGGGACTAGGGATTGCAGTGGCTAGGGCATAATGGTCAAGGGTTTGGGGGTTGAGATATGGGGGTCATGGATTTATGGTTACAAGGATGAAGATTTATATGTACATGAGGATAATGCGAGTTAGTAATTTTGTGTAATAATATATCTGCTAACCCTTGTGGTGAAGGAGATAAGAGAGGGGTGAGAGAGGGAGGAGGGATTGGGTAGAGTGGAATAGAGGGGGGGGATTGGGTGGATATGAAGAGAAGAGGGGTGAGGTTATAGAGAGGGGGGGCGATTTAGTGATACATAGAATAAAATTAAGGTGTAAAACAAAACGCGTACACGCATCTACGTGTGCGCACACAACAACGCGTTCGTGCTATAACGCGTGCGCACATCTACATGTGTGTACACAACAACGCGTGCACTCTTTAGCACGTGCGCGCATTTTCGTGCACAAGTGTATGGATTCAAATTGTTTTTGGTGCCCTTGCAGGTTTGGTATTAGCTTCAGATTTCCAAACCTTGAGGCTCAGTCTGATTTATGGCAAAACACACCAATTTCTATAACTTCATGTTTTTCATGCTTATTTATGCATATGCTCCACTTGTGAACTACATATGAAATTGCACACACTTGTGGAGCTCTGTGTGTAGACTCTAACTATATATTTTTTGAATAGATCTGTTATTGCTTTCTATTTTTAATTCATTTTTAAATGCACTCATGTCAAATTTGTAAACATAGGTCCTTTATTTGTCCTATAACTTTTGATTGGATTACCAATTTCGAGAACCCGCACAAGAGTACAAGAATACCTATAAGCTAAAAAAAAAAGTTTTTTTGATTATCTTCAGACCATGATATGGTGGACCAACACTCGACCATGTTGTGTTAAGGCTTCACTGACTTTCGTAATTTAAAAAATATATATAAAATTAACTTTTAAAATTTTGGAAAAATAGCCCCGCACAAGATTTGTCTGTTGCCTACACCTCTACATATTTTTTTCCTCATAAATTGACAATTTACATAACAAATAGGTGGACCCACAAAAACATGTGCATTATGTTTTAGAGAAAAATAGCATACCAATATTAAAATAATGACATTTTGGGGTGGTTATGCCACTTTTCCATATATGAAAGTTATATATTCCGGAAGGTGATCCGTTTTTCTACGTTTCATCTTTTTACACCGAATTTGAAAAAAAATTATAGGTGCCTCTAATAATTCATTTTATTAATAATATTTCTATTTTTTCAGCATGTCATTGCAACTAACGTGTCATAATTGGGTATCATTACCTTGCACCAGCCCTCAAGTGTAAACTCTACAGTGTTACCTTTACTAGAATAAGTGATTTAATAGACTGACAATAAATTAGAAAAAATTATTGGAACCCATATTACATCATTGAACTGATCATCATCGAACTAAATTATTCTAGATCCTACAACATTAAGAGATCTATCATCACCTACAAATATTCATTTGGTGTCACATTCATTTAGAGCAAAAAAAATGACTTTATCCTTAGTGACATGATAAGATGCTCTAGAATCAATGAGCCACTCATTAGAGGAAGAAGAGGAAGATGCATTGAAGGAAAAACCATAAGCAAAAAGTACATGTCCATGATAATTAGAGTTAGAAGAAGAATCAAGGTTGATGTTGTGCTTCTTCATTGTTGCTTCTGAGACTCCCATCTTCTTGAGACACTTAGATTCCACATGACCATCTTTCCAAAAAATTGCAATGACACTCAGCCTTATTACCTTTTGATTTGGTTCCTTTTCATCATTGGAAGGATGCATTGACTAAGAGGGTTTGAGACCCTTGTCTTGCTTATTGTTGCGAGGATTTTTCATCTTAGGATGATTGGACTTAACCTTTTTTTGTGCCACTAAGTATTTTCTAGATGTATTTGCATTGTTGATCACTCCAATATGTAAGAGATTGTCTTACTCTTGAATCAAAGCATCAAAAAATTATTCAAGAGAGGGTTCTATTTAGTTAGTACCTAGAGCTAGTTCCATGGAGTAAAAGGTAGATAGAAAAATAGAATAAGAAGCACCAAGCTTAGAAAGAATATGATAAATACATTGCTGGTCTTCCTTTTTAATGTTGCATTCTTCAACTAAGAGTCTAAGGGTTTTGTACTTAGATAGATAGTCTTGAATGCAAGAGAAATCACTTGGATTTAATAAAACCAATTCATTTTATAGCTAGTGACCTCGAATATCATTATGTTTACCAGATATGGTTTCTAAATTTTCCCAAGCTCCATCTAGTGTGCCAATTCCTTGAAGGTGGAATTGTAACTTACTAGACATGTTCATCCTGATTAATCCACAGGCTTCAGCACTTTTATTCTACCATTTTATTTTCTTGCCAGCATTAGTGGGGGGGGTTTCTTTTCCCAAGCTAATCTAGTAAATTTCCCTACTTCGTAGGGCATCCTCCATGCAAGCTCTCCATGAGAAGTAGTTGGAACTTGGTATAGGTAAGTAGAATATCACTTGGAGTGGCCATATTAACATATGTGGGTAATATGACTTCAAATGCAGAATCTAATGGTCTAAATGCACATATCTTGAAAAAATAGGAAGTTTAAAAAAAAAACACTAAAAATGGACTATAGATGCCTAAGTTATGCCATTTTGAAGAAAGGAATAAAAAAGAGCCAAGGAGCCACATGGAAGGCAAAGGTTGATCCATGTTGTGATTGAAGAAAAAGAATGCGGTAAATAATTTCCTCCCTTACTATATTTACCTATAAGCTCACTTTTACAAATAAGATGTTTTGAAATAAGTGACTCACTTTTATAAAACAAGTGGGAAACACTTTTACAAAGTAGTTACTTTATAAATTAAAGTTTCATGAACTTTTGCAAAAAGTAACAAAAGATGGACTTCAACCCAAGACCTCTTACTTATTCAAGTAACTTTAAAGCAAGTGAATTAAGCAAAATATTTAGTAATAGTATGGAGGAGAATGGGACTGTTGTTGTTGTTGTTGTTGGGAGAGCATGCCTACCCTAAAAAAATTTCTTTTTGACCTAGAAGACACTTTACACAACCACGCAAAACAAAAATCAAAACTATGAAACTGCAATTTCCCATATTTGGGGTTACTCCTTGGTTAGCTTACTTGGAAATATATGTTTTCTCATTTTTTTTGGTTAATCAAGTATGTACAAGGTGCACGGAAAAGAGCATACATAGTCAAGAAAACGTTTTCCACTTTTTTTATGATTCTCCAAGTTCATACAGAGTGCATGAAAAAGATCATATGCAAAATGAAAAGGTAACAAATAGGAATAAAACATAAAACCAAGCTAGAATATGAGAACAAATCAAGAATAAAACATAAAACCAAGCTAGAATATGAAAGAATATGAGAATTTTTTTTTAAATCCTTAAATGTAAATATTATACCTCTGGATCTGGTAAAATGGTCATATCTTGGGAAAACATAAAAAATTTTGAGTGAAACAAAAAGTGTTTCCAATTGAAATAAGCACTTTAGATGCAATGGAGCACCTCTCTCATCCTATATATACATAGAAATAACATAATACAAAAATCCTTTGATGCAAAAGACTACACCGGTTCAAGATCTTGATCATAAATGGGAGTCGAACTTCATAAGTTCTGTGATACCATGTTTGATTGACATAGGATATTTTCAAAATATAGAACACCTTGAGCAGTCACTCACACAAATAGGTCACAGATAAACACATTGATTTTTACATGGTTAAAACACACAAAGAGGGAAACATTCCATAACCCTATCCAAATAGCTACTTGAGGAAATAAATTATGCAAAGGAAAAAAATTACATATGAGTTTCTCATAATCGATCATCAAGAAAATGACCCTCCATGCCCTTTAAATAGAGATCGTGGACCAATTGGGTGTTAAGCAATAAATCAATAGATGTTGCGATTAAGGTGAAGATGAACTGTTGGATCACTCTATGTCTAGAAGATATCATGACCATCAGATTACATAAGTACAAACACATACTAATGCGTACTAAATAAATGTACACTTTACCTAAAGGATCATTATAACAAGTTGATATTAACTAACTCCTAAGTGTCTAAATATCCTAACATCCACCAATGATAGCAACAACGGATTCAGTCCATGACCATGTCCCACATTTATCTATTAGCACATAAATCATAGATACCCAAGGTCCCAACTACACATGTTTGTTAATTTATTGAATCTCAACATGTATTTGTTCATGTACACTCTTTTGTGAAGCATTTGTAGCGTGTTATATTAGGGTGGCGTTATGTATTATACCATATTATTTACACATGTATGTGTAGTAAGAAGAAAAATCCTTGAGGCTAATTTGTAAATAAATAAACTATTGTGGGGACAGTCAATAGGGATGGTTGATATGCATTTAAACAAGCTCTTTTCGCGAGTTGAGAATCAACCTCACATCCTTAGAGGACACAATATTTTTGAACTAGTGGATGGAAAGCTACTCCATTGTGCATGACTATATATGTGATGGAGTCACATTTGAAAAAATATTTCAACGATCATAGCCAATGGAACACATGACCTAGTGATATGGACAAAATATAAGAGATGTCACTAAATAGAAAAGAACCACTAAGTATAACTATTTAGAAATCAACACAAATTAGGGTTCATTCTTTGCAGAGTCATGTGGAAACAAATACCCAAGCAAATATCAGATTCATGAGGTCCATGGGGTGTGGAATAGACAGTGAATGGGTGTATTTTTAAGCCACTCCTTATGTAAAGACAGTGGTTCGAAAATCTATGAATAAGAGCCTTACAAAAAAAACTATTAGATTCATGAGGATGACTCCCTTGGTGTCTAGTATTGGGTGGAAAGCAATGAGGAACCATTCATGTTATGGATATTAGTGAGATGGAAAGTATAATAAACCATTATGCATTGGCACATGACATCCTTATGATGGATTCAAATATTGTACAAACAATATGTAAGGTATTTAGTTTCTACTCCCCTTATTTTTATGTTGTCTTCACTATTTTGTAATATAAATTCTTGAAATTTTTGTTCGTAGTATCCATATTAATCCTGGTATTATGCATTCATAACATGCTTGTTTCTAGAGGCTTTGTTTACTAGGCCAATGTGATTGTTATGTAAAAATAATTCATAAAATTATGGTTTCTAGTAGCCTTACTTACTAGGTTGGCATTATTCTTAGGTAAATATAAATCATGGAATTCTATTTTCCAGTGGCCTTATTTATCAAATCAACATTATTATTTTGTAATATGAATACTTGAAATCTTTTGCCATGGCAATATCCTTTATGCATCATTCTTTCTTTTGACACACATCAAAATGGTATTCATGATACTCGGGTCATTTAAAGACTACAAATCTTATTAGAGCAAATTTGGGGTCTAAAATGGGCCTTATAAGAAAACGAGCCACCTCGTAAGAAAACGAGCCATTGAATTCAAGAACCAATAAAATTTCAAGAAAAAGAGTAAACCATATAATGGTTGAGTTGGCATATTTGACATTAAAAAAACTATTTTTTTTAATCTGTATTTTCAACATATATCCTTGTCATTTTCCTCAAATTTCGAGCGGGAGCACTCGTTGGATGCGGAATTAAATTATGCATCCAATAAGTGCATACTTTTGAGGGACCCCACACCACAAAAAATGATAAATACATTAAAAAACATGCTACTTTAAAAAGTAACATGTTTTTTTATGTATTCAAAGTAACACATTTTTTTATGTATTTCTCATTTTTCGTGAGGTGGGGTCCCTCAAAAGTATGTAGTGTGGGTACTTGTTGGATGCAAAATTTAATTCCACATACAACGAGTTCTCCCACTCGAAATTTGAGTAAAATGATATGGAGATATGTTGAAAATACGAAGAAAAAATAGTTTTTCTCTTTTTCTCCAAAATTCATAAATATTATTTTATTATTTTCCTTAGGAGACCCATTTCATACCTCAAATTTTCTCTAATGGGGACATTGGTGTAATTTGGTTGCAAGTATTTCTCCAAGAAGTTTTGTATTCCAATCGCACATGGAAATAATTTTCCTTCCCTAATTTCATGCCAATATTTATTGGAAATGTTATATCACCTAAATATTGTTCAACCATAGTGATGCTTTTAATTATATAATAATTATTCACATTTGGGTGCATACATGTTGGTTGAAGAAATTGACCAAGTATATTCACCAAAATAAAAGAGAGATGTAAATGCCCAGGTTCATGTGGAACTTAATTCATTTTTCATTGTCAATTGAGGATTTCATGAATAAATTGTTCGAGTTCTATCGAAAGTTCTTTGAGAAAATTGATTAGATAAATTATTTCAAAGAATAGGGGGATCCACACCTAGGTGAGTAAATATGTCAAAATGATGGTTATTTAGCCAAGATTATTGATTTATATATATAACTAACAATTATTTGGATATGTTATTTGAAACACTGCAAGTATCTAGGTCCAAGCATGCATGGAATTCTAGCATTCAAACTAGTAAACAAAATTCCATTAATTCAAACCATAATCACATCAAGTAATAGTTACTTGGAGAGGTTAGTGTTCAATGATGATTCAATGATTTTTTTTATTTTGTGTGTGTGTGTGTTATACAAATCATACAAATATTATCGATTTGATTCCAGTGTTATTTTAGGCCTACAACACTTCCTCTTGCAAAATAGATAGGCTTATTAGGAAACTTATAGTACAAACATACTCATATTATTGGCTTTATGTGCATGAAAAAATATATATTTTCTCAAAATTTTATAGTGGACCATATACATAATTCTACATGGGACAATCCACTTAACATATCAAAAATTGAAGTCCTTTATGACCCTTTCCATCTAGACATTCTAAGTATCAAGTCACAACTAGGAAAACTAGATATAGTCTACATTGTGTGCAATCCATGATCAAAGATAGCCTTTTGTAAATTCATGTATGTGAATAGGCGAAATAATATGAAAACATGTTATAAATGAGTATTTGTTCTTTAAAGGTGCATCCCTTTCATTCCTCTTGGTGCGTCAACCATGGGTCATACAATAGATCAAAATTTAGCATCAGTGTTTGCAATATCATTAGAGATATCACTTGATTGTAACACATTCTTCAATGAATGCAACACCAACACGGTATACAATAGAACGAGAACTATATACAAAGAACGAGAACTATAGACATAAAAAATCAAATTTTTGCATCAAAAACCAACCCCAAAACAAAAAGTGGTGATACCAGTATCACCCCTTTTTTGGGGGGGGTCTAAAACTACAAATTTTTTATAACCTTGGGTGGTGTCATTACAATCAAAACCCTAAATCAACCCCCTATTGGAAAAGTGGAACTCCAAGAATCACCCTCATTTTTATTCAAGGTTAAAATTTGAAAAACATTCACTTTAAAAAAACAAAAACAAAAAAAAGTAAATAAAAAATTCAAAATTTATTCAAAAAATTCAAAAAAAAAAAAAAATTATAAACAAATCAATATTATAAAATTTATAAACAAATTTTTTTTTAAAAAATGCATGAAAAAATTTGTAAAAACTAAAATTTTTAAAATATTTTAACATTTTGAAAAAAAATCCAAAAGAACTACAATTTTAAAAAAAATTAAAAGAAAATTTTAAAAATATTTGAAAAACAAACCAAAAAAACAAAATAATAAAATTTTAAACTTTACAAAAAAATTATATTTAAAAAAAAAACTCAACCCCTACCCCTATCCATCCCTTTTCCCCACTCGTCCCACATCCCCCTACCCCTCCCCCTCCCTCCCCATCACTCTCCCCCCTTCCCTCCCCCTCCTCCTCCCCTCTCCCCCTCTCGCCCTCCCTCCCCCTCCCTGCCCCACTCCCCTCCCTTGCATGATTCTCAGAATCAGTGCACAAGGGAGCATCGCCACTCCCTCATGCGCCCAAGCAACACCCCTTGGGGCAGTGAGATTATGAGAATCGCATGGGGGAGGAAGGGGGAGAGAGGGGAGGGTGGGAGGGGAGCAGGGTGGGGGATGGAGGGGGAGGGGAGGGAAGGGCGGAGAGGGGGTATGGGGAGGGTGAAGAAAGTGGGGATGGAAGAAGGCACAAACACATATCCAAGTTGTGGAAAAAGGAACAAATACATATCCAATCCACATAATAGCTCAAAAGGGTGTCAATCCAGTTGAAGAAAAAATATTTAGAGATGTTGAAGTACAAATGATGGGAACTCCAAGCGTACACACTAATAGAAGTTCATCAAGTCACCAAACAACATCAAGGTGTGAAGAAAATCATATAATGAAATTAAACCAAGAAGACAGTTACAAGCATGATAATGGAAAATAGCATTATAAGAACTCCTTATTGACATCCAAATCATAAAAGAATATATCTTAAACTATTAGAGTATCAATATTCTTTAGGTCGGGACCAAATAACGAAAAATATTGATACCATCCCAAATCAATCTCATGATAACAGTTCATCATGGAAGTGAAACGTTCTGCAAAGAATTGAATTAGGATGGACCGATCCTTTTACGTTTTGAAAATTTTGTTCCGCACTTAGAGATTCATCTCCTCTTGTATCATCAAGTACGACAAAATATAGAATGATGCGACGACATTACAAGAAAAAGTAAAGATGTAAATCTTGTTCATCAATATGCTTTGAGGACAAAGCATTTATGAAGAGGAAGGCAATGTAACACACACACACACACATATATTAAGTACTAATAATCATAAATACTAAAAGTACTAAATAGTTATTAAGTGTTTAAAGGACACATTATTTCATGGATGGTCACCATATGTGCCTATAGGTTCTCTATATATTTGGCACACTCTCATTGTAAAATATATCATCTTCATATAACTCATTATATATTTATTTTTATCCATTATGGATTATTTTTCCTATTCTTACGGATAGCTCATGTGTGAACCAGGTTGGTTCACAATAGCTTGCATCACGATGGGATATTCTGATGAATCAAAAGCTTATCGAATGTTTCACTCAGTCAAACAATATATCATTTTGAGAAGAAATGTGATCTTTGGTGAGAATATTTCAAGCACTAAGTTATTCAACTCCTCCTCTGGTCTATTGCACAATGATCCTTTTGATATTTCTAAAGAATATGGATCAATTGTACCCTTCTTTGAAGTTTTGACCATACAATCAAATTTTATTCATGAGTCGATTGGTATTCGGTCTACCTCAACTAAGAACATTGACACACCTACTCATCCAACTGACAATAACTGACCTAAATCATTGTTGACTTATCTACCATGGTGGGTTGGTAAAAAAAATAAAACTAATGGCCCTAATGTTGGAGAGGCTAGTATTGGTCATCAGACCCATAGCCAGAAACAACATGGTATTGTTACATTCATGGCATGTGTTCTTGAACCTTGTCATCCTAACACTTATGTTAATGATCAAGGAGTGCATGAATGGGAAAATGTTATGGCTATTGAAATTGATTCTTTGAAGAAGAATCGCACTTGGGAACTGGTTTCTCAACCACAAGGGAGGAATGATGTGGAGCGTTGATGGGTCTACAAAACGAAGCTTACTTCTAATGGTGTTGTTGAACCTCACAAGGATCGAATGGTATCCAATGGATTATCTCAATAAGAATGCATCGACTACACTTCAAAAATTTCTACTATTTCCAAGATGAACTCGATTAGAGTGATTCTTTTCCTTGCTACTTGTTTTGGATGGGAACTTCATAAAATGGATGTTAAAATTTCCTTTATTCATGGAGACTCATATGAAGAAATATATATGGAACATCCTCCTAGTTTTGTGCCAAATTCTATTCTTGTTTGTCAACTAAAAAAAGTCGGTGTATGGTTTGCCAACAAGCAACCTGTGCTTGGTATGAGAAGATTGATCATTTCTTTATCATTATTGGCTTAAAACGTTGCCAGTTTGATCACAATATTTATGTATCACATGTTCATGGTGTTACTTTGACTGTGGCATTGTATTTTGATGATTTAGTCATATAATGAAACAATGTTGATCTAATTTTGGGCTTGAAGAAACATCTCATAGATACCTTTGAAATGTATGATCTTGGTTTGTTACATTTCTTTCTAGGAATTTAAATTTTGCAAATTAATGATGGTATATTTCTTTCTCAACCAAAATATGATTTGGATCTTTTCAAACGATTAAAAATGGACGAATGTAAGTCTTGTGCTACACCTTATCAGTTGAGCGTCAAATTTTATATGGACTATGACTCTCCTCGAGTCAACACCACTCTCTATCGATAGTTGGTCAATAGCTTAATTTACTTAACTCATTGTCGATTGGATCTCTCCTTTATTATTAGTGTGGTTTCTCAGTTGATGCAGGATCCTCGATAAAGCCATTGGAAAGCTACAAAGAGAACTTTTCTCTATATTAAGGGAACTTATCGATATTCTATTCAATGTTTTTATAGTTCAGAACCGTTGATTAGGTTTACTGATTCCAATTGGGGAGGTGACATTGAGGACTGAAATTCCACTTCTAGTTATGTGTTTCAACTTAGTTCTAGACCCTTGGTCTGGTCATGTAAGAAACAAAAGGTAGTCTCCCTTTCGAGTACAAAAGTAGAATATCATGGAGCTGTTAATGCACGTACAGATGCAGTTTGGATGCATTAGCTTTTATAAGAACTTGGTATTCCTGTTGAGGCCTCGACTATTATCCATTGTGACAATAAGAGTACAATACAGGTTGTTGATAATCTTGTTGCTCACAATAAAATGAATCGTGTTGAAATTCATGTCCACTACTTAACATGGTTGGTACAGGACAATGTTGTCACACTTGTTTATTGTAGAACAAATGATCAGATTTTTTATATCTTTATGAAGCCTCTCCCAAAAGCTATGTTTGTGAAACTTTGGGCTATGCTTGGGCTTCAGGAAACTGCAATTATGGGGTTCTATTCAAAAAAATTAATTCCACCTCTTGACTCTCCAGAGCATTATGTTGATGGTGGGGTGTTGGAACTAAAGGTTATGTAGGTTCATCACACCTCTGGATCTTCTGGACACAGTCAGTCAAAAGACAATAGTCAAATATCAGAGTAGTTAACTGGAGTCTCAACAGTGTGGAGGATCAACAGGATGTTAATCCACAAATCAATATTCATTAAGATCAAGGTGAAGATAAACCATCAAAGCACTCTATGTCTATAACTTATCGTGTCCATTGGATTACATAAATACAAATGCATACTAATGCATACTAAAGGAACACACTTTACCTAAAGACACATTATACCAAGTTGATGTTAACTAACTCCCATGTGTCTAAATATCCTAACATCTGGGCCCTTAAGAACAACTTGGGATAGGATTAAAATATTTGCAAAAGTGACACAATAGGAGAAGCAATGAGGCATTAGAGCCCTTCCCCCCTTAGTGACAAATTCCTGAAATCCTAACATAGATCGGAGTTTACAAAACTTTGCTTCTATAATAGACTTTGTGAAGATGTCTCCAACTTGATATTACGCGGGGAAAAAGTACACTTCAAGAACGTGATACTAAACTATTGGGGAAACCTCTTTACCTTGAACCATAGAACAAAAAAAGAAATAGTAGAAGGGAACTATATTCCAAGAAGGGAGGTGGTCTCTAAAGACATTGTTGCGGCACTTAAGCACAATGCATTGTGATCAAAACATCACAATGAATTATCAAACGCCAATTCAATTCGATATCAACACAACCCATAGGGTCGTTCTTTTATAGCTTCCAAATATAACAAACTCCCTTGAAGTGAGGAATATCTGGTCCACAAATAGGGGTCGTTGGTTTTAAGAATTTCCATGAAATCGACAATGTCCCATAATTTAGTCAGTTGTTCTAGTTGATCCGACCATGGCCTCGTTGACCAATGAGTCGAGCCTTCAACTCTCCCAATCGATCCACCAGTCGACTGTTATCTATCAACTGACTATATCCAAAAGATCCATCATTGTGATGAACCTGCATAACGTTAGGTTACAAAATTGCAGCTAACTAAATCCCAATCATAGCAGGAAGTTTCACAAACTTAGCTTCTAGTAAATGCTTCATAAATATATCAACAACCTAATCATTTTTCCTACAACAAACAAGCGAGACAACATTGTTCTATACCAACTGTCTCAAATAGTGAACATGATTTTCAACATGTTTCAACTTGTTGTGAAAAAAAGGATTATCAACCACCTGTATTGTACTATGATTGCCACAATGGATAACAGTCGAGGTCTGAATAGGAAATTCAAGCTCTATAAAAAGCTAACAGATCCAAACTTCCTATATACCTACATTGATAGCTCCATGATACTAGGATTCAGTAGTCGAAAGAGAGATTGATTTTTTTTTGTTGCACGACCAGATCAAGGGTCCAAAACTTAATTGAAACACATAACCAGAAGTGGAATTTGGGTCATCAATGTCACCTCCCTGATTTTGTACTGTGACAATACTTAATACTATACTGATAAGTTCCTTTAATATAGTGAACAATTCTCTTTGTAACTTTCTAGTGGATTTCTCAAGGATTGTACATGAATCGAGAGACCACACTAACAAAAAAGGAGAGATATGGTCGACTATGAGTTAAGTAAATCAATATACCGACCAACTGTCGATAAAGAGTGACATCGATTTATGGAGAGTCACAATCTTTCAACAACTTCACGCCCAGTTGATAAGGTGTAGCACAAGACTTACAATCGTCTAATTTGAATCATTTCAAAATATCCAATGCATATTCTGGTTGAGAAAGAAAGATATCATCATCCATTTGCAAAATTTGAATTCCCAGAAAGAAATGCAACAGACCAAGATCAATCATTTCAAAGGTATCTGCAAGTTGTTTCTTCAAACCCAAAATAAAATTAATATTATTTCCAATTATGACTAATTCATCTACATACAATTCCACAATCAAATCATCACCATGAACATGCAATACATAAATACTGTTATCAAGTTCACAACCTTTAAAGCCAAGATTGATAAAGAAATGATCAACCTTCTCATAACAAGCATGAAGTTCCTGTTTCAAACCATACAATGAATTCTTGAGCTGACAAACAAGACCAGAATCTGTCACAAAACTAGGATTTTGTTACATATAGATATTTTTAGACAAGTATCCATGAAGAAAATCACTTTTAACATCCATTTGATGAAATTCCCATAAACAACGAGCAACAATGGAAAGAATCAGTCGAACAGAGTTCATATTTTTAATAGGGGAAAAGGTTTCAGTGTAGTCGATGCCTTCTTGCTGATAAAATCCCTTGTCTACCAAATGAGCTTTCTGACATTCAACAACACCATCAGAAGTAAACTTGGTCTTATAGACCCATCAACACTCCACAACATTCTTTCCTTGTATTTGAGGAACAAGTTCCCAAGTCTAATTCTTCTTCAAAGAATCAATTTCAACAACCATAGCATTTTCCCATTCAGGTACTCCCTAAGCATCAACATAAGTGTCAGGATCACAAGTTTTAAGAATGCATGCCATCAGTGCAACACTGCCATGTTGTTTTTGAGTGCGAGTCTACCAACAAATACTAGCATCTCCAATATATGGTATAGTAGTTTCAATTGTTTTAGAAGACCATCGAGGTAAACAAGTCAGTGATTATTCAACTTGGTGATTGTTAGTCAAATGAGTCAGTGTGTTGACATCTTCAATTAAGGTATACTGACTACCAATAGACTCGGGAGTGGAATTCGTCGATCTAGTCGAAACTCCAAAGAAGGGTACAGTCGATCCAGATTCTTCAAAAATATTAAACATATCACTATGAAATAGACTAGAAGAGGAATTCAACAACTTATTACATGAAATATTCTCATCAAAGATTAGATTTATGCTCAAAATGATATGTTGTTTGATAGGATTAAATAATTGATAGGATTTCGATTCATCATAATAGCCCACCATGATTCAATCATGAATTTTTGCATCCAATTTCTTCCTACAGTTATCACTGATATGTTCCCAAGCAACGCATCGAAAAGTTCTCAGGTTTTTGATAGAGCGTTTCCTTCCATTCCACTTCGTGACTAGAGTCATGTCGGTGACAGCTCTAGTTGGTACAATGTTCAGGAGATAGTGTGAACAACAAACAACTTCTACCCAAATTTTTGTTAGAAGATATTTGGTCTGCAGTAGGCATCAAGCCATTTCCACCAAATTATGATTCTTCGTCTCTATGATGCCATTCTTCTGAGGGGTGTCAGGGATAGAGATCTTCCAAGAAATACCATTATGCAAGAGATGTTTTTCAAATTTTTGACTCACATATTCACCACCATTGTCTGATCTCAAACATTTGATGGTTCGACCACATTGCTTTTCATCCAAATCCCTAAATTCCTTGAATCATAAAAAGACATGACTCTTATTCTTCAACAAATATACCCATGTAAATATAGTGAAATCATCAACAAAGGTCAAAATATACTTTGCATGTGCTAATGAGGGTTTGTTCATGCCACATAGATCAATGTGAACAAGGTCCAATTGGTTATTTAAGGATCGCAGCTACAAGTTTAATGAACATGGGTTAGTTTGTGGATCTGGTTATTGAAGAGTATAAGGTGATAAAAGCCTTGTTAAATACTAAAAATGGAGGTAGAGTCACAACTTTTTTATTCTTGGTGGTGCAATAGAAACCCAATGACTGATGTTAGTAATGTTGGAGTAAATTTCTAATCGATTGGAGGAACATCCCTCTGTTATCCCACGGAAAATAGAGTTGAAGTATTTAATTATTTGAACCATATACTTTTAAGTTCAATCATTTGAACTATAAGCTACAATAATAGTTTTCTTTTGCACAAATTGTTGAACTACAGGGAAAAAGCAAGGTATGGACTTGTCATACTCAAATTATATAATTATTTGAATATTTCTCAAACAATTCCAAACACTTTTTGAACAATTCTGAATAAAAATAAATAATTTAGCAATTTGAAGTAATAACTAAAAACAATCAATGAAGAGTTGAACTTATTTTCAATGTTATACATAGCTATTAAGTTTACAATTAAGATGTAATTTTTTTCTTCAATAGTTTTAGTAGTTTTATTTCACATGGCATTTGATTATGAACTCCAGTACAAGTAATGTAATCACCTATTATTCAAACAGTACTCACATGACACAACACCATGTACCTAATATCCTTAATTAAGTTGTTCAACTAATGAATTTAAAAGTCAATTGGTGAAAAACAATGGAACCATGGCAAGAGAATTATGCACCATGCTCTTTGTAGAGATTTTCCCATAATCATGAAGTGACATATATGGCAAACTAATAGTGCGCAAAATGTTATAATTCCAATCTATCTTAAATTTATAATGAATGTCTATGATGGAAAACTTTAAGTACTATTTAGAAAAGTTAGAAAAGTTATTATAACGTGTATTCATTGAGGGAATCACTTGTATTCATTATGGGAATATTTATAAATAGAGTTGAAAATATATTTAAAAAAAAAAAAAAAAGAGTTTAAAATGGAATTTATACTAATCTATGATATGTTTTTCTTTCAACAAGAACACAATTATGAAGCTAAGGTTGGTCGTGGACTTTGTATTTAATATAATTTAATGGATTGGATATACTGTGTAATTTAATGATGCAAATATTTATATTTGTGATGTGATATTCCATCCATAATAATTATAACCAAAAATAACCAAAAATATAAATTATGTTATATTAAAAATATAAAATATAAATATTTAAAAAATAATAATTAAAATTTTAAAAATATTAGGTAACAATATTTTAATAAAAGTAAAGTCAAACTTGATTTGACAATGATGTTAAAGTCTTATTTTAGAATTTTTTCATATAACACTTTTACAAAATTCTATATAAAACATTTTTTAATAAAATTACTTGTTAAAATTATTACTAAATTAAACTTATAATTTATTTTAGAAAATTCAAGTTTGTTAACTAGAATTCTTAAAATAAGCTAGATTCGAGATCTATGAAACTTCACTCAAGAGTATTAACTTTAACACCGTAAAATACTTTTACATATTTAAAAGTTGTGGGGATTTCATAATTATAATAAAATTTACGAACACTCATGCCTTAATGGACAATTCTGTAACTCTATTACCTTCAAAGTTGAAGCATCTAAATGATAACATTTAATACTATCACACTCTCAAAGATTTCATTTCTCCCAACCCATGGAATTTATTAATCTATGCACAATAATGGCCACCTGCGAAGCATTCACGGTCGTGGCAATTCTAAGGCACTAAAGTAGTGGTAATTCAATAAGAAAATTGAATAGGAGTCATAATTCATACAAAATAATAAATTGTATATATATCTTTCAAACCCAAATACAACATATTTATATAGTCGTAATTCTAAGGCTTTAAAGACGAGCATAAAGCGGCATCACATATGCTATCTCATTCCAAGTCCACCAAGTCTCACCTCATTTTCCCTTTCATGTCTTGCTTGGTGTTTGAGTTTGCTAGGCACAAGATAATGGGATAAAGCTCTATGTTCGTCACCTTCTCCTTGGCTCGATTGCACCCTCTCCTTGGCTCAACTAGTTGTCTAGTGCTTTCAGAGGTATGGGATTTTGTTCTTAGACCTATTCTCAATTGGGAAAGAGTGTAAAGTTGAATGGCTTAGTTAGATGTTTGAGTGTTATGGTTCCTTGGGTACCTTCCCTTGGTTTGTTTGAAAAGTAATGCTTTTTATGTTTTCCTATGTTTTCTAGCCTTGTTTAAAATTATTTTTTCTATATTTTTTAAGCTTTGTTTAAAGTTATTTGGCTTATTATGATTATCTAAGAGAGAAGCTCCCACGAGTCTGGCTTTTTGAGTGTTTTGGTAGTCGACTTGTCTCTGCAATTTTTTTTTATTACTTTTTATTTAGTTATTTATATAAAGTGAGAAATAGTTTAATTCAGTTTAGTTCCTCTATACAATTTCATTGGGCAACATCAAACACTTCAATGTTTAATAGATTGGCCACGATACTATGAGAAATGTCACATAACCATCTATAATATGATATTCAAAGTATCATTCATAGTAAGAAGAGTATATCAATGAGAATTGAGCATCAATTCTCTTACTAATAATTGCTATGCATAGTCATGAATATCAATGCAATTCAGAAAACTATGAGACAATGAAGTACATCTTAATGCAAGAGGAGGCAAAAACATTTAATAAAGTTCGAGCGTTCGTCTCTTAACCACAATTAACAACATTCTCAAAGAATTTCAATTTGCCATTTCGAATTATTGAAGACAAAACATGGAATGGGAGAATCCAAAACTAAACAAACAAAGTCACCCTGCCGATAGCAAATGACGAAAGACGAAGCTTTGGCATATTACGTTGTCTTTTTATTTTCGAAATCGGCTTTGCTCTTTTATTTTGAAGTCTATTGAATTCAGCGGTTATCAAAATGGTTGGAGATCGCATTGACTGGCAATGGAGAATGCAGGTTCGAAGTATTTGCCGCTCAGAATTGCTTTGGTGATCACATTGTTGGCTTGATCTGTCCAGTGAACTCCATCCCATATCACATATGACGATGGATTGGCGCAGGATTCAGCTTTCACAGGCATGCCGTTGATAATCCCAGTGCTTCCGCACCAAATATTGGCGTCGTAGTTATAGTTTCCTCCTACTCCACAACAAGCTCTAGTGGTTTGATTGAACCCTGCATGCATTCACGGGCGCGGTTAGATCAATTAGAAATGGAAGGGAATCAAATAAAATAATCTGCAAGAAATTATACGCATCCAAATGGTATATTGATAAATTTGCAGTGCGCACCATAGGTGGAAGGGTTAGTCATTAAGTCGGAGATGATGTCGTAATTATTGACATAGATAATGTTTGCATCCTTCAGCTGGCTTCGCAAATATGACAGTTTTTTTCTGAGTATAGTGTTGTAGTATCGGACTGCGTTATTGAAGGAAATAGAGCAGCCATACTTGTCCAAATCATTGTTGGCAAGAGAAAGCCAGAAGGGCTGGCACCCTTGAGGCCCAACGTTCTTCACTAAAATTGTTCTTGCTCCTTCATTGTACAACTCCTGGATCCATTGCACAAACATCATGAGTTAAAATAGCAATATCAAAATTACAGATTCGATAGATCTAAAATTACTGTTAAGATCGATCGTTGCTGGGTAAGTCAAAAGAATTTGTAAACCCAAATAGAGATAGATAATACCTGGACAGCAGCCGCAATGGACCTGGCCACGTTGGGAAGAACGCTCTGTGGAAGCTGGCTTGGGGTCATATCGAGGTTCTTGTACGCATAGCTGAAGTCATTGCCTCCGATTTCTAGCATGTAAATTCCCTTCTCAAATGCATCTGCTCTTGGAAGATAGCTTTGAGCACCTGCACCCATAAAACAAAAATGATATATATCAACCAAATGTTTCCATCTACATTAGACCATACCTTGGCGTTTATTAGAGTTATAATTAATTAGCCATGAAAGCTACCATAATTACCGTTTGCACTGATGGTGGCATTGACCTGCTGCTTGAAGATCTTGAACTGATTGATCTGAACAGGGAGAGACACTGGAGATATGAAGGAATTGGTGTCAATCGCAGTTGCACCAGAGGCTGCAAAGTTGGCTCCCGACCCATAATTAGAGCCCACAGGCTGCAAGTATGCACTCAGAAACGACAATCCCAGCGCCTTTGCTGTATCAAAATCCAACAACATTATCAGAAAAAAAGAATCCTTCTTATTTACTATGTGTAGAGAAAATATGCAAACTATAGTCAACAACATACCGAAGAAATCAATAGCTAGGCGTCCATCACTGTAGCGATATACAGGTTTACCGAAGTAGGTTTGTCCATAGGGAGGATTCTCTGCAGCCTCATGATACGGGAAAGCAAAGTGAATAGCACCGGTATCAGAGGTCGAGTCCCCGAAATTAAATATTGCAGGAAAGTTGCAGCCGCAGTGACAAGGTATCGGCAGCAGGGCCACCATCAGAATTAATGCATGCAAAAGCAATAATCGATTACTGTAGCAGCGATCCATTGGTGAAGATAGAGTGGTAGATCTGGCCCAACAAAATAATGATCAAATGGAAAGTCTTCAAATTGGAATAGAAGAAAAAAAGCAGAGAGCAAATTGTTGCGCCTTGAAGCTGACGGTCTGCAGGGCTTATATACAAGTGTGGCCGAAAGGATAGTGATCGGCATTCATAACCTGGAATCGAGGGTGCAATCGAAATTTGAAATTTCATTGCAATTTACAACGAAATTTAGGTATGTAAACCAAATTCCTATAAAAATAAATAAGGAAAAAACAATTAATTACTCATCTAGTTCTATATTTTATTCCTTGGAAAAACAAGCTTGAAAATCGCATCCATTGGAAATGGATTACACTTAGACCATTCATATTTCTTCTCTTTGGAAATAACTTCTTCACAGTTGGATCTGTGTTTACACCATGAAAATTCCGTTACAAATCTCACCATGGCATGTCAGTTCTTCTTTGTACGTGTCTTGGAAATAATTCCAGGGTAAAACAATTTTATGATTAAAAAGCAAATCATATTTATTTAATATAACGAAATAATATTAAAAATAAAAATAAGAATATAAAGTATATAAATATTGTATAATATATTATATTAATTTATTTTTAATAGTACTTAGATTGGGTGGTTGGGTACATATTTCTTACCTAAACCAGGTTTTTTTTTATGGACATTGTGATCCATTTTTTAAAATTACAATTTTTTTTTAAATTTTACATTATTAAATAATTCTATTTTTATATTAAATAATTCTACATTTATAATGATACTTTCTCAATCTAGCTTTTGGATGTAAATTGGTAGTTTATCAATCTAACTTTTGGATGTATATTGGAGTATTATACTTTGTCAATTCACTATTTTTAAAGGTAAGATAGTAATTTCGATGACATATTTTGAAAAATAATTAATCTAAAATTATAGTATTATAATGTAAATTTCCTCACAAATGCACTACTTTTAAAGGTAAATTGGTAATTTTGATAACATTTGTTTAAAAATAATTAATATAAAAATATAGTTTTTATAATGTCAATTTCTTCACCAATTTGATTTCATTGCATTCTACTATTTGATCAAGTTTTTGCTCAACTTCAAATATCTCATTGTTGAATATGGCATTATAAAATAAGTAATATAACAAAGTGTTATGGGTGATGTTTGGAATCATCCATGATCTTTTCATGGTTGATAGTGATGAGGATAAATGTTATTTATCATTGGTGCTAGTAAGACATTCCATGTGGTATCGATCGTATGTGGGTATGTGTTTGTTAATAAGCATAAATGGACATTGCTAGTCTTTTCATTGCCAGGTCTTTTTGAATACCATACTTTCGATGGGAGGAAAATATCAATACTTGGGAATTGTACGTCATTGTAGGGCCAAGGAATATCTATCTATTGTATGCCCACATCCATTCTCTATAGTGCACATATTGGTTATTCAAGTAGGGACAATGAAGTGGCTATGGGAGAGTTATGTCAAGTTAGGGCATATTGTTTTAACTTATTCAAAGGGAGATTGTAGGTCCAATCAATAGTGAATTAATGTGGGAAGGTCCCTTTCCATAATGAATGAAATCCAATTGTAGGTGGGAATCATAGGGTCTTCACCTAGTCAAACTCTGCCATAGCACCTTCATTCATGGGATATTAAATAATAGGTCCCTAATTTCACTACATATTGATAAATACCTACCAAAATACTTTTGTGGAGCCCCCCTCCCAACACATATTTCCAATCTTTAAAACCCTATTTTATGAGATATTCCTTATTTTTACTATATACCCCTTTGTATTACCCCCCCCCCTCAATACCTATAAACTCCCCATACCCCACTCCTCACCCCCCAATACCTACAATATATTAACCTTATTTTTCACAATTAAAAAAATCCCCTTTATGAATGAAAGTGATAAGATATCAGTCAAGAAGGTGAATCCCCTATGGTGGGAAGGGAGTTTCACATACTCAACTTTCTTAGTGAACTCGGCATTCATTGTTCAACTAACACGGGATATTTCCAAAAGATTGAACACCTTGAGAAACCACTCATACAAACAGGGAACATATCAATGTAATGATTTTTTACATGGTTAAAACAATTAGAGAGGAAAACAATCCATGGCCCCAGCCAAAATAGATACTTGAGGCAATATATTATGCAAAGGAAAAAATTTGCATATGAGTTTCTCACAATTGATCATCAATCAAATGACCCTCCATGCTTTTTAAATAGAGACCATGGACCAATATGATGTTAAGTCACAAATCAAATGACCCTAGATTTCTAGGACATATCGTGATTGTCGGTTTACATAAGTACAAATGCATACTAAAGGAACACACTTCACATAAAGACATATTATACCAAGTTGATCTTAACTAACTTCTAAGAAGTGTCTAAATATCCTAACACCCCCCCTAAAGAAGAACTTGGGAGAGGATTGAAGGATTTACAAAAGTGATAGGACATGGAAGGAGGCATTAGAGCACTCACCCCTAATGAAAAATCCATGAACTCCTAACATAGATCAAAATCTAGAAAACTTTGCTTCTATAAGAGACTTTGTGAAGATGTCTCAAACTGCATCATCTGCAGAGCAAAAGAGCACTTCAAGAACATTATCCTAAACAAACTTTTTTTATGAAGTGCTTATGTAGCTCAATGTGTTTGATGCACTAATATTGAACTGGATATTTAGCGATCTTCATGGCACTTTGATTGTCACACCAAAGGGTTGTCTCATGTTGTTTCTCAAATCCAAACTCTCAAACGATCTGTCAAAGCCACAAGGATTCTTGAATTCCATTAATTGTGCCTCGATACTCTTCTTTTGGTGAAGAAAGAGCAAGAGGTTGTTGTTCCTTACAATCCCAAGTGACAGGTTAGAAACCAAGACTAAAAACATAACCTACAGTAAAATTCTAATCATCAGGATCGTTGGCCCAATTTGAATCAATGAAACCAACCAACAGAGGAGTCCCCCTTGAACTATAATGAATCCCAAGCTAAATTGTACCATTGATATACCGAAGTATCATTTTTGTTGCTTTCCAATGGATTTCATGGGGCATTTGCATATACCAAGCAACATGACCAACAACAAAGGAAATAATCAGGATGGGTATGAGTCAAGTATAAAAAAATTATGCCCATGGGATGTAGAATAAATGGTGAATGGGTGTACTATTAAGGCACTCCTTATGATAGGTCACCAGTTCAAAACTATGTAAATACTAGCTTTTAAATTGTACAAAAAAATTCCAACTAACTGACAATACGAGGTAGCATCTACCTTGGGTGTAGTGCAGGTGGAAGAAAGATTGACTCCATACTGAAAGGGATATGGGCTAGTTTACAATCATCCATTTGAAAGTGATGAAGAAGGTCGCATGCATACTTAAGCTGAGAAAGAAAAATTCCTTCTTTGGTTTGGAAGACTTGGAGGACAAGAAAATAATGCAAATGTCCTATATATATCATTTCAAATTTCTTCATAAGGTTGGATTTCACATGGGTTAAAAGGTTACAGGTCACTACCAGTAAGAATAAAGTCATCAACTTAAAGAACAAGGATGATGAGATGGTCTCCTACTTTCTTGGTATAAACCTTGGGGTCATAATGGTACCTAGAAAAATCATTGTCAAGGAGAAAGCTATCAATTTTTGCATACCAAGATCAAGGAGCTTGCTTAAGGCCATAGAGAGATTTCTTAAGGTACAAACAAGGTTGGAGTCATTCTGAACATAGCCAGGATATCTTTCCATGTAAACTTTATTTTTGCAAATTCCCATGCAAGAAGTCAGACCTGAAATCCATTTGATTGACCTCCCATTTATGTGAAGTGGCCATGGGGGGTTCACTCAGTGAACTTGTTACATAGCGCAATCATTAGTAGGATATTAAATAATATCCCTAATTTCACTAAATATTGGAAAATGCCTCCCAAAATTGTATTGTTGAACCCCCCCTCCCAATATACCTTTCCAATTAAGAAAACCCCTAGTTTCACTAGATATTGTAGGTATCCATTTTTTATCAACCCATTTTTAATACCCCCTTTATATCATATTATCAAGTTGTAACAAACATGATCCCTAATGCATGTTAGTATAAGAAAACAAGATGCTAAATAAAATAATTTAGTATACTTCTAATTACGCTGATAGGCGTTTATATCTGATATTTTGGGTTTTGGACTTAATTGAGTAGATCATCAAGATTAAGGAGAGTGTAACTAGTGTGTGATCCAGATGATCCGGATGGTCGTCATATTTTAGTTAAAAGGAAATTTATTGTTTAACGATAATGGTAATTTCCTGTTCATCGGATAGTTAGCAGTGCGATGTAATTAAAATGGGTGGCACAATAACCGTTCATCAGTCGGGCGGCGTAACCAAAAAGGAGTTTCATCAAGTCCTTGGGATCTAAGCCACGCGTATTGTTCTGATCTCAACCTCCACACACCGATCGGGATTTGATGATCATGATGATCATGATGATGATGATGATGATGATGATGATGAGACCAACTATCAACTTTGTTCTATCGAACCTTAAGAAGTTTATTACTTGGTTTTCTTTAAACTTTTGTTCATATGCTCAAAAAGCTTAGAAAGAATTTTTCCAAGCTCACTATAGTTTTGGCAAGTCAGGGGGTTAGAAAGGTTTGTATTGTAGCAAATACTATGAAACTCATATGTAATGTGGGTGTAAGCATGACACTCTAAGAGAGTGATTTTCATCCTCAATGCTCATTGACTCACAAAGATGGAAAACCATTTCCACCCACAGAGTTTTGGGAATAGACCAAAGCCCTGTTTCGCTATGGAACTCATGAGAGTTCGTTCTAATCTTGGCTATATTCATTTTCTTCTTTGAACTACTTACTATCGAGAGATAATTATGATCTTCCAAATTAGGGTTAATGACCTCCTTATAATATCTTAGTTTTCTCTTAATCGTGAAATTTTCCTTGCACCACAATTTCTCTTTAAACTTAGAAGAAATAATATTTTTGACATTATCGATATTATGCAAAGTATCATTTTCATCAATGCCCCAATGGTCTAACCAAGCCATCGTAATTGGTTTTGACTTGAATTTAAAGCAAGTTTAGGAAGTCTCTCATTTTTCATGTTATTTATATTGTGCTTGTACATCAGGTACCTAGTCATAGCCATGCTCTCAATTGGGAAAGACCCACTTCTAAGAGGAGAATAGGATAAGGTGTGTTGCTTTTAATTTTTAGTTTATAAGTTATAAACCGCTTCTCGATTTTCTCTATAAATGTTGCACCCACACACTTCACAACCATATAAGATAACGGGGACGATAAGAATTTTAATGGGGAACTCCTTTTTATCCCACATGGCAAGGTTGGTTGATTTACAATTATTTTCAAGACCAAAATAAGCTTTCCATCCTCCATTAATCGTTTTCTCAACGATGTGGTTCCAATTGAGCTTGTGATGAATATCAATTCCAAGATACTTGTAAGAAGTCACTTCCTCCAATTTATTATTATCATAATAAAATTTGCGTAGGTGTTTTTCTTAAATTTTATAATCATAACTTTTGTCTTGTCGGTGTTAACAGTCATACCCATGTTAGAGAAGAAATATTTGAAAATTCTTAATTGTTTATTGAGATCAAAGGGGCACCTTTCCATAACAACAATATCATCAGCATAAAGCAGGAGGATGATAACTATCCCAGCTAAGATCGTTCTAGCACAACCTGCTTCTTCTAAACACCTTTCTAGTTTATCGATGTAAATGCCAAAAAGGGTAGGGGAGAGGGGGAAACCTTGCTTAAATCCAATATTACAGATTATATCCACTGACTAGCCCTCGTTATTCTTAAACTTGGAAATGACCTTTTCCTATAACCTTATTGCAGCAGCTCTCAATTCAAAAGGAACATTAAGCTCCTCTAGCTTATTCCACGGGTTATTTCTAGGCACTATATCAAAAGCTTTCCTTAAGTCCACAAAGCAACAAAAAATACTTGACTTATTATTATGAGATTCCTTTGCAATGATCCTAAGCATAACAAGGTGGTATGTGGTTGAATGATTCCTTCTAAAATCTGCTTGGCCTTTAGCCCTCTTACCTTCCATCTCTATCCATTCGTTGATCTTCTTTTCTAAGATAATACTGTATAACTTGGGTAGGATAGGGCTAATCATAATTGTCCGATAATTAGAAGGGTTATTTTTAACGTCACTTTTGAAAATAGGAATAATGAGGTTCTGAGTCCAAGGTGTATGGAACCCTTGCATTAATGCTAAATTAAAGAGTTTGTGGATGTGTGGGATGAGGACAGGCCCCCCAATTCTTAAGATTTATGCTTGGTACCTTCAATGTCTTTGGATTTTCCATTTGCTAAGTGATTAACCCCGAAATCTATGTATTCTAAAGAGAAAACTTCTTTTGTTGTAAGGAGGGTTTGAATGTTATCTCCGATATCTGAGGATTCGTAAAGCTTTTTAAGATAGGAATTCCAATCTTTTAAGGCAATCTTATTATCTTCTTTTGTTTTGTGAGTTAGAATTTGCCTCCATAATTTCTTAGGAGCCACCTTGGAGAGGTGTCAAAGATTTTCCTGTTGTTTACTAAGATAGTGCCTTTTTTTCTTTTAATTAGGGTTTTGTAGTGATTTATCTTGTCCATTTTTATCGATTCTATAGTAGCTTGCTTAATTTCTTTTCTCGCATTTTTACAATCTTGATCATACCAAGGGTTGGTTGTACTATCTCTCTTTTAACCAATACTTCAATAGAGAACTTGCTAATGGACGATGAGAGGGCTGTCGTAAAATTATGGTAGATATTTTCTATATTCTCCATACTAGATAAAGGAAACAAATCGTTTTTTAAATCATGGAGAAAAAAGTTGGTTTTATTTTTATCAAAGATCATGTGCTTTTGGCAATGATAGTTTTTCTCTTCGAGATTGCTATTCATGGAAATATTGAGATTTATAATTAAAGTCCTATGATCATATTCAAGCTCATGGTCGTTTAAGATGTCTAAATCCACTAACTTGTTGTATAAAGGGATATCAAAAATAACATAATCTACCACACTACTTCCAATCCCGTGAATACAAGTCATACGGCTATAATTTGGCCATTTTGTTAGTCCATTACAAATGATAATATCTTGGTTACTACAAAAATTGACTTGCTCGGAACCGAATAAATTTGCACCTAGATCTTTAGAACTTCTTTTGTACTAATTAGTTAGCTCAAGGTCTTCGTCTAACCAAAGAGGATTAGGGTTGGAATAATTGCTTAAAATAATAGATTGGTTACTCGAAGTTCGGGCATTGACGTCACCCATCAAAAGGATATTTCCTTCCTTCCTTAGACTAGAAATATCATGTTCTAAACCATTATAAGGACAATTTTTATCTAAATTGTTTTTTATAGAAGTTGGAATTAATAGGGGAAAAATAACAAATGGCTATGTAGGTTTTTTCATTATTAATTTTTGTGATCTCTATCCAAATAAATTGGTTGTAAGGGTCTTTCTTATAAATCCTAACACGAGGGAATATGTTCTTCCTAATGTAGCAGGATATACCCTCAACGCCTCTACGACATGAACATTTATTCCATATCGACCAAAGGACATATCTGTCTATATCAGGGACCTTGGATTCCTCGTGCTCCAAGGTTTCAACTAGTAATATAATATCAATTTTACTCGAGATCCAACTTAACTTGGGGCCTTTGCTCCATGGAAATCCTCGACAGTTCCAGGAGAGGATCCAGAGTGTGTCAAATTACTATTTATTACTATTTTGGGTTCTATCTCGAATAAAAGCTTTCTTATTTCTAATTAATGCCCATTTCCCCTCATTCCTAGCTTCTTTTACCTTTTGGACCTCCTTTCTTAGTTCGACGTGATCCTCTGTTATGAGGTCTTCATTTATAAATATCCCCGAGCCCTTTAAATTTGAGGTCTTACTAAGTATATCATATTTTTGTTTGGTAGAGCTAACCTTAACCCGTATTAGCCTTTCTTTATTCTCAATTAATTTTCCAAGCCTTGTTGCTTTTGTGAGACCAGTAGTTTAAATTTGTAATCTATTGTGAAGTTCTGTCTTTACAATGGCTAATGTATCCTCTTCTACCTCCTCTTTTATACCAAAAATTATGAGGTTCAAATATCTTTTGTTACGCTCGTGGTCTAAAGCTATCAACTTATTCATTTCCTCTTTAATGGGTTTGATATATAATTTACCTTCTATATTATTTACGGTTAGGTTGTGATTTATTTTTTCCTCTAACTCTTTAATCCTATATTTTAAGTTAACATTTTCTACCGTAGGTGCATCTCCTTGTTCAGGTGTTTTTTGTGTTTCCATTGCATGTAGTATAATCTCCATTATATCTTCCTTGTTCTCTAAATTTTTTATCTTATCATCTATTTGTTTTTGGATCTCTTCTTGAAAGGATGTAAATTTATTATCGAGCATTGCTTTTAACTCTATATGGAGTTTAGCTTCTCTTTCTTCCCTACGTTTCTTTGAGGATTGTATATATTCATAAATTTTAGCCTCTCCTTCTTTCCTACCTTTCTCTAGTGACTCCATATATTCATATAGACTCTATAGGGTAACTGTGTTAGGCCTTCCTTTAATGGTTTTTGGTAAATGTGGTGAATTATTCATATTTATGTGAAAATATTAATATGTACACCAAAAAAAATGAAAGTAGAGAGGGAAGGAGGGTATGCACCTGAATTAAAGATCACATATAAATGATGAAGATGTTCTAGCCGCGGATGCTAATTTACTATTAACTTTCACTGAAGAGCTTCGCCGAAAGAGCTTCACCGAGGGTTTTTCATTGCATAGATTCACTGAGGGTTTTCACTTTAGAGCTTCAGCAAATTTATCAGTGAGGGTTTTCACTTTAGAGCTTCACCAAATGTTTTCATCGAGGGTTTTCACTTAAAGAGCTTCACCGAGATTTTTTCACCACGGAGATTCACCAAGGATTTTTCACCGCAAAAATATTAAAATTAAGATTTTGAGATTTAATTAAAATTATGATTGTAAAGTTAAATTAAATTCATAATCATATGTGTTATATATATCTATATATAAATTTGATAATTTATGAAAGTTGGAAGTTATGAAAGATTGTTAATTTATTAATTTTATGAAAACAAATATATCATTCTTGATAAATTAATTTTTTTTTAATTTAAAATATTAAAATTATTATTTTGATATACATCATTGTTTATAAAATAAAGTTTTTTTTAATTTAAGATAAATTAATAATATTTATATATATAAAATAAATAACATTATTCAAAATCTCAATATATAGATATTTATTGTTTAATATATTTAATAATATTATTTTTATATTTCATGAATTAATAAAATGTATTTTTAAAAAGTTGAATTGTTATATATATAGATAGTTAATAAAATTAAGATTTTTATATACATCTTGGTTGATAAAACAAAGTTTTTTTTTAACCTGAAGAAAATCAATAATATTTATTCAAAATTTCAATATATATGAAATACATTAAAACATTATTCAAAATGAGTATGCATAAATTTGATATATTTAATAGTATTATTTTTATAAAAATATTATTTTTATTAAAAGAATGTACATAGATATTTAAGTTTTGAGTCCATTAGTTGTAGCCTGGGTGGTTGGGAGGAATGTTGTTACCCTCCCCACCCAGGTTCAATTCTTGTAAGTGACATATTGATCTTGTTGAGCCCATATTGTAATGATTGTAATTCGTGTCACCTTGATTCTCTAGAATAGCAGGTGGTGACCATTTCCCAGGTGGACTAGCCCTCTAACAAACGGCGAACCACCTTTAAAAAAAAAGATATTTAAGTTTTGAATATATTTAATTTTAGAATATAATTACAAAAGAGTTTAAATGTATGCTTAGTGGGTTGAATAAAAGAAGGATGAATACAAAATCTAAATATATTCTTCCTTCCAAACAATTGCAAACTTCACATTACAAATATATATATTTAAAGTACTTTTATATGTTTCAATTATTAAAAGTTGAAACATAGTATATTGAAATATATACGCACTACTTAATTTTGGAATATAATTTATATTATTATTAAAAATTCAAATATTTATGTAACCCTATTTGTTAAACTAATATTCAATCTCTTAAAATTGGTATTGTAATAAATTATGGTCATTCACTTATAAAAAATAGCTTGAAATAAAATGTATATTATTAAAAAAAATTATAGATAAAGTAGGACTTGTTATGTTATTCTTAATTCTTTGTTAATTTTAATTTCAACTCTACTAAAGTCAATCATTAGTATCTCAATTTAACTATGGTTAACCAAAATCAACAATGGTTCATTTAAGTTAATGATGGTTAAACAATAATTAACCATAATAAACTATGTCCATATAGTTCGATAAATTCAACCTTGATTCTTTGTTAATTTTAACTTCAACTCTACACTAAATTCAACCATTGGTATCTCAATTCATCCATGGCTAACGAAAATCAACAATGGTTCATTTAAGCCATTGATGGTTAAACAGTAATTAACCATAATAAACTATGCATGTATGGTTCACTAAACTCAGCCTTCATAAATATAGTCAACCATGGTAAATAAATTCAAAATAAAGTCAAACATGGAGCACTGAAGTCAAACATAGTTAACTATGGTTAAACAATATTCAACCATGGTTTACTATGGTGAAACTTAGTAAACCATGCCATCAATGATGGTTAAACAATAATTAATCATAATAAATTATGGCCACATGGTTCACTAAAGTCAACCATGGTTAAACAATAGTCAACTATGGTTAACTGTGGTCAAACTTAGTCATCCATGGTAAATATAGTAAACCATGGTAAATAAATTCAACTATGGTTAACTAAAGTCAAACTTGGACACTAAAGTCAAACATAGTTAACTATAGTCAAACTAAGGTCAAACATGGTTAACCAAATTCAAATGTAGATATCTAACGTCAACCATGGTGAATTAAACTCAACCATGGTTCATTAAATTCAACGATGGTTAACTAAAGTCAAGCATGGTTAAACAATAATTAACCATGGTAAATTATGACCACATGGTTCACTAAGGTTAACCATGGTTAACTATGGTCAAACTTAGTCAACCATGGTAAATATAGTCAACCATGGTAAATATAGTCAACCTTGGTAAATATAGTCAACCATGGTAAATAAACCCAACTATGGTTAACAGAAGTTAACCATGGACCACTAAAGTCAAACATAGTTAACTAGGGTCAAACAAAGGTCAAACATGCTTAACCAAAGTTAAACAAGGTTCACTAAAGTCAACCATGGTTTTGTCGTATTTCGATGTTCATTAAGGTTTATGTTGGATTACGACGTTCATCAAGGCTTATGTTGGATTTTGGCATTCATTAACGGTAATGTTGCATTATGGTTATGTTCCTTAATATCACATTACAATGTTCATCAAAGAGTATGTCACATTTCAACATAATATGGTTTTGTCGTATTGTGACGTTCATTAAAGCTTATGTTGGATTGCAACATTCCTCAAACATTATTAACCAAAGTCAAACATAGTTTGCTAAAGTTAACCATACTTAAATAAGATACAAAATATGCATAAATAAAAAATTCAACCATGGTTAAGCATAGTCAACTATGATTCATTAATGTCAACCATACAAAACGTGCGCAAGTAAAAAAGTCAACTATGGTTAAGCATAATCAACTATGATTCATTAATATGAACCATGGTTAAAAAAAGTCAAACACGGTTCACTAAAGGAAACCAATGCCAAATGTGGTTCATTAAAGTCAACCATCGTTGACTATGGTCAAACATGGTTACCAAAGTCATCCATGGTTTGCTACACTGCCTGGTATATGTTGACACAACCAAAGATACGACACATTAAAATGTGGCATTCGACGTTCATCGGAGGTTATGTTGCACTGTGATGTTTATCAAAGGTTATGTTGCATTGCAACGTTCATCAAGGGTTATATCACACTACGACATTGATCAAGGGTTGTGTCACATTGCGAGAATGCCCAAGATGTAACACATTAAAGTCAACAATCGTCAAATAAGATACAAATGTGCACAAGAAAATAAGCCAACTTTGGTCCATTAAATTCACCCATGGTTAACCAAACTCAAACATAGTTAGTCAAATTTAGACGTGGTTCACTAAAGTGCTCGGTATATGATGACACAACTCAAGATGAGACACATTAACAATGTGACATTTGATGTTTTGACACAACCCAAGATACGACACATTAACAATGTGGCATTCGACATTCATCAGGTGTTATGTTGCATTGTGATGTTTATCAACGGTTATGTTTCACTACGACGTTCATCAAAGTTTATGTCATATTGTGACATTGATCAAGGGTTGTGTTGCATTGTGACAATGCCCAAGATGTAACACATGAAATTCAACCATTTTCAAATAAGATACAAAATGTGCATAAGCAAATAAGTCAAATTTGGTTCATCAAAGTCAACCATGGCTAACCAAAATCAAACATGGTTAATCAAAGTCAGCCATAGTTCACTAAAGAGTTCGGTATATGTCGACACAACTCAAGATGAGACACATTAACAATGTGGCATTTGACATTCATCAAGAGTTATGTTGCATTATGATGTTTAGCAAGGGTTATCTTGCATTGCAATGTTCATCAAGGGTCATGTCAAATTGCAATATTAATCAAGGGTTATGTCACATTTCGACAATGCCCAAAATGTGACACATTAATAATGTGACATTTGATGTTTAGAAAAATTCATGTTGCATTGTGAACTATGGCCATGTGGTTAACTAAAGCCAACCATGGTTAACTATGGTCAAACTAAAGTCAACCAAATTCAACCATGGTTAACTAAAGTCAAACATGGTTCACATTAAAGTCAACCATGGTTGACTATGGTCAAATTAAAGTCAGAAATGGTAACCAACAATTAGCCATGGTTCACTAAATTCAACCATGCAACCATAGTTAACTAAAGTGATAATCATCATTATTTTTTACTATATATAGTTATAATATATAATTCTATCATAATTAAATAACAATATTTTTAATTAAATTATAAATTTTTTAATATATCTAGACATTAATATAATATACTATAATATTATAATTAAATAATAATTGTTTGAATTTAATAATTTTATATTATATAATTTTAATTAAATACCAAAGTCAAACATGGTTCCATTAAAGTCAACCATGATTGACTGTGGTCAAATTAAAGTCAGAAATGGTTACCAAAAGTCATCCGTGGTTCACTAAAGTCAACCATGCAATCATGGTTAACTAAAGTGATAATTATCGTTATTTTTTTACTATATAATTATAACATCATAATCAAATAACAATATTTTTAATTAAATAATAACTTTTTTAATATCTCTAGACATAAATATAATATTGTTTTATAATATACTATAATATTATAATTAAATAATACCCCGGATGCGGGTGACCACGTGCCCTTCAGCTCGTCCACCGTGCACATGGATCAGACGTACAACCAACCCACCTCACGTGGCAACGTCCTCGACATGCATGAACTCGGCCATGAGATGACGTTGGCTTCACACCTGTCAACTTGCAACCTGGGAGATGACGTTTATTTAAGGGGGGAGGACAAGGGTGATAATCACACTCTCCTTTGCGCGTGTCTGGAATGATGTTCTCTCTTGGTCGGTGTGATATGCATTCAATTCTGCCACCCTTTCCAACGATGGCAGTCTGCATCATTTATAGCTTCCATAGGAGGAACTCGGCTTGGCTCGGCCCTTTAAAGGCTGTGGACGGCATGGTTTCTAAGCCTACTACTGCGCTCTGGTTATTCTCTGTGGCTCCCTCTGGTGAGTTTAGGTTAATCTTTGTGGTATCCTTTGTTGCTCTCGCTACCATGACGCCTCGCAATAGAGGTATATCTCGACGCGGAAGTGGTAGAACTAGCTCCAGTCGAAGGTCTAGGGTTTCCATGGACTGGACTTTACGCATCTCAGCGCGGACTCGCAGCCTAATTGATGGGTGGGAAGCTCATAGGGTGGTGACCCTGCTCGCCTCAGGAAGCAATGGCGTTGCCATAAATCACTATTGGATGCTAAAAAACATGATAAGTACCCTTGTTGAAGAGATGGAGGCAAGCTAGAAAGCCAGTACCAACATTGTGAGGAACATCAACACCAGCTTGAAAGAAGCCACAGACCACTCAAACACCTTGGATGCCAATATGACCTGGGACATTTTCTCCCTGGGTGGAAATTATGAACCAGCCGTGCAGGAAAACAATGAGGATGCTATAGCTCCTGAATCTCCAAAACCTGGGTTTGCACAGAAAAAGTCCAAGGTAAGAAAGGACAAGGGCTCGGCTCTTGCAACTCTCGCGACCAACGCTACTCAGAACGGTACATGTGCTCCAGGTTCTCCCTCTCCCACTTTTCCCCCCCGGGACTTTTGAATATTTCTATGCTTCCTGTCCCATCCTCGAGGAGAAACCAGACGAGCCACCAGCAAATCGCTAAATGGGCTGCCATATCCGGGTCATCTCTGTGATTATCAACTTTTTTGTTTTAATTTTTTGTACGGTTTATTTTACAACAACACCAGATAGTATGATACTTTATTTTTGAAGCAAGTCCCAGTCCTTTTATGGGCAGACCATACCCAGGAGGTCTTTATTTTGTATTATGTCAGTCAATTCAGCATTTTTGAGCGATTGGGATGATGGCTTCACTACTTGAGGCCTCCCCAATCTACTACAAACATTTTAGCTCTGGATGTATCTTTCAGCTCTGTTAATTAAATTTCTCTCTGCAATTTACAAAAAAAATATTATAATTAAATAATAATATTTTTAATTTAATACGTTTTTTAATATAATTTTAATTAAATAGTATTAATTTATTATATATTAATTAATTAAATAATGTTAATTTATTAATACATTGGACATATTTAATATTTTTTTTTGACATCGTGAATATAATGTGGTTGTTGTTATAATTAAATTATAATATTTAATATTAATTTTTATGAGATTATTTTTAATTAATTAGTATATTATAATCAATTTAACAATATGTTTTTATTAATATTTTTAAATATTTAATTATATTATATTTTTTTTTATATGTCAATGTGCTATGAAAACAATACTTTTTAATAACATAGTATAATATTATAATTAAATAATAATGTTTTAAATTAAATAATCTAGATACATTAATATTATTAATGTGGTTGTTGCTAGTAATTATCCCACCGGGATTAGAGGAGCAATTGAAGAATTTGTAACGTTGGATAGTGGAAGACCTAATGAAATAGTAATGGGGAAGGAATATGCGTAAAAAGCAACCCAATCAAGAGTTCAATGTAACAAAGAATGTAAAAGACTAATAGTCCAATAATAGATAAACATGTATTCATCTTAATTTTAAATATATTATGAGTTAATTTTAGACTTTAAAATAAAAAAGTTTACATCTTAATAAATTTGAAAAATTAGCTATTTCAATATATGTATGCATTAAAGAAAAAACTTTTTATATTTATATTTTTACTTTCATTTATTATAAATATTATAATATTAATAAACAAAATACTACATAATCAAATTTTTACTTATCAAATTCCAAAATTATATTGCACAATATTGAATTTCATTTAAGAAAAAAATGATACCATTTATTTTTAAAAGAAAAATATGAGAAGATATATTTTAAAGAGATTTTTATATTCATATATATATTTATGATAATGTTATCAAATCAAATTATCAAAATAAAAATTATAAAAAATTAAAAGGTTAAGAAAATACTAGAACTTTATTTTTTATGTATATAATTGTATAGTATACTAAGTAACTTCTTTTTAGGTCCAAGTTTAGTTAATCAAAGTTGGTCTATAGACGTTAACTTTCATCATCGTCGTAAACTAAAAGGATTCTATGTTAATATTATACATGGTATAATTAGAATTTTAATTAACATTCATGATATAGTTACTAAAAATTGAAATGATAATTAGTCTATATCGATTATATTTTTATTTAGTTTTTTTTAATTGAAAATTTAGATGAATTTATAATATTTTTATGTATGATATAGTTAGAATTTTAGTTAACATCGTATCATTGAGGATATAATTAAAATATAAAAAATATATATATAATATAAAAATAAATGCATATATTAATATACTAAGAATTTAATTGTCTATTTTTTAATTATATTTTAATTTCTTAAAATTTTAAATGTTTTTTTATAATTTTTTAATATATAAAAATAAATAAAATTTATGAATATATTTCTTCAATATTTTAAAGTTAAAATAAAAACAAATCATTGAAACCAATAAATTAATACATTTTTTCCTCGGATGCGGGTGACTACGTGCCCTTCAGCTCGTCTACCGTGCACATGGATCAGACGTACAACCAACCCACCTCACGTGGCGACGTCCTTGGCATGCATGAACTCGGCCATGAGATGATGCCAGCTTCACACCTGTCAACTGGAAACCTGGGTGATTGCGTTTATTTAAGGGGGGAGGACGAGGGTGATAATCACACTCTCCTTCGCGCGCATCTATAATGGCGTTCTCTCTCGACCAATGTGATATGCATTTAATTCCGCCATGGACTGGACTGTCATGGACGGTTATGCTCCGCGGATCTCGGCGCGGACTTGCATCCTAATTGATGGGTGGGAAGCTCGTAGGGTGGCAGCCCTACTCTCCTCAGGAAGCAATGGCGGTGCCATAAATCACTATTGGCTGCTAAAAAACATGATAAGTACCCTTGTTGAAGAGATGGATGAAAGTTGGCAAGCCGGTACCAGCATTGTGAGGAACATCAACGCCAGCCTGAAAGAAGCCACAGACCACTCAAACACCTTGGATGCCAATATGACCTGGGACATTTTCTCCCTAGGTGGCAATTATGAACCAGCCGTGCAGGAAAACAAGCCCAGACAGTCAGTAATTCTGAACCAGCTGGGTCATCTTTGTGATTATCAGCTTTTTTGTTTTAATTTTCTGTACGGTTTATTTTACAGCAACACCAGACAGTATGATACTTTATTTTTGAAGCAAGCCCCAGTCTTTTTACGGGCAGACCATACCCAGGAGGTCTTTATTTTGTATTATGTCAATCAATTCAGCATTTTTGAACGATTGGGATGGTGGCTTCACTACTTGAGGCCTCCCCAATCTGCTACAAACATTTCGGCTCTGGATATATCTTTCGACTCTATTAATTAAATTTATCTCTACAATTTACAAAAAAAATAAATTAATACATTTTTTATTGTAAAATGTTTATTATATTTACTAAAACTATTTACAACATAGAAAAAATAAAACAAAGTTACATCAAAATATATTACATCATTATCTTAAAAAAATATATCACATCATTATCTTAAAACAATATAGGATGGTGTAAAAAACAATAAAGAAAACAACAATAAAATATTTTTAATCAACAAAATTATTTTGACTAACAAATTGAGATACATATCTTATTTTTAATAATTCAAACAAGACAAGCAAAAAAACTAAAGATAGTTTTCAAAAACATATTTTAATATATATTTACTTTCTTCAAACAATAGCAATGCTCTCTAATACAAACTTCCATACACAATAAATGCATGTTTCATTAAAAACTAGTCCTAATAAGTCTTGTGAAAATAACAATCTAGAGATGCTTCAATTTCATAGAAAAATACCACATCTAACTTAGATTTTTGTAGAACTATCTACTTCCTCTAGTTATTATCCCCCTAACACTTCTTGAGGGATATTGTACTAAATTTAATACTCAATATTCTATTACTTAAGGAAAAGGTATCATTGTGTGAAAAAGAGGCCACATTTTTTTTGTATAACAAGGACTCACTTCTCTACAAGGCTTGTCCAAAGGATTAGTAGATAAAACTCTCTTCCAAAGGATTAGTAGATAAAACTCTCTTCCTCTTTATGGAGTTAACATGAGAACCTTCATGAATATTCATACTTTGAGTTTCATTACTAACACGTGCACTCAAAGTTGGGAGAATGCTCTCACCTCATGAACTATAACTCAAAGTTGGGAGAATGCTCTCACAAACTATAAATCATTTCAAAATCATAATTCCAAAGTTAAAATCAAAGTTGGGAGATTACTCTCACCTCATGAACTATAAAACATTTCAAAGCCAGAACCATAATTTCAAAATTAAAATCAAGTATGTTTATGAAGCATTTACTAAAATACTCATTAAAAAAACTTATGAATCACCATATCACCAAAAATTCCTTCCACCTTGGTAACCTCACGAAGACCCAATGATCTCAAATTCTTCAAAATGTTCACAATACTATTTAATTTGATCATTTTTAATCTCATAAGATTTTTTTGGAAAGCAACTCCTCCATTATGAAAACAAAATAAATGAACGTACAAGTAACACAATTAATTATTTCCCATTATTTTCAAAAAGTGGATAAAGTAAATATAATATTAATTAATTCCATTTACGATTGTCTTCCCATGTATATTAATAACAAATTTTAAAATGAAAAATTTCATTTCTTTTTAAACTCATTTAGTATTTTAATAAATACAAATACTCTACATTATGATAACTATCAAGATAGGCCTGATCACTTTGAATTCTATTGTTAAAAATGGTTTAATTGGCTATTGGTTGGATGCCAAGGATTTACATTTGCCTAGGGAGGTGGACGGTGAGTGGGACTCCTTCCTGCACTCATTGAATGCTATTGGTATTCGAATTGGTTCTGAGAGAGACACGGTGGTGTGGGTAGGGAACGAGGCCACGGGCAGGATAATAGCAAATATAACTTACAACTATATTATCAAACGCAGATGCTTATTTCTCAATCACTGATGGTATAAATTCATTTTGCAATGGTACATGCCTCTCAAACTTAAATGTTTTTTTATGGCTACGGTTACAAGATCGGCTGAAAACCTGGGACAATCTCACTTTGATTGGTTGGAAGGGTCCAAGTCAGTGCATCCTCTGCAAATGTTGCTCAGAATCTTCATTACATCTATTTCTGGAATGTTCATTTGTGAAGAGATTGTGGGGAAAATGCTATCAGAATTTTGGCATTAATGTGGTATGGGAAGGTGACAATGTGGAGTCCTGTATGAAATTGTGGATTAGAATTTGCAAACCACATATTACTCTTCCTGTCTTTATATTTTGGTCAGTTTGGAGGATAAGGAATAAGGCCATATTCGAAAACATACTTCCTTGTTTGGATAATGTTTACAGTTCTGTTTTAAGCCACTATTTAAAATTTCATAATGTTTGAGGTCCTACCTGTTCAAAGGAATGTTGGTTGTTTTCAACTTAATATAGACGATCCTGTACTTTTTTTTTATGGAGCAGCAAATCTGGGAAATTGTGGTGCTGGAGGTGTTATTTTTCTCAATGATGGGCATTACTACACTCTTCGTCTAAATTGTGGTAAAGGAACAAATATGAAGGCGGAACTTGTTGCATTATGGTGTGTGATCCGTGTGGCTAAACTCTTTGGGCTGGTGAAGGTTAAAATTTTCGATGACTCCTGTGTTACTATTAAATGGGCAAGAGGAGAATTTCAACTGAATGTTATGCATTTGGCAAGTTGGTGTAACAGGATAAAGGCTGAGTTTAGATCTTTCTTATCACTGTCACTTGATCATATTTATAGGGAATAGAATTCTCTTGTGGACCAGATGTCTAAATTAGCACTGATGGGCAAGAATGGTTTTCTACTTTGGGAGGAATTTTGTGAGAACCAGAAGATTGACTCAGGGAATTTGTATTTTATGGACTAATTTTCCTGTATCTTTTGTAAGGCTTTAAGTATGTTGTAATGATGTTTGTATTTTGTATTTTGGAGGGATTACTTGATCTTTATGATCATGGGATATTTCTGGGAAGACAGTTTTGACTTGTTCATCATGTACTATTTGATTCAGTATTGAATAACAATAATATGCTTTTTTCGCGGAAAAAAAAAAAAAAAAAAAAAAAAAAAAAAAAAAAAAAAACAAAAAAAAACAAAAAAAAACAAAAAAAAAAAAAAAAAACAAAAAAAAACAAAAAAAAAAAAAAAAAAAAAAAAAAAAAAAAAAACTATCAAAATATACAATTTAAAATAAATACATATTGTCATAATTATCTTATTTTATGATGTATGAAGAAAGCAATTGGAAATCCCAACAAATGTCAATGAAGAAATCAAATGGAAATACAGAAAGATTGAATAATATATGTAGCCGTGAAAATCCAGGGGTCTTCAAATAAGAGATATTTAAAATATATGGAATCTAGCCCTTGTTTCATTTGTAGAACAATATTTTTGTATTACTCATTAGGCGGAGCAGGGATTTAAACCTTGGCATTTAAGAAGAACTAAAATTATTGAAGATGCTACAAGAAAAAGGAAGTAACATGAAGTGAGTAGAGGTCATTGCAGAAGACTTTGTGTGTGATTTCCATTCACATGTAATTTGGATACTAAACTTGCCTGGAGATTCTTCTTTTCGTTGTGATAATTGCATTTCAAAATTTTAACTTCAAATGTTAAACTGCACCGTTTTTTTGTGGTTTTTTTTTAATTTGTATTATGCTATACAGGTTGGGATCTAAATTTTTCCATAAAGCGTCGACTATGATATGCCATTGGTTTGTATTTCTATTATAGGACTTGGACTTGATTTTGTAGCTAGAACTTGTTCTTCAATACTTTGTTATGGATTTGATTAGGTAATTATTTAAATATTTTCTATAGTCTCATTAACCTATTGGTGGATTGTTACATCTTCGATGCTATCATCTTTCATTTTCCCTTTCCATGTTAGAAAAATATGTTAAATATTTTATCTCATAATCATATGTTGAATGTGCCAGTAACTAATTCGGGCTAAGAGACATTAAAGAAATATTTTTTCTTTAGGTCAAATTTATGTTCAATGTGTGTATAACTAGTCCAAGCTAACAGAAACTGGGAGATATTGGACATAGTTGAACTCTATTTATCATTTGGCTTATTGGTCTTCCCATATCCCTCTTTTTCAAGGGGAACTGGGCAGACCAATATTTCAGTGCTCAATTCTTACTATTTAGAATTTTCCTGTGCTCTATTTACTCAAACTTTAATTATAACTTTATAAAATTTATTTCACCTTTTTGTAACTAAAAGATATTTACCGCGCACTTTTACAAGAGTAAATACTTTTCATGAGAACTTGTTATAACTTTGTGCACCATATTTTAGGACCAATTCCTAAATTTATGCTCTTTCACTTTTCACTTTTCACTTTTCACTTTTCACGTCGTAGTCAAACTTAAACTTTAACAAGAATATTTTTCATTCTTTATAAGAGAGAACATTTGAACATGCATGCTCCAAGAAATATGTGCTACACGTGAAATAAACTTTTGCGGAATAAAAACAAGACAAATAAAAATTATATTTTACTGAGCAAAATAACTATGACTGGGTTTTACACAGAGCTTGTGCTCCCGAGCTTTAACAAGCTTCTCTTTCACGAGCTTGTGATCCTGGAATTTCGTGGACTACTAAAACCTACTTCGACTTCTCTCTTCTTCTTCTTCTAACTCGTCCATACCAAAATGACTCAGTTTTTCATCTTAAATATTAAGACCAATAAATTGGCTTCTCTTGGAATATACTGAGTGATATTAAAGACCGTAATAAATTTTCAAGAGACATTTACCTAAGAACTTGACTTCAAACTACTATGCAACCGCTTAAATAAGGTGAGACATGAACTCCATACCCTGACATGCTGACTGACATATTTCCTGACTAAGTGACTAACTGAGCCGACGTGAGCTAGATACGAAACAACTCATAATTAATATTTCCAACACTCCCTTTTAATTATGATCAATTGGAAACTTACACAAAATTTTACATTAAAAACTAGAATTTAAATGGAACTGACTGAGAGGTCTCAATTGCTTGCAAAATCAACAACTCCTAAACAACTTCGCAGATACTGGAATTTGTCCCTTGCCAATGGTTTTGTAAATATGTCTGCCAGTTGATCTTCAGACCTACAAAATTCTAAACAAATTTCTTTCTTATTTACCAATTCTCTGCTGAAATGATACCTGGTGTAAATATGCTTAGTTCTTTTGTGGTACACATGGTTCTTTGAAAGCACAATGGCTAAGTTGTTGTCACAGTAAATTGTTGTGGGTTCTTCCTCACATTGTGACACATCCTTTAACATTTTGTGCATCCAAACAACTTGACATGCAGCGCTTGTAGCTACGACATACTCTGATTTTGCTTATGACAGAGTTACAATGGGATGCTTCTTTGATACCCATGAAACTATTCCTGTACCAAAATGAAATGTATACCCTCATGTACTTTTCCTATCATCCATGTTGTATGTGCAATCACTATCAGTGTAGCTAACAAGTCAAAATTCTTCTGCAGTAGAATATAGAATGCCAAATCCTTTGTGCCACTTACATATCTCAGAATTCTTTTACCTGCCTACCAGTGTGAGTCTTTTGGAGACTCCATGAACCTTGAGATTAGAATTACTCTATACATTATATAAGGCCTTATCGTAGTAAGATCCATAAGACTTCCAACTAGCCTTTTGAATAGTGTGGGATCAACATTTGATCCGTCATCTTCCTTGCTTAATTTCAGTCTTGTTATTACTGTTGTTGGGGAAGATTTACAATTTATCATATTGAACCTTTTCAGGATTTCATTTGCATATTTGGATTGTGAAATGAATATACCATCTTCCTATTGATGGACTTCAATGCCCAGAAAATATCTCATAAGCCCCAAATTAGTCACTTCAAATTCATTCTCCATGACTACTTTAAAATCTTCTATGCCAAAGTTACCAATAAATGTTAAATCATCAACATATAAGCACACAATTAGCATGTTACCTTGTTTGTTTACTTTGGTGTACAGCATTGGTTCACATTCACTTCTGTGAAATCCATTCTTAATGAGGTAGGAGTCAATGCGACTGTACCAAGCTCTAGGAGCTTGCTTCAAACCATAAAGTCCTTCTTTAGCTTGTATACTTTATCTTCTTGTACTGGAACCTCATAGCCTTGTGGTTGTTCCACATACACTTCCTATTCTAAATAACCATTTAAGAATGCAGATTTAACATCTGTCTGATAAACAGACCGTTTGTTCTACACAGCTATGGCCAAAATTGTTTTGATTGTATCCATGCACACAACAGGTGCAAATGTTTCATTAAATTCTATGCCATGATGTTGTGTGAACCCTATTGCAACCAATCTTTCCTTGTGCTTCTGTGCATTACCATCTGCAAGGATTGCTTGGTTTTGTATATCCACTAGACACTTATTACATCCTTATCTTTTGGTACTTCTACCAATTCCCATGTCTGATTCTTTTCAATGCATTCAATTTCTTCATCCATGACTTGCACCCATATATTGTCTTTGATAGCTTCTTCAAAAGATTGTGGATCATTTATTTGAGAAAATAATGCAAAAACAGAAAATGAAATTGTTGTATCAACATCATATATTTTGCATAGACTTCTTATTCTTTGTGGCAACAAACTTGCTAGAGTTGGATCTGGCGATGAAGAATTCATTGGGCTACTTGCTGGAGCCTGCTGCACTCTTGGTGTACTTGCTAGTGTAGATTGAGCTGCAACTTGTGGTGTGGTAGCTTGAGGTGTGACATGTTGCACAGTCCTTGGGGTGGATGGTACTGCGACATGTTGAGTTTCTTGTGGTGTTTGAACTACTTCTTCCGACATATCATCATGTATGATAGGATTCATAGATTTCACTATTTTTTCTATACTTCCATCCCATGCTTCGTTCTCCACAAATTGAACATCACGGCTAATTATGACCTTCCTTGTGATGGGACCATACAATTTGTATGCTTTTGTATCTTTTGAATAACCAAAAAATATGCATTTTGGTCCCTTATTATCAAATTTCTTTCTCAACCCATCTGGAATATATGTGACACAACCAAAAACTTTTAAATGAGAAACACTATGTTTCATACATGTCCATGCTTCTTGAGGAATTTTTTTTTTCACACTATCATCGGGAACCTATTCATGATGTATACAATAGTTTCAACTGCCTCAGCCTAATATTCATTTGGAAAATGTTTAGCTGCCATCAAAATGTGCACCATCTCCATAATGGTTCTATTATTCGTCTCTTCAGCACCATTCTATCTAGGTGTATACCGCGCAGTGAATTGCTTATGTATGCCATGATATTTACAAAAAATTTAAAAATCATTTGAGACATATTCACCAGCTATGTCTGTCCTTAAGACTTTGATGAAGTGACCACTTTATTTTTCCACAAGTGCTTTAAACTGTTGAAAGCAACCAAATGCATCTAATTTGTGTCATAGGAAATAGATCCATGGTTTTCTTATGAAATCATCAATGAATGTAAGAAAGTAATTGCAGCCGCCTATGGATGGTGTTTGCATTGGCCCAAAAATATCAGAGTGCACAATTTCAAGTGGTGTGCGCACTCTATATGACTTTCTTGCAGGAAAGGATTCTCTATTTTTCTTTCCAAAAATGCAGCCTTCACGTATTCTTTTTAGCTTTTCAATTAGTGGTAGTCCTTTCACCATATTCTTCATGTGTAATAACTTCATCCCACCAAATTTCAGATGTCCAAATTTGAAATGCCACAGCCAAGATTCATCATGAACCTCTAATTGAAATGCTGCTTGAATTTATTTACCATTGTCTTTTTATTCCTTTGCGCAAAGCATGTCTGCTTCTTTGCTTTATGCTTTGAATGCAACTGCTGAATCTTCATTCTCTTCTTCTTGAACAACTTGGGTTGTCTTCCTTTTCATATCATGCCTTATCCTCAAAGGCAACAATCGATTGCTTTTCATTCACACCTTGGCTATTAGTTGCTTGCTTGGATACGTGTCCAAAATCACACAATGATTATTTTCCATGTAAACTCTGTAGCATTTTCTATAACAGTTGTCCAATACTCATTAAGTTGTGTTTCAGACCTTTGACATAAGAAACATCAGGCATAATTTTCTGCTCCCCCTGTTTGGTTAGAATACCAACAATTCCTTTGCCCAAAATAGTGACTTGGATACTGTTTCCAAGTGTAATATCAGTTTGAACTGATTTGTCTAAACTGGAAAATAAATATAAATTTCCAGACATATGATTGTTGCATCCTAAATCTAGATACCATATATCACATGGGCTTCCTTGTACAACATTACATTCAAGTGGGGATGCACATACCAAAAACATTATGCTGGTGGAAGTGTTGGAGTTACCTAGTTGGATTTGGCCTTGCTTGCTCTGGTCATGCTACTTCTTTTTGCATTCATATGCAAATTTACAAAATGCCCAAATTTATTGCAATAATGACATTGTATATTTTATTTATCAAATCTTTGGTTACTTGGTTGTCCTGAATTCTGATTTTGTCCTCTAAAAGTGACATTTGCAGGACTGTTTTCACATCCTCCTCTTGAAGAAATTCTTCCTCTGCCTCTAAAATTTGATCCCTCCCTTCCTCTTCCATGACTTATTGATTATTGTGTTGCAAATGCACCTCCCAGTGATGTATTTGATCTATTTATTATGCGTTCATGATTGATGAGAGACGATTGCAACTCATCAATGCTAAATTGACTCAAATCTTTGTTTTCCTCCAAAGTCACAACTAAAGACTCAAATTTGGGGGGAAGGCTTCTAAGCACCTTCTCAACAACATTTGTGTCCTCTATAGCTTCTCCATGAATTTCATTTGATTTATCAGTCCAATAACTCGAGTGTAGAACGATTCTACCGATTATGTGTCTTTCATTGATAGAGATTCAAAATCTTTTCTAAGAATATGCAATTTAGCAGTTTTTACTTTGTCCAAACTTTGATATGAAGTTTGTAGAGTATCCCATGCCTCTTTGGTTTTCTTTGCTGCTGCTACTCTTGGGAGTATGCTTTCATGCATTGCTTGATGTATGTAAAACATGGCTTTTCCATCATTCTTCCTATGTTCCTTCAATATATCTTTCTCAGTTTGTGTGAAAACATTGTATGTTGTCTAATTTGTTGGTTCAGTCTAGTCATTTTCAACTATCTCCCGTACATCTTAACCTATGAATAGAACCTTCATGGTAATGGACCAATATTCATAATTCTTGCATGTAAAACTTGGAGTATGCAGACTTGCACTAAAAGTGGAGGCCATCTTTAATTTTTTGAATCGCCTTCTTGTAAAACAAAGTTGTTGCTTTTCTTAAACCAAACTTGATAACATGCTCTAATATAGAAAATACTGAAACCTGGCTCTGATACCAGATTAAGGGGAAACTACACAGACCAAGATTTCACTAGGCATTTCTTACTGTTTACAATTTATTGAGAGTTACTGTGAAGAATTGTTGTGCTCTGTTTACTGCGCAGAATGATATCTACTCCACATACTTTACTTTTTGGAACTCTGTTTTTTATCTTAAATACAAAGACCAAGAAATTGGCTTCTCTTGGAAGCTACCGAGTAATATTAAAGACTGTAATAAATTTTTGAGAGACATTTACCTAATAACTTGACTTTTGAACTACTATGTGACATGCTGACTAACATTACAAACTGACAGATTTTCTGACTAAGTGACTGACTGAGCCGACATGAGCTAGATACACAACAACTCATAATTAATATTTCCAACACTTTTAAAATAAAAAATCCACATGTTTCTATCCCAAAAATAGAAAATGACATAAAGATACGTCTCAGCCTTAAATACTATGCCAATGGAGTGAAGTAGGATTCCATTGGCAAAGCTTGTAGTAATTCATAAACTACCCTTCTCTCATGATGGTTGCTAGGATTATTAAAGACACACATTTTTTACACAAATAAAAAGAAAACTATCCTCTAATAGAAAAAGGTAGGCTATTATATCCAAATGCCATGAACAAAGAAAGACACTTAAGTTGAAATTTAATGAAATGTGAAGGAATCAAAACTCTGCAAGGTAGTTTGGAGTTTTTCCTATTTCATAGAAAAGGTAACAAAACATATAGGCAGCCATGTTACATAGTAGAAAATAGTGTTAGAGAATAATGGCGAAATGCCATGATATTTAGAATATTGTTATCTCGTAGATTTATTTAGAAAATAAATGGTTCCAGATCCACTTCTATCGAAGTCTGTTGAAACCATTCATTCACTATAAATGTAATTTGATTTGCAAGTAATAGATATATTATTTTGTGTAGTGATTTCTCTCATATTTTCTGAGTTGGTATCAGAGCGGGTCTTGGCCTAGCTCCCTCATGGGAGGGCCAAGGAAAATGAGAGAAATTTTCTATTGTAGTGATAGATTAGGTTAGGGTGTGCCTACGTGAGTTTTTTGTGCATTCATAGTTTCTTTTTCTGTGTGTTTTATTTCTATATTGATGGGCCTATGATTTACAGCCTAATATTTTTGGATTGCATTTATTTGTTGGATATTGTTGAAGAACCGTTTTGCAGATTGCTATAACATCCAGATAGAGAGCCGCATGAAGAAGGAATTGCTTGTTGAATACTGGGAGGAGATTGTTGTGCTACGGGAAAAAATTTTAGCTACAAACTTATGAAGAGGACGATTTCAGTCCTTCCTGCTCTCATCCGCTGTGTGAAGGTTTAGAATCATTGATTGGAGAGGAGATTCCCCGTGAAAGATAGCAGCTGCACGATTGATTTAGTCCACCTCTGTCTAGTGAAATATCTTCCAGATGAATGCACTCGTTGTTGACAAGAATCATGTTGTTTTAGCGATTCATGGCAATTTGAGATCCGGAAATGAGTCACCACCAAAACAGTTATGAATTTACAATTAAATCCTTTACCCAACACCTATTATAGGATGCAAGGATCTGTACACAGATCACCAGTTATTATTGTGAAGCGTCCTGCTGCATAGAGATCTATGTCAATCTTCTGTGAAGAGCTTGTGTTTCTTAAAGAATACAGCGAGCTATGTATGTTAGTAAGAACACTGTGCTGCTGCCTCATGGAAAATAAAGAGTATGTGTGTTTTTTGTAAGTTTGAGAAGGTCCCTTGTATGGCTAACTTCTAGATATGTTCAGTATTCAAAGTGCTTTTCTAGGTAACTGTTGGATTCAGCGAGCTATGTGTTCAACAAATGGAAGTATCTCCATAGAACAATCGAGTTACTTGATTATTTCTTTGCCAAACTCAGTGAGCTATGTACTTTGGCATAGTTAAGTACTCAATACTGTTAGTCACTGCAATTATTTTATTGATGGTCAGAAGCGTTGCAGTTCAAATGATTCGAATAGGAAGCTCGAAGATGAAGTGAAGAAAGAGCGCAAACTGTGAGACTTCAAAGTGGGTGTAAATGCTGATGAAGACCAGACAGACAAAGATTAGAGTTCCATAATGTTTGTATTGTAAGAATCGCATTTCTCCATTAAGGGGAAGTGTTAGAGAATAATGGTGAAATGCCATGATATTTAGAATATTGTTATCACGTAGATTTATTTAGAAAATAAATGGTTCCAGATCCGCTTCTATCGGAGTCTGTTGAAACCATTCATTCACTATAAATGTAATTTGATTTGCAACTAATAGATATATTATTTTGTGTAATGATTGCTCTCATATTTTCTGAGTAATAGAACATGAACACTTACTCGCAAGCTTGGATTTCGAGGGTGGACATGAATGTGGGCTCAAAGAAGGACTGAAGGCGCTCTTACTTCTTGTTATTCTTCACATTTGTAAATATTCGAGTCAAAATATGGGGGAATGCGTTCCTGTCAAGTTTCAAAGTTGTCGAATGGCCAAGAAACAATAGAAAAGCAATTCTCACAACAAAATAGACACCGTCATTTCTTCTAAAATGGAATTCCCACAGTTTGCGGCAAGGTGTTTTGGGGGATGGAGCTTTCCCTCCATAGAATGCATGTCATCACTAACATTGAGGTTTGATTTTCTCAAGGAAATCTTCACAATCCCACATACCCTGATGTTTGTAATCAATGCACTTACGAAATCCTTCTGATATCTTCCAGTAAAATCCTTAATCTTCCAGCGATCTTAGGGTTCCATTCCAATATGGTGATACATAGGGTCGAGGTCCATTTTTTAATTGTTTGGAAGCCATGAAGGTGATTGAGAACAACACATCTAGTCTTCACTGTAATCTTAATGAGTGCTCTGTAATATGTTACAAAAATAGTTCTTTCTTCTTCTAGATAATGAATGCATGTAGGAGATATGTACTGCATATCTCGATCTCATCAGATGCTTTGGATTTTATAAAAATATTGTTAGATGCTGTGGTTTTGTAAAACAATAACAAAAATCCATTCTTCTGGTTGTTTCTTCTAGATTTATATAGCTCTGGATCATCATCAATCCCTCGACTTTAAATACTTCGAATTTAGGCGCATTATTTTCCTATGGAATTTTCATGTTCCATGGGCATACCAATAGTCATGGATGGCACGCCAAGTGCTTCCTATCTCAGGACCTAGTTTCTCCCATCTACCAACGCTCTATTTTGTTTGATGACACAATCATTCACGGTGCAACTACTATGGCTTTTCTGCAACAATAGCCCTAAATGTTGGTGCTACTCTTATGCACTTTATATAAATTTTGTTCCACATTATTGTTGAGACCTTCTAATGTTTAAATAGACATTCCAAGAGCATGAATTTTTCAAGGTGGATTAGTCCAACCCTATCTATGTCATTTATATCTGAAATTGTCCTTCAATCTCCTAAATATAGGTGACAGCCTTCTGATTTTAAAGCCTGGCTATGAATGGAAAGGTATTTTTGTTTGGAGTCGTTCACAATTTTGTTGTGTGTAATTCAAAACAGTTTGTGTTTCATAGTGACAAACTATAGTCGTTTTTTAAAAGCAATCTCCATGGTTAGAGAACGGAGAGATTGTTTTGATCTAGTAATGAGCGATGTGTACATGCCAAATGAGGACGGTTTCAAATTGCTCAAGATCATTAGTCTAGCACTTGATTTGCCAGTAATCAGTAAGCATCTTCAATATGCCCACAACGTTTTTTTTAACGCTTTTATAGTTAGGAATATTAAACAAAAGAAACAATCACAACCACAATCATGCATTTTACAATTGTAAGATTCATGCACTCGAGATGTTGTGTGTTCAATTGCAAATTTGCACAAAATACATGCATTTATGGTTCATCTTGGCCCTTCACATGGCATATTTAGTAATAAGCTCGAGCGTGCAAAAGAAATCTCTGCATTAATCTGGCTAACATGAGCTCCATTACATGGCCTTGGCATTGTTTAGAGGCCTCCCTCTTGGTTTGATTGCAATGAGGTTTAAGCATGCTTGGCACTTTTACAGTGTAAAACTAGTCCTAAGTTTTATGTTTGTGCAATGATGTTGGCTAATGTAAAAACAAGTATGGTAATAAAGGGAATAACTCAGGGAGCATGTGATTATTTTGTTAAGCATGTGTGAATGGAAGAGCTGCAGAACATATGGAAGCATGTCGTCTACAAACAAGGACGAGAATACCTAAAAGAGGAAACTGGGCACAGTGAGCATGAGACCAATCAAAGTCATTGAGACCTCAGAATCGTCCTCCAAAAAGTGAAAGGATTCAAAAAATTTGGACCATTCCAGTGAAATCATAGATGACATAAGTAGCCTAAAGAAGACCAAGATTCATCGGATTGTGCAACTCCACCAACAATTGGTAGCTACAGTAAATCAATTGGGAATAGATAGCAAGTTTAGTTGAAATTGGTAAGCTAGCATTGCACATTATTAGTATTAGTATTACGATTCTATTGGAGTATGCTAACTGAAATTGCATGTTCAATACAACTTCTAAGTCTTTCCATTTTTCTTATAGAGGTCGTGTTGATGTATATGTAACTTCGGAATGTATTTCACATATATTTATATTGTATTCCTATAGAGATGTTATTATTCCTCTATACATAAGTGTTTGTATTCCTATAGATATGTTATTATTCCTCTATATGGAGGTGTCGTCATTTATATTGTAAGTATCGTAACTTATACTTGATGGGTTATTAGACCACCTTGTTGGGTTCGGCCCTGTATAAGTCATGTGGGTCGAAGGGTTATTAGACCACCCTATTGGGGGTCAGCCATGTGGATCAAAGGGTTATTAGACCACCTTGTTGGGGTCGGCCCTGTATAAGTCATGTGGGTCGAAGGGTTATTAGACCACCCTATTGGGGTTTGGCCATGTGGGTCAAAGGATTATTAGACCACCCTATTGGGGGTCGGCCCAGTCAGCATTATGTTATGTGGTTAAGTTAAGGCTGACCTAGTAAAGGTTATTAGGCAAGTCAAGTCAAGTATAAATAGAGTGCGGGAGGCACTCTATTTCATCATTCTATTCTCTCACACACTCTTTGGAGAGTGGTGCACTTGTGGAGGAGCAGAAGCTGCTGCTAGGAGATGTCTATCTCTTATGCTTGGGTTGTATCATTGCTCTATCTATCTCTGAGGAAGTTATTGGGGTTTTTCACCTTTATGGTTTTCCCCAAGTAAACTCTATGTCTCTTGTGTGCTTGCATTATTGTGTCCATGATTGATATGCTGTCGATATGTTGTACATGTTGTTCTCTCAGTTAATATCTTAGATCAGATTGAAGTAAATTCTGAAAAACTAACATGGTATCAGAGCTATCCTGAAAGAAGGCATGGTATGGCATGTATGACACGTGTTGCACTGACGTTGCTAGGGCTTGATATAGCAAAAACCATTCATCGTAGAAATTTCGCTATAAATCCATTTTGGCAAAGTTTTCGGATCTGAAACTTTTACAGGTCAAAGATCAGATCCCCATGTACCTTGTGTCCAAAGGACAACTTCTAATTCGTTGTAATTTGTGTTTTATGGTCTGTACAATCTAGGGTTACTGCCTCTTCCATATCTGAGTCATAAAAAGGTGACCTAGGAAAAAAGGTCATAACTTGGGCTAGGAAGATCCAAATGAAATTTCGTAAAAAGTGACAAGTAGTGCACGGACTTTAATTTGTCAGGTAACTTTTTCAAAGGCCGAAATTGAACCAGTGACATGTGGAACGCCGTACAAGTTCGCTCTCCTGTTTTATCCCATAAACAGGTCACATTGTGACACTTGGCATAACTCTCTCTCAGAGAATCCAATTGAGGTCAGACCTATGGGGTTAGAAATATGACAGGTCGGGCTACCACAGGTAGAAGTTTCAGACCCTGTGGATCGGAAAGTTCAGAGTTACACCAGAAACAATTAGGTACATATTTATGTCAAAATAGAATTATTTTTTGAGCACCTTCATTCATGGCTTCGGGAATTTAGGGTTTCGGAGAAAGATGGAATTTTTGTAATTGGAGACCATGGCTGAATGCTACTCATCAAAATAGAAATTTAGAGACCAGGATTAGAATTTTTGGTTGGGCAAAAGGCCGGGCTTGATTAGACCCTAGTTCGGGACTTTGATCAGAAAAGTAGAAAATTAGGGCTTCTGCAAAAATGGAAATTTTTGAAATCTGTGACCACGGCTGGAAGCCCCTCATAAAAACAGAAGCTTAGAGATTTGGATCGAACCTTTTGATTGGGCAGAAGGGTGGGCTTTATCAAACCCTAGTTCGGGATCTTGTCCAAAAGATCCGGAAGTTTCAAAGGCAATTTTGAGGGGTGAAACTTTGCATTTTTCAAATTCTGAGTATATCGGCTTGATCAGCTCATCAAGGCGCATCTTTCTATCCTTTCATAAGTTTGAATTTTTAGGGTTTTCTTGACAAACCCTAATCCAACTCCAAATCCATTTTTTGCAAATCAAGTGGATTGGGTTAATCCTAGAAGAGAATGGATTGGTCACCTGCATAAGTAAAGAAGTTCCTGTTTCAGAGGGAGATGAGGCTAAGGCCTTACATAAGAAGATTACAAGCAATCTCGACAGGTATGACTTATCCAAGTATGTTTTTAGATTTGTTCATGATTAAATTTATGGTATGTTTGTCTTCATATTATTACGGTTAGTACAATCTTGATTAAATTTAGACTTGTTGTATCACCTTAATAAAATTATGAATGCATGATAGAAGATATTCATTGATTAGGGTGTTGACACTTATGATTGTACTAATGCATTATGGTGTTGTATGAGGTTTATGTTGTCCGCTAACATGAAAGGTACACCAAGAAAGACAAATCATGTTCTAGTTCAAGAACATATGTTCATAGTGACATGAAGACAAAGATTCATCCATTGTCATGGATCACTTAGAAGATCTATTTACGAGGTATGTATAACTTGGTTCTATAATGGTTAACCTATGAGATATGCAGGTTACTAGCACAAATCATTGAAGAGAACAAGAAGACATCATGTGGGTATGTTAGACATAACTAGCTAACATACTAATCCAGGTATGTTTTTCCTATATCAAGTTAGAATCCTACCTTGTGATAGGATCTCTTATATAAGTATACATGGCATGATTGATAATGATTATTCATAGGTTTGAATAATCATGGGTTTAGGCATATTATGTTTCTTACCTTAATTGATGATATGACTAACCAGAAGAGTCATGAAAGTATAGGTTTGAGTAATCACGGGTTTAGGCATATTATGTTTCTTACTTTAATTTATGATATGACTAACCATAAGAGTCCTTGAATACTAATGCTTATTATTTCTGTTTGAAATGATCATGACTATACATGCTTAAAATTATTGTGTTTGATAGTATTAACATTATACTAATGAATGTGTGATTATGTATGAGACCTCGAGAATGACACAATGATGATACTAATAAGCATGCATAGTGATTAAGGATGGATATAAGTTTAAGGACAGGTAATCCAGGAAGCAAAGATCAAAAGGGAGCACACTTCAGTAGTTTCTGCAAGGATGCAGATATTCAGAGGGAGTTGACCACTTCTCACAATCCACATCAGAATGGAGTTATAGAAAGGAAGCAAAGACTGAGAGGGAGTCAACCCTACAACCAAACAAAGATAAGTATTTTAATTGTCATTTCTTGCATATATGTTTGTTTAAATAATATTGTTCAATGATGTATATGCTTTTGTTCCTAGAGTTAGGGTGTGTATTATGCATATTATAATAATTGCATTAATGAACAGTATACTACTAATTTGCATATGATGGGTAAGTGGCCTATGGCACTGTACAACATTCCATTGCTACTTATCTAGAATGAAACCTCTTTGCTGACATATTGGGAGTTGTGCACACTCTTAACAATGTTCTGGTAGATATTGGAAGGCATCTAGAAAGTTATAGGATATGGATAAATGTTGTATTGAAGCATTAGCTAAAATAATTGCATGACTGTATGACATATTTCTTTATGTGTAAGAATTTGTTCTAAAAACTATGAGATGTTTCTAATCATGCAATTTAACTTGTTTTGTAGGAAAGATCATATACCTTCACCTACAAAAGAAGGACTACAACATTTGTTCCAGCAACAAAGATATCTATTGAATATATTGAAGATATTGAAGTTCCCAGGATTTGGGATGAAGTAATGGAAGAATGCCATGATCAGTCGATCATGAAGAATGATGTTTGGGATGCAGTCCCAAGACCTGAAGGGAAGTCTGCTGTGACTTCCAAATGGATCTATAAGATCAAGCATGCTGCAAATGGTAGCATGGAGAAATACAAAACGAGGTTTGTAGCTCGTGGCTTCTCCCAGAAAAAGGGATTGAGTATGAAGAGACTTCTACACCTATAGCCAGGCACACTTCCATCAGATCAGTACTTGCTCTGGCTGCAGCGATAAAATGGAAGATACGCCAGATGGATGTCAAGACAACTTTCTTGAATGGTGTAGTCGAAGAGGAAGTGTATGTGGAGTAGCCACTTGGTTTCAAGACACATGACAGGAAGTCATACGTGTGCAGGTTGAAGAAAGCCTTGTATGGCTTGAAGCAAGCTCCTAGGACTTGGTATGGTAGGATAGACAGCTTTCTATCCAGTTTGGGCTTTACCAAGAGTAAAGCGGATTCCAACCTTTACTACAAGGTTGAGGAAGGCAATCCAGTGATACTACTTTTGTATGTGGATAACCTGTTTGTTACAGGTGAGGATAGATTGATTGCCAACATGCAATGGAAGCTTGCTGCCAAGTTTGAGATGAAGAACTTGGGGATGATGCACTATTTTCTAGGCATGGAGGTGTGGCAGAGTGCAGATGGAATCTTCCTTGGACAAGGGAAGTATGCAGTAGAGATCCTGAAGAAGTTCGGGATGATGGACTGCAAGGCCATGGCCACACCTATGGCATCGAACCTGAAGCTTCTATGTGATGCTTCATCTGATCTGGTTGATGTGACTGTGTATCGTCAGATGATTGGGTCCTTGATGTACATGACGAACACGAGACCAGATATCTGCTTTGCGGTGAACACATTGAGCCAGTTCCTGACAGATCCTAGAGGTGTTCATCTGGTTGATGTAAAGCATATTCTGAGGTACCTAAAGGGTACAGTTGACTATGGGCTCAAGTATGATGCAAATCAAAAGTTTAACCTACAGGGTTATGTTGATTCAGATTGGGCAGACAGTGCTGCAGATAGGAAGAGCACTTATGGGTGCTGCTTCAGTATGGGATCAGGTGTGATCTCTTGGTTTAGCAGGAAGCAGTCCTGCGTAGCACTGAGTACAAACGAAGCAGAGTATGTTGTAGCCTGTTCGGCTAGTTGTAAGACAGTATGGCTTCAGAAGCTACTGTTTGAGTTATTTGATCTACCACTGGAGGCTACTGGTATCTTTTGTGACAACCAGAGTTGTGTGAAGCTGTCTGAGAACCCAGTGTTCCACGATAGGTCGAAACACATAGAGATCAAATATCACTATATCAGAGATATGGTGCAGAGAGGAGCAGTGAAGCTCCTGTATGTTGCGACGGACGAGCAGATTGCAGATGTGCTGACGAAGCCACTAGCCAAAGTGAAGTTTGAGTACTTCAGAGAGAGGCGTGGTGTTCTTCAGATCGATGACACTTCGAGGAAGAAGTGATGGAGACATTTGCTGAAGCCATTCCAAGCATGTTGGAAGGAGGATCCTTCTCATGGCTATGGATGTAAGCGCTGGATGATGAGCATCAGGATGATGTTCTAGTTTCTACTCTGTATGATCGGTTGGATCATTTACATTTTTATGTATGTATGCATCATGTTGGATGTTGGATATGATCAGTTAGGATCATTTATGTATGTATGCATCATGTTGGATGCTGGATATGATAAGTTATGATCATTTATGTATGTATGCATCATGTTGGATGTTGGATATGATCAGTTGGATCATTTGTATGTATTTTGTATATGCATCATGTTGGATGCTTGGACCATGTATCTGTATATGTATCAAGTGAATACTTTGTATGATCAGGTAGATCATTTATGTTGATATGTATCAGGTAGATACTTGGTATGCATCAAGTAGATGCATTGTATGATCAGGATGATCATGGATGACAAGCTTCAGGATGTTGCTCCAGATGACATGCATCAGGACGATGCAGTGATAATGATCAGGATGATCATGTGTACATCAGGATGATGTATGGTGAGTATCAGGATGATACTCTGTGGCCGTGGAATAGGTTGTGCAGATGAGAATGTCTAGGAGATCCTATAGGTCGGAGTTGTGTACCCGTAACAGCCTGGGATGCTCTTTCGAGACATTGCTCTGGGAGGACATATAATAGCGCCCTGGGAGATCCTACAGGTCGTAGTTGTGTACCCATAACATCCTGGGATGCTCTTTCAAGGTTTTGTCCTATGGCATATAATAGCGCCCTGGGAGATCCTATAGGTCGGAGTTGTGTACCCGTAACAGCCTGGGATGCTCTTTCGAGGTTTTGCCATGACCACATGTAATAGCGCCCTAGGAGATCCTACAAGTCATATTTGTGTACCCGTAACATCCTGGGATGTTCTTTCGAGGTTTTGTCCTATGGCATATAATAGCACCCTGGGAGATCCTATAGGTCGGAGTTGTGTACCCGTAACAGCCTGGGATGCTCTTTTGAGGTTTTTCCATGACCACATGTAATAGCACCCTGGGAGATCCTACAGGTCGGAGTTGTGTACCCGTAACATCCTGGGATTCTCTTGCGAGGTTTTGTGGTGACCACATGTAATAGCACCCTAGGAGATCCTACAGGTCGGAGTTGTGTACCCGTAACATCCTGGGATGCTCTTTCAAGGTTTGTGGTGGGGTCACATGTAATAGCGCCCTAGGAGATCCCACAGGTCAGAGTTGTGTACTCGTAACATCCTGGGATGCTCTTTCGAGGTTTTGTGATGCACGTAATAAGTCCTGAGGAATCCATTGTATGGTCAGTGATGATGAAGACCTACAGGTGGTGGGCCTACATCTAGTCTGAAAAAGGACTAGCTCTGTAGAACTTCCTATGACGAGTAGATTCAGAGATTGATTGAGATAGCAGCAGTAGTGATGATGACGATGATCCATAGAAGAAGACTTGTGCTAGAAGACCTATTTCAAGAAATGCCTTCCTAGTTAAGAGGTCGTGTTGATGTATGTGTAACTTCGGAATGTATTTCACATATATGTATATTGTATTCCTATAGAGATGTTATTATTCCTCTATACGAAAGTGTTTGTATTCCTATAGAGATGTTATTATTCCTTTATACGGAAGTGTCGTCATTTATATTGTAAGTATCGTAACTTATACTTGATGGGTTATTAGAGCACCTTGTTGGAGTCAACCTTGTATAAGTCATGTGGGTCGAAGGGTTATTCGACCACCCTATTGGGGGTCGGCCATGTGGGTCAAAGGGTTATTAGACCTCCCTATTGGGGGTCGGCCCAGTCAGCATTATGTTATGTGGTTAAGTTAAGGCCGACCTAGTAAAGGTTATTAGGCAAGTCAAGTCAAGTATAAATAGAGTGCGGGAGGCACTCTATTTCATCATTCTATTCTCTCACACACTCTTTGGAGAGTGGCGCACTTGTAGAGGAGGAGAAGCTGCTTCTAGGAGATGTCTATCTCTTATGCTTGGGTTGTATCATTGCTCTATCTATCTCTGAGGAATTTATTGGGGTTTTTCACCTTTATGGTTTTCCCCAAGTAAACTCTATGTCTCTTGTGTGCTTGCATTATTGTGTCCATGATTGATATGCTGTACATGTTGTTCTCTCAGTTAAGATCCTAGATCAGATTGAAGTAAATTATGAAAAACTAACAAGTCATCCCCGGAGAATAATAGAAATCATGGGATTTCATGGTCTCATAAGAGAGAATTTAGCAAGCCATCTTCACGTAATTTTTGAATGCCTTTTTCCTCTTAAAAGTGTTCACGTTACAATGATTTCCACCATGATCAGAATCTGAGTACATCTTGGTCTTTGTGTGTATAATATCAATACCTGTTCAGCTTTCGGTTGTCCAGTGAATAGGCCCCTTTCGGTCTACTCACTCACCAAGTATTTTCTAGCTACTATTGTCCCCCCCTCCTCACTTTCCCATAGTTGTTCCTATTGGCCAAGTTGCTTACTTCTCTAATCCTGATCGCCAAGCTCTACAATCTGTCGTTTCCTCTAACTAGGAGTGCAATAGGTGTGGGAAGGCAGAGGGGGTGTTGCATCTACTTACAACAACACTCACGGATATCCAAACTCAAAAATTCACCTAGAGGACAGTCATAGCTGATAGTAACAGCTCTTTTTTTAGCCAACAGTCACTTACAGGACTGTTGCAACTATGTTGTAGCTGACTGTTGCAGCTGCGTTATGATGACCCCTACGCTCACAAACTTGTCTAATAACAAGAAAATATAATTAACTCTTAAGATATCATAAATCTCTTAATCTGGTACAGCAAACTAATCTTCAAAATAATTCTGAGTTTACAAACTCATGAAACAGAGTATAACTGAAACACACAGAAAAGTTATGGGTTTAACATAAACTTCTAATTGTATTCAACTCTGTCTCTCTCTATGTAAATCACGATTACAATACTGGGTATTTATAGTGTTTCAGCCTAATGGATCATTAAATGTTAATTGGCCCTTCATTACAAAATTGAATCTGCAAAACTAAATGCTCTGTTACATGCTGTTACAAACTGACAGAAATGAAGACTGCGTTGGCCCTTCAAAACAGAATCTTATATCCAGAAATAAATGTGCTAATCTGTTACAGTGTTCATAAGTTAAAATTGCAGGTTGTAGATGCCTCTTCAAGCTTCGATGTGATTCAGTATTAATGCTTAAGTCGGTTTAAGCGGTGGATGACCCTTCAGCAATTTGAGTAGTTAACAAAATCTGATTTGGTTTATCTTTTGGCTTTTCAAAACTATAATAAGTTAAATCTGGACGGTGATTGTCTTTTGCAGATTTCAGCGGTTACAATTTTTGGGCGGTGATGCCTCTTCAAAATATCGGCGGCCATCTATCTCAACGGTGGAGTAATTAATTATTTCTAACATTCTCCCCCTTGATTACTACACTCAAAAACAAAATTTTGAAATACTGGATTTCTATTACAGCTTACAAACCCCAATATTTTTCCTATGAAACTCAAACAACTCTTTTCCTAGAGGTTTTGTAAATAGGTATGCAAACTGATTTTCTGATCTACAAAATTCCATACTGATTTCATTCTTGTTTATCAGTTCTTGAGTGAAATGATACCTTGTATCAATATGCTTACTTCTCTTATGAAAGACATGATTTCTTGATAGTGCAAACGCTAATTTGTTGTCACAAAAAATCTGTGTTGGTCCATCTTGTTCATGCTGCAAGTCAGAAAGAGTTCTTCTCATCCACATAGTCTAACATGCAATTGCTATTGCTGCAACATACGCTGCCTCAGTAGAGGATAGTGTCACTATGGGTTGCTTCTTTGAATCCCATGCTACTGACCCCAATCCAAAACTGAATACATATCCAGATGTACTCTTTCTATCATCTGTAGAACCTGCAAAATCACTTTCAATATATCCAATCAACTTAAAATTTGAATTTGATGCATACTGGATACCAAAATTTGTTGTTCCAGCAATATATCTCATAATCCTCTTTCCAGCTTGCCAATGGATATTCTTTGGGGACTCCATAAATCTTGAAAACATACTTACTACAAGCCCTATATCAGGTCTTGTTGAAGTCAAGTACATGAGACTTCTTACCAATCTCTTATACATCGTTGGATCAAATCTTGACCCATTATCCTCCTTACTGAGTTTTGTACCAGTTGCAATTGGAGTTACAGCTGGCTTACAATTCATCATTCTGAATCTTTTCAGTACATTATTTGCATACTTAGTTTGACTGATAAAAATACCATCTTCAAATTGAGTTACTTCTATACCAAGAAAATATTTCATCATTCCTAAATCAGTCATCTCAAATTCTGTTTTCATGGCTTTCTTAAACTCATCTACTGAAATATCTCCAGTGAATATCAAATCATCAACATATAAGCAAACAATTAGTATTTTACCTTCTTGGTTTACCTTTGTTTACAAGGTTGGCTCACTTGGACTTCTGCTAAATCCTTCACTATTCAAATATTCATCAATCCTACTGTACCAAACTCTAGGTGCCTGATTCAATCCACACAATGCTTTCTTTAATCTGTAAACTTTGTCATCATGTCCATCTTTTTCATATCTAGGCGGTTGTCTCACATAAACCTCTTCTTCTAAAGATCCATTCAAAAACGCAGACATTACATCATTTTGATATACATACCATTTATTATGAGCAACAATAGCTAATACCATTCTTATTGTATCAAGTCTTGCTACAGGTGCAAGCATCTCACTATAATCAATACCAGGTTGTTGACTAAACCCCTGAGCTACAAGTCTTGCTTTGTATTTTTCAACTTCACCATCAGCATTTAACTTAGTTTTGTAAATCCATTTGACACCAATACAATTTTTATTATTAGGCAGATATACAAGATCCCAAGTATTATTTCTTTCTATGGCATCAATTTCATTATCCATTGCTTTTATCCAAACATCCTTTTTAACTGCTTCATCAAAACTTATAGGATGACATGCTATCAATGCAAAATTTGAAACTTGATCTACTTCTTCATCTTGCTCATACAATTCTCTCAAACCTCTAGTCTTCTGACCTCTAACTCTATTTCTTAATGAAGCTAATGTAGGATTTGATTCATTGCTTACCTCTGATCTTGTTTCTTGTCGTCCATCAACACTTGATGGTTCACCACGTTCTTGAGTTCTGGGAGTTCTGACAGGTGTCCTAACTGCTAGTGTAGGCGTTTGTGGAGTTAACTGTCCTCCATGTATACCCTGCTCATCACCTTATTCTTCTGCGTGAGATGTAACAACGTCCTCTGCAACCAACTTATCTATGCTGCCATCTTATGCTTCTTCTTCCTTAAACACCACATCTCTGTTGATGACATACTTCTTGGTGATGGGATTATAGAGTCTATATGCTTTAGATTCTTCACTTTATCCAACAAAAATACATTTATGAATTTTGTCATCTAATTTTCTCCTCATCTCTTTAGGTACATGTGCATAAGCTACACAACCAAAAATTCTTAAATGAGATATGCTGCTACACTTACCATTCCATGCTTACTGTGGAACTCGATCCTTCACGCTCTTAGTTGGACTTGTGTTCAGGATGTACAATGTGCAAGTAACAGCGTCTCCCCAATATTCATCTGAAAGATGCTTCTCCTTCATCATACTTTGAGCCATGTTCATAATGGTTCAGTTCTTTCTTCCTACCACTTCGTTTTGCTGTGGACTGTAGCGAGCAGTAAACTGTCTTTTAATTCCATGATATTTACAAAATTCTACAAACTCATTCAACATATACTCACCTCCTCTATCTGATCTCAAAACTTTAATACTTCTATCACTCTCCTTTTCAACCATAGCTTTAAAGCTTTTAAACACATCAAATGCTTGAGATTTCTGTTTCAGCAAATACATCCAAGTTTTTCGACTGAAATCATCAATGAAAGTCATAAAGTAAACATTACCAGTCAAAGAAGGTGTTTGCATCGGTCCACACAAATCTATGTGTACCAGCTCCAACGATGTTTTTCCTCTGTATGAGACTCCAGAGATGAATTTCTCTCTATGATGCTTTCCCAATATGCAACTCTCACATGAGCTTGCTGGCTGCTGAATACTGGGAAACCCTTTTACCATATTCTTTTTCTGTAACAGATCTAAGCCACCAAAATGTAAATGGCCATACCTCAAATTCCATAACCATGACTGATCTAAACTCTTAGTTTTATAAGCATTCAAAGAGTTAGTCAAATCATTTGTCATAATCAGTGGAAACATTCTATTCTTTGTCATCTCTACTCTGGCTATCAATTGCTTACATGGAAATTTGTCATAAACAGTACATACCTTGTTCTTAAAGAACGCTTTGTACTTCTTCTCCAACAATTGTCCCACACTCAATAAATTACCACGGGGGGTTCACTCAATGAACTTGTTACATAGAACGATTGTTCATAGGATATTAAAGAATATCCCTAATTTCATTAAATATTGGAAAATTCCTCCTAAAATTGTATTGTTGAACCCCCCTCGCAATATACCTTTCCAATTAAGAAAACCCCTAATTTCAACAGATATTGTAGGTATTGATTTTTATCAACCCATTTTTAATACTCCCTTTATATCATATTATTAAGTTGTAACAAAAAGGATCCCTAACGCATATTAGTATAAGCAAACAAGATGCTAAATATAATAATAGTATAATGCTAATAATGATCCCACTGAGATTGTAGGGGTGAGTGATCAATTTGTAGCGTTGGATAGTTGAAGACCCAATGAAATAGTAATAGGGAAGGAAAATGTGTAAAAGGAAACCCAATCAAGAGATCAATGTAACAAAGAATGTAAAATAATGATAGTCCAATAGTCACTCCCATTCTTAGAAAAGATGAGAATTGCATATGTTTCACACCACAGCCTGCTAATATACCAATTTTATATCATGTAAATACAAGTATAACCATAGAGAGTTCATGTTTTCTATAAGCTTAATAAATTAAACTCCATAAAAATGCAAAATTGAAACCCTTTCGTGATGGACTTCCCTACCTTCCTATAAAAAAAAATGAGCATAGAAAAATTCCTCTTACTTACCAATAACACCATATGATCACGTGCGTAGTTCGGATTTGGATCATTCACAAGATGCAATGAATTGCCTCCACTTCATGTGCATTTATTCTTGCAATCAAGGGAATTACCAACATTTAGTTGTACCTTTTCTTAGGTTATATCTAGTTTTTTTTTTATCTTTACAAGAGAGGGAAAAATCTCCATTGTTAAGTTTCAAGCATGCAAATGATAGTTATAAACATACACAAATGGTGAAACTTATATGATACCATTCCATGATAACTATAAAACATAGGTTATGTAAATAAGAATTTAGATTTTCACCTATGTTCATGTCAGTTCCAATACAATATTAAGATGGATGCCTTGCATATAAGAATTCAAATTACAACTATGAATGTGCCAAATATAACTCAATCTAACAACTATTCCTAAATGGAAATGTGAAAATGTTAAAGAAAATACAAAAAGTTGAAAGAAATAATTAGTCAAGAAAGATTGATCTCACTCTTTTTTGTTTTCGTGGAGCAAGGTTTGGTTGAATCTCAATACCCACCAAAACCCCAACATAAAAAATGAAGAGTTAGATCTTTTACTAGAATGCCTACAAAATATACAATACAATTGTTCAACTGCGGAACTCTTGATTAGCTACATCTCCTAACTCTGGAGTTGACGAGGAACCAAATGCATATTCAAGCATATTGAACAGTGTCATAGGATGTAGTGTGACTTCTATCTAGAAAATAAACACACTTTGGAAATTAGCCTCTTATAGAACAACAAAAGGTATAATGTTACAAGTCTACCTCAGATATAACAAACCAAGAGGCAATTTCCTAATAAGAGGCTCAAACTTAAAGATGAAAAACAACATAACATCAATTCAAACTAAACCTAAATAAGCTATTAAATGAGGATTTTTCGAGGCCAGTAATCTAAAGAGACTTACGTCAAGATTATCATTGGTACATTATTATCATATTTATGCAAAACTTAGGATCATAAACAATATCAAATAAAAATGGAGGGTCCTTAAGTTTTAGGTGGCTATGAATTGATCCCATGATTTGGAGGTATGAATCCATGCCACAATTTGGAGGTTATTCCTCATCCCACCCAAATGAAATAACCCCCAATATATATATTACTATGCCAAATTAAAAACCCCCTTGACCCCTTAATATGGAGCAATATATTTTTGAGATTTTTAGGAGTATTCAAACCCCCAATATGAATGGACGTGATATGATATTGCCTCTCTAGTGAAGCCCCCGTGTAAATTACACGTTAAACCGGGAACATAATAAACATCATGAATTGTTCTTCTTTTACCATTCTTGGCATATACGGCAATCACACCTTTACCATTAACTTTTACCTTACAATTATTACCCAACTTCACTTCAGACTGAATGCTTGTATCTATACTTGAAAATAACTCCTTATTTCCAGTCATGTGATTGCTGCATGCACTGTACAAGAACCATATATCCTTTGAACTTTCTTGGGTGACATTACAAGTTAGAAACATAGGTTTCTCTTCATTTTCAGTCTCCTCTTAAATGTGTGTAGACATCTTACCAGTATCAGCTTGCTTCTTCCAACACTTGTTAGCATAATGCCCAAATTTCTTGCAACAGAAACATTGAACTTTAGATCTATCATACCTTTGATTTCTTGGCTACGACGTTCTGCTACTACTCCCCCTTACGCTAGGAGTATTCTGCTGTGACTTCTCTTCAGATTTTGAATCATTTATGTTGTCACAATGATTAGTCGTTCGACCTCCTCTTCCTCTGCTACTAGATCTTCCTCTTCCTCTGCCTCTAGTAACATGTAAGTGAGATTTAAAAGCATTTTCTAATGGAGTGTCATCATACCTGTTCATTCTTGATTCATGAGCAATCAGGGAACCAGTCAGCTCCTCAATGTGCATTTGAATGAGATCTTTAAATTCTTCAATAGGAACAACTACTGCCTCAAACTTCTTTGGCAAACATCTCATCAATTTCTCTATGACACGATGATCTGAGAGGTCTTCACCATACTATCTCAGCTGGTTTACAGTACTCATAACTTGAGTCATGAAATTATCAACAATCTCACTGTCCTTCATCTTCAGATTCTCAAAATCCCTTCTCAAATTATGCAACTTAACATTCTTCACCTTGGTCACACCTTGATAGTAGGTTTCAAGAGTGTCCCAAGCTTTCTTCGAAGACTCAGCACTTGATATCTTCGAAAATATCGATTCACTTAGACCTTGTTGAATAAGGCCAAGTGCTTTGTTGTCCTTCTTCCTATTCTCCTTCAACAGAACACGCTCAGCATTTGACAGATCCAATTCAGCGGCTTGATCAGCTGGCTCTGGATAGCCAATCGTAACAAACTCCCAAAGATCCTGAGCACGCAGGATAGTTCTCATCTTAATAAACCAAGTGTCATAATTCCTTTCAATCAACATAGGAATTTGTGGCTGTACTGAACTGCTGTTAGTAGCCATCACTAATTTAAGTCCAAATTACTCAAAACAAAAACGAGAAATAAACCTTAACCAGGCTCTAATACCACTGTGGGAAGGCAGGGGGGGGTTGCAGCTACTTACAACAACACTCACGGATCTCCAAACTCAAAAATTCACCTACAGGACAGTCACAGCTGACTGTAATCTTCAGCACAGTCACAGCTCACTGTTTTAGCTAACAGTCACCTACAGGAATGTTGCAACTGACTATTACAGCTGCGTTATGATGACCCCTGCGTTCACAAACTTGTCTAATAACAAGAAAATATAATTAACTCTTAAAATATCATAAATCTCTTAAGCTGCTACAGCAAACTAATCTTCAAAATAATTCTGAGTTTACAAACTCATGAAACAGAGTATAACTGAAACACACAGAAAAATTATGGGTTTAACATAAACTTCTAATTGTATTCAACTCTGTCTCTCTCTATGTAAATCACGATTACAATACTGGGTATTTATAGTGTTTCATCCTAATGGATCATTAAATGTTAATTGACCCTTCATTACAAAATTGAATCTGCAAAACTAAATGCTCTGTTACAAGCTGTTACAAACTGACAGAAATGAAGACTGCGTTGGCCCTTCAGAACAGAATCTTATCTCCAGAAATAAATGTTCTGGTCTGTTACAATCTTGATAAGTTAAAATTGTACGCTGTAGATGCCTCTTCAAGCTTCGATGTGCTTCAGTATTAATGCTTAAGTCGGTTTAAGTAGTGGATGACCCTTCAACAATTTGAGTAGTTAACAAAATCTGATTTGGTTTATCTTCTGGCTTTTCAAAACTATAATAAGTTAAATCTGGACGGTGATTGTCTTTTGCAGATTTCAGCGGTTACAATTTATGGGCAGTGATGCCTCTTCAAAATATCGGCGGCCATCTATCTCAACGGTGGAGTAATTAATTATTTCTAACATTAGGGTCGTTAGCATTCAATGACAGTGTGAAACAATGCTATTGCGCATGCATCTCAGCTATAGGCTATGGCATTAACAGTGACCTTCCTTGCCTTCCACCTTGTGAAAGGCGGTGGCATGGTGGCACCATCATGTTGTGACATGCATTAGCAAGGTGGCAGGTCATCATGTTTTAAGCATAGTAACAAAATACGGCCGTATTGGTAGTTGTTGTACGGAAATTCGAATTAGGTTAAAAATACGGCGAACATTTGAGATGATACGGTTCGGTACAGTCAACCAACTACTTTTTCAAATTCTTATAAATTTACCATCACTCGAACAAAAAAATAATTGTGAATAAAAAAAAATAAGAATTTAACCAGATCATTTGAACAAAAAACAATGTGCCTTATTACTATTGCTTTATTACTATTACATGTAGTTTTTTTATTTAAGTTTTATTTTATAGGTAATTGTTATTTTAATTTTTTTTTTTTGTATTTGATATTTATCAAAAAATAAATTTATGTAATTTCTTTATTCTCATTTTTTTAAGTCATTTTATATAAAGATAGATTTGTGTCTAGTTTTAATTTTTATTTTTAAAGTTTTCAATGAATAATGAATGAGATGTTAAAATTTGGAATGATTATATAATCTTCTTTTTTTTAAATTAAAATTACATGGTTTTTTGTATTTATAAGATGTCTACTCTTGTATTTTAGTAGTACTTGATTTTTTTGTTACATATTTTTTCTGTATCATATCTAAATTGTATTGAAATCCATACTCGAATCTTGCTACTATGATTTCAAATAAAACAATGCAATGTTGTAAAGTAGTAATTCTCTCATATTATATAACACCAAAAAAATTAACATTTAATGTGAAGAGTAATGCTAACATTACTCAACTTCATAATCTCTTTATGAATGGAATCTTAGGTTATTTCTTGAGCTTGCCTCAATATGAGGTCTTACACTTTTGATTCAAAGATTTGATGGTCTCATGCATTTAATTGGACAAAATAAAGTATGCTCCCTAGAGTCAATGTAAAACTTATGTTGTATGAAACAAAAATGCTTTGATTTGAGGATTGTTTTAATGAAGAAAACGACAATCTGATTACTAAAGTACCTACTAGCCTAAAGGTAGGGACTAATAATAAGTCACATATCCAACTATGGTTTTCATGACCATATTATGTAGTCATTAATTCCAACAAACAAGTTACATGTGTTTCTTGTACTAACAAATTTGCATATAATATTTCTCTAAATTTGTATAGAAAAGTATGGCACATTTTCTTTTGTAAATTAAATATGTAATTGTATTATAAGTGAGGGACCACAACTCAAATGTTCCTTATGTGGAAAAAATGAAACCATTAACCATTTATTTTAAATATTTGATTTTTCTACATTTATGTGAGACAAGGCCTTCAAGTCTATAGTTAGTTACTATTGTCCACCATATTTGAGGGGTCAATTGTGTAAGGAGATACCTTCCCATGGATCATTGTATTTTACACAACATGGAAAATTATTAAATCATTGTGATGTATTATATTTGGAAAACATGAATAAATATTTATTTAAAATATACAATATTGTATATTTATATTACTTAGCATGATGGATTCTTAGTATTTTCCCTTCTCCAGATATAGATTTATGAATAAACAAGAAGCTTTAGATGGAGATGGAGCACCTATCCTTGTTGATAACATTTTGGGTCTCACCACCATGCACAATTACCACATTCTCAAGCTATCGTTCACTATCACTCTCAACAAAGAGTCACTTGCGTAGTTCATGAGCACTAAGAGCCCTCAAGGGTTGGATACCACCTCAATCCTTTGAAATCTCACACTTCAATAATCTTTTGATTATTCCATAGGTTATTTCTAAGCCAAAGCATCCTAAGGAGATCAAGCATGATATAATAGATGATGGTTGATTCTAAATGATCTAAAACCTACATCATATGGATGGAGGTTGATTCCCAAGAGAAAAGACCCTCTCCCTAATGTGGACACTATCTCAACAATAACTTGACATAATAATTTGTTTCTTCTAGTTTTAGCAAGTATTTTTATTATGATTCATTTTATGTTTACATGTGGATTTTTAACATCATTGGTTTCATTTTTTATTTGATAATAAAATTGATTAACAACAAATATGTTTGTGGTGGTTATATACCAGCATAGATCCATCTTAAACCCGTATCTATCCGGGTTTAAGTTTTAAGTTTTTATTTTATAAACGAACATCTATTTTTTAATTACTTTTCACAATATTTTATTTTGTGAGTCCACATGAATTTTTTTAAATACTTTCCATAATTTTACTGTTTTTTACATTTTAATTAATGGTCGACAATACATTTTATTTTTTTACTTTTCATTACATTTTACTTTTTTACTTTTCATTAAACACTTTCCATTACATTTTACTTTTTTTTACATTTTAATTAATGGTCGACAATAACATGTTACAACATCTCCCCATACTGAGTTGTAAAGCACCTCATTTCACTCGATGCAATGAAATCATTTTTATATAAAATGTATATAAACTTTAATACATATATTAATAAAAATTGAAATTTTTTTCTTAAATAAATATTATAATTTAATAAAATGTGCAATTTAAAATTTAAAACACTCCTATTTAGACTAGTTCGTACATCATCAATTCTATAAAATTCATATTCAAAACTATGATGTATAATTTTTTGTTTGTAATTTGGATAATTTATTTATTAATGATATGAAAAAAATATTACATTCAATCAAGGAAGATAAGCTATAATAATTAAAAAATCAAGAAAAATCTTGGAAAATTGTGTTTTTTAAAATGTATTTTCCAATAAAAATAATGTTTTTAATCTAAATTGATGTATATATAAAAAAAATTGATAATTTCATTAATTTAAATAGCAATTTTGATAATAAAAAAATCACCATTGTATTATATTGATTTTCCATAGGAATTCCATATTGTATTATAATGGTTTTTCATAATGTGTATCTTAGACCTCTTTATGACTGGTTAAAAACTAAATGATTGGATATTGGTTACATTTTTTCATTCTAGACATTGCATTATATAAATTAATTGTTATGAGGAAGTCTTTTGTGTATTTGGAGTATTTTTTTCAAGAACATGTATCCTAAGTTAAAAAATGAAAAACCAAAAACTTTATTAGTAGAGATATCAAAAATGAAAATCAACAATTTCAATTAATTGTAAAAATAATAAAAAGATTTCATATAAAATTACCTAAAATCATTTTTTCTATATCCACTCAAGAATCTCTTCACAAATTGACTCTCATATAATGGAGATTTATATACATTTTGCTTCCTTTGTAAAGTTGGTCCATGGCATACACCTATATTAAGAAGATGATAGTTAAATAGTTATTTAACTCTTCAATTTTAAGGGTTCAAAATTTTACTGCACATCAATGTTGATGTTTTCCTCTTCATAATCATACTTAAAAAACCTTCAAAATAAATAAAAACACTGAAATTGAACATAAATTTTTAGCATTGCACTAAAAGTCAAGTTGAAACTTATCTTGAACATTCTATCCTATTGAGGACAAAATCTTTGAAAAAGTGTGTTCTTTAAATGCATCTTCCTATATTGTTTTTTAATTTGTAATCTAAACATTTTAAATTAATGAAATCTTGAATATTAAATATTGAGATTGTATATTTTAAAACTTTAATATATAATAAAAAATAAAAAATAAATAGAAATTCAAATTACAATTTTGATATTAAAAGAACTTTATAATATTATAATAATGAAAAATTAAATATAAATTATTTAATTTTCTTTTTTAAAATATTTGTATGAACACTTATTTTTTTTCCAAATACTTTTAATTTTTATTAACACATATAGAGAGGCGAAACACATGTTCTGAAAGCCTAACATAAAATTTCAGCACTCATTAAACTCAAGTTCAAAGTTATATTTTGAACATTCCTTGGGAAAAACTCTTGGAAACAATATTCTCTTTAAATTATCTTGTCTTATAATGTTTTTAAAATTGTACTTTAAACATTTTGAAATTAGAATTAATGTATAATTTAAATTTATTTATACATTAAAAAAATGTTATCAATTTAAATAACAATTTTTATTGTATTATAATAATCATAATGAGAAATTGAAAAAGAAATCATAAAAACATATAAATAATTTATTTATTTTTTCTATAAGAACTAAAAAACATAAATAAATTAAATTATTTTTTTTACTGAAATCTTGATTTTCATTATTTAAATTAGATATTTTATTACAAAAATAAATTCAGTACTCTCCAATATCCATAAAGTACCCAGATTATACAATTCTAACCATCTATATTGTAATTTCAATAATTTCTTTAGTTGAAAAAATCACCCAAAATAATTGCCGAACATAAACCTTTACCTTAGTAACATAAAACCTTATCCATTTGAAGAGTAGTGTTCTTTTTCTAACTTCGACCCAACACTAAATGCACAGAATTCAAAAACTATTAATGAAGAGAGACATCAAATCTAAGATTATTTTTTATTCAATATTAAAATTTACAATTATGACAGTCATGTGATATTCACTCCGACATGACACAAAGACCCACAATTAATGTCAGCAGTACATTGAACGTGGAAGGAATCGATGCAAACTACAATGACAAATCTCCATCAAAGTATAAATGTTATTAATAATTGCAGAGTCTTGAGTCTTGGACTCTAGACATTGCACATGGAAATATCTTGGTGTTGCAGAGATCCCAACGTTTATACTCAAAAAGATAAAGCGCTGCTTCTACATTTCCAATTAAATTAAAGAATGCGAGGAAAGTATTTATAATTTTTATTTACAATCTAAAGATTTAAATTTTCATCTATTCTAGATTAAATATAATAATAAAAATAATTAATTTGATGTATGAGATTTTTTTGTTTGTAAGACAGGGGATTTATTTCTATGGGGTATTTTACTTTCTCTGGATTTGAATTTATAACCTTTTAAAAGAAACCACATACTCTTAAGTATTAAACCCACTCATGCATATATTTTAACCAATTACATTTTATTTTATTTTAATTTCAAATTATTGTAATGTACTGAAAACATGACTCAAATAACAATCATTCCAAAAGCATGGTTACAGTGTAAAACTCTTTTGTAGAAATAGTGTAGACATGGAAAAGTTTGATCACTGAAGTTCCACTGGGTTTAATTAGAGATTCTAGAGATTCCACTCATAAAAAGGAACCGGTAGTCAATTAACCCATTGGTATTTCCACTGTGGATTAACTATAGTTGATGCAGTTCGGGTGGAACAAACCATATTGTAATTGTGTTGATGTGGTTGGGGTTGTGAGGATTAAGATTCCATTGTGACAAATCATGTTGTCAATGCTCTTTAGTCATACCTTAGTAAGCCCTATTGCAATCCAATGTCATATAATTGTACACACTATAACCTAGTGTGGTCATAGCCCTTTTATGTATAACCAAGTGTGGTAATAGTCCTTTTATGTAAACCTAGCTTCTAGGAATAGTTGTTAAGAATTTTTTTAGTAATAAAGTATATTGATATTTGTATACAAGTGATCAATACTCATGTAACTAAGTGTCAAATGGTCTATCTTGGACTTAATGTAATATGTATATCATTAGTTTATTCCATGTTTTCAAGCGAGTAAGGGTGTGTTAATTAAATCCAAATTGTTCGCAACTTTACACATCAAGTTGTTGACAATTTTAGTGAGAGTTAATCACCTTTCTCGTCTTCTATATAACTCATTGCTCCTCTTAATTATGAGTTAGTATTAACATATTATGAGTTAGTGTTAACATAGCACATCGAGGTGATGTTAAAGAGGTGTAGGTTATGAATGATTTTGGATGCAAAAAAAGTTGTGTAGAGTTGGTTCTACTTAAATATGTTTAAAAGCCTTGAGGATGCATAGTTTGTTAGCTAATGTGGATATAAAGTTGTTAGTATAGAGTTGTGTTTACCGAAAAACATGTCTTCATTACAAATGATAAAGTGGATGTCTTGTATCTATGGGAAAACAAGAAATATATGTTCATTCACAAGTGTAAGACATTGCAATTTATCTTTAACATCATATGATAGCTCCTTAATATTTTTCCCTCTCCACTTGCAAATCCATGCATGAAAAGGGAAGGTGGAGATGGGGATAGTGTATCTATGTTAGTTGATGAACTTTTGAGTCCCTTCTTGACTTCATTTGCTACCATTCATACTATCCATTAAAGCCCCTTTAGGTTCTTCATCTTTAAAATTATTAGTCATGTTTCTTGTTATGTCTTATCACTAGCCCTTCTTATTGATTTATCAGTTTCAATTCCATGTGTTGATTTTTTCGTCTTCTTGTTGTGAGACTTGAACACATAATTTTGTACTCATAAAGAGTTAGCCTTCTATAATCACACAAGTGAAGATAATCTAAATCCTTAATAGCTTCTGAAGGCTTATGGGAAACGCCACTATGGGATTGAGCTTGTTTTTGTTAGAGGGATTATACATGATTTGCATATTATTTATTTGACATTGATTCTTTCTTGTAGTTAATAAAAACAATGATTCATATATTTGAACAAATGAATAAGCGTGTTCAGCGTTCTTTTCTTCATAGCCACAAAGACCCTATACTATAATCTTAGTTGTTAAGAACATTCTAGAAATAACTAAGAACATTTTAGAAATGAAGTATAATGTAATTTTTACAGGAGTACATGGAAAAATAGTGTCTTTTTTCGTATTGTAGGGAAAATCATAGGATTTGCTTGCCAACATTCATGGAAAGCAACTCTGATAAGCATGTGTATAGATTAGTGTGCTTCAACTAGGGGGAGTTGAACTAGACACTTGTCAACATGAAATTAACCAAATACCCATCAACATTGGCAACAACAAATTAAGCTAAACGTGAGCTAAACCCTTAGGCTCTGAATATGTATGTATGTATGTATGGTCAGCATTCTTATTTTCTATGTAATTCCTCTTGACTACGAATTAGCATTAACATGGTGCATCCAACTAACATTGAGGGCATGCAAGTTCCTCATAATGATTGATGTAGAGTTGGTTACCTAAATATGTCTTGGTCCTTGGCATAACTCTTTTCTTAACCGTAGGCATAAGGAAAGTAAATGTGTGTTGTTGCACAAATCAAATACATAATTATAAGACACATATCCAAGTCACACTGGTGGTGACCATATTATGTGGTCATTAATTCCAACATCCAAGCTAACATAATTTTCATACTATATTTTCTATACAAAATCATGATATAGTTTATTTTGTGAGATAAATATGTAAATGTATGATAGGTCAGGGGACACGACACAAATGTGTCTTATACGGAAAGAATAAAACCAATAAACATTTATTATAAATATGTGATTTTGCTAAATTTCTTCAAGACCATCCCTTCAAGATCTATAGTCAGTTACTCTTGTCCTTCATATTTGAGAAGTTAACTATGTTAGGAGAACACTCCCATGGGTCATTGAGTTTCATGCGACTATGGAAAATGATTGCAATGGATGTGTTTTATCATATTTGGAAAGCAAGATATAAATTCTTATTTAGAAATGCACAACATTATATGTATTTTTCCTCGTAGAAGACTCCCTGATATGTTTCCATCTCCACTTACTGATCCATGTGCAAACGAGGAAGGTGGAGATGGAGATGGCGCATCTATGGTAGTGGATATATTTCCTGGCCTTGATGTCATGCACAACGAGTAGGCTCCCCCTAATGAGCATTCTTTGGCTCATTCAACACATTCCTCAAGCTTTTGATCACCTTCATGTAAAATTCAAGCACAGCAAATCTATGAAACAAAGACAACAGTTACTAGAGATGCATGCGGAAAATTGTGTGTCGAAACACTGGTGCAAAGATAAATGTTTCACTATCAAAGATGAAATGGGCAACCTTTTGCTCAAATCAAGAAGTGATAAAATGATGATGCAAATAGAGGGAATATCATGTGTCATGTAGTTGGATCACTTATCATAAGGATGTCATAGTGAAATCTTGTTCACTATTGATAGAGAGAGAGAGAAGAAAAGAGAAGCTTTATCACTAGTCATCGGGGTTCGCCTGCACAACTTGATCAAAGTAATCCTTGGCATGAGGAGCATCTCTGCGGGCTTGCCACATCATATTGGCATAAGGAGAGAGTACCTTCCCATCGTGAGGGATTGCAAGTATGGATCTTTCATAGTAATCTTTTGCCTTGACAAGGTTGCCTTGAACCTAACAAGATGCACCGAGTATAAGCTTATAAAGTTGATAAGCAATTCTATTTTGTTGCAATGTGATAAAGTATCAGTTCTTTCACCCTTAAAGAATATTTCACTCCAAAGCATTTCCTAGGTGTTACTTTGCAACAAGGACCTAGATTTTGCACCTTGGTCATATTTCTCTATGGTGTCCAACACTTTCACATTTGTGTAAGAAATATTTTACATAGTGTAAGACATAATCATAATAGTTTTCCCTACCTTCCTTCACCATAGTATATTTTTTCAATTCCCAAGGCAACACACTTCCACTAAAGGGTGAGTGAAACAACATAGATGAAACAAAAAGATTCATTTCTCTTGTACACATTGTAGCAAGACCGTGAGATAACCTACCAAAAAGAGATTCTTAGTTTCTTTTTCTCTCCATATGTTTCATAATCAAGTCTGCGTGATACAACAAACACATGAAGACTCTTTGGTAGCACATGGTTGTAGAATGAACCTACAAGCCCAATATTAAAGATGATTAGTGGACTTGCATTTATGAGTTCGATAGCTTTAAGAAGGAGCAATGTTGAACACTTAATTATGCAAGTCTGTTTTTGTAATTTCACAAAGCATGAAACAGTAATTCACATCAGACAATTGATGAAATTTAAAATTTAAAAAAAAAACAATGAAATAAGTTAAATATGTGTTAGAAGGGGAAATAGTTAGGGGAATCCTGCCTGAAGTAGATTGAGGGTTTGAAGCAAATGCTAAAGCTACCTCCACAAATATTGTAAGTGACAGCATTACACATCACTTATAGGGCTCTGTTCTATCTTCTGAGATTTAAAACACAGAGGACCTATCTCATTGAAACTTATTGGTCAACTAACAATTGGAAATAGAAATAGACCAGTGAAGTTGTCGATGGTGTGTCTGCCAAGCAATGCTTCGTCGAACTCAATCGATTGAAGAAAAGACAAATCTTAATGGGTAACAAACGGAGACTTATTTAAAGTGATGAGAATTGGCCTACGGCGTAATTTTCACAATGAGAACTCATCTAGATATCACTGTTTCAGATTCCTCGTCTTTCGATCGAATTCAAAACTGACACATGTTTATACCGAAAATTCTTCCTATCCATCTATTCTTCCTTTGTTCCTCCTGGTCGATCTCTCTTACCTGCTCGCCAGAACCACCCTTGGCGCGTGGCCTCTTTCTAGCTCCACCCTTGGCGCGTGGCCTCCTTTCTGCTTGAAACACCCACGCTCATGACCGACCTTCTTTCTATTGTGTTGAACCCTACGTACCCTCTATCCATGGTGGTTGGGCCATGGGTGGGTACTCTTGGAAGAGCTTCCAAGTATGGAAACATTGGTATCAATGGAGGAGTTACATTGGAAACATTCTACAGAGCTAAGGTACATCTCTCATCCTCCAAAGGACAAGATGTGAAGCTCTAATGGGGGGGAAGAAACCAAGCTATGTAGCTGTAATCACATGATGCACTAAGATAGGGCGAATTGGAATTGAATCCGACCTGCTTGAGAGAAAATGTAACACGAAATCCGTGTGTTATGGAGAATCCGTATCCGGGTAAAGAATAGATCCATCTTCATAAATAATACATATTGAATAATAATTGAATTTGATGAATAATATTACATTGAGGGCCTCTTTTATATATTGTTAGGAACCTTTTGAGAGGAGTCATGTTCTCTTAGAATAATAATAATAATAATTATTATTATTATTAATTAAATGTTAGTTTATATGTATTTATGTTTGTGAGATTGCCTTCCCCTTAAGGGAAGCTTTGTCCTCAAAGCTTAGTTTGCTGATGTCATTTTTATTTATTATGGATCTATGTCGAACTGATGACTTGAGACATGCAAGTTTGATTACGACCATTACTTCTTTTTGTTTCTTTTGCTTTGGAATCTATATTAAATCTATATTTGGTGAATTTTTGTTTATGCTTTTATCACTTCCTTGGTTATAGATCTTAACTCTTCTTGTCGTCAACTGGAGAGACTTGACAGACTTAATCCCAATCTTATCTTGTGTCTGATTAATCTTATAGTTATTCTCACTGATGTTCTTTTGAGGTGAGAGGATAGTCAAGGTATAGTTTAAATCTGAAACATTTGATTTCTCTGATTTGATTTATTTTGCACACTGTGGGATCCTTCCCTTATTGTTGCATTGATCATCGTTATTGTTAGCAACACTGGCTTGGCTCTTCTCGCAAACTCGGTCAATATCATCTCCATCTTTATCATATATATTATTGTTATTTTCGTCATCACTATGATATTCTGTATCCTTGTCTTGTTTATTATCTTGATTAATATTATTAATCTCATCTTGGTTGCCATAATTATTTTCTATATCTTCCTCCTTTTCGTCATTTTTATGTTCTTTATCTGGTTTTTCTTCAGGGATTTGAACGTCAGATTTAGATTTAGGTTCTGAATCCTTGTCTTGAGAAGCGTTCGATTTGCTTCGTTGGCTTATTTTATTGAAGGTGTCGTCAATAGCTTTTTGAGCAACTTTTATAACTCATTGTTCCATACGATCAAGCATTTTGTCCATCTTTTTCTTTTGCTCATCAAAAATCATATCCAATTCTTCCCACATTGACTTCATGGCTACTTAAAAGATTTCCCAATGATTTATGTGGAACTTGATTGATTAATAATAATGATGATTTATTATTAATGAAATCAAGATAATAATAAGTAATAAAAGTAATATAATAATAATTATTATTATTTGTATATAATAATATTATTATATGTATTTATTATACAATTTTTTTTAATAATATCGAGTAACCTTTCAATAAATAAACAACCTAATTAAGGTGTTAGTTGGTTTCTTGATAAAACTAAAGGTTGGTTTTATAAAACCAAGGGATGGTTTTATAAAACCAAGGGCTCACAAAACCATGTGCACTTTCATAAAACCATGTGCGGTTTTAATTTTTTTTTCTTTTTAAGACAAGGTCCTATTTTTTAGGGAAACCCAAAAATGATGGCTACAAGCCTGGAAGCTCTGATACCAAATGACGCAAACAATAGTTCGCTCACACAAAGTTTTACCAAAATACTTGATAAACCAAATAAGCCATAATAAATGATATATAAATTGATGATAGGATGATTATTACATAGGTTTGGTCGCCTTTAAATATGGCTAGAACTAGGGTAATTTTTAAGGATTATAAAATATACTTAAGTATAGTCTTCTAGGCGATTATTTTGGATTGAAAAAAACATATATATAGATTGGTAGGCGAATATTAAATATGAAACATACAATTTACTACTAAAACTTGTAAATTTCAGCGAATATTATGATAAAAAAACATATTTTATGTAAATATAGGCGATATTAGAGTCTAAAAATGACCAAATAGCAAATTTATTTTTTGAAAAAAAACCTAAAAAATAGCCAATTGGCGAAATTTCACCCCTAAAAATTTCCCTGGCTAGAACATTAAGATGAGGAGACACGTCTTTTCCTAATAACCTAACTATTAAACTATTAATTATTATCTTTATTATCGGCCAGTGTCCTCAAATCCTTATAATGTTGTCGCATCGTTCCTTGCGACGTCATAGCTGACAAAACATGTTGATACGAACTTGTTAATGTAGAGCATAACTTATGATATGTGGATGGATCAATCCATCCCAAATTGATTTGTTGTGGATTGTTGGTATTCCATACCGATATGTCATCAGGAGCTTTGGTCATATTAGTATCATTATGTTTCGACAGTTCCAACTTTTTTGAATATCGGTTTTTATGGTTGGGGTGTCGATAGGGAATTTTCACAATGTCATTTTCTTTCACGAGTGTCATCTTTTGAGCATTGATTTGAGCTGGAAGTTGTATTTTCGTCCCTTGAGGTTTTAAGGTTTCGTTATGTATCTTTTCCAAGTTGTTTTTTAACTACATGTTATCATTTCGAAACTTTTTAATTAATTCGACTTGCGATTTTCCGTCATCTTCAAACTTCTTAAGTTGTTCCTTGAGATCTCCGTTATGACTTCTGATGCAGCTATTTTCTTCCTTCTTGTTTTGAAGTTTTCCTTGAATGTCTTCAGTAGAGTGTTCTGCTTTCCGACTATTTTTCAACTTCTTAATTTTTGTGACTAACGTCTTATTATGGTTCTTTAATTTGAAGATTTCTTCGGAATTGTTGGATAATGCTTTAATACTTTTTGTGATCTCCAACTTGTATTCCATTTTTGAGTCGTCATTTTGTTGTTGAAGAACTTTTATCTGTTTTCGACACTGGTCAACCTCTGATGCTTGACCTTCTAATTTCTGTTGTATATGTGCCAGTTCTTCATCCTTGTCGTTAATGATTTTGTTCTAGCATATTTTTTATGCTTCGTACTCGTTTATTTCTTTCTTTATATCTTGATTTTTTAATCTCTGATTGAAATCATTTTTTTCTTTTAATTCCTCAATTTGCGGACACAATTTTTCTATATGATTTTTCTGGTCGGAAATTTTTTGTTCCTTCGATTTTTCTTGTATCTTACGTATTTCAATTATTACTTCCAATTTTGAATTCATGTCGCGTAAATCTTCATTGTCTTTTCGATAACGCCTCAACTTTGTTTCTAACTTTTCTCTTTGTAGTCGCAAACTTGCTTCCATGGTCTCTGACGTCTTCGGCGTTAGATGGTCTTCCTTTGACTTTGACCTCTATGACGATAGATAGCCTCGACTTCTTTTGACGAATGAGTCTTCCTTTGACTTCATTTTTGACCTTGTCTTCTATTCTTCCAATTTGTTCTTTGGGAAAAAACAAATCTTCTTTGACTTGGTCTTCTCTTCTTTTTTTTCTTGAGATCCTTTCTTAATAATATGGATAATAATAATTATTAAAATTTAATAATATTATTATGCAAATATTATATAGTATCCAATATATATATATATATATATATATATATTATAATAATAAAACTATTATAATGTTTTTTTGAAAAAACAAATTAAGGGTTTGTGTGGAGGATGGCGTGGCAGATGGAGCGGGAAAGATGACGAGGCTGCGGGGGTGATGGTGGAGAGTTGTGCGATGGCTACAGAGGAGGGTGGACACACAGGTGGAAGGCACGGTGAGGAAGCACGTAGGAGGGAATGGCGATGGAAGCTTGAAGGGAATGCGTGGAGGGCGATGGCAGATAGGAGAAGGAGCTGCGAATTGGGAGGTGGGGGAATGTGCAGCAGGGAGGCCGCGTGAATAGAAGGACGGACGAGGAGAAGTGGGTGTGGAGTGAAGAGAAGGGGGAGCATTAAGGATGTTAGAGAAAGATCGGAAGGAGGTCGCAGATGGACGGTGGCGATGGATAGAAGGAAGCCGCGAATATGAAGTGGTGCTGGTGGAGTTGGACGGGCTTCACGGAGCGTTGTGGAAGAGTGCAGGTGAAGATGTATGAGTAGGTGCGCAATACAGATGGAGAGAGGATGGATGAGCAGGTCTGCGGGAGGGCTGGTCGTGGGAGGTGTGGGGCTGCGCAAGAGGAGGGTGGGGATAGAAGGGAGGCGCAACGGAGCAGGGAAAATGGCGGAAGGGAGGTGAATGGGTGGAGGTGGAGGAGAATGGAGTAGCAGCGTGAATTCAGGGAAACCCTAAAGTTGTTGGCTATAAGCCAAAGTGAGGTTAAAAACCTCGTGGTCATAGAATCTCTGAAATGAAGGCCACAGGCCGGACCAGACAGCAACTTTGATACCAAATGTAACACTGAATCCGTGTGTTATGGATAATCCATATCTGGGTAAAGAAGAGATCCATCTTCATAAATAATACATATTGAATAATAATTGAATTTGATGAATAATATTACATTGAGGGCCTCTTTTATATATTGTTAGGCACCTTTTGAGAGGAGTCGTGTCCTCTTAGAATAATTATAATTATTATTAATTAAATTTTAGTTTATATTTATTTATTATTGTATTTATGTTCGTTATAGAAAAGTTAGTCTCTCGCCTGCTAAAGAAAGGTCAGCTGGCAGTATACCGTAAAGCATGGGAATCTAGCTCAGGAAATAAAGTGCTCTCTTCTTTTGCTTCGTTGACAAAAAACACGGCAGAAAAGGATTGTCTAGGTTCCAGCAGCAGTAGGAAGTAACAAGTACAAGGCAGTTCTTTTGGAAGTTAGCCAAAGAGGTGTATCCATGTGGAATGAAATTTGAAGGATATGTGACTGTATAAGAGTGGTATAAGATAGCTTGTAACAACACACTGATAGCAAACACAAACCAGAAATGAGCAACATGGTAGGATGCTACCCCTTGAATGCCTTTGATAAAAAAAGTGGTTGAGGCCAAGAAAAATAACTGTCAAAGACTGAGCTAGCTAGAAGGAATGAACCTAGTCATTGAGTTAATCTAATAAGAGGAAAACCTCTTTGAAATAATGAATTCACTTGAAAATAGAAGACATACCACCTCCCAAGTATTTTATTTTCGGTCATTACGTATAATAGAGCCTAAAGAAAGGACACGGTAATAGAAAAGAAATAACCTCATCTTATTTAGGTTCAGTAATTATAAGAAAGAGAGTGAATAAAGCTAAGCTTGTAAATACCTCCTCCTTCATATATGGTCTTTAAATAACATCTTCACTCTTTTCAATAATGATATGAAAAGAGTGAAGAATTTTTGCTGATGATGACCCATTATTAAGGGTGGTTTGAGTGTGTCCTTCCATTCACTGCTTGAGGTTGCTTGAGTATGCTTCAGGTACACCCCCACTGGTCAGTCCTTTGATATTATAATATGGAGGAGAATGTGAGAGAGGTGTTATTATCCTATTTAAATCCTAATATCCTAATATTATAATATCCCATTTATACCATCCAACGGGTGGGAGGGGGTCTCTCAAATATTTATGGTAGTATCGGCTCTCTTGTCTTAATATTGGTCCTTGAATGCATTAGAATTAATATATGGTCTAAATATATAGCTATTGGTTTGAAGGGCCTCAAATGGCTTTATTCTGAAATTTAGTGTTACTTTCTATCAATGCATGAAGCCAACCTTCTTGGGTATCTGCACTGCCTTTTGTTCAACTCCCACTTTCCATCTCATCGATGCTTCCAACGGCATAACAAAAGGAATTTTTTTTACAAGACATGATATTCTTACATTGGTTGAATGCTTTCTCTTCTATTACAATACTTCTTTCTTTGTAAGTGACTGCAACAACACCAAAATAAATGATTAACCTCGATCCATCAGCATCTAAAGGACCTGAGTAAACAGTAAAGGCATGAGTATAGGAAATCGCGGAGATATAGTCAGAGCAAGTATTATTGGCCATTTTTAGCTCGAGAGCTTATTGCAGAGCTCACTACTAGAGATTTAATTTCGAAATGGATATGGAGATGAGGGACAAGTGTACATATGGGATGTATTAACGTTTAAATTCTCAATTGTTCACATGTGAGTAGTTTTTAGGTGATAATAGATTGCTCCATGATAAATGAGGTTAGGAAGTTACGGGAAGGCCAAGCAGTACCGGGCATATCTCTTAATGGTTAACAAGCATAGACCGATTAGTAAATATAAATATAGAAGCAACTATACGGAAATATCGAAGTGATAGGCTGGCTAGTAAATATCATGGTTAACTGGGACATGATTTGAAGTGATCGGGGTTGGTTAGGAACTTCTGGACTTACCTTGTCTCATACTTGGCTCTACCTTCAATTCTCACATGCCTTAGCTGACCTTATACCTTACCCGATGGATCAATCATTGTTCGGTCTTTTGAGGTAGGCTTTTTACCTGCGGAGTTGAACCGTCCGATTGGAATTGGAATATTCAAATACCCCAAGATTCATATCCAACCTTTTTCTCTGAACCCACATCCATAACCCTTTATCGCATCCAACATGCACATAAATAATGAAATCAAGGGAGGACCAACTGGCTCATGTTGGGTTGGGTTGTTACAATTCACTAATTTCAAAGAGATTCACTATGATATTGATATCCCACTCAACACATTTGTGAAGCTCAAACTATGGTACATAAGACCTATCATTGTGTTTGTGACAAGTGTTGTTGTAATTACCATTTTAAATGAAAATTATACTATGACACTTTCCTATAGTGGGTGGACCTTGGGAGAATAGGTCCGATGGTCAAGCTTCGATTCCTTGCCCGCCAATACGGACGTGAACCTTAATTTTTTGCCAACTTTGTTCCTTGATTTTTGTCAAAACTATTGGACAGATTCACCTCATATTATTTGATTTATTTGATTTATTTAGGGTAATCTTCAAATGTTGTCATGCCTTACTTGATATGAAAGAAATTGAATGCCAAACCGCTAAAATATTCCATACACATTATTCAATTAGGTCGGTCGGAGGGAAAGGTTATGGGTAAGTTAATAGAGGTTTTACCTCGAGTTTCTTCCGATTCCGATCCATGAGTGCATTAGATTATTGATATTGACCATGCAAACTCTGCCAAATAAACTAAACCTTGCATGCTATGATTATTGAGGATACGTAGCCAGCAAGGAGGGAAGTTGGTTCTGTATTTTTTCCTGTGGTTGGAAGCTGCTAAGGGTTATCGAGCCCACCATGGTTTAAGCATAAAAGGCTGTAAATTCAAGCGAAGTGGGCAAGGTAAGCTCTAAAACATGGAATAAACCAGCATTGCCTTTCACAGAACCAGTCTCTTTTTTAACTCTCTTCTATAAAATTCTTTATTAGAATCTTATTTGGGAATTATAAATCTAGTGAACTTACCATTAGTAAGGTGTAACGTATTTAAAGCTTTTGATAGTTTTCACGCTCGACCATAAGGGATTTATTGCTCACCCGACTACCTTACCACATATTGGAGTTTTAATTTATCATCCTCACACACATATCATTTTTTCATTCTCATATACTAATCAATTTTTCATTCTCATATACTTTATTTTTTTAGTTGCAATATGGGCGACTGTGTTTACATTTTCATGCCAATGTCAAGTCTAACTATAATACTATATAATAAAATAAATCAATATAACATAAATAAATGAAAAATAAATTTATTAATAAATATTTATATTATAAGAAGATATAAATTTTATAATAAATTTTTGATTTTTTAATCTATATAAATTATATAGTATAATTTTAAATTTTTTAATTATTATAATTATTGTACTTATGCTCTCGGCTCAATATAATGGAGATGTTGTCACGTAAAGGTTCTCAAAATAAAATAAAAAAATAATTAAAAAAATTCATGTATCCTCATAACTCAAAAAATAAAATAAAAAAATAAAACAAATTAATGTGTCAATTTTTTGATGTCAATTTTTTAAATATTTACACATTAAAACAAAATTACATCTCAATAAATTGAATCTTTATAATACTTAATAAATCCGAATTTAAAATTGATCTATGCTCATTTAATTTTATATTATATTATAATATTTATCTTTAAAAAATTAATTTTTTTATATTTTATTATTTAAAATATTTTATTTTATTTTTTCACATTACAATTATTACATCTCATCCATTATAAACCCTTTGACTTTTTTCAATACATTATAACTATTTTCTTGATAAATAAAAAAATGTACTTGTAATAGAACACATTCCCATTTATTAATATATAGTTTGAGGGCCGTTCAAGTTGTTTTTTATTAATTATGTATTATAGATTTAGAAAGAACACATTCCCATTTATTAATATATAGTTTGAAGGCGGTTCAAGTTGTTTTTTATTAGTTATGTATTATAGATTTAGAAAGAAAAATTGTTTGAGAAATTGCATATATATTAACAATTTGTAAGTATAGTTATAGTGTTCTTTTAATGAGTAGGTTGAAGACTTTTGTATGAGTATATTGTTTTAAAAAAAAAAAAAAAACATTTTTGTTATTTTCGAGAAATAAAAAAAGCAGATAACACTAATCAAGAGAGAACTCGGTTTGTTCTAAAAACTGACTCAAAATCAAATATGTTCACTTCATAAATACATAGACTAATTACAAAACAGAACTGACCACAAAACAAAACAGTCCCCTTAATACCAAAACTCGAAACAATCCTCCTCCAGTGATGAACACTAAAACTTGAAACAATCCTCCTCCAGTGATGAACACTATGAAAAAAAAGAAAACATAAAACCAATTTGAATAAGCTGCTTATCTACCCATTCTTCTCATTGAAGAACACCAAGATCTCCAACTAGCGCTTCTTTGGACAATGCATCAACAATATCGTTGTTTCTCTGTATAATTCTTATGCACCAGCCATGGAGGTTTTCTTTGATTATGAAAAATAACAAGAAAAAGGTTTTTTGGATTTTATGTGTAAAAAAAATATTAATAATTTATATAACCATAAAATTATTATTTTTAATTATATTTAATTAATTTATTTAATTTAAATTTGTAATGGTTTGTTAAAGAAATATCTTTTAAGTTTTTTATCATTTCCATAAATTAATGTATATATGGAATAAATTTATCATATGGATAAACTAATTTTGTTATTTGTTCAAATATGTTTGAACAAGATTTTAAATGGTATTTGGAAAATTTTATAATAATAGATTTGTAGTTATGATTTTTTTTTAAACTAATTATAATTATAATGATTTAGGAATGTTTTTTCTTTAAGTTTTTGAAACATAAAATTTAAACTGGAATGTTTTTTCTTAAAGTTGTTGAAACACAAAATTATAAAATAACAAGTAAAATTTTACTTTTTTTTTAGTTTAATAAATTAAAATTCATTACAATTATGATGATTTATGATTTTTTTTTTTTAAATTTTCGAAATACAAAATTATAAAAAAGACAAGTGAATTTTTACTTTTTTTTTTAATTCAGTAAATCAAAATTGATCTTAGTGAACATCTAAACAATCATCGTCAACTTTGAAATACTCATCATTCAACAATTTTCCTTAAAAATTAAAGTCAATATTGAGTCTGAAAAATTTGAATCAACAAAATCAAAGTCTAACATTTATGAACAACAAAACCAAAGGCCAAAATGTTGAATAAAAATATGGATTAACAAAACCAAAGGCCAAAATGTTGAATAAAGATATGGATCAACAAAACCCAAAATGTTGAATAATCACGCAGCTCTAAAAATTAAAGAGTTCATAATTCAAGAATGTAGGCATCATCAAAGTCATTGATGGCACTGTAGAGATCCCAACATTTATGAACAACAAAACCAAGGGCCAAAATGTTGAATAAAAAATTGGATCAACAAAACCAAAGGCCAAAATGTTGAATAATCACGCAGCTCTAAAAATTAGAGAGTTTCATAATTCCAGAGTGTAGGCATCATCAAAAGCATTGATGACACTGCAGAGATCCCAACATTTACATTTAGGATCAAATAGATGCAAGCGCTGCATCTGCCTCTTTAATTGAATTAAAGAATTCGCGTAGCCTCTGCCTCTTTCCTGTCCACATTACTGTCTACCGAATGAAAGAATCCAAATTTGCGTTGCAATTTGCAAGATTCCAGGGCTACCAGATTCTGACTATTTTGCTGTTTTATTATCAATCGTCTTTGTAATGGTCTCAAATTGAGTGGATATCACATTGACCTGCAATCGAAAATGCAGGCTCGAAGTGTTTGCCTCCCAGGATCTGCTTGGTCAGAAGTCTGTTGGCTCGGTCGGTCCAGTGAACTCCATCCCAATTCACATAAGTTTCCGGAGAGGCGCAGGAGACCGCCTTCACAGGATGCCCGGCTATAGTCCCCGAGCTTCCGCACTGAACAGCGTAGTCGTAATTATGCTTTCCTCCCACTCCGCAGCAAGCTCTCGTGGTTTGCTTGAACCCTGCATTCACATTTGTATTATGAAATCGTTGAATGATTGATTTCCTCACGTATATACATATTTTAAGGTTTATTATTGAATCAATAAACAAATGGCTAAAGCTAACCATTGAGCTCAATATTTAAAGTCCACTGGATTCAGAAAATCTCCAGATCCAAGGATCCTAAACACTAAGCTATCGCATTAAATACTCTCAATGCTAGCTTTCACCCAAACTTTCCCAAACTTTAGGTGCTCACCGTAACGAGAGGGTTCAGCTATGAAGTCGTAGATAACGTCGTATGTATTGACATAGATGACGTTGGCGCCCTTGAGCTGGCCGCGCAGGGATGCGATCTGTCCTTTTAGTAAGCCATTGTAATAGCGGACTGCGTCGTTGTAGGAAATAGAGCAGCCATGGCTGTCGAAATCGTTGGAGGAATGGCCAAAATAGGTGAGCCAGAAGGGCTGGCAGCCTTGAGGCCCCACGTCCTTTACCAAAATCGTTCTGGCCCCTTCATTGTATAGCTCCTGAATCCATTCAAACAACACGAATAAGATGAGTTCCTGTAGCAACAGTGAGAATGACAGGACTGTGGTCACGAGGATTCATCGTACCTGGACAGCAGCTGCGACATTTTTGGCCACGGTGGGAAGAATGCTCTGCTTCACCTGGCTGGGGGTCAGTTTCAAGTTCTTGTACCCGTAGCTGAAGTCATTGCCTCCTATATCTAGGATGTAGATTCCCTTCTCAAACGCATCTGCTGGTGGAAGATAGCTTTGAGCACCTGCCCCACAAAGACAAACGGGGTAAAGGTTCATAGTGAGCATCTGTTCCAGGGAAAAGCCATGAGTCAATTTGCAATCATTCCAAAAGCATGAATGATTGTACAAACCCATCCATTGGAATCTACCAAGTGATGATAACAAATATTTGCATCGAGGAAAGTGGAGTGGGCGTGCATTCTACAGGGTGGTTGGGGATTTGAGTGTGGAACAACCAAAACACCCTATATTCCCCTGAATCCGGCATACCAAGAATAGCCTGAAACTACAAATTTAGTTGTTCAAATCATATTTTAGATCATTGGGTGGTTTCAGAATATGCCATTTAGTCTAGAACAGAAACAGAAATTGGTGGTCATATTTTAGATCATTGGCTAGTTTCAGAATATGCCATTTAGTTTAGAACAGAAACAGAAATTGGTGGTGGCTTAAATTACAAAAACTACAATTTCCAAACAAATTTTTAACAGAATTCAATAAAAAAAATGACTGGAAAAGCTGGGCGATTTAGTTTGTGTTTATCCTCTGCAATTTGAGTGTATCTCACTGTGCTCATTGAGCAATTAATAAGCACCCTTACAATACTGTAGATTTGCTTGGAACTGTGAAGTGATAGGGTTTTTTTTGTTAAAAACCTTTCACAATTAGGGATTTGGGATAGGGTTTTGTTTTCAACAGTTTTTTTTATGGGTGCATCACAGGTGGCTAATGATTTAAATTTTTTAAGCAAACTTCGCTTTAGTTTTGTAAATCTAGTCAGATCTCATCCATCCATGATTCCAGAACTTCGATAGAGTTTTGATTATCTAGGATTGGTTCAGAATTGGGCAAAAACCCTAAAAGCACTGTTCCACCTTTGCTTACATGGATTTGGATTAGAATAAAACTCTTCCTTTTTCAATAATCTTATCAGATTTATCACATGAAAAAGAGTACATTTGTTAGAAAATTAACTTACTCAACACATAATGCTGTGTATAATGCTTCTCCATTAAACAGTACCCCAAAACTAACCATCATAGAGGTAAACACTAAGCTTTGGAGGATCTAACTATTAGTTAGTACCTCAACACTGGCACATAACCAGAACCATTTAAACAGGTATGATGTATACGTATGATAAATACATTTGGGCCATTGTATGTTTGGAATGTTAAGACTCCAGACATGGAACTTTAAAAGTTTAAACTGTGAAACCAAACATGAAATCTGGATCTAGCCATCATATATCATCTTAAACCCTCTATAAACCCTGAGAGATCATTAACTGGATCATTTAAAGACCCAATTTCTACGGAATAGAGACAGATACACAACAAGAAAGAAAAAGTTCCCACGTAGATCTACCTGGCTGCAGAGCACCTAATTTCTTTCATTTTAATTTAACAAAACTCAGAAAGCATTGTCTACTCAGTTGAACAAAATGCTGTTTTCTCAATCAAAATGGTTCAACTCTCTGGAAGTCCATTAAAAAAACTAAAAAATCTTAGATTAACCATAAATAAAACCATGATCCAAAGGGAATCATGAAAAATTGTGGTTTTCACCAAAATCGATCACAGGATCACAGGAAACGAGGAATTTTATCCTCTGTCAGATGAGAGCAGATCATTCTAATTATTGAACTGCATAAGACAAGCCCTAACTTACATTGAACGCATTGATATCTTAATTATAAAACTGTAGAACACACAATAAAATCACAACACAAATGCAGCCTATAATGAATATCCACAATTTAATTAATCAATCATACCCTACATTAGATGCATTGATATTCCCATGTTATGCATTGAATATTTGTGCACATCTAAATATGATAATTCCATAAATTGTTAAATAACCTGGAGAAAACATTGGTTGCTTTTTCTAATGGTTAAAAGTGGAATTAGCTCCTTCAACCTTTTGTTGAAATTCATGATCAAGTTCATAGAAATAGATCTAACAATCTGATAGTGCATTTTGAAACGAACAAAAATGTGTTACTAGATTTCATAAAAATACCCAATTACCCAGTATTATGTAGAAAAGAAAAAATTTAACCAACTATCCTGCTCCCTAAAGCTCTACATATGCAACCTTATAACAACACCCACCCCGTGAGGAGCCATATGATCCAAATCTCATAGAGATCTCTATTGTAAAGTCGTTATTCACAGTGCTACTGCGTAGATAGCTCCACACAAATTAAATGAAACAATCATATAAACATATTAAAAACTGTAAGCCAAAGCCTCAAACCCAAGTCATTTAGATGGGTAATCAATGATCATATAAACATATTAAAAAATGTAAGCCAAAGCCTCAAGCCCAAGGGATTTGAAACTACAACAACGGATGTTCATTATTGATGGTCTGAAAAACAGAACAGATTGCAACTGAGCACATTAGATTAGAGTTCACAAAGCCATTAAAGCTTCCTTTACCGTGTTTGTTAATGGTTTCCAACACCTGCTTCTTGAAAACCTTGAACTGATTAATCTGAACAGTGAGATAAATGGGGGCAATGAAAGAAACATCCCGCGCAGTAGCACCAGAAGCAGCAAAGTTGACTCCGTGCCCAAAATTAGAATCCACAGACTGCAAGTATGGACTCAGAAAGGGCATCCCTAGAGCCGAAGCTGCATCAAAACAAAAAGACGTGTCACATTATCATAAAAATCCCCTTTCTCATTCACTATTCACACAGAGAGAGAATGCTTATACCGAAGAAATCAATAGACAGTCGCCCGTCGCTGTAGCGATTGACAGGTTTCCCGAAGTAGGTCCGTCCATAGGGAGGATGCTCTGCAAGCTCGTTATTGGGAAAAACGAAGTGAATAGCCCCAGTATCAGAGCTCGAGTCCCCGAAGTTAAATATGGCAGGAAAGTTACAGCGGCCGTAACACAGAATGGGCAGGAGGGCACCTATCAGACTTGCATGCAAAAGCAATAATAGAGATCTGTAGCAGCGACCCATTGCGGAAGATCGATGCAGGGCGTGATGGGTTGCCTCAATGATCAAATGCTAGCAACGCAGAGGCTTCTGAGCGATTAAAAAAGTACAGAAATGAGTTTTGTCATCTTGCAAAAGGCTGCATTCTGCAGAATGCGGGTCTTGGGCTGTCGCTGCAGCTTTATATAAGCAGAGTGGCAGAAAATATACTGTTCGGGATTCATGGCCCCGAATCTGCCACAAATGCCCATGAATCTGTTGTCATGCATATAAGCCTTACTACAGCTGTTAGCATGCAAAACTACGGGCAGACAACACAGACAGACATACACCCACCCAACTCAGATTCTACTCCTGGGACCTCATTCTATAAACTATACCTGAGCACATTCAATCCTTTAGTGAGAAAAAGATAGGCAGGCATATGCCATTTATTGCCCTGGATTAGCATCACAAACAGGGCATTACTGGGAATCTGATTCTTTTTTCCATAATTACAGTGAAAATCTCATATTAGACCGTTTACAGCGAGCAGATTACAGAATTGGTTGGCTTAGAGATAACACAGCGGCTAATTCATAAGCAAGTTTGACTTCGGTTAATTCACAAGTGGTTGTCTAAGGAGTTTGAACAGTAAATTTGAAATTGACTAGGAGTCAGTGGCAGATGGACCTGTGCAGTGTACATTGTGATCATTAATTATAGAGCCTAATATTAAAGGGATCAATAAACTCGAAATTAAGATTTTTCCTTTAATTTTAGATTTTAGGGATCTCATGTTTAGCACATAACGGCTTGAGTTAATTCTTGAGAATAATTCTTATAAAATTTTGTTATTAGTTAATTCTTGAGAATAATTCTTATAAAATTTGGATTGAAATTTTTTTAACCATTTTAAAACAGTTTAGATATTCTATTCAATTCTTTTTCACAGGTGACAGATGATTTTTTTTTAAATATTTGAATAAAGAAATTTTGATTGTAAAATTTTTATTAGTTTTAAAATAGTTCAGATAATAATCATTTCAAAAAGGGTGATTTGAGATTTGAAAGCAAAAGTTAAGTTTATCTTTTATTAGTATACAAATTCAAGTTTATCTTTTATTAGTATACAAATCTTTTTTTTTCATAAAAAATTTAATAGAAGAAAGAAAGAAAGAAATTATTTTAACGTCCACAAGGTTAACAATAGCCTATGGGACAGACCGCTTCATCCCTGACTTATGCAAGTGAGCGATTTTCTTGTTCAACTTGATGATGAGTGCCTCCAATTTCTCCACTGTCCCCTCACTAAATAGGTTATCCCAAGAGCTAGCTATGAGGATATTTGCATAGTTGGCCCTACTGTCTTTGAAGGTTTCACACTCGAAAATAAAATGTTTTTCTGTTTCCACTTTCCCGGAAGTGCAAAATATACACATCCTTTCTTCCCAAGTTTCCTTTGGTCTTTTCCAATGTCTAGTTTCACAATGGAGGTGATGAGAATTGGTTCTTAATTGAGCAATAAGTATTTTGGCTCTCGAAGGTATATTGGCCCCTATGTATGCCTTTTGATGGTGGTTGTAGGTGGGGTTAAACTCTTCAATATAATACTCCTTTCTCCCCAACCCTTTATCCCAAGCTCGCTTGTGGAACCTATCAATAACTAACTCATTTATCTCTTTATTGTTCATAGGGCACACGTTCAAGTAAATATCCCATTTACTAAGCCATTTAATATTTTGGTGCATCCACGTCTTCTTTCTTTCGCACAATGTGTCATTGAAAACGACCTTAGGGCATCGGTTGTCCTCCATTTGCTCAATTCTTTTTAGATATCTTATGAGTCCACCATAACCATTGCTTCGATAGGAGCAACCCCCATTTCACTCAACATGACATCATAAGAGACTGAACTTTTAATTTTAAATTTGTTTGTAATCAAGCGCTTTTGAATATTTTCAATTTGCTTCCATTGTAGGTCAGATGTGCGCTTTAGAAGTTTGTTAAATTTTTTAAATTTTGGATTTTTATTTTTATTTTTGTTGGATTCTTGCTATAAATTTATCTTTTATTATTCAAATTACATTTTTTATTGTAAAAATGGATTCAGCTTCCTCAAATACCTCTGGACTAGTCAATTATGCAATTCCAATAACTTATATATACAATTTCAATTAAATATTCTACTACAAAAATAATCAAAAAATATATATATATTCCAAAACTTAAAAAGTTAAATTTACTCCAAAATTTTGCAGTTTTTCTTTTTAAGGTGCAACTGTGCTTTTTATAGTTTGAATCTCAAAAAAAACAAAACAACTTTAATGGTATTTTTTGGCCGGATTCCAACATATATACATTTTGAATGTTCCATAGCAGTCTCCTAGGTCTTTTATTATTATTAATGGTTGTAAGAGGTGTGGGGCTGGCAGGGCAGGATAACATGAAATTCTTTTGACAAATCTTCCGGGGTATTGACTAAAGTAGATTTTGATGATTAATGCTGGGTACAGGGGGCATTATTGTGCATATAAAGGACAAAGATGACAGACACAGACTTGTGAATTGATTCATTACTTTGTTGATGTTATAATTATTTAGTTGGGTGAACGTTCTTTTGCATATAACAGAAGTAAATCCAAACAACGAGGAGGGGTTTTGATCCGATATCTTCACGGGCTTCTGTCCTGGTTCTGATCACGAGATAATAAATATGGTAAAGTTCAGTGATTTCCTTTTATCATTGTTGTTTTTTTAATTAATGAAATACTTTCTTTACAGTGCACACTTTCGTTATAATAAAGTTATTGTGCTCTTTTCGATGTATACACTTTGTTCTTTTCCAATTTATTATTCAGGTCTACAGAACATCTCACTAGTATGGTGCTGGTGCTGGTGCTGGTGCTGGTGCTGGAATAGGGTGATCTTGTGTGTCAAGCCAAAGCCAAAGCCAAAGCCAATGGGAAAAATTGAAGATAGGCTTTGTAGATTTCACTTTAAATGCTCATTTTTATCTCTCTATTGAAAAGCTATACAGAATTTATTATAAATCAAATATGTAATTATTATTGAAATGATTATTTTGATGAGATTAATTAACCTAGTTCATTTACTTTTTCAAGGGGTTGCCTGCTAATGAGTTAAGCTCAACATACAATATTTTTCTTCACTCACATAAGGACGAATCCATCATTATTTATAGAACCACAATACAACTCTAACCTCCTAACCTCCTAGCTAGTAAACCTTCATTAATGAGGTCCCATTACATTTATTTACTAACATAGTGGATCTTATTTAATAATAACAATATTATGAACCTTATCCACTTCACATTGAATGACCTCCACTATTGCTCTAATGGGCCCTCCTTTCCCCCCATTACACCCCTAGGGAGGGTCATAACACTCCACCCCCCTTAGGCAAATGTTGTCGTCAATGTTTGATGTGAAGTGGTTCAAACATAATCCCAGGTCCCATGGGTGAATGTTGACCTCCATGTTGAAGTAGGACAAAGGTGTAGGTGCCCATGTAGAAGTGTTGGCCATGATGCTAAGGTAGTCCAACATGTGCCATCTTAAGCATGGATTCCATGTACGAATGTTAATGGCCATGGTGAAATGGTTGAAGGGACTTATCCCAAAACCTAGGGCCAATGTGTTGCCACTAATATGTCATTGATGAAATTGAAGCTCCACAAATGGCGAAGTGTGGTGCCCCTAAGGATCATATGGATCCAAAGAAGTATAACCATCCAAAGCAAGTGAAACCTTTGAAGAGTAGGGAAATGATGGAACAAAGAGGAAGCCTTCTATTCTAGAAGATGTTCATAGCAGTTGCCTTTTTGCCACCAGTTACTCTTTGTATGAAAATAGAAGACTCATCAAAAAGAATATGGAAGTAGTTGTAATTCCAAAAATTACAACTATCCATATACCAATCCTCACAATTATCCTCTAAGTTGTACCATGCATCTTGGTCTTGGTTATATGCTCCAATCATGGGAGAAAATGTGGCTTGACTAACACAAAACTCCATTATTCCAACACAACCTCCTTTAATATATGCTGCAAAGATGCAAAAATTGCTTGTGTATCCTCCCATGGCTTGTTCCCCTCTTTGCCATGCTTCAATGTTGTGAAGCTTGGCTGGAGGGCATACTTGTTGCAAGGGTGATAGCATAAGGGCCGGAGCAGCATAGGGTGATAGAAACAGGGCATATAATATATCAAATGAAATCCCTAAATTTTACCTTTCCAACGACACTAGTTTTGCTACAATCTTATTACTATATCAAAATTTATGACCTCAGCAAGGTCCACAGTCGTCATCGGAAACCCTGAAAAAATAGCAAATTTCACATGCTCATATATCTGTGTCCTAGACTCAAATTTAAGCGATTGTTTTTTAAATCTTGTATTTTTTTGAGAGAAATTCAAATCTGCAATTAGATTTAGGAAACTATGTTGTAAGGGACTCATAAATGGATCTGAGTGTCGTGGCACTCTTTTTTCCTTTCCATAAAATATGCAAAAAAAGAGAAACAAATCTTCCAATGTTATGCCCATGAAAGTGCCTCTGATACCAATTGTTATCAAAAAATACAATTATTGAAATGATTATTTTGATGGGATGAATCAATCTATTCACTTGCGTCTTCGAAGGGGCTACCTCCTAATGACTTGAGTTCAACATACAATATTCTTCTCTACCCACATAAGGAGGAATCCATCCTTATTTATAGAATCACAATATAACTCTAACCTCCTAAGCTCCTAATGACCTAATGGACATTCTTTAATTAGGTCAAATTACATTTATTTATTAACACAGTGAGCCTTATTTAATAATAACAATATAGTGGATCTAGTCCACTTTACATTGAATGGCATTCACTGTTACTCTAATGGGCCTCCAGGCCCCCAATACACCCCAAGGAAAAGTCATAGCATAATCCACTAGGAAGATCACCGGAGGTACCTTGTCAACATCAAGATCAACTAAGTGGAGTGACGAAAAGTCTCTTACAAAGTTGAATAAATCCACCCAATGGTTTCCATGTTGCAAAACGAACATAGATACTAAACATTGTACTTAAAACAACCGATATCGACCATATGCATAAGCATGTGTATCATCATCACCACTTAAAAGACCAATAAAACATTGAATAAAATCATACCAAATTTTGAAAAAAATGATTGCCTCAAAAATTTATCTCTTCGTATAAATGTATTTGGACAACATTGAGAAAAGTATCCACTCTATCCTTACTCGAAAGTATAATTCACAAATCTTAAACCCGTATAAAAAAAGTAAATATAACCAATCATAAATTTAAACAACTTTTAAATATAAATATAAAGTGAAAAAATAAAAATACCATTAAAATGCAAGCAACCAACATTTGATGTTTACATTCTTATATTTGATGTCTACCGTTTCCTAGATTCTATGATGCAGAAATGTTTTTTTTTTTAATACATATGATTTATGAATCATTCAAGGCTAGACCGACATCTATTATTTCATTTTCGTACTCGCGTGTTCGACAATGACTATGGCTTAAATGTGGTAGTGACATAATTACTTTAATATTCAATGTCAAAGTTCCACGAATTAATATTTAGCTTAGATAGGGATCCTTTCGTCTTTAAATAGGTTTTATTTTAAGCGTGCTGTAATCTAAAAAAAATAGTGCGGTAATATATAAATTTAGAGATAGTTGTTATAGTTGTTATTGCAGGGAGACGGGTTATAATACGATGAATGATAAGTTAGAGATAAAGCGGATAATATAAAAATATGGAAATAGTTGTTATTGGAATGGAGGGCGATTATGCTATGACAAATGATCCCCATATGTAAGGCAAGTGGTGATAACCTTAATATAAAATCATAGAAATAGTTTTTATTGGAATGAGAGAGGGTTATGCATAACACATGATACCTTAGAGGTAAGGTAAGTGGTGCGAACTCTTACATGAAGTTTATGAAATAGTTATTATTGGAACAAGGGATTATGATATGACAAGTAAGGCAAGTGGTGAGAATTTTAATATAGAAATAATTGTTATTTGATTGAAAAGGGTTATAATATGACAAGTGATACCTTAGAGGTAAGGTAAGTGGTGAGAACTGGAATGACAGAGGGTTTTGATATGACACGTGATACATGGAATGAGAGAGGGTTATGACATGATACCTTAGAGGTAAGGTAAGTGGTGAGAACCCATACAATAGTTATTATTGGAACAAGAAGGGATTATGATATGACAAGGCAAGTGGTGAGAATCTTAATATAAAAATCAAGAAACAATTGTAAGAATCTTAATATAAAAATCAAGAAACAATTGTAATTGTTATTTGATTGAGAAGGGTTATAGTATGACAAGTGATGGTGAGAATCTTAATATCAAAATCTAGAAATAATTGGTCTTTGATTAAGAAGGGTTATATTATGACAAATGATACCTTAGAGGTAAGGTAAGTGGTGAGATTTGGAGTGAGAGAGGGTTATGACATGGCACATGAACCTGGGAGGTAGGGTAAGTGGTGAGAACTTATAAATGAAGTTTATGAAATAGTTATTAAATTGGAATAAGAAGGGAGTATAATATGATAAGTAAGGTAAGTGGTGAGAATCTAAGTGTAGAAATAATTGTTATTTGATTGAGAAGGGTTATAATATGACAAATGATAGGTTAGAGATAAGGTAAGTGGTAAGAACACATTTAGTTATGTAGCACGATAAGTGTTTTAATGTGATTAGTTCATTTGTGGGTATTAGGAAGATAATTTGAAAAAAAACAATTTAGAAGATTAAGGTGAAATCTCATTTTATGCATATCAATTATGTATATGTTGCTTTGTGGTTGTCTTTGGTTAGGTTTTTGGGAAGGGTTGTCTAGGGTTATTAATTATATGTGTTTTTATTTATTTATTTAATGATTGTGTTGTTACTTTCAATGTCATTGTTTATTTAACATAAAAAAGTCAAGTATGTTAAAGAAGGTCACTTCATTCTGTTAAGAAATTGGACCAAATTTGTAAGGTGTTGTTTTTTCATCTTGGGCCAACAAATAAAGCCTTGACTTTTATTGAACGAAATTTGGTAGAGATGTTAATGGCCCTATTAACAAAGTTGTGTATAATGATAAATTAAGTTAAAATGCATTGGAACCTATGGTGAAAGCCTAACCACAATTTCATTTATGTGGTAGAGGCTTCTACTCTCTATTGTTCAAGCTAAAAGAAGATAGTGTTTTCATCTTTAGGAGTGGCCAATTCTTTATCACTTAAAGAATCCATGGTTGCTCGACCTCAACTTTGAAGATGACAACCCTAAGATGGTTCACATGATCCCCCTTAATTTATAGGATGATTAGTTTCTAATAGACAACAAGGATGTCTTGGGAGAATTTTATCAATAGAGTCAAGCACATTGATTTCACCTCTACAACAATATGCATCGAGGTAAAGTTAGAAAAATATTTCCTAGAAGCTCTTAAACTAGAATTTGATAGCTAAACTTGTTTAGGAACCAAACTATGAACAACTACCTTCAAATGCAATCATTTCCATAAATATGGTCATTTTGCAAAGTATTACAAAACAAACTCACAATAGAAACCAGACTAGGCACCTCAAGTGGATAATGATTTCATCACTAAAAAAGATAACAAAAGAAAGAGACAAGAGCATCAATAGTTTCATCCAAGGAAAAATCAAATCAAAATAAGTAGAACCAACAACCCATATCTTTAACAAACATGTACAAGGTTCTTAAGGAAGGAAACCCCCCCACAAATGAATCCCTTGGCGAGAAAGGAGAAAAAAGAGAAGAACCTCCATCATCCACTCATCTTGATGAACAATCTCAACCTTTGGCCTTGGGCTAGTAGATAGATCCTTGTTGGCAGGCGGTTTGGTAAGGAAGAATCTTAGCATCGTCGATGCTGTGACATGTCAGAAGAGGTCGCGGAAGGAAGAAGGCTCTATTATTTTATGTATTTTTTGAGTCGTTTGTACTGCAGAATGCGGGTTTTTGGGTCATTGGAACATATGAGATGTAATTTTGAGCTAAGTATACCGCAATAGGCGGGTTTTTGGGTCCGTTTGGACCGTGTGAGTTAGATTTTGGGTCACTTGTCCAGGAGTCGGTTAGGAAGTTGTTAGTAAGTGGACAAGCATTGTAAAGGTGGAAGCCTATATGTAGACAGAAAGTTGTAGGTCGTAGAAAGGAAGAGAGAAGGAAGGGAGAGATCGGAGAGATTTTTGGTATGCGTTTTATGCGTATGTTCTGGGATCCAGAGATATTGTTGAAGTCTGTGATCTGCAGAGGCATTGTATTAGGTTTTTGCAACAATAATATGATGTGATGAAACTATTTCTGTGCAATCCTGGTGTGTCTTCTATCTTTTGATGGTAATGCAATGTTTCTTTGATGCAATAATCGCTTTACTGTTATAATCTATCGTAACAATGAATGTTTCCATTAAATGATGCTATGAGTACAATAATGTCGAAGTGAATGCATAGATCTATTGTTGAATTTTGCAATAATATTAAGTAGCTGATGCCGCATACATCCTCCTTCATTCAGCGGAAACATGGTTCCGTCCACTCTCCCTTGATCGCCTCGGGTGAGACCTCATCTGCTCTGCAGGTGTTGCTGGGAAGGGTAAAACCTGTCTGGGCCGGTGCTCAGGGAGATCACGGTGGGTTGGTGTCGACAGTGATGGGAACCCCTGTCGACTGGGTCTGAGTCAACAATCCTTAGAATTCATAGGTATTTTTGTGAACCCATGGCTATCGGATAGTAACCCATATGTCATAAAAACCATAACTTTTGTTGGAAAAATATGAAAGTAGTGGCTATCAAATGGGTGTCTTAACAAGGAACAAATCCATCCAAACATGGGTGAAGAGGACATGAAAGACCCTAAGACATAAGGATCAAAGGGAAGGAAAATGAACAAAGAAAGAAGCAAAGAAGAAGCATTAAGAAACATGGCCATAGGATCCCAAACATTGATCCATATCACCTTTGGTTCTCATATTAAAAAACATACACCCTCTATTAAAATTGTAGAGGATTAGGTAGTGGACAAAATAAGTAGTTTTTGCATAGTTTAATTAGGGAAGAAAGACCTAACTTGGTTTTTTTTCAAGATGCAAAGTTGGAGGAAGAATCCTTTTTGGAAAAGAAAATTTCATCTAGAAAGGTTTCCATTTTAGGGGATGATAACCGTGTGGTACCCCCTTTATCCCCCCCTAGATAACACCCTCTTTGGTGCTCATTGGATAACCTCGATCTTAAGAGGCACACAATTTCTCAAGATTTACAATATTTAAACATCCATGCCTTGAACTCTTATATGGACAAAAAGGCTTGTCATGACTTTAACGGAACCTCTAGGGAGATCCTCCCCCCATTCAATAGAATCATTGTTGGCAACTTTTACCTTGTCCTTGATTTCCAAGAGAAAAGAGGTGAGGTTTATAGAAGAGATTCCTACATAGAAATTATGGAGGATCCAATGTCACACTTGGAGTTGGTAAGACATAACACCAAAAAGTGGAAAACATACTTGAATAACAAGAGGTTGGGTCTTAGCTATATAGTCAAGGGGCTTGATCACTTCTTGATCCAAAGCTACATTCATAAATCCTTCTAGCTTTAATCTCCAACCACAAATCGATCAATATGTTAGTTCAAAGTTCAAAAATTCAATGTCCCATCCCTTTAAGCTTTAGCCCTCTCTTGATGCATTCCCAAGCAATTATAAATCTAATACGCTTTAATCTCCAATATGTTAGTTTAATTTAAAAAAAATCAATATCCCATCCCTTTAAGCTTTAGCTCTCTCTTGATGCATTCCTGAGCAATTCTAAATCTAATACATTACTATAGATACAAAAATTCCCTTCGTATATATGGAATCAAAAAGTCAAAAAGTAGAAACACAATTTTAAACATTGACTCAAATATTAAGTGTCGACCCCAAAAGAGGAAGTAAGAGAGGGGTTAAGTCATGCAAGCTATTTTAGAAATAAGCATGGAAGAAGAGAAAATCATCCCTCTTTCTCTTAAATAAGAGAAAAGCTCAAACTCTAAATTTTTGAGTTCACATAAAGCAAAGAAAAAGTATTAAAGGTGAAAGCTCAAAGGCTTGTAGTTAATAAATAAGAAAATGTTCAAAGAATAAAAAACCATATACCCTCAATTAGGCTCCTAAATGAAAGGAAGACCATTAACTTTCATGATCATATTCTAGAAGCGCCCACTTTTGTTTACATGGGATAACAAGCACACACATCTTTCATTTTTAAGCACACACATCTTTCATTTTTAAGTACACATTTTGATGTAATTTTGACAAAAATTTAATTGTGAATTATAATTTTTGTAAAATGCAAATTCTTTTTATAATAAAACTATGCCCACAAGGGTTTTGGCTCTATGATTCAACATAAAAAACAAAATAACTCAATCCATAAAAATTTTGGAGTATAGCATTTTATCCGATTCCAAACACTAGTGCTCCATATCATCAAACTAAGGATTGTTATCCATTCTTTTGATTAATTGTTGTTAAGGGGTGTGGCCCGTGGGCCGTGTGGCGCAGGATCATATGAGAATTTCATTTACAAATATTCGTTGCCTTGGCTAAAGTGGAACCTCATTATTCATCTTGGGCACAGCAGCTTTATTGTGCAGGCAAAGGACAAAAATGCCAGACACTCATTTGTAAATTGATCCATTACTTTACTGGTCTTATAATTATTTATTTTGGATGATTGATCTTTGCAGATACCTACAAGAAGCAAATCCAAACAACGAGGATGGACACGTGTCGTGATTCGATTTCTTCACACGCTTCTGTCCTTCATCTGATCTCGAGATAATAAATCTGGTAAAGACGAATGGTTTCCTGTGATGAAATATTTATTCACAGTGCAGACTTTCCTCATAATGGAATTTTGTGCTCTTTTTCATGGATACAACCTTTTTCTAAAGCATTTTATCCAACACAGGCTTGCGTTGTGAGTTGGATATTAATTTAATTTAATTTATATATTAATATAAATTAAAAGTTAAACTTTTACTATATGGGAGGAGGATAAATGTTAGGATAATGGATTAACTAATTTGGTTTTTGTTTTTACTTGAATATGATGAAACAATTTTTGTTGAAATCCCATCATCAAATTGCATAATTCCTTGCACGAAAAGATTCAACACTCTCGAAACACTTTACTGTAACTAAATTATGCAAGTCATTCATGCGAGATATACAATTTTAAAGTAATGGAGTAAGATCATGGTTCAACTAATTTGTTCTTATTTGATTTTTGTGAAATAATCTTTGTTAAAATTTTATCATCAAATTGATTGAAATTCTAAAGTTTGATTGCATAAAGGGATTCAATCCTTGAAAGCTCCCATTGTAACTAGATTATGCAAATTATTCATTTAAGATTACTTTTCCAAGAAACAACCTTGCAAAAAACTCTTCGAGTATTTCTCTGTGATTCATGGATGGTACACATGATAAATCATTGGCCTTGATTATGAAGCCTAACCATGAGGGGATCAAGAGAGTCGAACTATGACCTCCCCAACTTTTGGAGGAGAGATCTCATGTCTAGCTCATGACCACTTGAGCTGACCCTCGGTGCTAAGTTATTCATTTGAGATATGCAATTTCATTAAACAAAATTATATTTTGCCCAATCCTTATCATTTTTCTCTTGTTGGCCTCCCGTTATTTTTGCTAGACGGTTGGGGGAATTCATTACCCCTTATCCTACTTCCAAAGAATTGCATGGATTGCATTGGAAGAAGAAAGCCTAACCGAAGATAATAAAAGTTGAATAAATGAAGATTGATTCCATAAAAATGAGGAACATCAAGGAGACTCATGACTAAGAAAGTCACATATGAAAGGGGGAATCATATGGCACTAGAGAAAGACTTTTAATATTCAAGACCACTAAAAAGTTTGTGATGGGTGTGAAGCTAATGGTGTCTTTGGATTTGCAATGCCTCACGTGCCTACCATCTAGTCCAAGATGTTGGTCAAGGGTTATCTTCCTACCTAGTGTGTGAGAAAATTGGATGATAGAAGTGATCAAGCTAGTGCAAGGCATTATGGATGACTTGTCTCTAGAAAGTTGTCGGTGCAAGTTGAACGATGTACGAGAGAAAATGACTAAGCACCTTTGATTCTCACAAGCCATGAAATCATGGAAGGAGACATATAGGTCCTAACAACATAATAGAACCACACACAAATATCATAATATGGGGAGCATTTGAATACAAAATGATCCTTGGTCTTTGGTGCTAAAGAATAGACCAGATAATTACAATGCTTCCAAGAAATATGGATGTGAATTTTAATGCAAAGTCGATGGGAACAAACTTTGAGTTGTGATAGAGAAACTCTCATATTGCAAGGCCCTTGGAGTGTGGTGTAACTAGGAGGTTAGATGAATCCATACCTAAAGTGAAGATATAAATTGGAGAAGTGATAGAGCTTTGGGGAATGCGGTTCTCTGCACTTTGAGCATGTGAATCAAAGGTAGGATTTGAATATCTTGGTGAAAAGTCATGGTTTATCTCTCTTGGAAAGTTTTAAAAACTTCATTGAGAAGGTGTGTGGAGGTGGCCTATCAACCTTGAGAACAATTAAACAAAGGAACGAAGAGGTTTTGGCATACCACCAAGAATGCATCCCATATTTTTCATGTTGCATAGAGGATATGTATGCTAAACATGGGTGCATAAGGCAACCAAGATAGGAGTTCGTCATATCCATGAGCTTGTGTATCATCATCACCATCTAAAATATCATTGAAGCAAAGAATCTGATAGTACCAAATTCCACAAAAATGGTGATTTGAGGAACTTATTTCTTAACATGAATGCGCTTGAACAACATTGAATTAAATACCCACTCTATTAGACTCCAATTTCATACTTGAAACTATAATCCACAAATCTTAAAACCATACAAGAGAATATATGTAATCTATTAATGCCTAAATTTCACACACATGCGACATTTTGATTAATATTGCAAGAGGACATCATCAACACACAACATGTAGATCCTTAAAGATATCCTCATCATATACACAATGGAAATTGAACCTTAGAAATGATGAAATCATTTATTATGGACAATCGTGCGACCTTTGCATCAAGAACTCGCGCTGATAGCACAACTTTCTATTCAACAGCCTGCGTGGATCTGCATGACTTGTGCTTTGAAAGTTGGGTGGTTGTACAAATTAAGGGATCACCTACCTTCCGCGATGCATTCGAGGATCATAACAACACTCTTGGCTCCAAAATTCGATTGGACTCCTCACATGCTTGGGAGCATTCACTAGCCCCATTCATGTACTTGGGAAACAACTTCATGAGCAAGAACATTCACATTGGGATCTAGATGTTTCAAGGCCTCCATTGGCATATAAATGGAAGCCATGGGCATGTGTTATAAAGAGATAAATCTAGAGCAAAGTTATGTTGCATGAATTAGTGTGAGAGATCATCTTTCAACCCACTTCTTATCACTATTTTACATGCAAAGCTCTCTTGTCTTCTTCCTTGAGAAGCAAGTATTTTTCTCCATTGTTCTAAGTTTGTTGTCAAGCATTTGTGTGGACAAAAAGGGACCCTCCCTAAGGGATTTTGTTGGATTCTATTGAATCCTTCATCTCCTAGGTGACACTATTGTAACAAGCTTTACCATTGGGAAAATATCATTGGTTTAGCAAACTCTTCCCCTTTCTTTTATTTTTCTTAGCACTTGTCAATTTTTACTTTTATCTCTTTGTTTGAGTTTTGATTTTCCATTTGATGTATGGAAAAATAACCCACATCTAACTACTATTTCCTCATTGCAACTTGCAAGGATAAAAAGAGGGAAGACTCCTCACCCTTGTGACAATTTTCCCTCAACGTTATTTTGGAGACTCCACTACTCTTTTTGTTTATTTTATCATATATAAGTTGTCATTTACTTGATAAATTATTTAGGGTGTCTTGCAAGCTCATACACTTGTTATTCATCCCTTCAATCTTTAGTATTTGCAAGCTAAAGTCCCAATTCCACCAATTTTTTGGGTAGTGTGGTTCCCAATGCCTGTTCTGCATTGCTTATGCACGACTTTCTCTCCGATAGCCACGTTGTTGCGTGACATCTGCACGACAAGCCTATGTAACTATATGCCCACATGTCTGTGGGTCAAAAACCCGCATGGTTGTACATTTTTCATATTTATTTCTTAAATTCATCGTAAATGCAGTTTCAAGGGCTACTCAATGAACACGAAATTAATAAACAACTCATAAGACATTGTTATTTCTCTAGTAATTAAATCACATAGCTCAAAATAGGGAGTAAAAAGTCATTTTTTACATGGTATTAGGCTAAAGGCTTTGTTTTCAAGGGGCCTCTTAATTCTCAATAGAGGTTGGCTCTATCATTACATATTTATTACTCATAGAAATTATTAGTCTAAGCAATTGGGATAACTTATATTAGTTTAATTCTCATTGCTTCTTGCATATTTCTTGATTTCAAGCAAAGTTAGATTATCTCACTTCTTCACACAAACAAGGGACCTAAAGACTCCTCTTACCCCAAGTATGCTCTTTTCCTTACACTCGTAAGAGATCTTGGAAATTGCAACAAGGTGAAAGGTTTGAAATACCTCCCTTACCACATTTAACTAATTTGGCATAAGCTTGTATTAGTTGTATTTTTCAAGCCACCAATTCACACTTAGAAGGAGTAACGAATTATAAAAGTTCACATCTCTTTTCTTTATTATGCTCTTAAGTTAGATGCAAATTTCACTTTACTATAATTTCAAACACATATGTGTATCTCCCACTTGAAGTAGACACCAAGGGACCTAAAGACTCTTTCAAATAAAGTATGCTTTTCATCTTGCACTCACAAATGATATGGATGAATCATAAATCTTGGAAGGTTTGAAATACCTCCCTTGTCACAGCTTTAATTGAAATTTGGATCCTCATAAAATCAACATTGCATTGTAAATTATCAACCAACTAAATCCTCAATCAAGGAGGTCACAAAACAATATTTTAGTTAGTTTAGGATTGATTGGATTAGCCATCTAAATAGTGCCCACCAATATTCTACATTTTTGAAACATAGTGGTTGTTGACTTTTAGGGGACTTATCAAATCCTTCTATAAGCAAGTGTGATCAAACCCAGATAAGGAAGTGTAGTGCCCAAGGATGCAAAATAAGAGGTATAGTTGTTTATGTTCACCACATCAAGCCACCCAACTCCTTGTGGAGGCAATACTTTAATGTTCAAGGTCAAACCCCTTATCCACACTTGACGTGGATATCTTAGTAGCAAAATACTAGGATTATCATTGGGGAATTTGTGGGATGCATTTGTACCCGAGTCATATTTGGTTGGATATTGGAAATGTTGTTGATTCTTTTAGAACATAGCCCCAATACTCGTTATAATTGATTCTTTCTTACCTTCACTAACCATCTTCAGTGGGTTCATAACCACCAACAAGAGAGATAATGGACAACCCAATGACTATTTGAGAGGAAGGATGTTAAGTCAATCAACGAATATACATGTTTTTGCTTTTATTACACAAGATCATCTAAACGTAATTAAAAATAACCAACTTTTGGTATCACTTGCACATAAACGCGAACCATACTCATACACCTGCACCATATTGCATTTGTTATTGTGGTTATCATATTTTTGCATCAGTTGAATTGTATTTGATTCCCTTCATCCTTAATTTCATTGTATAACAAAACCAAAACCATTGAAGAACAAATCAATTTTAGGTAGTCTCTTAGACAACAAGGTTTTCCTTATGTTCAAGGAGGAGCTCCGACATTACCTCCCCATAGACCATGAGGGAGACCATCAGGCCAAGGGAATATTCGGGCAAGCGCGATAGAGACCAATTTTCTTGGATAGGCCTTGCTTGGATCACCTCCCGATCACCTACACCCAATCACCACCTCCACCGCCACTCCCTCTGCCACCTCCTCCAGATCCACCTCCACCTCTTGGAGGAGGCAGCACATAGAAGAAGATGGTAGGTTCATCACTTCCATTTATGGAAAGTATAAATATCTTGGATTTATCTAAGCTAATAAATGACCCCATTTTGCATGATATGGATTGGCCAGGCATTCCCCCCAAGCTCCCCTCAGACATTTCAAAATTCAAGGGAAAACAAGGTGACGGTCCAACAAACCATGTGAAGTCATTTCACCTCTTGCGCTCATCCAACAATGTCATCAAGGAAACTATTTGACTTCTACTATTTTAGAGACCCCTTATAGGTATGATATCCAAATGGTATGGAAACTTACCATCTGCAACTTATTCCTCTTTTGAGTCCATTTCCACCACCTTTCTCACGTATTTTCAATTACCCATACACCATGGTCTAGGGATATAAATTCTCATAGAATTTCTACAAAATACCTCTACCTACATCATGGATCACATCCATTATTGGTGTAGGATTCAGACACTACAAAAATTAGACATCCAACCCAAATTCTTGTTGGATTGGTTCCTTAAATTACTCCTTCCTATGATCGCCAAGGATGTGGCAACCACAATGCCCAAAATGGAAGAAGACACCATTCTCAAATCCCAACATTTTTTATTTGATCTATGCTCAGTTTGGGTATCTATATACAATCATCCTTGATTCCCCTTGGAATCATTCTCTGAACCAAGCACCTTTAGCCACATCACACTTTGCTAACTAGCCTATTGGAGCTATTTCTTATCAGGGAAATGTTCCCAACCACAAAACTCTACATCATACAATGTGGCGCAATAGTACATTTCGGCACCTCTAGCATTGGTGGCCCCTCAAACGATTCTAAATTCTCCATTTGGAAAAATGACGTATGGACCATACAATACCATGGTCCCCAATACAAGTAAGGCACAACTTGATCCACCACCTCCAATAGTGCCATAAGCTCCTACATCCACGTCTTATGGAGAACTCAACACATATCTTCCTACCCCCATTTATAACCCATAATTCTCAGTCCCTAGTCCACTTAGATCTCATCCCATGACTTAAGCTGGGGTTAATATAGTACAAACTTCTCCCACACTATAGGCTCAGTATTTTGAGCAGTTGAATGCAATTAATCCTCCTAATTCACAAAATCAAGGGAAAAAGAAAGGAAAGAATAGGAATAACTAACAACAATGGCAAGGGAGAAATCTCCCTCCCCAACAAAACTAGAACATAGGAAGTCAGACTGAGAGGAACAATAATCCCCTCAAGTAAGGGAAGAATATCAACCTAAGGACAAACTTCCCTTGCACCATGTGTGGAGAATACATACATTACACACATCATTGTTTTTTGATACGATAGTGTCAATAGTTTATTGATTCCAGGAAAAAGGTTGTCGCCAACCCTACTCAACCAATAAATGCACCGTATCCCCAACAAGCTGTGTTACAACAACCCTTCTCCGATCGGGGATCTATTTCTCATAAGTAGGAACCTCACTCCCTAGGTGATGGAACTTTCCAAAACATCTACATGAACACAACTGATATCAATCTTCATACCCGTAACAAAGGTTATGGAATACCCGACCCTCCGTAGATGGAGGATGTACCTGCAACCACTAGTGGGAATCTATGGATACTACGTCCCATTAATGACTAGATCCCTCGAATCCCAAATCCACCACTTCAATGAACTACCCATAACCCCCACATGAAAGTTGCTCATAATTACAACATCATGGATAATTTGGCCCAATCCCTCGCCACCATGTTGACACTAGAAGTTCTTGAATATTGCCCTTCCCAAAAGAAGAAATTTCTATCAACCTTAGGTGCAATTGACCCATATGATTCATTCTTAATGGACTTTGACCTCGATAATGATGAACCATGATTACTTGTTTCAGTCACTTTCCAAATCCCAATCACTATCATTAACATTGTCATTCACCGATGCATATTCGATGAAGAAGAAACTACTTGTGTTATGTCAACAGATGTTTGGAAGTGTCTTGGATCACCATACTTGGTCCCATCATCTATCTCCCTTTTCTCTTATGATGGTAGGCCATCAAAACCATAGGTTCTATACCAATGTTACACCTAAAATCCTACCATCATAAGATTCTGTGTATACACCCCTAAAGATTCATTGGCTAAGTCATTAACTTGGAAGAGATGCCATAGCATTCATGCTAGGTTTTGAGAGGTCGTCGCATGCTGCACTCATGCAACTTTCGACGTCACACCTTGCTTTCTTACAGGGTGCGACGATGTCAGTTAATGGGAAAAAATAGCTTCTTCGAGCTCATTCTCGAAGCCTGCTGATTTGGATCCTTATCCCCGACCTCTTGGGAGAGTTGGCACTCGGTTCCTAACCTCTTGGAAGGATCCCTTATGTCTCTCCTACCATATCTCAACCTACCCTATCCATACCCTATCCAGTTAGTCCTATATAAGTGAAGCTCTACCCCTCTCCAAAGGGAGGAAGTCTATAGTGTCTACATGCTGGTGAAATTCCTTTAGAGAGATCTCTACTCATCCATTGAGAGACTCACACTTCCTTGGGAGGATATGGCATTGGATTGGATGGAGAAGGATTGTTACGTTAAGCCTCGGTTGTAATCATTCTTCTGTGTACTTTCCCTATATTTACAGTAATATAAACGCTTTCCACCAATATTTGTTGTGATTGATGATATTGTGTAGTTTACCTGCTTAACTGTTTACTTAGATCTATTATTGTATAGATGCTCTTTACTTGTTTGCATTGTTCTGTGTATCTTGATAGGTCTTGCAGCTGAGATCTGACGACTGCAAGGCGTGGAGCAGCATCCAGGAGAAAGGACTTCAAGTCTAAGGTAAGACATCTAGTGACTCAATCCTTAATTAGATCTAGGAAAGTGGTTTATAGTCTGTATTATTTGTTCTAGACTCACTTTGAGCTAGGGAGATCCGGCTCGCGTCCGCTTGAGTGGATTGTCCGTCAAACAAATCTGGAGACCATACTGGGAAAGAACATTGCTTTGTGGTTGTCAATTTGAATGTTGTTTTCAGTTGATTTCTTGTTACAAGCCTTTTTTATTTGTCATTTGCCTCCTAAGTTGGTTTCACCATCAGATCTTCACTTTGAAGAGTCCGATTACCTTCCTCTGAGTTTGTACTCCTCACTTTTAAATCAGTTCATTGCTCATTACTTGGAGATTTGGCTCATTTTTGAACTTGGATCTCGCCTATCACACCTGGTCAGTGTACACAGAGCGACACTGTGTAATTTTTTATCTCTGTTCTTTGTATGTTGGCCCCTCGTTGCAACCTTTCCATTAGTATACTGCGACATTGTCGCACTTCTCGCATTGGTGAACTGTGACGTCGCATTGTGTACAAGCACAGAGTGCGCCGATCTGCCATTTTTGCCATACAGGCACCGTTTCTCCTTTCTGCTTTTGAGTGTTGGTTTGCATGCAGACTCTCTCTGTACTATAAGATCTAGTCATAGATCCCATATTGCTTTGTGTGATTGAGTTGCTTGGTTTAATTTGGAGTTGTTTTGGGTTCTGTTTTGGACAAGTCTGGAATTTGGTAGTGGTGGACACTTTGGTCTCCCCCACCTGCATCCATTCACCCTTGCATTCCCTCCTCTCCTTTCCAGATCTGATCATTGTATTAGATTGGTTTCCAGACCTCATTTGCATACCCTTTTTGAGCTTTTCTTGCTTGGTTAGCTTGCTACTGATTGATTTTGAGTTTTGTGTGTTATCAACCCATTAGAGTGCTTGTCTTTTCTTGATAGTCTAAGTTATTTGAGTGTTGCAAGTAGTATTTTCATTTCAGTAATTTACACCTGAAAGCCTTGGTGTTATCAAAATATCGTTTGGTGCATCCATTGAAAAGATTAAAAGTGCTTCTTTCCATCATTTTCAAGCTTCTTGAAGAAATTGTTAATGTATTGGAATGTTTCATTTATGAATCTTTTGGAAAGTTGAATGAATGATCAGTTATTTGTATTTTTCATGAATTATGAATCACTCATCTTCTTGAAAAATTCAAGTACATGTTAGTTTTGCAAAAGTAATTCCATGCTAAGGAAAGTTAGATCCATTTTTTATTTTTACTGCTTTTAAGGCATCATAGTGAAATTGAAAGGCTTGCATCCTCTACTTAGGATTTCTCTCTTTTCATTACTTAGCATCATTTTCCGTTTTGAAAAGATAAAAGAAAAAGAAAAAACATGTTTTGATTTGGATTGGTAGTGCTGTCATTTTTACATTTCGCTCGAAAGGAAAAGAATGTTTCATAGTCAAATTTGATAGAATTGGGAATCACATTGCATTATGTTTTGTTTTGGCAATATCATTTGGAAAAAGTTTCTCCCTCCCATAGTTAGAGTTCATCAAAAGAAAAGATTATTTTGTGCATGTAGTTAGGACTTGCATTATTTTTACGTTTATGTACTCACCTAATGCATTCACCTAACCATCCAGATAAAATTAACGGTAGAACTAGGTAAAATTTTTAGTAACTTTTGTGTAAGTTAGAGACGTGTTCCAGCGTCGTTAAGCGTGGAAGCTGTCATTATTTGCCAGCACTGTATCCCGGGGGTATTGTAGTCTTCCACGTACTTATCTGTATATCGAGCTCCTTCACGTACCCACCAAGTATCACATGTACTTGGCGTATATCGAAGGGTGTATCACGTACTCGGTAGTATATCAGAAGGTCTCTTGCCGAACGATTGTGCATTAGACAAAACCACTACGGATTTGATCTCCCACGTACCTTGCGTATATCGGGAGACACCATTAGGATTAATGAAACCAACTGAGTTAACCATTTGGCCGTCTTGGCAAAGAAATACACTGAGAACAACACTCGGGGAGCTACTACACACGTACTATCAGGTAGTCAGGTTATACGTCTAGGGGTATGGTCCTAATCCTCCCTGGTTAGTGCTCTGAAAAATTGGGCTGAGTATAACTATTGGACCCTCGAGTATATTGTGAGTTGTGATGCCTTGATAATCCCGTGAAGTTCTAGACTTTGAATCCACTCTTGTCACAAAAGTCTGCTTGTTGCCTTAGTTTGCGTAGGATTTTTCTGGACTGCTTTTCTTTTGTATATAATACCTTTAGAAGAGACTCTGTTTCAACCGTCTTGGCTGATTTTCCATATACTATGGCAAATTTCCCTTGGAGAAGGTCCCATAGGATCTTGAACTTATCACCCGAATATCCCCTTAACCCGGAGGTTATTTCGAGGGTAAGAATGGACCCGCGCAACACGGCTACGACTTCTTAAGTGGAAAATTCCACATTGAATGTTGGAGGGATTTTGTTCCCTCACACACCCCCAAATTCACTTGCCTCCAACCCCCTACAGGGTGAAGAGGTAGGTACCTCCACTTTGCAAGAAGCTCACCTTCCAGCAGTCACGCTCGGAGAGCCTGGTTCTTTAGAATGGTTAAATCCACCCCAGGATGACCATGCAGCAGCTGTTGGTCTGGTTGCAGCCTATTGGACATCATCTATAGGACACCCAGTGGCTCATTTTTCCATTGCATCCCCACCCAACTAGACTACTCCAGAGCACTCTCTACTCGTTACTTGGCCAACCCCGCTGAGCTCTTCGCACCCATCCAGGATCATTTGGATTGATTACGTATTAAGGGTGATGAACTTCGAAGACAAAGTCTCGACCGACGAGCCGGGTATAGAGAAATCCCAGTTCAACCGATATCCTTTGATTCACCAGAACCACCCCTTCACAACCTGACCATCCATGAGACTGGTCAACCCTCACAAGAGTCCAGTCCTATACCTCAAGTGAACCAACCAGTTGAAGGACAACAGTCCAACACACCCGTTACTACCATGGTTACTTTACCAATTCCTCCCCTGCCTCAAAATTCAAGGGGAGGGTACTCCATGCCCCCTAATTATCTTATTGGTAATGTTATTACGACGGTAGCTAAGCAACAACCCACGTTAGGTCAACCTTTGCATGGTGGCCAACAAGTTGTAACCAGGGGGAAACCCCCGTCTCTTAACTAGAACGTAGGCAGAGGAGTTCCCAACGGTCCTCCCGTTGGACCTTCCCAACCCGCTAAAACATCCACCATGGGATCATCCCATGCTGGGGGGCCATCCAATGTGACCCAACCTCCATGGAGTCAAGTGTATCCAAGTTATGTTAACCCTTACTGGGTCCATCTATTCCCAGAAACGCACCCTATGGGATACCTTATCTCAGAAACCCATACACTCTATGGGGGAACCAACCTGTTTTACAACATGGACCCCAACCGATCATCCCTCAGGTACCAACACCCCCGATCGGTCCACCCTCGCCTCTCGTTGGTGGAGGTGGACCTTTGCCTTCGGGCAGAGGTTCATCCCATGCCACCAACCATGGCCCCCACCCATCTGACGGTGGCGGGAATGGCCCACCACCCCCTCCAGGCGGAGGTAGTGGCGGACCACCCTATTATGGTGGCGGTAGTGGAGGGGGACATCATCCTTCTGGCGGTGGAAGTGGTTCCCCACTCCCTCCTGGCGGAGGCGGTGGCGGATCACATTGTTATGGTGGCGGTGGTGGAGGAGGACCACACCCTTCCGGTGGCGGAGGTGGTGGAGATCCCCACCCTTTCGGTGGCAGAGGGTGTGGGGGCCCCCATCCTTCTGGAGGCAGAGGTGGTCCACCACCCCCTCCAGGCGGAGGCGGTGGCGGGCCACCGTATTATGGTTATGGACCTCCACCTCCCCCCGGTGGTGGAGGTGGACCCCCGCCTTATGCTTATGGACCTCCACCTCGTCCCAGCGGTGGCAGCGGACCCCCACCTCCCCCTGGAGGTGGAGGTGGACCCACGATTTGTGGTAATGGAACACCTTTTTATGGTGGCAAAACTACATTTGGTCCGGGTGGCACATCCCCCTACAGTCAGTTTCCCCCGTGGACACCTTATAATTAGTCGATACAAGGTCCCACCGGTCCTTACATGCCTTATCAGTACTACCAGTACCTGCAGCCTAATCAACAACTTCCCTTTTTGGCTACTTTGGACCTACCTAATCTTTCCTGTCTAATGAACGACCTCATCTACCATGGAACCAACTAGCCCCCGATTTCGATGAAACTTCCATCTAATATCCCCAAGTTTTATGGTAAGCCAGGTGAGGATCCCAAAAACCATGTGATGACATACCATTTATGGTGCTCATCCAACTCTTTGATGGACGACTCGATCCGTCTCAAACTTTTTCAACGGACTCTCACTGGTTCGGCTGCAAAGTGGTACATCGAGTTACCACCCTATTCCTTTCCTGATTTTAGCTCTCTTTCTATGAACTTTTTGACTCATTTCCAGCTGCCTATACGGTATTAAACTGGTACGGACCTTTTGACCTCACTCCGCCAAACCACCGCTACTCATATCTCAGATCATATACATGAGTGGCGAAGGAGAAGATGTCTGATTAAGGCTCCTATTCTAGATCAACTCCTAGTACACTGGTTTACGAAGTCTCTCATACCTCACATAGCTCGAGATGTTTCCATGGGTGGGGCTGTCACTGAAGAACAAGCTATCGCTCGTGCCCATTACCTAGATTTAGTCTACGCTCAATCGGGCACGCTATTTGACATTCTCCTTGATGCTCCCCGCATCCATACGACCCTGCGAAACCACCCAAGGGACCCCAAGCTGATGGCATCATTGGATCCCTTAACTCCTAGCCTTCTTCTCACACTGTTGGATTGTCGAACCTTCAAGGTTCTTCCCCATTAGCAACATAGGCTGGTCATAGCACCACCAAATCATCCACTCCTGTTGTCACCGAAGAAGTGAATTCTGTTCAGTCAGCTTCACCTCAGAAGTCTGGTGGCAAGAAGAAGACCAAAGGGAAACTTAAGAAATCTTCCACCCAATAGGAATAAAAGATCACCCCTGATGATACCAAACAGAAGCGGAAGCTGAAGTATCCCTGTTTGCTGTGCGGTGATGACCACTTCTCTAAGGAGTGACCCCATAGAGACGAAGTTCAAAAGTTTCTTAAGGGTAAACCAACACCCACAGTGCTCAATGATCCCTTCCCTACTCAAAATTAGCAGATGATTTCTCAACCCTCTCCTTCCCAAGGAGAACCATATTATACCACGCATGTTCTCATGCTGCGCAACGAGACGATCAACTTGAACACTCACTCGCGATCTTATGACTCGGTCCCTTTCAAGGAACCTGTCGGAAGTAATGCTGAAAAAGCTTCCACCTCCTTAGTTGATGTCACTGTACCATCAAATTCTCTCACCATTGAGAAACCTTCTCTAGAATCGATATTGCGGCCACCCAAAAGCACGATGCGAAAAACTATTTTCAATCCTAACACTTGGGCAGCACATAATTACAATATTGTAGAAGACCTAGCACAAGCTCCTTGCGCCATGTCGACGCTGGAAGTTTTGCAGAATTGTCCCACTCAATGCAAAACTCTCCTTGCTGCTATTGGTGCAGTCGACCCGGATTCTTCGAATACCATCATGTTCAGACTTGACTATTTCAAGCCGAGGCTTTCCCACCAACTTGCATTCCAAATTGTCTCGAACGTTGCTGGGAAAATTATCCATCGTACTATTTTAGATGAGGGCGCCTCTACCTTGGTCATGTCGATCGCCTGTAGGAGAGCCATTGGCTCTCCTAAGTTGAACCGTTCTCCTACCACATTGAAAGCATTCGACGGATGTGGCTTTCAACCTCATGGGCTCTTACAAGCTCTCGCAGTTGAGTTGGGGGGTAAGACCGTAACCATTAATGGGGAAGTGGTTGTAGCCCCATTAGATTATAATCTCTTACTTGGTCGCAATTGGTTTTACACCATGACTGTGGTTGTCTCATCCGTCTTCCGCATAGTGCAATTCCCCCATCAGGAACGAATTTTCACTGTTGACCAACTAGATTTTTGCACACCAAACACCACTTCTCATCCTGGTGACCATGTGCCCTCGATCGAACAATCGTCTCAATAGTATGAGAGTGTAGGGGTAGGCCTTATAAAATATTCATCTCTTATGGGCATTTTTCCCACATCGGATCCCCCTAATCATGTTGCCACAGTGAACATGATCTCCACAGAGTTTCCATCTCACTCCACTAATGCTTGGCTTGTACTTGATGAAGCCACTACACACCTGATTGGAGACACGATGCCTTTTTCACCCGCTGAACGTATTTACGAGGCTATCCAGTCAGCACCTGAGGACCACCTAGCTGTGGCCTCCACATCCTGTTCTCTACGACGGACATCGTCTCTACCTGACCTCCTACTTCGTACTTTTCATTCTGATGAGTCTATTATGGAAGTTATGAATGTAGACGATGGTCCGTGGGAAGACCTTCACCATAGATCGTCTTTCCTTCCTCTGTTGGATCGCATGGAGAACAACATCAACACCATTTTTTCTCTAGATATCTACCCTTTCCCTCACTCTCTGATACTCACATGTCACACGGACACTGAGGGCAACTTGGCCAACATTGAGCCTACCACCCTGGTAGACATTTCGGTTAAACCTGGTGTAGTGGAACACATTCGCATAGGCCAGAAGTGTTCCCCTGAAGAAATCGCTATTGGCATGGCCTTATTCAAGCGATATCGAGATGTATTCACTTGGTACTATGAGGAGATTCCTGGTATAGACCCTGCTATTGTTTCACATGAAATAAAAACCTATCCCGACATCAAACCTGTGTGCCAAAAGTTGCGACCAGTACACCCTCAGAAGACTGCGGCGATCAAGGCAGAGATTGAGAAACTGTTGAAGGCTGGATTTATTTATCCTGTCCCATTGATGGATTGGGTCTCAAACGTCGTCCCTGTGAACAAAAAGTAGGGTACCATCCGTGTCTGTGTTGATTATAGGTATCTCAACAAGGCTTGTCCAAAGGACAACTACCCAACTCCTTTTATTGACCAGATTATCGACAATTGTGCCGGAAGTGTCATTTTCTCATTTATGGATGGATTTTCTGGGTACAACTAGATTGAGATCAACCCAACCGATCAACATAAAACTGCCTTCATCTATCCTTGGGGAACATTTTCATACCGCAAACTTCCTTTTAGCCTAAAAAATACTGGCGCCACGTTCCAGTGGGCCATGTCATATGCCTTCCATGATATAAACGATTTTGTGGAACCTTACTTGGACGATCTCCCTGCCCATTCGATGCAGCGTGAGTTCCACATGGATCATCTGGAGGCCATTTTCCTCATATGCAGGTGGTACAACATTCGTCTGAATCCTCATAAGTGTATCTTCTGTGTCGAGTCTAGATGCCTCTTAGGGTTTATTGTCTCAAAAGATAGGATCCGCATCGATCCCCTGAAGGTGGAAGCTATCATCGCCCTTCCACCTCCAACTAACATCACAAAACTTCAAAGTTTGCAAGGAAGAGCGACTTACTTAAGGCGTTTCGTCTGTAATTTCACGCAAAAGACACATGGTTACATGATATTAATGAAGAAAGACGTCCCATTCATTTGGGATGACCAAGCTCAACAATATTTTTAAAGTTTGAAGCATGCCATCACACATGCCCCCGTCATCCAACCGCTGAATTATTACCAAGATTATATCCTATATCTCGCTGCTTCTGCTACCATCATCGCCACGGTTTTGGTACACGAGGATCAGAACACCCAGGAGAATGTAATATACTATGCAAGTAAGGGTCTTATTTACACTGAAACTAGATATTCACATGTTGAAAAGCTCGCTCTTGCGGCGGTCATCGCCGTCCAGAAGTTCCAACACTACATTTTGATCCGCACCACCACTATCATCGCAGACTCGAACCCCATGTACCACGTTCTGACACGTCAGGTGCTTGGGGGAAAGTATTCATGCTGGATCGTGATACTGCAAGAATTCGATCTTCTTTTCGAGAAAGCCAAGGCTAAAAATTATTTGGTGTTTGCTGAGCTTATGTGCGACCTTCCCCATCCTGATGTGGAATTTGAGCCTAATGACTCCTTTCCAGATGAGTCATTGTTTCTCATCAGTCCGTTTGATCCGTGGTATGGGGATATTACATTGTATCTTTAGACCCAACGCTTCAGCCCTCAATTGTCTCGCGACGACCATCGTAGGATACGCCACCATGCAAAGTATTATTTGATCATCAGTGATACCTTGTACCGTCTTGGTATCGATTCTATTCTTCGACGCTGTCTAATCCATGATGATGCTGAACATGTCCTAAATGACTGTCACGCTGGGTCTTGTGGCGGTCACCTCTCTGGGATGGATACAACCCAAAAGATTTTGTGCGTAGGATATTATTGGCCGTCTATCTTCAAATATTGTATTGAGGCCGTAAAAAGATGTCCTCCATGTCAACACTTTCATACAAAGAAGTGCACCCATCCCGTCCTGCTACACCCGGTTATTTCCGTTGGCCCCTTCGCTAAATGGGGCATCGACTTCATGCATTGTAAGCCTACCTCGGCCGGGGGGCATAGTTACATCATCGTAGCTGTGGACTACTTTACAAAGTGGGCTGAGGCAATGCCTACATACATGAATGATGGAAAAACCGCTGCACTCTTCATGTTCAATCATGTCATAGCATGGTTTGGAGTTCCTCAGGCGATAGTTACCGACCATGGTTCTCACTTTCAGAACCATATGGTTGATGAATTGAGCGATAGATTGGGTTTTCGCCATGAAAACTCAACACTCTACTACCCACAATCCAATGGACAGGTCGAGGCCATCAACAAGGTCTTGAAAACTATGGTCTAACGCATGGTGGGTACGAATAAGTCCAACTGGCATAATATGCACTTTTCAGCATTATGGGCCTACCGAACTTCCATTAAAACCGCCACTAGATTTACTCCCTTCCAACTAGTGTATGGATTGGAGGCCATCCTTCCGATAGAGTGCGAGATTCCATCCCTCAAACTCGCTGTCGAACTTCTTCCTAACACTACTACCGAGGAAGAACGTTTCCTCTACCTAGCAAAACTTGACGAGTCTCACCGAGATGCCGCTCTTGCCAATGAGGCGCACAAGAAACGCATCAAAGCACAGTACGACAAGTCAATAGGAGCTCGTATCTTTAACGAGGGTGAACTGGTCCTCATGTACGACCATAAACATAATAAGCTGGGGGCAGGAAAGTTCGAGTCCATGTGGCATGGACCTTACATTATTAAGCATGTTTCGGAAAAAGGAGCCTACGAGCTTGAAGGCTACGACGGGATATCTTTGGGTGAAGCCCGTAATGAGATTTACATAAAAAGGTAATATGCCTGAACCTTTCATGCATAGACATTTTTTGTATATATTGTACATGGCGTGTGTGTTTGTGTGTGGTGTGACGCATTTATTTTAGTGTGTCTAGATCTTGTTTCCGCTTCTTATACCATGTTTTGTCTGCGTGTGCAGATGGCAACTTGCTATGGATTCGCGGACGGCGCCAGCCAGCATACCCGTAACCTTGCTTCGGCAGCCTGGGTACTTATTCCCCAATAGGCGAGCTTATCAGCTCAGGAGGAAATTGCCTTGGATTCACAACCAATAATGCCGCAGAGTATCAGGAGGTAATTGAAACCCTAACCGACGCTCTTTCCTTGGGTATGAACCACATTGTCATCCATTTGGTTTGCAATTAGTGGTTTCTCATCTTAACTAGGTCTACGCTATCCATGACCTTACTTTACTCCATCTCTTCAGATGAGTCCGTCTCCTGGAAAGGTCCTTTGAATCCATTCATAACATGCACATTCCATGAGATTTAAACACAGTTGCTGACTCGATGACCAACTTCATTTTAGATTGGTACATCGCACACACATAATATATATGTAAAAGCATTCATGACATGTAAATTAAATCATTGTATAAAATCAAAACATGTAAACAAGATTGCATCATTCATCATTTTAAACACATAATGTAAAAACCGCCGAAAGTGTCTATATATATATATATATCATCATAAAAAGTAGTGCTGGTACAGAATCTGAAGCACGACGGATTTCAGTGAGTCTCTACAAAATATGAAGCCTCGTGCCTTTTAGTAAGTACAAAAAATCTGAGGCCTTTAAGCTCTCTGTACATGATAACAACACCAGGCCTAGTGCCTGGCACGTACACCCCTAGAGTCTAACAGCTCTGGCCTGCTGAGTGTGGAAAAAGTCTACTGCTCTCGCAACCCTGCGAAGCAGCGCATTGAAGCGCGCAATTGCTCCAACCGTATACACCTACATAGGACGTGGTACCTCATTTACCATCAGCTCGGGAACGTCTAACGTCAACCCACTCAGGTTCGCATAGACTCCATCCATCTTTGCGATGGCAGCATGTACAGCTGGAGACATGACTGCTCCCTCTCCTTTCTCTCTCATCACAAGAAGAGAGACTCCCACTGGTCGTACGGGGCCCACATCTGCGCACACATGTTGTTAACTCGTCAGCACTATAACAAAAAAAAATCATAAATGCACAAAACTTAAAAAGTACAAGGGTTATTGTTCTTACCTATGTCTCCCCATGCTGCCCCCCAGGTAGTACCAAGTCTGGGTCATCTCGGTAGTCCGTACCACTGTACGGGTAATCCTCTACCATAAGCAGCTGGCCCTCTAGCCAGCTGAAGAACTCAACACCATATGAGATGATGGGGACCCCACCATGTCAAGCCATCACCTCTGTCCATATAGCCATGTGAGGATCCCTAAGATCCATGTCATCCAATGGTAACTGCTGGCGCAGAAGGGGAACCCGCTCCAATAAGAATGAGATCATTATCGATCCATAGCCGAACTGTTTGAGCTCTCCTCGCTGACACTTGGTCAGCTAAGCTCGAATGTTCACGAGGAGTCCCTCGCACTAGTTGAATATCTTTGGAGACATACAGTCCTCCGCATATAGCATCTAAGACCGAGTAGCCAAGTGAGGAGCCCGACTCCCTGCTAACCTAGTAATGGTGAAGAGAATGGCACGCAACAGACACTCTCGCACATCCTTTATGGGAATCTTCCCACTAGAAGCACGAGCGAGAGGAGTGCAATGTTGTAGGATCATGTCATCTACGGTCTGATCACTTCCCCGTGATCTAGTGAGGAGCACATTGTCCCCCCTCCGGGACACTCCCGTCAGGAAGTAGATGTCCTCAACATCTATGGTAAGCACGTGCTCACCGATCACGAAATACTATTGAGACGCATCCCAACATCTAAGCATGTGCGTCAATAGGGGGATTTGGGATCTCATGCCCTGAATTTCAAAGAAATTTAGTAGACCACAGTTCCTCAGTGCCGTCACACATAATGGATCATTTGCAATTTGCATGCCATCTACCTCATGCTCCCATTCACGCCACTCCAAGACCATTTTCGCTGCTTGTAACCTGCCAAAAGGAGAGTTTAAACACTGTTAACACTCACTTCAACCACTGAAATATATTTTTTTGGGCTTGGTTTATTGGTTGGGATGGACGTTTCTGCCGTCGCACTCCATCAATCATGACAATGCGACATCGTCGCAGTCCACCTTTATGGGATTTGCGACGACCCAAGTTCGTCGCAGTTCCCTTAAGGGCCACCTAGGACGAACCGAGGACGCAATAGCCCTCCACAAATCCTCTCAAAACCCAAAAAAAGAACATAAATAAAAAATGTAAACCACTACAATTATGCTGGATGAAGTTTAGAGTTACCTGCTCCGGACGGTAGTTGAAATGGTTGCTCGTAGCTCCCGAAATCGACAAGTGAAGTTTTGGCTCCAAATGGCACTTCTCCTCCCAAATTTGGCAAATGAAACAATGGTGACTATATTTGGTTTTTGTTTCTATTTATAAACAAAATGGAATATTCCTTTTCAAATATTTGATGCTTTTAGGTCATTTGCTATAGTCTGGACCATTTTTATCACATTTGAACATACAGTTGATTATTTGACCTAGTTTTCAAGTGTGTAGGAGTTGTGAAGTGATATTTACACGCCATTCTCGTTTCATAACAGTCATCTTAGGTATGAACGATCCTTTCAGGGTTCTGTCATTATTTTATAGCTATTAGATTGTAATTATTTGATGATGATGAGCTTACTCTTCGTTCTTTCTCGTGCTCTTGAAACCATGAGAATAAGTTATCGAGTTACGATTTATCATTTTTCCGGGCTCGTTAAACTCCTACAGAAAAGGAACCCCCCCATAGTCTATCTTTAAGCTCTTTTCAGGCTCTCTAAATATGAAAAGATTGCCAAGCAAACTTGTCGCGTTCATGCTTGTTAAAGAATTTGAATGGTCGTCTTCTTGGTGATAGTTTACCCATTTTTCGGACCAGGGGGCACTACTTACGAAAAAGGTATACTCCAGCCAATCATGACTGGAAGAGTCCTCTCCCACGTTGTTTTACCCTTTTTCAGGCAATGAGACTAACTTTACGAAAAAGGATCGTTGGAGTCTTCTTTAGTTCTTTTCAGAGTCTCTAAACATGAAATGACGACCGAGTTTACCTTCTATGGACTCGTTAAAACTTTTACATTTGAAGGGCCCATCATGGGACGAACCCCTCCTGTCCCAGGTTCGTAAAATATTTGGGATTGGACTCATCTATGAGGTGAGCTATACCGAGCATCTGGTTACCCTCATCAAGCTCGTAAAAAACACATGAGGCACTCATCGTTCATGATGGGGAAAAATGAAAGCTTTTGTATTACACCTTTATCAGTGGCAGTACCTAGTCGTTCTTGAACATGGCACTCATTTGCATTTGCATAATACACTTGGATCATCCATTTGTCCTAGAGTTTCATTTTTTTCCCGAGTCTTGTTACTCCTTTCAGTCATTCAAAGAAAGCTTCCATCATCAGTTGCATTAGGAATTAGTGTCGTACTCGTCATGTCAATACTGCCAAGTCATGCCATGCCCATGTTCAAGAATACTCTCATTACTCCTTATCTACAGTATGTACACCTTCCATAATGTCGGTTTACTCTAAGTCAGTCTTGCATGTTACTGTACCATCCGATCTGCTCTACACATCCTTTCTCTTGTTTCGTGTCGATGATGGGGGATTCATCATGGCCCTCCTTCGACGGATTCATCCTTGTCGACTTCAACACATCATCCGAGGATTCGATCTAGAAACCAACCAAGTACCTTGGCCCTGCATGCCTCAATGGAAGGTCACCTCGCTTTCAACATGAGTTTACATCATTGACTCTTGATTGAAATATTTCATCTTGCATTCGACTTCAACTCATTTATTCACTCCTGATGATATGTAATGTGATACCTTGGGGATAATTGACATTAATGGTGATTTCCCTCACACTTGTTAACGGTATACATCAATGATCGGTAATCAAGTGGTTTCTACCATGTTCGACGTCAAGACATTTGTAATCACATGGATAGATTCATATCATTGTGGGTTCAGCTTGAAGACCCTGGGGAGTTATGTTTACCCCGGTTGCGATGGAGTTTGTATTGAGTCATGTCGCACAAATCCACATTTGCATTGGTCCTGGTTGTGTTATCATCTCATCATGGATCTACGCTTGTGTCTAGTAGCCATGATTGTGTTCAGTCGGTCACTACTACCATGGATCTGCATTGTATTGGTCGGCAGCCATGTTCTACGTCATTTGAGACTGTGTACTTAGATTCATTTGTACTATAGTAGCGTCCTTCGTCTGACAAGCCATTGCCATTCCTTTTTTTCAAAGCATTTCACCTGTTCAATTTTCAACAGCTTCATGCTTTGGGGGGCATTCTGTTACACCTAAAATCCTACCATCATGAGATTCTGTGTATACACCCCTAAAAATTCATTGGCTAAGTCATCAACTTGGAAGAGATGCCATAGCATTCATGCTAGGTTTTGAGAGGTCGTCACATGCTGCACTCATGTAACCTGCGACGTCGCACCTTGCTCTCTTATAGAGTGTGACAATGTCAGTTAATGGGCAAAAATAGCTTCTTCGAGCTCATTCTCGAAGCCTGCTGATTTGGATTCTTATCCCTAACCTCTTGGGAGAGCTGACACTCAGTTCCTAACCTCTTGGAAGGATCCCTTATCTCTCTCCTACCATATCTCAACCTACCCTATCCATACCCTATCCACTTAGTCGTATATAAGTGAAGCTCTACCCCTCTCCAAAGGGAGGAAGTCTATAGTGTCTACATGATGGTGAAATTCCTTTAGAGAGATCTCTACTCATCCATTGAGAGACTCACACTTCCTTGGGAGGATATGGCATTGGCTTGGATGGAGAAGAATTGTTACATTAAGCCTCGATTGTAATAATTCTTCTATGTACTTCCCCTATATTTACAGTAATATAAACGCTTTCCACCAATATTTGTTGTGATTGATGATATTGTGTAGTTTACCTGCTTAACTGTTTACTTAAATCTATTATTGTATAGATGCTCTTTACTTGTTTGCATTGTTCTGTGTATCTTGACAAGTCTTGTAGCTGAGATCTGATGACCGCAAGGCGTGGAGCAACATCCAGGAGAAAGGACTTCAAGTCTAAGGTAAGACATCTAGTGACTTGATCCTTAATTAGACCTAGGAAAGTGGTTTATAGTCTGTATTATTTGTTCTAGACTCACTTTGAGCTAGGGAGATCCAGCTCGCGTCTGCTTGAGTGGATTGTCCGTCAAACAACCAAAATGTCCCCATTAAATTGGGAGGAAAAATAGTTCTCCTGGATAATGAAGTAGTTGACACTCAACTCGATTGCAACATCCTTTTGTGACGTAGCTACATGTATGCCATGAAGGTAGTGGCCTCATTTTTTGTCACATCATAATGTTTCCCCATAATGGAAAAATAGTCACTCTCTACCAGTTTAATTACTACGAGCCTCGTCCTACTTCTAACCCTGATAATATCCTACCCACTATAAGGTTAGAAAAACATTCATCATATATAGATATCGTTCTTGGCATTTAAAAAGATCACACTTTGGTAGGGGCATACTCTATACCTCCACCATACTCAATATAGGTAATGGATGTAACAATCCGGCAAGATTTTGGTGTTCAAATTTCACTTTTTGACAATCCAAACATTTAGCTATGTACTTTGCTATTTCATATTTCATTTTGGGCCAATAATATTCTTTCCTGAGCATAGTAATGGTCTTCTGATAGCCTGGATGGCCAGAGTAATGGCTTTTGTGCATCTCATTTAAAATCAGAATTTTTATTTCTGGTATGTTGGGTACATACAATCTGTTTTTGTATAACAATAGTCCATTTTCCTTCATTCTGTAATCTGCCATAGAATTTCCAGAACTGTTGTTTGCTTTCTTTTCCTTTAATTTTCTGTATTCTTCATCCGTTTCACTCCTTTCAAGGATCTGATTTTCTAAATCTGTTGAGTAAGTACTGATGGCTAAAATAAAATTTAGTTTTGCTTTACGACTCAATGCATCTAAAACCTTGTTCTCTTTCCCTTTAATATGCTGAATTTCGAAATCATACTCACTTAAGAAAGTTAACCATCTAGCTTGTCTAGCATTCAGATTTGTCTGATCTAATAAGTATTTCAGACCCATGTTGTCTGTCAATAAGGTAAATTTTCTGCCAATAAGGTGGTGATGGCACATTTTTAAAGCATGAATTACTGCCAATAATTCTAAATCATAAGTAGAGTAATTCTTCTAATGTAGTTTCAGCTTTCTTGATTCATATGCCACCGCATGCCCTTCTTGCATTAGGACTCCACCGAGTCCATCATTACAAGCATCTGTGCAAACTATGGAATCTTTATTACGATCTGCTATCCTCAAGATAGGTGTTGTAGTCAATAATTTCTTTAACTTCTTAAAACTGTCAGAACATTTCTGATCCCACACAAATTTCTTCCCTTTCTTCTGCAAGGAAGTTATGGGGTTAGCAATCCTCGAAAATTCCTCTATAAATTTTCTGTAATATCCAGTAATACTCATAAATGATCTTACATCCGACATCCTTTGGAACCGGCCAGTCATTAATGGCCTTTATCTTGTTGGGGTCAACCGAGATTCCTTCTTTAGAAATTATGTGTCCTAAATACTGAATCTTGTCCTTGTGGAAGTCACACTTACTAAACTTAGCATATAGTTGATGATCTCTCAAAACTTGTAAGATAATCCGTAGATGTTCATCATGATCTTCTTTGCTTTTAGAATACACTAAAATGTCATCAATAAACACAATAGAAAACTTATATAAGTATTTGTGCAGAATATTGTTCATCAAACAAATAAATACAACCGGGGCATTAGTCAAGCAAAATGGCATGACTATGAACTCGTAATGTCCATATCGAGTTCTGAAAGCTGTCTTGAAAATATCCTCATCCTTAATCCGCACTTGATGATATCCTAACCTTAGATTAATCTTTGAAAATATCGTTGCACCACGCAACTGATCAAATAGATCGTCTATGCGGGGCAACGAATATCAATTCTTGATTGTCATCTTGTTAAGCTGGCGATAATCTATGCACAGTCTTAAAGTTCCATCTTTGTTCTTAACAAATATAATAGGTGCTCCCCAAGGAGACACGCTGGGTCTTATATAATTCTTATCAATTAGTTCCTTCAACAGTGATTTCAATTCATTTAATTCCAGTATATTCATTCTGTATGGAGCTTTAGAATTCGGTACTGCTCTTGGTATTAACTCGATGGTAAAATCTAAATCTCTTTTAGGAGATAATCCTGGAATTTCCTCAGGAAAAACATCCTTGAAATCCTTTAGGACAGGTATGTCTTCAAGTTTCAGTTTGTCCTCTTTACAAACATTCTCATCATTTACTACATTTATGACAAACAACTGACATCTTTTCCTAACTGCCTTCTTAACTTGCATGGCTGAAATCTATCTAAGGGTTACTTTTCTTGGGATACCTTATACTTCTACAGTTTTTCCTTCTTCATTTAAACATGTAAAACTTTTTTCATAACAGTTCAGTATGACATGATGGGCTTCTAACCAATCCATTCCGATTATAATATCATAGGATCCTAAAGGTAAAATATTCAACTTGATTTGTGTCTGTAACTGATTGATGGATAAAGCACAACTTTCTATAAATCTGATACTTTCCTCTTTGTGCCAGTTGCTAGCCTAAACAACCAAGATTTACTGAACTTTTTTGTTTTCAATTTAAGATTTTCCACAATATCTGGTGATATATAACTTAAGCTAGCACCTGGATCAATTAAAATAGTAACATGATGATTTTGTATTATACCTTCAATCTCTACCATAGAGATTTGATGATCTGCTTGCCTGTTGTCAAGTGTTGCATTGATTCTGGGCATCTCCCTCGCCACATCTCCCACAGTAGGTTCAGTCTGAATAGAGTGAATGTTGTTAGTTGTCTGCTTCCTCTTGGGACATTCTGATGCATAGTGAGGACCTTGCTACTCGAAACATTTGATAGGTGCCTTTTGTTCATTGGTCTTGGTAATAGGAGCATTTCGGGGTGTTGTAGAATTCTGCTGTTGATTGTTTCTGAAATTATTTCCTTGAAAATTTCGATTCTGAAATTTTTTCTTTTGGAACCCAGAATTCCCATTGAACCTGAAATTTTTCTTTTTCAGCTCAAAATTTCTAGGCTTATGACTTTTCCAGTTTGACATTCCTTCTATTTTTCGATTAGCGTCATAACAGAAAACTGCCTTTCTCATAGCCTCTTCGAAAGTTTTTGGACTGTCATACTCGATTATGTCCTTAATGTTGAAAGGTAGACAGCTCAAGTATCTTTGAATCTTCGGTTTTTCTTCCACGAGATATGGCACATATCTCAACAAGTTCAAAAATTTACTGTTCATTTCCTTCATGTTCATACTTCCCAGCTTTAAATTGTAGAATTCTTTGGATTTTTCTTCATAGTACTGTTCAGATAAAAACTTCTTCTTGAAGTATCCTTTAAAAGTATTCCAGTTTACATCTTTATCCTTGATACCCTTTACTCTTTTAATGTCCTGCCACCAAATATCCGCTTTTCCGGTCAAGTTATATATAGCCATTTTTGCTTTCAAGATTTTGAATAGTTATAAATCTGGAAATATTTCTTCATGCCGGACAACCATGCTTCAGCTGTCTTGCCCTTCTCAGTTTCTCCATTGAAAGTTGGAGGTCTAATCTTTTTGAACTCTTCAGAAATTTGTTCATACTCTTTATGGCTTTTCTTTCTGGGTTTGTAATCTCCCTTACTACTATCGCTTGAATAGTTACATTTCTTTTTATGTGCTTCAATAGCATCTCCCGATGATGTTGAACTACTATTCACATCATCGATTTTCATTTTCTTACTTTTGTAACTATGAGGCAGATCCTCAGCCTTGGAGATATCTTCATTATCTCTCCCATGCTCATCAATTTGGCACTGTTCAAACAACACTCGGTTTAACTCTTATTGTGCTTTCAGAATTCTTTCATTGTCTTGTTTCACAGATCTAATTTCGGCCTTTAATTCCTTAAACGCACATAACAGTTTTGACAAATTGTTATTCAATTCCCCGTGGCCTTCTTCTGCATAGTGCTGTCTCGAGCTATGGCTGTTTGGTTGAAATCTGTCTTCTGCATATTCAGCTGAGTTCTCCATACCTGTAACTTAAAATAATTTATGTATAACACAATAGTTTAAATTTTAATTAGTAAGATTTTCTGTGGTAGTAAATTTTTGTTGCGTGTTCTTGGACCTTTTTCAGGCCTAGAGTTCGAACATGAGCTTTGATACCACATGTAACATCCCGTAATTTCGTAAAAATTTAAAACTTTTAAAAATAACATTTAATATTAAAATGCAATGCGGAAGTAATAAATATTTATTAAAACAGTATTAAATAACAAAATCATTAATGTAGAATACAACTTAACTATTGTGTCCTTTTAACCAAAGACATTTTAAGATAGCGACATGTCATACTTCTGTAATGATTAAGATGCTAAATTATTTTGTTTTTAATATTTCTTTAAGACAGAGTTCTTTTGAGAGGTTACTAACAACTTGTTTCTTATTGATGATGAAAGGCGTCCCTCGAGGTGCCCCGAGGCTTACTTAGCTTTGTTGGCTAACGCATTTGTACCTGTCCTTCATGCGCAGATTCAGAGGTAAGAGAAAAAGCGACAGCACAGGTGTTAAGAGTATTTAAAAATTCCAAAGGTCATCAATGTTTTTAAAGAAATTCTATGTGACTCTTTGCTATAGGTATGGATCTCTTATTTGTTCTAAAATATGATGTTATGAACATGAAATCATCTTACGTCATTAGCATAGTTTTCAATCGATACTTCTCTCGGAATGAATATGTCAATGAAATGCTTTTGTCGAAGGCTTGTCATGAAATAGGCTAGAATACAAAACTAGATATTATGATGATACTTCTACTATCTAATTCAATCATTAGTGTAATATGCATCGATCTATGGATACTTGACTGTGTGTAGGCTTTGAAACTATACAAAATTACCACATGAAATGTTATGATGCATTTAGACTTTTAATTTAACTCTACTTGAATTTTAGTAACAATTTAAACTATGTAGAAACCATATATATATACAAATCCTAACTAGAGAATACAAATTGGATTAATAAGTCAAATATGAATTCTAGGCATCGCTCATACGAGAACTATATGAATTAATCAATGGTGCAATACTATGAAGTTTTATGGAATATATCCCATAATCAACCTATATGAACAATTTCATTCAACACACCTTTGATATTATTAAACAATGGATTGATATGTAATGCATTAACGTCGAGGTGGTGACATGGCAGATGTTACCAATGTAATGAATATTGAGTACAGAAGGGTTGTATCACGACACTGGTCCTGGTCTTGGCAATGAAGTCTCTTGACAGTGGTAATTAGTGGAAACACGAGTTAATGCTACCGTGGCCAAGGACATGTGAAGAAGTTTACTAAACAAATGATACGAGTCTTACCTGTAACTATCCTTACCTATTGAACTGTTGATTTGGCACTTTTTGGTTGTAATAATTAATAGAGTAATAAATATGGTGGTTGTCCATATTCCAATACGCTCGGTTGGCAATGATCTCCATCGTTGATTTGTGAAACCTTGAGATAGTAATGGAAACCCTATTTGCATACTACTTCAACTTTGAATGTGTTTCTCGGCATTCATTTTACTGGGTAATGGTTCGGGAGAGAGGCCAACAGGTCGAGAAGTTTTAGGGTTTGTTAGTTTTTGGTTCTCCAAATTCAAACCTGTGACCTCTGTGTGTTGATCCTGTAAGTGACAGTTCTGTTTTAAGAAGCCGAGCTACGGTTTTGTAAAGTCACAGTGATTTACTTGTTGAAGGGTTTGAGCCTGAAACTTCTTTCACTGTATGAGTTTGAGAGGTGTTTATCTAGGGTCTTTATTGAGCAATGGCACTGGTTTTGAACCTCGGTAGGTGGTAATCGTTGTTGTTTCTCAGAACTGTGCATCTCGTTTTTCTGGGCTGGATGTTGGATTTGTCAATTGTTTCTACAGGAAGTCTCCTTGATACGAAGGTAAGAATCTTTCTTACCCATCTCTTTGTTTTACAAACCTTCAAACGTAGTGTAGAAACCTTGTTTAACCAATGTGTTGTTTTTGTGGCAGGTTAGCCTTTGTCAGAGAACCATTCTCTTGGAGATGAAGGGGGAGTTTTGCGTGTTCACCGGTAAGCTTCCTTACTTTGTTGGACATCCTGTCAGTTGAAGTACGTGAATGGTGTTTGACACAGTTCTGGGCATTTGGATTTGACACAGTTTTTGTTCAAGAACTTTGTGGACAGTAATACTATGTTCTTAGCTCCACTGTCGTGCTGGCTAGTAGTTTTGATGCAATGTCTATTGTAAGAGTTTAATGAATAAATGACTCGTTTTTGGTATTGTAACTCTACGGAGTAAACCCTCGTCATATGATTGTTACAGTAGTTTGAAACTACCAGATTTACTGTGTAATATTGAGATTCCCAAACGTTGATGATGATATAAAAGCAAAGTGTTTTTAATGACAAATGTTATGATGGTGAAATCATTTACTGTAAATGAATAGATGGACTGTTGTCTTTTTAACAAAACAAGAATGTTTTAAAGTGTTAATGTTTTAGTATTTGAATGTTGACCGAGAGTTTAAGGCTTGCTTACTTAAGTGCCTGTACATCGTTTTTGTTGTTGGATAATCGTGATTCTGAAGTAGTTTGTACTATTAGAAGTTTGTGTGAAGGTTTTCTCTTCAAATTCTAGTTTTCGTTTACAATAGATACCCTAACTGAGACCTTCAAATGTCAATGGCCTATGCTAGGGTTTGTCCAACTTTTACTTTTGGTTATATAAATAATTGATGTATAAATACTTTGTGTAAACAGAAGTGTTCAAGACCCATAACTGGTTCCTCACTTGTAAAAATGCGAATGTTTTCAAGAATTATCCATGTTTTCTTACTAGAATTATAACCTGTCATTTAAGTAAGGATACAGGGAATGCATCCTACCAAATGAAGTTTACTGTAATGTAATAGTGTCAAATGCTAGTTAGGGTTTAATAATTATAATCTTATCGTGCCTTGAAATAAATCCATAGTTTGTCTTTGCTATAGAAAAGATGATGTTTGTATACAGAGTTAGGGTTTACAATGTATTAGGTTTTGATGCTACTGAAATAAATGATTGGTACATAAAATCAAACAGGAAAAATAGTGAAGAATTTCAGTATATGTAAAGATAATAATACTATTTAATGATCAGTTCCAGCAGCTGTTAAAAATCATTGGAAACACTATTACTTGGAAAACATGACATGTATGATTTTAATTGCATTTGTTTGCTATTTTGATTGAATAGAAATAAGAGGAAAATACATGACTATACAGAAATTAAACTAGATTTATATTTTATGAGATAACAAAAGAATCCTATAACACTATCTATGCTTATACAGTAAATTCTTACTCTGTTTAGATATAGGTCAGAATGGAAAACAAATCACTTACTATAATTATTTATCCAATCAAATGGCAATATGCCTATCTCTCATCTATTATTTAATTTGCTTCTCTATACTAGAGTACGATGCAAATAACAGCATGTGGAAAAATATAGAGTTGATTTTCTAATCAGATTTTAAACAAAGCTTATCATTCAGACTTAAACAAAGATCATAAATAAATACATTTATACAATAGAGTTTGATGATTTCACTAAACAGAATTATTAAACTATAACAAAATAGGAAACAACAAAACCTGGTTAATCTGTAGGGAAACAAACAGCCCAAGAAGCCTGTTCCACCCAACCAATTCCTGAAGATATCTAAGTTACTTGCCTTAGGACCCCCGAGCCTGTTCACTGAACCACCAAGAGGAAGAAACTTAGAAGTTTAGGATCTCAACTTGTAGTAGTAATAGTTATCCAGTCTTAAAGACTTAGCAGTCAAAGGGACCTGCACCAGCACCTCTGGTTATCCTTCTTAGAATAATTTGTAGACTTACAATGCACTCACATAGCCTCCCTATTTGAATCTCTCAGTCATCACCTGATGCAAATGAGGAATATTTCTGTAGAAAATATTGTGTAAGAGCTGTCTGCTCAATTCGAATTAGCCTTATGTAGGCTGCCTAAGCCTTTTCAGTTGTTAACTGGTCATTAAATGAGCTGCCTGTTCACTCCCTCCACATGGGGGATAATACCACATTTGTAGGGGTAGTTGTCCCATAACCAATAGCTAGTGGTGAAGTGCAATTGCTGCCATCTGTCCCATGCCTTCTAACAACTTCTATTCCTCCTAGTGGGTCAGTGAACACTCATTTATTAGTTCCCTTGGGTGTTTGTCTCCTACTTTAATTTATGAAATAATAATAATTCAGTAATTACATTCATCCTTGACCAAACTTGGTCATAATTACAAAACTTTGTAATTAAAATTTAACATAAAGTATTTTTCCAATAAAATAATAATTTCAGAAATTGGGTAGGTGACATACACCCCCCCTTAAGTCTCAACATCGTCCTCGATGTTGGTCAATCACTCTCTGGGTGTTCCTAAAACAGAGTTGGGTATGCTGCCTGCATACTACTCTCCAACTCCCAGGTTGCCTCTTCTGGGCTAAGGTGCTTCCATTGCACCTTCACTTTCCCAATGGTGCGATTCTGGAGCAGAGTTTCCCTCTTTTCAAGGATACAGTCCGGTTCCACCTGAAAATCTCCGTCTTGTCCCACCTGTACATCATTCCAGTTTACAACATGAGTAGCATCGTGTACATACTTCTTTAAAAACAATATATGAAAAACATTATGTATTTTTAAATTTGGTGGCAAATCCAGTTGGTATGCCACTGGTCCGACCTTGGACAATATTTCAAAAGGACCACAATACCTGGGTGCCAACTTGGCACAGCTTCCCAATTTCAATGAACTCTTTTTCGGTCTTACCTTGAGGAACACATGTTCACCAACCTGGAACTCTTTATGAGTCCTTTTTAAATCTACTTGACTCTTTTTCCTGTCTTGGACAGCTTTTAAATTTCCTTGTACCTGTTTCACAATTAGTTCTAACTCCTGCAATAATTCAGGTCCTAAAAGAACTCTATTTATTGGGTCATTCCAAGAAACAGGTGTATCACATTTCCTACCATAAAGAATTTCAAATGGGATAAGTCTCGATGATGCATGATAATGGTTATTATATCCAAATTCTGCTAAGTGTAAGTAGTCTTCCCACTTACCAGGCTGATCCTTAACATACATTCTTAGTAAGTCTTCTAAAACTTGATTCACCCTTTCTGTCTGTCCATCCGTCTGTGGATGAAATGCTGTGCTGAAATTTAAGGTTGTATTCAACCCTTTAAACAAAGATCTCCAAAAGTTTCCAGTAAATTTAGAGTCACGGTCTGAAATTATAACTTTTGGAATACCATGTAGTCGAAAAATCTGTTTCATGAAGATTTCTGCAATGTCGGGAGCCTTATGAGTAGTCTTCACAGGTATAAAGTGTGCTGCTTTGCTCAGTTTGTCTACTGAAACCATGATAGAGTCATTTTGTTTCTGATTTTTGGGTAGTCCAGTAATAAAGTCTATGCTTATCACTTCCCATTTCCAACTCGGTATAGGTAATGGATGTAACAATCCGGTAGGAAGTTGGTGTTCAACTTTCACTTTTTCATAATCCAAACATTTAGCTATGTACTCTGCTACTTCATCTTTCATTTTGGGCCAATAGTATTCTTTCCTGAGCATAGTAATGGTCTTCTGATAGCTTGGATGGGCAGAGTAATGGCTTTTGCATCTCATTTAAAATCATAATTTTTATTTCTGGTATGTTAGGTACATACAATCTGTTTTTGTATAACAATAGTCCATTTTTCTTCATTCTGTAATCTGCCATAGAATTTTCAGAACTGTTGTTTGTTGTCTTTTCCTTTAATTTTCTGTATTCTTCATCTGTTTCACTCCTTTTAAGGATCTGATTTTCTAAATCTGTTGAGTAAGTACTGATGGATGAAATAAAATTTAGTTTTGCTTTACGACTCAATGCATCTGCAACTTTGTTCTCTTTCCCTTTAATATGCTGAATTTCGAAATCATACTCACTTAAGAAAGTTAACCATCTAGCTTGTCTAGCATTCAGATTTGTCTGATCTAATAAGTATTTCAGACTCATGTTGTCTGTCAATAAGATAAATTTTCTGCCAATAAGGTGGTGACGGCACATTTTTAAAGCATGAATTACTGCCAATAATTCTAAATCATAAGTAGAGTAATTCTTCTCATGTATTTTAAGCTTTCTTGATTCATATGCCACCGCATGCCCTTCTTGCGTTAGGACTCCACCGAGTCTGTCATTACAAGCATCTGTGCAAACTATGAAATCTTTATTTGGATCTGCTATCCTCAAGATAGGTGCTGTAGTCAATAATTCCTTTAACTTCTTAAAACTGTCAGAACATTTTTGATCCCACGCAAATTTCTTCCCTTTCTTCTGCAAGGAAGTTATGGGGTTGGCAATCCTCGAAAATCCCTCTATAAATTTTCTGTAATATACAGTAATACCCATAAATGATCTTACATCTGACACATCCTTTGGAACCGTCCAGTCATTAATGGCCTTTATCTTGTCGAGGTCAACCGAGATTCCTTCTTTAGAAACTATGTGTCCTAAATCTTGAATTTTTTCCTTGTGGAAGTCATACTTACTAAACTTAGCGTATAGTTGATGATCTCTCAGAACTTGTAAGATAATCCGTAGATGTTCATCATGCTCTTCTTTGCTTTTAGAATACACTAAAATGTCATCAATAAACACAAGAGCAAACTTATCTAAGTATTTGAGCAGAATATTGTTCATCAAACACATAAATACAGCCGGGGCATTAGTCAAACCAAATGGCATGACTACGAATTCGTAATGTCCATATCGAGTTCTGAAAGCTGTCTTGAAAATATCCTCATCCTTAACCTGCACTTGATGATATCTTGACCTTAGATCAATCTTTGAAAATATCGTTGCACCACGCAACTGATCAAATAGATCGTCTATGCAAGGCAACGGATATCGATTCTTGATTGTCATCTTGTTAAGCTGGCGATAATCTATGCACAGTCTTAAAGTTCCATCTTTCTTCTTAACAAATATAACAGGTGCTCCCCAAGGAGACACGTTGGGTCTTATATAATTCTTATCAATCAGTTCCTTCAACTGTGATTTCAATTTGTTTAATTCCAGTATATTCATTATGTATGGAGTTTTAGAATTCAGTACTGTTCCTGATATTAACTCGATGGTAAAATCTAAATCTCCTTTAGGAGGTAATCCTGGAATTTCCTCAGGAAAAGCATTCTTGAAATCCTTTAGGATAGGTATGTCTTCAAGTTTCAGTTTGTCCTCTTTACAAACAATCTCATCATTTACTACATTTACGGCAAACAACTGACATCCTTTCATAACTGCCTTCTTAACTTGCATGGCTGAAATCTGTCTAAGGGTTACTTTTCTTGGGATACCTTTTACTTCTACATTTTTTCCTTATTCATTTAAACATGTAAAACTTTTTTCATAACAGTTCAGTATGACATGATGGGCTTCTAACCAATCCATTCCGATTATAATATCATAGGATCCTAAAGGTAAAATATTCAACTTGATTTGTGTCTGGTGATATATAACTTAAGCTAGCACCTGGATCAATTAAAACAATAACAGGATGATTTTGTTTCATACCTTCAATCTCTACCATAGAGATTCGATGATCTGCTTGCCTATTGTCAAGTGTTGCATTGATTCTGGGCATCTCCCTCGCCACGTCTCCCACAGTAGGTTCAGTCTGAATAGAGTGAATGTTGTTAGCTGTCTGCCTCCTCTTGGGACATTCTGATGCATAGTGAGGACCTTGACACTTGAAACATTTGATAGGTGCCTTTTGTTCATTGGTCCTGGTAATAGGAGCATTTCGGGGTGCTGTAGAATTCTACTATTGACTGTTTCTAAAATTATTTCCTTGAAAATTTCGATTATGAAATTTTTTCTTTTGGAACCCGGAATTCCCACTGAACCTGAAATTTTTCTTTTCCAGCTCAAAATTGCTAGGCTTATGACTTTTCCAGTTTGACATTTCTTCTCTTTTCTGATTAGTGTCATAACAGAAAACTGCCTTTCTCATATCCTCTTCGAAATTTTTTGGACTGTCATACTCGATTATGTCCTTAATGTTGAAAGGTAGACAGCTCAAGTATCTTTGAATCTTCGGTTTTTCTTCCACGAGATATGGCACATATCTCAACAAGTTCAAAAATTTACTGTTCATTTCCTTCATGTTCATACTTCCCAGCTTTAAATCGTAGAATTCTTTGGATTTTTCTTCATAGTACTGTTCAGATAAAAAATTCTTCTTGAAGTATCGTTTAAAAGTACTCCAGTTTACATCTTTATCATTGATACCCTTTACTCTTTTGATGTCCTGCCACCAGAAATCCACTTTTCCGGTCAAGTTATATATAGCCATTTTTGCTTTCAAGGATTGTGAATAGTTATAAATCTGGAAATATTTCTTCATGCCGGACAACCATGCTTCAGCTGTCTCGCCCTTCTCAGTTTCTCCATTGAAAGTTGGAGGTCTAATATTTTTGAACTCTCCAGAAATTTGTTCTTACTCTTTATGGCTTTTCTTGCTGGTTTTGTAATCTCCCTTACTACTATCGCTTGAATAGTTACGTTTCTTTTTATGTGCTTCAATAGCATCTCCCGATGATGTTGAACTACTGTTCACATCATCGATTTTCATTTTCTTACTTTTGTTACTATGAGGTAGATCCTCAGCCTTGGAGATAGCTTCATTATCTCTCCCATGCTCATCAATTGGGCACTGTTCAAACAACACTTGGTTTACCTCTTCTTGTGCTTTCAGAATTCTTTCATTGTCTTGTTTCACAGATCTAATTTCTGCCTTTAATTCCTGAAACGCACATAACAGTTCCGACAAATTGTTATTCAATTCCCCGTGGCCTTCTTCTGCATAGTCTTGTCCCGAGCTATGGCTGTTTGGTTGAAATATGTCTTCTGCATGTTCAACTAAGTTCTCCATACCTGTAAATTAAAATAATTTCTGTATAACACAATAGTTTAAATTTTAATTAGTAAGATTTTCTGCGGTAGTAAATTTTTGTTGCGTGTTCTTGGACCTTTTTCAGGCCTAGAGTTCGAACATGAGCTCTAATACCACATGTAACATCCCGTAATTTCATAAAAATTTAAAACTTTTAAAAACAACATTTAATATTAAAATGCAATGCGGAAGTAATAAATATTTATTAAAACAGTATTAAATAACAAAATCATTAATGTAGAATACAACTTAACTATTGTGTCCTTTTAACCAAAGACATTTTAAGATAGCGATATGTCATACTTATGTAATGATTAAGATGCTAAATTATTTTGTTTGTAATATTTCTTTAAGACAGAGTTCTTTCGAGAGGTTACTAACAACTTGTTTCTTATTGATGATGAAAGGGGTCCCTCGATGTGCCCCGAGGCTTACTTAGCTTTGTTGGCTAACGCATTTGTACCCGTCCTTCATGCGCAGATTCATAGGTAAGAGAAAAAGCGACAACATATGTGTTAAGAGTATTTAAAAATTCCAAAGGTCGTAAATGTTTTTAAAGAAATTCCATGTGACTCTTTGCTATAGGTATGGATCTCTTATCTGTTCTAAAATATGATGTTATGAACATGAAATCATCTTACGTCATTAACATAGTTTTCAATTGATACTTCTCTCGGAATGAATATGTCAACAAAATGCTTTTGTCGAAGGCCTGTCATGAAATAGGCTAGAATACAAAACTAGATATTATGATGATACTTCTACTATCTAATTTAATCATTAGTGTAATATGCATTGATCTATGGATACTTGACTGTGTGTAGGCTTTGAAACTATACAAAATTACCACATGAAATGTTATGATGCATTTAGACTTTTAATTTAACTCTACTTGAAATTTAGTAACAATTTAAACTATGTAAAAACCATATATATACACAAATCCTAACTAGAGAATACAAATTGGATTAATATGTCAAATATGAATTCTAGGCATCCCTCATACGAGAACTATATGAATTAATCGATGGTGCAATACTATGAAGTTTTATGGAATATATCCCATAGTCAACCTATACGAACAATTTCATTCAACATACCTTTGATATTATTAAACAATGGATTGATATGTAATGCATTAACGTCGAGGTGGTGACATGGCAGATGTTACCAATGTAATGAATATTGAGTACATAAGGGTTGTATCACGACGCCGGTCCTGGTCTTGGCAATGAAGTCTCCTGACAGTGGTAATTAGTGGAAACACGAGTGAATGCTACCGTGGCCAAGGACATGTGAAGAAGTTTACTAAACAAATAATATGAGTCTTACTTGTAACTATCCTTACCTATTGAACTATTGATTTGGCACTTCGTGGTTGTAATAATTAATAGAGTAATAAATATGGTGGTTGTCCATATTCCAATACAACCGGTTGGCAATGATCTCCACTATTGATTTGTGAAACCTTGAGATTGTAATGGAAACCCTATTTGCATACTACTTCAACTTTGAACGTGTTTCTTAGCATTCATTTTACTGGGTAATGGTTCGGGAGAGAGGCCGACAGGTCGAGAAGTTTTAGGGTTTGTTAGTTTTTGGTTCTCCGAATTTGAACCCATGACCTCTGTGTGTTCATCCTATAAGTGACAGTTCTATTTTAAGAGCCGAGCCACGGTTTTGTAAAGTCACAGTGATTTACTTGTTGAAGGGTTTGAGCTTGCAACTTCTTTCACTATATGAGTTTGAGAGGTGTTTATCTAGGGTCTTTATTAAGCAATGGCACCGGTTTTGAACCTCGGTAGGTGGTAATCATTGTTGTTTCTCAGAACTGTGCATCTCATTTTTCTGGGATGGACGTTGGATTTGTCAATCGTTTCTACACGAAGTATCCTTGATACGAAATTAAGAATCTTTCTTACCCATCTCTTTGTTTTACAAACCTTCAAACGTAATGTAGAAACCTTGTTTAACCAATGTGTTGTTTTTGTGGCAGGTTAGCCTTCGTCAGAGAACCATTCTCTTGGAGATGAAGGGGGAGTTTTGCGTGTTCACCGGTAAGCTTCGGTGGTTTCCTTACTTTGTTGGACATCCTGTCAGTTGAAGTCCGTGAATGGTGTTTGACACAATTCTGGGTATTTGGATTGGACACGATTTTTGTTCAAGAACTTTGTGGACAGTAATACTATGTTCTTAGCTCCACTATCGTGTTGGCTAGTAGTTTTGATGCAATGTCTATTGTAAGAGTTTAATGAATAAGTGACTCGTTTTTGATATTGTAGCTCTAAGGAGTAAACCCTCGTCATATGATTGTTACAGTAGTTTGAAACTACCAGATTTACTGTGTAATATTGAGATTCCCAAACGTTGATTATGATATAAAAGCAAAGTGTTTTTAATGACAAATGTTATGATGGTGAAATCGTTTACTGTAAACGAATAGATGGACTGTGGTCTTTTTAACAAAACAACAATGTTTTAAAGTGTTAATGTTTTAGTATTTGAATGTTGACCGAGAGTTTAAGGCTTTCTTACTTAAGTTCCTGTACATCGTTTTTGTTGTTGGATAATCGTGATTCTGAAGTAGTTTGTACTATTAGAAGTTTGTGTGAAGGTTTTGTCTTAAAATTCTAGTTTTCGTTTACGATGGATACCCTACCTGAGACCTTCAAATGTCATCGGCCTATGCTAGGGGTTGTCCAACTTTTACTTTCGGCTATATAAATAATTGATGTATAAATACTTTGTGTAAACAGAAGTGTTCAAGACCCAGAACTGGTTCCTCACTTGTAAAAATGCGAATGTTTTCAAGAATCATCCATGTTTTCTTACTTGAATTATAACCTGTCGTTTAAGTAAAGGTACAAGGAATGCATCCTACCAAATGAAGTTTACTGTAATGTAATAGTCTCAAATGCTAGTTAGGGTTTAATAAATTATAATGTTATCATGCCTTGAAATAAATCCACAATTTGTCTTTGCTATAGAGAAGATGATGTTTGTATACAGAGTTAGGGTTTACAATGTATTAGGTTTTGATGCTATTGAAATAAATGATTGGTACATAAAATCAAACAGGAAAAATAGTGAATAATTTCAGTATATGTAAAGATAAGAATACTATTTAATGATCAGTTCTAGCAGCTGTTAAAAATCATTGGAAACACTATTACTTGGAAAACATGATATGTATGATTTTAATTGCATTTGTTTGCTATTTTGATTGAATAGAAATAAGAGGAAAATACATGACTGTACATAAATTAAACTAGATTTATATTTTATGAGATAACAAAAGAATCCTATAACACTCTCTATGCTTATACAGTAAATTCTTACTCTATTTAGATATAGGTCAGAATGGCAAACAAATCACTTACTATAATTATTTATCCAATCAAATGGCAATATGCCTATCTCTCATCTATTATTTAATTTGCTTCTCTATACTAGAGTACGATGCAAATAACAACATGTGGAAAATTATAGAGTTGATTTTCTAATCAGATTTTAAACAAAGCTTATCATTCAGACTTAAACAAAGATCATAAATAAATACATTTACACAACAGAGTTTGATGATTTCACTAAACATAATTATTAAACTATAACAAAATAGGAAACAACAAACCCTGGTTAATCTGTAGGGAAACAAATAGCCCAAGGAGCCTGTTCCACCCAACCAATTCCTGAAGACAACCAAGTTACTTGCCTTAGGACCCCCGAGCCTATTCACTGAACCACCAAGAGGAAGAAAATTAGAATCTTAGGATCTCAACTTGCAGTAGTAATAGTTATCCAGTTTTAAAGACTTAGCAGTCAAAGGGATCTGCACCAGTACCTCTGGTTCTCCTTCTTAGAATAATTTGCAGACTTACAATGCACTCACATAGCCTCCCTATTCGAATCTCTCAGTCATCACCTGATGCACATGAGGAATATTTCTGCAGAAAATATTGTGTAAGAGCTTCCTGCTCAATTCAAATTTTCCTTATGTAGGCTGCCTAGGCCTTTTAGTTGTTAACTGGTCATTAAATGAGCTACCTGCTCACTTCCTCCACCTGGTGGATAATGCCACATTTGTAGGGGTAGTTGTCCCATAACCAACAACTAGTGGTGAAGTGCAATTGCTGCCATCTGTCCCATGCCTTCTAACAGCTTCTATTCCTCCTAGTGGGTCAGTGAACACTCATTTAACAGTTCCCTTGGGTGTTTGTCTCCTACTTTAATTTATTAAATAATAATAATTCAGTAATTACATTCATCCTTGACCAAACTTGGTCATAATTACAAAACTTTGTAATTAAAATTTAACATAAAGCATTTTGCCAATAAAATAATAATTTCAGAAATTGGGTAGGTGACAGGTAGATTAGGGAACCCAACAAACCTTTACCCCAACTTACCGAAGATTTAGAATTTGTGTAACATGCCCGCCATTTCTACACACACAACCGGTTCATTAGTAAGAGCACACTAACTACCCCTGTGGTGGCTACCTCCATACCAAAGAAAAAAACATCTTGCACTAACCATGCATGCAATTTTTTTCCCACTTTGGTCACTACACGCATCATTGTATTGAAGTATCTTGATTTCAGGATGTATTGGTGACAATTCTTCTCACACACCCCATCGTTGACAAGTCTACACCAGTCTCCTAGGATACGACCTCTATCAATTTTATCAAGAGGAGGGACATGAAGGGTGCTCATCATTTTGGAATCACACTCACATGATCCCAACTAACATGGGCTTGGTTCCACCTAACACAACTTTCCAACCACCAAGACCGACCCATACATTTATTCGATCACATACTACTCATCCATGTTAGTCGTGCGGGATATTAACTCATTACTCATTCTAGTGCTGCATTTTGCATGTCGAATGAGCTATATACTTATAAAAAATGTGGTACTTACGGGAAATCCCCTCCCTTGGAAAACCCACCATATTTTCCTTAAGAGGAGAGACTACCACCCACAAACGATATGAATGACCACGTCGATATCATCAATTTCTCATCATTATCAGTACTATCTACTAGCGACGACACCTAGTCTTTATCATCAAAGGAATATTAGTTCCATTACTGACACCCACCCCCGTCGTAGTAGATGACATGGACCCCATTCACATGAATGAAACCTCATCTTCAACATATGTGTTGGGTGACCTTGAAAGAGGTCTTTTAAACAACCCTATTAGTGGGTTGTATACGAAGAAATCCTTCCCATAATTCGAAAGACTTGGGACACCACATAGATACGCGAACATCCATCATAGGTATGTCACAACGATTTCCAACACTGATAGTTTCTTCAGAAACAACACACATTGGATAACAGCCTCCACATTGTCCCTTTCACCCTTTACATTGTCCCTTTCATTAAAAACAATGTAGACATCATATTTTATTTCGGTGGTATCATTCTAACTTACGCATGATGTATGACCTAACTTTTTTTTCCATGCAAATGACTGCCAATATAGATTGTTAGGTTGGATTCGCCGACGATGCAAGTCATTGGTCAAAGAATATAGCATCAACTGCTTGGGACATATACACCCCAATGCATACACTATCGACATATGACACCTTCAGATCAATTTAGATTCCCAACTCCTCATCGCACAATTTAACAATGTTTTTTGTGTATGGAATCCATGCCTCTTTCGCAAGTTCTTGTGAGTGTGCCTCCTGGTCTGATAGTTTGAAACCATCACATTCATCCATGTGCCTAGGAGTGCTATTGCATTCATGGATCATATTCTTAATGAAGTCCTAGATTGACACTTATTACATTGACAGTCAATCTAATCAAGTATAGCAAATAACAATATGTGTTTTTACCATCCAAGTTATGTCATAGCTATTAGCTATACATCAACATAAAAGAACATATATATAATAACATCCATCATGACACATACATCATCATGTATACAACAAGCCAAAACATAGAGAGCCAAGAGTGCCACAAAAATGGTGTGTGTGTGTGAAATCGTACATCATGGGCCTCATAGGTTGTATATACAAAAATTCCTTATGGGGGTACATCAAAGATCCACCTTGCATAGGCTACATCAAAACATACACAAAATGGGGATCCTCGGCCCATACAAAAAGAACACTCATAATATCTTCCATCTCATGGCACACTGCCGGCTAGTAGAGCAAGAGGCCCTTGGATAGTTAATGGGGGCACAACCTCTATAGGCGGTGCTGCTAGTGCTGGTGTTGGTCTTGGCCGTGGTACTGGTGGTGCCAGTACTCCCCCCATGCCACCCTCTCCACTACAATCCAGTGCATCAACAAGCACTATCTCAACCCAAAGTTTGTTGGTAGTTGTAGAAATACTCTACATACTCCTCCTCAACATCGATGAACTCTTGCTCGTCAACACCTCTCACCAAGGAGGTCAAATTCTGCTCAATCTCCTCTAGACTAGTTCCCATATCTCCAATTTCTAGACCGACACCATCCACTAGTCCCAGTCCCCCTGCTAATCCTCCCTCTTCGACAGGAACCTATCCCTCTTGTCAAATCCCTGGAGAAGGGGGCACACTAACCGCCATGGGAATCCTAGCCGACTGCACATGTCCAACATCTGCATCAAACATGGCCAAGAGTCAATACCTGATATATATATATATATATATACATAACTGTAAAATAATGCACATGTGAAAATGGACATAACGTGTATATAAAAAAAAATATCATACTCACCTCTAGTGTGCCAATCATGTACCAGTACAAGAACTTGTGGATCACCACAGTAATCCATGACACACCATAAATACCACTCTATCGCCCTGATATGCTGACTCCATACCTATAGATAATGGAGCATAAATTTGTGCCCCACCTCACCCTCTCTACTTAGGGCATCGCCTGGTCTCAAAAAACCATTCGAGGCTCCCTTAAAGGCCTCAGAGGTACTACCATATGGGGTCAGAGTGAGGGATCCTCTCAAAGAAATAGGAGCACATGATGCTCCCATAGGTAAAAAACTTGTGTCCCCTCATCACCACCTTGGTAATCAAGGAATGCATGCTCTATAAAAAAATATTCTCCCAAGTGACCTAAGTACTATCTAACATGCTCCACCAGAAGGAGTTGAGTAGCCAGGTTTTGTATGTAAGCAATATTGGTCTAAGCAACATTTTTGGTGGACAACACACCACCACAGTATTGGTCCACCAATTGGTCTATGGTACGAAGAGAAACCAAGGAATCATGGAGAGGTTGTTGAATCCCCATAGTAGAGAGACCTGTCAGAAAATATATGTCCTAACCCTCCAGTGGAATGACCTCCTAACCAATGAGGAAACACTCTCGATCGGGGTCCCATATCCCCAGTAGTTCCCTCATAAGGTCCCCACTCGACCTCATGAAGGAACACAAGAAGTACTTGAGTATCCATGCATCTTACAAGCCCCGCTCAAAAATAGGATCTTCTATAACATGCTCCGGTAGAGCATCATGGCGGAACTCATGCCACTCAATCATGTCCATGATCACAAATAAGGTATCCTACAACCACAAAAACATACCAAAAAAATATGTTAGTCCTCAGACTCAAAATAAAAGCAAAGGGACAAAACCACATGAATTTTCCTTTAAAAGCCGCGCAACCAGCGTGGGTTTAGACTTTTAACTTGTGTGCATTACTCTTGAAGGAGGTAGTCCACGTGACTGCGCTACTGTGCGACTGACCATTGAACAATCACAAAGAATATTAATGTGGATGAAAAGAGAAACCCCCACACAATTCATGATTGTCCAAGGAACCCCCACACTATTTCGTGTGGAGGTTCCCTCAATATCCACACAGTTGGTCAAAAACCCTTACAGCCAACCATATAGGTCATTTATCCCCCTATGCTAAAAATTACTCCATTGAAAATGAAGGGAATGAGATGAAGGCTTACTTGGAACTCGCAGAACTGAAATCTAGTGGTCAAATCTCACAGATACTACAAAAACACTTCTAGGGAATCTAAAGCACAAATGATACAATTGCTTTAAAAAATAAGGCCCCATCGCAATTTATAGTTGACCCAATTTTTAACAATCCTATTTGGACAAAATGTAGCTTTGTTTGACAAACCATCAACACCACTGCGATTAGTGTGATAAGCTATTCATCATGGTACCTGTATCACATCCATAGTAGCTGGGCTACCATGATTGCAGAGCAACTCAGTATATATTTTTGAGCTTTGCCTTTACACAGTTTTAGTGAGATCAGCTATGATGAGCAGTATTACTTATGATCACTCACACATCAAAGCAACCCCAGATCAGGCATGCAGTAGACATTATGCCATGACTGAGCCTCTTGACCTCATATTTGATGAGCGAGATGACCTTTTATCCCATACAGAGCAATGCAGTACCCAGAGTATCAGCAGCAATGTTTCAGTGGTTATTGGTGATCCAGATAGAAGATACATGTATATGGCCCAACAGGTATATGATGTGCATTGGTTTTATTATCTTTATCTTTTGGTCATTTTGATAGCTTGACTTAGTATATAGTAATCATGATCTGGAAGTATATCTATATAAAATGAATATGGCTCTTATTGATTATATAAATGGTTGTATTACTTACACTTAGAAGCTCTTGCTTTGTACTTTTTGGTTTTATCCTCTTAGGAGTGTGGACATGATCATTCCCCCCTTTTGTGGCTTGCTATCTTAGGAATCACTTTCACTTTCCCCATCCATCTGTTATCTTTCCCACTTTGTTTTTACCCTAACTTACACCTCGGCCTGTGATATGGAGGACTTCCCCACTTTTTCCTCTATGTTGCATAGCACCCCTGTTAGTTTGTGTCTCGGCTCTGAGTTGGCAACAAAACTTACCCTTTGGTGAGTTGGATTTGATACCTTGATCACTCTAGTCGGTTGCCCCGATGTTTGGTCTTGATTGTAGAGAGTCCCCCTAGTTGCTGAGTTGTGTTGGATAAATCCTGAAGCAAATTATACTACCATCATTTATGGAAACTTAAATGAATAAACACCCTGGATGAAATCTTGAGTAGTTGTGTTTCTAAACACATGAAAAATCCCCAAAAGGGTTATGAAATGAAATGAATTGGAAACTAAAAGCACCTTGGATGAAAGCTTTAGTAGTTGTGCTTCTAAGCACATACAAAATCCCCAAAAGGGTTGTGAAATGAAATGAATTGGAAACTAAAAGCACCCTGGATGTTAGCCCCAAGAGTTAGCTCAATTGGTCGAGCACCCGTAGTTAGGCCTCCCAGCATGTGAGGTCGCGGGATCCATTCTCCTCGACACTCTTGGGGTTAGGTACGCAAAATGTGCCGAGGGTGTGATGGCCCCTTCGGGTGGGCTTGCCAAAAATTATTCCGTGGACGTAGCGATGCCGGTCAACCGGTACGTGAACCACATTGAAAAAAAAAAAAAGCACCCTGGATGAAATATTTAGTAGTTGTGCTTCTAAGCACATGCAAAATCCCCAAAAGGGTTATGACATGAAATGAATTGGAAACTAAAAGCACCCTGGATGAAAGCTTTAGTAGTTGTGCTTCTAAGCACATGCAAAATCCCCAAAAGGGTCATATAGGCCTAAATAAAGTAGTGGTTAAATATATGCTAAATCCAAAGACTCCTGGCCAAGGAAATGAAATGTAATGATGTGACTTGTATACATTTTCCAAGGTTGAATAAGCACTCCTCTAAACAACTTATTCCATTTGTGAGACACTACAATTCCCTGTGTGTTTATTATCCGAAATATGCTTAAGTGTGTATTCCCTTTCCCTTATCCAAAGTATCACAATGTTGAGTCAGTTTAGTTATCCCCTTGCCCTAGCCTTTCATTCTTCACCTTCACCCTTTGCTAGCAAATTGATCATGTCTGTAGAATGAGTATATCCATGAGGTTCTTTTGTAAGTGAATGATTATTTGAACTTATACTTTATGCTATTATCTATTGAATGCCACTGAAATGATGCTTAATACTTTAAGTCTTTCTATGAGAAAGATTAAAAGAGCATGTCTTAACCATTTGCACATATAGCAACAGACGTTTCTAGCCTGGGTCATATTTTGATCAGTCTTGACTTGGTCAAACCCAGTTTGACTAGGTCAACCTTGGGATCCATGATGAGTTGGACTAGTGATGATGTATGATGATGATATATGGTCTTTTGATACACATTTGATGACTCCATATAGTGGACATAGGTTTCAGATGATGATTGATGCACCTTTTTATGGTTATTATCATTCTCAGATCATTTATTTTATTATTGTCCGGGTATGACTGAGACTACAGATGATCTTACAGGTTGCCATAGGGTGTATGGGTATTCATATCTAGTATATTTGGACCTTCTGAGTCCATTGAGACACTCAGTTATCAGTTTCAGGCACTCCCAGTTATGTCAGAGGAATATTCCACTTTTGGCCAGTTTTGCCATGCAAAAATGGCATGTCCAATAGTTGCATTGAGCTTGCTTGTTTTCCTATGGAGCTACAGAGGAGAGGGGTGGTCCAACCACTTGTTATTACCATATTCACCCCTCTCCAAACATGATGGTATATTCATATTTTTTTCCCAGGCACCAGACAATGAGTTACAAGAATTTTGGTGGTTTTCAGGTGGGATGAAAAGGTCATTGAGGAAATCGATTTGGCATATTGAGGCAAGGTTTTGGCATGAGGTTTGTTCATAGGTCATATGTGATGTATCCCACTCCTTCTAGATCAGCTTTCAGCATTCAATGGGGTCAACACACTCTCCGGGTTGTGATTTGATGCATTCTTCTCTTAGTTGAGGGGGCCACGATTTGATCATTTAGTCACTTTGACATGTTATTGAGTCATATGTTATATCATTATGCCATGGGGTGATGCTAGTGAAGGATAATAAAGCCTCCTAGCCCCACCATGTACTCCTAGTCACTTGTACTTTTCATCTTATGTGGTACACACTTGTTGTAGTCTCTTTTATGTGATGCGCACCCCCCTAGGGATTCTTTTAGTGAGTGTGCACCTCATCATGTGAGTGGATCCATGTTATATTGTACTGGATCATCTTAGCCGTTGATTGTATTGTATTTATCTTTTTATCTCAACCACTTGTTCATAAGGTGGTTAGGGTTTTGGTCTCCCTCCTCCTATTTAAGGAAGACCCCCCCTATTGTAAAGGCACCTTTGGGCTCTGGAAATATTGGAATAAAATACTATTTTTGTAGATATGCTTCTCATGCTTTGATGAATGTTCTTGTACATGATTATACGTCTTTTGATTTAGACATTCGGGTTATTTACATGTGATTTCGACAGCTACAGAGGGAGGCCGAATTAAACTCTTGCAGGGGTGCGAATTGCTTGGAGGGAAAATTGTAGCGGTTTATCACATCCCCCTCTGGAAATACGTTTTCATCTTGAAGGGAGTTTTTAAATTGTGCTTTGTCCATTGATTTAATTCTTTTGATATACCATGCTTAGATCTTACTTATATGTGGATAAAATCTCACATTTTTTTAGTTTGTTTTGCAAGTGAAGTAGGACGTTTTTCCTCCTTGGACTTGAATGATTTTCTTATAATCACTTGGATCTAGCTTGGAATTGTAACTAAATGAAAGGATCACAGATGTATAAGGCAGCCGCAAGCATTTGAGGTAATATCTACAAGGTACATATCCATTTTCATGTGTTTCATGCATTGGTCACTTCAAACCCTCATATTTCAAAACCCTCATTTTTTTATTTTTTAGATTTGGTGAGATCTAGCGATTGCTTGGGATTAATAACAAAAACCCACCTCAATAATAATTAATAAACCTTGGATCTAAAATTTGGTGGGCATCTGACTCCATTTACCCCCTAATCTAAGGCACTAGGCCTCTCCAAGGAAGGTCGCACTTGTTGGGTAGGTGGGCTTTTGCTAGATCCATCATGTGGGCATTGCTTGTTCCTCATCAACTCCATAGATCCATTGAGTAGCAACCCATCTAGTGCCATTTCACCTTGATCTCCACCTTGTGGACTCCCTTTTGACCATTTTCCATATTTTAAGGGTGGGCCCCACTTGGATCTTTCTAGTTGGCATTAGATCTATCTATATATACTAATCTTAACTCATAAGTGGCCTAATATTTCCTTGGTTGAACATTTGTTCATTCTATAAGCCTCTTCAATCAAGCCCTAACTCCTTGGGTCCACTTATCCTTCATCGATCTAGATCCATTCACTCTTGACCTCTTCCTATTTCATCTCCACATTTATTAGGAGGTCTTGAGTAGGTTTTCTAGCCTTCATAGGTTAGCTAGGGTCTCCCCCTTGGTCTTGATTAGGCTAGATCTAAAGTGAAGAGTGCCTCGGTTAGCGTGACAACCAATTGCATTGGGAACAATGGCATCTCTTGGGTGACCTCTTTAGTTGTCCAACGCCTCTACCATCCTGGATATGATCACCTTTAGGGACAACTACAAGTTGTGAGATGACATTTTTGGCACCATTGTTGGGGAGGTATAGGCTTACCTTAGGTGTTTGCAAGTGTCCGTGCGTAATTCATATCTTATCGCACTCAATATTGTAATTTGGATGGTTATCATTTATATCCTTAAATCACACATAATCATTTTATTTCACTCATCTATCCCCGCTTATACACGACATATATTTTGGTAGACGAGAGTTAAAGTTTACTTGGCGACTCCTATTCGTGACTCCGTTGAGAAAGTGAACCCATAAGAAGATGTCTTCTCAAAATAATAGCATGCCGGAAATGACCATGGAATTTATGTCAAATTTATGTGTAATGGTCACCAATATGGTTTTATTCCTTAAGAATCAGGATGAAGATTTCAAGAGCCATGATTAGCAAACTAAAGAAATGTTAAACACTATCTATAATAATTCAATTCCTTCAAAGACTAGTACCCCTAAACAACATAACCCTGTTGATATCCAACCTAATAAATCGGTTCGTCCTAGCAATCAACCTGTGCGAAGAATAATTTCCAAACCTCCAAGTCCTTCATCTGAAGTAATATTGAAAGGTGGAATTGATTCCGGTTCTAGTCAACATCCTTTAGCGAAACAAAAGAAAGACCAACAAGTTACGACCGATCCCCCTCGTAAATCTAACACGCCCAAAGCAACACTGTGGAGGAAACAACCAGGGCCTACAAAAGCAAAAAGTTCCCCAGTTATAAAGCCTTGTATTCAAGAACTGCATAGAACAAATGTTCCTAGCAAGCTGACCAACTCCTCTGCCCTAGTCTCACTAAATGGTCTAATCAAAATTCCATCTATCAAGTATGACATTATGAAATTTTTGGGTTTGGCTGTAAATGAAAAATATAAAGAAAACCCCTACAACTTGAACATTGATGTCTCGGGATTTTTAGTTAAGATGAATATGCCTGTTCCTTTCTGCGAGATTTTCAAAATCCCCTCCTTTCACAAAAGGGCTACCAACCATCTGGGAATCTAACAAAAGAAAAAAATGACAAAACAAGTCCCGGTTGAACCTAAAGATTCCCCTGTCATGATCTAGAGTGTTTCGGGAGATAACTTTGGAGCGTGCCCTCCCTTTTACTTAGCTCTTGAAGTTAATGGGTTGATACTGCATAATTGCATGTTAGATTTAGGAGCTGAAGTAAATGTTATGCCCCTTAGAGTCATGGAACAACTTGAGCTAGTTCCCATAAGGCCCTACAAGAATGTATGTGGAATTGACTCTAGAACAGTGAAAGCTATTTGGATAATATAAAATTTTCCTGTTAGATTGTCCGCGTTTTCGGATATTGAGCTTTCAATGGATATATTTGTGCTTGATGTCCCTGATGTCTTGGGAATGTTACTGTCCAGGGAGTGGTTGGCTATATTAGGGGGAAGTGTTGAAATGTATCTCACATATGCTACGATTCCAACCGGAAATGGTTCGTCTATAACTTTATTCAATGAACCACCTATGCAAGAGCATGTAGAGACACCTGAACACTTGTTTAATGAAGCTATGTATTCAAGTGATGAAATTGGGAACTTTATGTTTTGGGAGAACTATTGGGAAGAAGTGAAATAACATCCTTTCCCACTAGCTCGAGTGTGGAAGATGCACTTTAACGGGGCCTGTTCTCAGTATGGTGCGGGGGCTGGGATTGTTTTGACGTCACCATCAAGAGAAGAAAACTTATTTTCTTTACGATTGGAGTTTGATTGCAACAATATTGTGGTTGAGTATGAAGATTTGCTTTTAGGATTGGAGATTGCTCAAGAAAAGAACATTAAGTCTATAACTGTCATAGGGGATTCCAACCTCATTGTCTCGCAAGTCAAGAATCAATTTGCTGCTAAGAATAGTAGACTTAGAGATTACATAAATGCAGTTTGGGACACCATTGAATGTTTTGATAGTTTCGGAATTAAGGCTGTCCCGCGAGAGCAAAAAATTCTTGTTGATTAGTTATCGGTTATAGCTAGTACCCTCCAAGCCTCCGAGTCTCTATCGGTAAGAAATTGCAAGGTTGAAGTCTTGTTCAGACCCTCGGTCCCCGATAATCAAGATTATTGGCAAGTTTTTGATAATGATGCTCAAATCATCCAATTCTTGACTGCTTCTCGGACCCCCATGGTTAATTTTGAAGATCAACTAAAGGGAAGTTCTATAGAAGGCATGGACATAACATAAATCACTTTTCCTTTAGAGAAAAAATTTAATAGGCATGATGAGTTTAAGGGTAGATGTTCTGAACCAATTGCTGAAGTTATTGAAATAAATATTGGTTCTTCTTGTGCTCCAAAGATGATCAAAATTGGGAAAATGCCTCTAAGGAAGAAAGAAGGAAAATTGAAGAATTAATTAGAGAATACAAGGATGTCTTTGAATGGACATACGATGATTTAAAAACTTATGACCAGTTCATCATTGAACATACCATTCCCCTTAAGGAAGGAGCCAAGCCTTATCATCAAAAATTACGTAATGCAAATCCAAAATTAGCTCCTTTAGTTAAAAATGAATTGGAAAATATGTTAGCAACAGGAATAATCAGTCCTGTCAGCCATACTACATGGGTATCAAATCCTGTTATTGTGAGAAAGAAACGTTGGGAGATAAGGATTTGTATTGACTTCATAAATTTAAATCAAGCTTCTTTAAAGGACAATTATTCGTTTCCTAATATGGAAAATTTGTTGCAAAGTGTGACTGGTGCTGGGGTCTTATCTCTGCTTGACGGTTTTTTGGGATATAACCAAGTCCAAATTAAACAAGAAGATCGTGGAAAAACTACTTTCACCACACCCTGGGGAATGTATGAGTATATCCGAATTCCATTTGGTTTGCTTAATGCAGGATCAAACTTTCAAAGGGAAATGGAACATGCATTTGAGGATTTGATTGGCAAGATTATTGTGATCTATCAAGACGATTTAATTGTGTTCTCCAAAGAAAGGGATGACCATGTAAAACATTTGAAGAAAATTTTTGATAGGTGTCGAAAGTTTGGAATTTCTTTAAATTCTAAGAAGTATACTTTTGGTGTTGACAAGGGCAAGTTGTTGGGACACATTGTCTCTAGGGAAGACATCAAAATTGATTTTGAGCGAGTGCAAGGAATCCAATCCATAACTCCACCAAAAGATGTTATCGCCTTACGGTCATTCTTCGGAAAGATAAACTTTGTTAGAATATTCATCCCTAATTTAGCTGAATTGGCCAAACCTTTAAATGCCTCGTTGAAGAAAGATGTAAAGTTTGTATGGTATAAGAAGTGTGTAGCGTTATTTGAATCATTAAAGAAGGCTATATCCTCTGCTACCGTCTTAGTATGTCCTGATTATAATAAGGAATTCCCGATTTACTCATATGCCTTAGAGGATACTATAGCTGGTGTTTTGTTGCAAAAGAATGAAAGCAATCATGAACAACCTGTTGCCTTTATGAGTAAGAATCTTAGAGATGCCGAATTAAAATATACGACCACTGAAAAACAAGCCTATGCATTGGTTAAATCCTTAAAACATTTCAGGACGTACATAGGATACTCTAAGATTTTGGCTTATGTTCCATATCAAGCGGTCAAGGATGTTTAATCTCAGCATGATGGTATCGGGGTTAGAGGAAACTGGATTTCTATAATTTAGGAGTATGATATTGAGATTAAACCTATCAAGATAGTAAAAGGTCAAGGACTAGCCCAACTTCTAACTGAAACCAAATCTCAATCTAATATAAATCATGAAGAAGTAGACATGGTGCTCTATATTGATGAAGATCATGAATGGTACAAGGACATTATTTATTTTCTCAAACATTTGTCATGTCTGGATCATCTCTTGGACCACCAAAGAAGAGATTTGAGGTTAAAGGCACATAAGTATATATTGAAAGAAGATGGTTTGGGATGGAAAAATCCAGATGGGATTGTGTTAAAGTGTGTAAACCTTGACGAGTCCCAAAGAATCATAAATGAAATGCACTCAGGGTTATGTGGAGGCCATTATGCTACCAAAACTACAGCCGCTAAAATCATGCGAGCTGGGTATTATTGGCCATCATTATTTAAGGATGCACTTGCTTTTGTTAGAACTTGTCAAGAATGTCAATTCTTCTCAGGAACTCCTAGATTTCATGCCTTACCTTTAACTCCAATCATCGTAGAAGCACCTTTTCAGCAATGGGGAATGGATTTTTTTGGTCCTGTTGACCCAAGTTCATCTAATGGGTATAAATACATATTGACTTGCGCATATTATTTTATCTGCTGGGTCGAAGCTATCCCTACTAAAAGAGCAACGACAGAGGTGGTGGTTAAGTTTTTGGAAGAAAATATAGTCTCTAGATATGGTTGTCCTATAAAAATCACAATGGATAATGCAAAAGCCTTCAGCAAAGAAGAAATGTCAAAATTTTGCTCCAATCACGGAATCACTCTGTCTCATTCTTCTAACTATTACCTACTGGGAAATGGCTTAGCATATTCAAGCAATAAGAATTTAATCCAAATTTTAAAACGAATGATTGGTGAAAAAAAAAGGAGGGGGGATAATAAACTCAAGTATGCTCTTTGGGAAGATCGAACAACTGTTAAGAGAATAACTAGTAAGGCTCCTTTTGAAATAGTATATGGAAAAAATTGTAGACTGCCCATTAATCTTCGGATCCCAGTGTATGAACTTTTGCAACAATGTTCCTCAAAACAAGAACCAATGCAAGCAATAATTGATACATTAGTAGATCTAGATGAAACCATAAGAGAAGCATGGAATAAAATGGTTTTAGAACAAGAAAGGGTTAAAGGAACTTTCGATCAAAGGAGTAGAAAGGTCAATTTTGGGGTAGGTGATATAGTCTTGCTTTCAGACAAGAACAAAGAAAATCCAGGGAATCATGGAAAATTTGAGAAGCTGTGGATGGGCCCTTATCGAGTGAGAAGAATAGCAGGAAAAAGGTTCTATGTGGTTAGAAACACTGGATGGTGATGAATTGGAATTGCCAGTAAATGGGGTATTGTTGAAACATTAATACCCCCTCGTCCCTTTAGGGTAGAACCCCTCTTTCCTGTTTAGAGTAGGTAGGGTTTTGAATAAGTTCGCTTGAGCAATAGGTTTTGAGTGCTTTATATTTTTCTTAAGTGCTGAGTTTCTATTGAGTTTCTTCCGAGTGTTGAGTTTTGCCTGAGTTTCCCTGAGTTAGTTGAGTATGATCATTTCTAAGATTTCTTTATTCCCTGCATAAAATTTAAAACAATGAAGCATGTTAGTTGATTTGATTAATATCTTTTTGTTTAGCATTCAATATTTTGTTTTAGATTAGAATTTCATTTCAGTGTTTTATTTTATTCCATACATGTTGCTTGTGGTAGTTTGCTTCCATGTGTGTAGGAATAGGTACAATTAAAAATGACGCAAAACAGTTAGGTGCTGGATTGAACATTGATGTAGTTAGTGTTGGGGACTAGAGATTCTAAGGTTCTCAAGCACTCTCTCCCTTAGAGCACTTGTCCCAGCTGGATCCATATGTTATCACATCCATAGTAGCTGGGCTACCATGATTGCAGATCAGTTCAGTATATATTTTTGAGTTTTTCCTTTACACAGTTTTAGTGAGATCAACTATGATGAGCAGTATTACTTATGATCACTCACACATCGGAGCAACCCCAGATCAGGCATGTAGTAGACCTCATGCCTTGAATGAGCCTGTTGACCTCAGATTTGATGATCGAGATGACCTTTTATCCCATATAGAGCAGTGTAGTGCCCAGAGTATTAGAAGTAGTGTTTTAGTGGTTATAGGTGATCCAGATAGTAGATACAGGTATATGGCCCAACAGGTATATGATGTGCGTTGGTTTTATTATCTTGCTCTTTTGGTCACTTTGATATCTTGACTTAGTATATAGTAATCATGATCTGGCAGTATATCTATATAAAATGAATATGGTTTTTATCGATTATCTAAATGGTTGTACTACTTACACTTAGAAGTTCTTGCTTTATACTCGTTGGTTTTACCCTCTTAGGAGTGTGAACATGATCATTCCCACCTTTTAAGGCTTGCTAGCTTAGGCATTACTTTCACTTTCCCCATCCATCCGTTATCTTTCCCACTTTTAGTTTTTACCCTGACTTACACCTCAGCCTGTGATATGGAGGACTTCCCCACTTTTTCCTCTGTGTTGGATAACATCCCTGTTAGTTTGTGTCTCGGCTCTGAGTTGGCAACAAAACTTACCCTTTGGTGAGTTAGATTTGATACCTTGATCGCTCTATTTGGTTGCCCCGATGTTTGGTCTTGATTGTAGAGAGTCCCCCTAGTTGCCTGAGTTGTGTTGGCTAAAGCCTGAAGCAAATTATACTACCATCATTTATGGAAACTTAAATGAATAAACACCCTGGATGAAAGCTTGAGTAGTTGTGTTTCTAAACACATGCAAAATCCCCAAAAGGGTTATGAAATGAAATGAATTGGAAACTAAAATCACCCTGGATGAAAGCTTTAGTAGTTGTGCTTCTAAGCACATGCAAAATCCCCAAAAGGGTTATGAAATGAAATGAATTAGAAACTAAAAGCACCCTGGATGAAAGCTTTAGTAGTTGTGCTTCTAAGCACATGCAAAATCCCCAAAAGGGTTATGAAATGAAATGAATTGGAAACTAAAATCACCTTGGATGAAAGCTTTAGTAGTTGTGCTTATAAGCACATGCAAAATCCCCAAAAGGGTCATACAGGCCTAAAGAAAAAAGTGGTTAAATATATGCTAAATCCAAAGACTGCTGACCAAGGAAATTAAATGTAATGATGTGAATTGTAGAGATTTTCCAAGGTTGAATAAGCACTCCTCTAAACAACTTATTCCATTTGTGAGACACTGCCATTCCCTGTGTGTTTATTATAAAGCATATGCTCAAGTGTGTAATCCCTTTGCCTTATCCAAAGCATCACAATTTTGAGTCAGTTCAGTCATCCCCTTGTCCTAGCCTTGCATTCTTCACCTTCACCCTTTGCTAGCAAATTGATCATGTCTGCATAATGAGTATATCCTTGAGGTTCTTTTGTAAGTAAATGATTATTTGAACTTATACTTTATGCTATTATCTATTAACTACCAGTGAAATGATGCTTAATACTTTAAGTATTGATATGAGAATGATTAAAAGAGCATGTAATAATCGTTTGCACATACAACAACATGCTTTTCTATCATGCGTCATATTTTGATTAGTCTTGACCTGGTCAAACCTAGTTTGACTAGGTCAACCTTGGGATCCGTGATGAGTTGGACTAGTGATGATGTATGATGATGATATATGGTCTTTTGATACACCTTTGATGACTCCATACAGTGGACATAGGTTTTAGATGTTGATTGAGGCACCTTTTTATGGTTATTATTATTCTCAGATCATTTATTTTATTATTATCTGGGTATGGCTGAGACTACAAATGATATTACAGGTTGCCACAGGGTGTATGGGTACTCATATCTAGTATATTTGGACCTTATGATTCCATTGAGATACTCAGTTATCAGTTTCAGGCACTCCGAGTGATGTTAGAGGCATATTTCCACTTTTGGCCAGCTTTACCATGCATAAATGGCATGCCCAACAGTTGCATTTAGCTTGCTTGTTTTCCTATGGCGCTACAAAGTAGAGAGGTGGTCTATCCATTTGTTATTACCATATTCCCCCCTCTCCATACATGATGGTACAGTCATATTTTATGCCCGGGCACCAGACAATGAGTTACATGGATTTTGGTGGTTTTTAGGTGGGATAAAAATGGGATAAAAAGGTCATTGAGGAAATCGAATTGGGATATTGAGGCAATTTTTTTGCATGAGGTTTGTTCATAGGTCATATGTGATGTATCCCACTCCTTCCATATCAACTTGCAACATTCAGTGGGGTCCACACACTCTCCGAGTTGTGATTTGATGCATTCTTTTCTCAATTGAGGGGGCCACGATTTGATCATTTAGTCACTTGGACATGTTATTGGATATGTTATATCATTGTGCCATGGGGTGATACTAGTGAAGGATAATAAATCCTCCTAGCCCCACCATGTGCTCCTAGTCACTTGTCCTTGTCATCTTATGTGGTACACACTTGTTGTAGTCTCTTTTATGTGATGTGCACCCCCATAGGGCTTTTTTTAGTGAGTGTGCACCCCCTCATGTGATTGGATCCATGTTATATTATACCGGTTAATCTTAGCTGTTGATTTTATTGTATTTATGTTTTGATCTCAACCACTCGCTCATAAAGTGGTTAGGGTTTTTGTCTCTCTCTTCCTATTTAAGGAAGAGGCCCCCCTATTGTAAAGGCACCTTTGGGCTCTGGAAATACTGGAATGAAATACTATTTTTGTAGGTCTGCTTATCATGCTTTGATTTATGTTCTTGTACATGATTATACATATTTTGCTTTAGACATCCGGGTTATTTATAGGTGATTTCAACAACTACAAAGGGAGGGCGAATTGAACTGTTGCAGGGGTGCGAATTGCTTGGAGGGAAAGACATTTTCATCTTGAAGGGAGTTTTTCAATTGTGCTTTCTCCATTGATTTACTTCTTTTGATATGCCATGCTTAGATCTTACTTATTTGTGGATCAAATATCATATTTTGTAGTTTGTATTACAGGTGAAGTAAGACGTTTTTCCTCCTTGGACTTGGACGATTTTCTTGGAATCACTTGGATATACCTTGGAATTGTAACTAAATGCAAGGATCATCGATGTATAATGCAACTGCAAGCATTTGAGGTAAGATCTACAAGGTACATATCCATTCTCATGTGTTTCACCCATTGGTCACTTCAAACCCTCATATTTCAAAACCCTCATTTTTTTATTTTTTAGATACAGTGAGATCTAGGGATTGCTTGGCCTTAATAACAAAAAACCACCTCATTAAGAATTAATCAACCTTGGATCTAAGATTTCATGGGAATCCGACTCCATTTACCCCCTAATCTAAGGCACTGGGCCTCTCCAAGGGAGGTCGCACTTTTTGGATAGGTGGGATTTTGCCAGATCCATCATGTGGGTATTTCTTGTTCCTCATCAAATCTATAGATCCATTGAGTAGAAACTAATCAAGTGCCAATTTACTTTGATATCCACCTTGTGGACCCCATTTTGACCATTTTCCATATTTTAAGGGTGGGCCCCACTTGGATCTTTCTATTTGGCATTAGATCTATATAGATATACTAATATTAACTCATAAGTGGCCTAATCTTTCATTGGTTGAAGATTTGTCCATTCTATAAGCCTCTTCAACCAAGCCCTAACTCCTTGGGTCCACTTATCCTTCATAGATTTAGATCTATTCATTCTTGATATCTTCCTATTTCATCTTCACATTTCCCTAAAAGGTCTTGAGTAGGTTCGCTAGCTTTCACAGGTTAGCTAGGGTATCCCCCTTGGTCTTGCTTAGGATAGATCTAAAGTGAAGAGTGCCTCGGTTAGTGTGACAACCAAATGCATTGGGAACCGTGGCATCTCTTGGGTCACCACTTTAGTTTTCCAACGCCTCTACCATCCTGGATAGGATCACCTTTAGGGACAACTACAAGTTGTGCGATAACAATACCGCCTGTTTAGTTTTCCACGAAATTCTTCTAGCACCTATTTTTTGGCCATCTCTCCAAGTACATTTAGTTTCTTATCACTTCTTTCTTCATTGTCAATATTCTTATCATGATCATTATTATGCTTTGGTATTTTCATCATGTGTGCAGGATGTTCTCTAGGAATCAAGTCTCTCATCATCCAAAGAGTGTTCAAGCCCAAATCCTAGGAATATAATCTCGACCTTGTATATGGACAACATGTTTTCTCTATTTACATTGCACTTATCTAGTCATCCCATTGATGTCCATAAGGCCCCATTCCCCAATAATGAGTCATCATCAAGGTCATTATCATGAGTGTACACACTATTACAACCTCTCCCACTTTGACAGCCATGTTATCAAACCACTATGTCCATGGAATCTGATTACTCACCATGTTTTCCAAGTTGAAACCACATGTCATCAACTTGCAATCTTTCAATCACATCCCATAGAGTCCTCAGCACATGTTATGATTATGATTCACATATAACCTCTCATCCCCCTCATGAGCAATAGACCAGTTTCCCATCATATCAACAACCCTTGAGAAGACCATAAAGGGGTCTCACCCTCTGAGTACACCAATCCCATTCAACCGTTATCACATGAATGTTCTGTATGGCATTTATTCATTGGGAACCCATCTTCTCATATGTACAAAATAACCACATAGTTATTTTTGTATAAATTTGTTCCTTGACTCACTCAAAAACATGGGAACCCCATCACATCATTGTTTTTGGTAGCACCCCCTAGTAGCCCTTGATCAACATACTCGATTCCATATAAAACCAACGCCTTGAGTCTTGTCATCCAGATACTCTACCCATCAGTATTACATCTATGATAAAACATTCACCTGTCATCTATTCCCCTCCATTACACCCTGTTTTACCACTTGAAGTATGCTGCCATAAGCCACTCACCCAATTTACATCGATCAAGGGAAGTAATGAGCCCCATGCTTATCAATCGGTCGTATGGTTTTTTTAGTACCCCAATGGGTTACAAAATAATCTTGGTTTTCATGATAAGAATCTTGTCTTACCACTTGATTCGACTATCATCGATGTCCTCTCACCTCATTCTGAGAGTTGCAATAGTTATGATTGTACCTTGGGGTTCCTTCTCATCAAAATAAGGAATCATCTTAAATTAAGTAGAGAGATTCATCAATTGTTGCTAACTTAGTTGTCTCCCCTATGCTCAATGCCAACAAGTCTATCAAATCAGGGGGAGTCGTATGTTTCGATGTTAGAAATGTTCACATTTATGATTAAAAAAAATTACTCGCATGAGATAAGGAAGTTACCCACCCAACATATTCATCATTATTCAAGCCCCCCACCCCCGTTGGTTATTTGCAATCATCAACAATTCTGATTCTTTGGAATCAACACCATCAATAGTCCAAGACCCATTTACTCAAACAAGGATTGAAGCTACCTTCATCCCTATATTAGCAGTTAATAGAGTCAACCCATTAGTCTCCTCTTATTGTAATCTAGTTTGACAGATTTTCACGAGCATTGAGATGCCTGTATTGTTTGTATAAACAACAATTCATTATTTTTTAATGTTTTAGTTACTAGCTTCAATAGTCATCACCAACAACCTCCCCCACGGGCATGTCCTTTACCCACAATACTTGATAAATCACAATCAGGAATAGGAGAGAAAGAAATGATGATGCATTTCGGCCATATAGTACCTTCCAAACCTCATACATTAGGGGTCATCTATTAACTTCTAAATTTCGCACACATGAAACATTTTAGGAGAACACCATCAACATACAACATGTAGCTGCTCAAAGACATCCTCTTCAGATCCAAAATGGCAATTAAACCTTAGAAATGATAAATTCATTAATTATGGGCAACTGTGTGACCTTTGCATCAAGAAGCCAAGCTGATAGCGCGAATTATTGTTTAGTAGTCTACGTGGATCTGCACAAATTGTTCTTTGAAAGTCGCATGATTGTACTGACATTGGGAACACCTATCTTCCGTAGTGCATTCAAGGCTCATAACAACACTCTTGGCTTCAAAATTCGAATTGGACTCCTCACATGCTTGGGAGCATTCAATATCCCCTTTCATGTACTTGTAAAACCACTTCATGAGTAAGATCATTCACATTAGGATCTAGATGTTTCAAGGCCTCCATTGGCCTATAAAAGGAATCCATGGGCATGCATTCTAAAGAGAGAATCTAGAGCAAAGTTATGCTACAAGAATTGATGTTAGATATCATCTTTCAACCCACTTCTTATCATTATTTGGCATGCAAAGCTCTATTGTCTTCTTCTTCAAGAAGCAAGTATTTTTCTCCATTGTTCTAAGTTTTTGGTCAAACATTTTTGTGAACAAAAAGGGACCCTCCCTAAGGGAGTTTGTTGGATTCCATTGAAGCCTCCATTTATTAGGTGACACTATTGTAACAAGCTTTACCATTGGGAAAATATCATTTGATTTAGCAAACTCTTCTCCTTTCCTTTATTTTGATTAATACTTGTCCATTTTTACTTTTATTTCTTTGTTTGAGTTTTGCTTTTTCATTGATGTATGGAACACTAACCCACATTTAACTAATGTTTCCTTGCTACAACCAACAAGGATAAAAAGAGGAAAAAGAAAGAAAGACTACCCACCTTTGCGACAATTTTTCCACAACACAATCTTAATTCCATTATCTTGGACATACTATTTAAATAAGTCAAAATTTATGCAACTTTGAATCACAATTATAAAATGCGAAAGTGGAGATAATGTTGAACTACAACTAACCTTTAATATATAGATTCTTAGATTCATTGATGTGTCATGTTTTTGTTTATTTTAATAAATATGATTTATGAATCGTTTGAGGCTAGAATTGTGTCCAATATTCCATTTTTGTACTCACATGTTCATCATTTACTATTGTGTAAAGATGGTAGTGACCCATTTACTTTTGTGTAAAGATGATAGGGTTTTGGCCCCTTGTTAATGTTTAATTTTTTTTTGCATTGCTTCCCCTCCTAAAAGTAGTAGAGCCTTATCGACTTCCCTTCCATCTTTTTTCCGATCCAATGAACATGTTGTAACTTTTAGAGCCTTATCGACTTCCCTTTCATCTTTTTTCCAATCCAATGAACATGTTGTAACTTTTAGTATTATTAGAGATGCACCATTAATAAAAGTGAATTTCGTAAAACAAGCCTAGTATTATTAGAGATGCACCATTAATAAAAGTGAATTTCGTAAAACAAGCCTACCTTGTTTTGTTAAGAAAATCAAGTTATATTTTTAAGCTTGGACCAACAATAAACATTTTTTCTTTCATTGTACAAGCTCTAGTATTAAAGTTAATGGACCTTCTATTTGTGTAAAGTGGAATATTGAAGTCAAACATAACTAGAGTTTATATTGAATAGTTGATGACAAGTTCACTTTTGTTGTGGAGGCTTTTATGCTTTTTTGGTTTGAAACTAATGGAAGATAAGGATATCATATTTAGGAGTGGCTAGTATTTTATGGAAGTGTTGAAATTTATGTTCATTTTAATTTTTTTTACCTATTTTGAATGTTTTTGGGTGGTTATTGAGAGGAAACAATCAACATTGGTGTGAAGTAAAATTATCATCTCATAAATTTCATGGGTTAGAAAACTATTTATCCATCATTTTCTCATTACAAAGATACCCTATGAACCAATTCTTATACATACATACATACATACATACATACATACATACATACATACATATAATTCTAGATATTTAAAACTTTCTTCATGGCTCTCTTCTAGAAAAAATATAATTAAAAACATTTTATACTTTATTATTTGGTTTTCTCTTAGAATACACACACACACAATTTTAAATGTATATATATGTACGCATACACACACACAAGAGAAGGATAAGTTGAAACTTCAAATATTGGGGTTCTAGACACTAGTTGCAAAAGGGATTTGTTTAAAATTCAAGGGTGTATTCGGTTACTCCATCAAAATGCCCATAATGCCATATGTAAAAAAATATAAAGCGCAAAGTGTGCTTGATGTGTGGGTGAAGAGATTCTCCTGTGAAAATTTCAAATAGAAGAAAGAAAAATACAAATAATTTTCTATCAATTATTTTCTTAGGAAGAGTCTAAATATTATATGATTTGGACCTTTTCCGGCTATCATAACTAAAATTTGGCTATCAAATATTTGGTCAAATTGCAAATTTTAATGCATAGATGGACTCAATGCCCTCAAATAACTTATTGCACCTAGACTATGCAATCCCAACAACTAATATATGCAATTCCATCCACTCTTCTAAATTTTTAATTTGATTTTGGACAAAATTGATTAAAAAAAAGTAATAAAAAAATGTCCAAATTATATCATGTTTAGGCTACTACTTTTTCTAACGAATGACTTGATTACTTTTAAGAAATCAAAATCTCTTCTAGATATTTTCATAGGTAATATTCTTTAAAATTGTAAATGTGAGATAACTCTAAACAATATTAAATCTAAATTATACTATCAAATTAAATATATTAATGAGGATAATATTGAAATTTTAAATTATACTATAATACTTTATAGGGATTAGATAACGTGACATGAATCTAATCACCTATGAGGAATTTGGCTAAACCAAAGCATATTTTAAGTTATGTTTATTATTAAGTTAAACATTTCTTTCTCTAATATTTGTTGTTGATTCGTGTAAAATAAAACACTTCCTATTCTATGTTATATTCACAAAGTAGAATATTCCTATTATATGTTATATTCACAAAGTAGAATATGATAAGTACAATAAGAATGGACGAATATATAGGCCTCCATATTGATATTTCATGTAAAGTCATGAATTTACGTGATGGTTACTTTTGTTAATTATAATTTAAAATATTAGTTATAAATATAATTAATATAAACATTGCCTCCTTTGTTTCATTATGTGTTTATTAACTTATTACTATAATATTTATTTTCTTATTATTAAACTTATATGTTATTTATAGTTATGTATTTTATATACATAACATTGTTATCTTTTTTTAAAGGAGCTTTGTCCTAAAAGTTAGGTTGGATGATATCATTGATTCTAGGTCTGTTTTGAAGCAAGAATTTGAGATATGCGATTTTGATTACAATAGTTACTTCCTTTATCTTAATATGAACATGGATCTCTTTTATTTTGGAATTTCTTCTCGATAAACTATCACTAGAACATTTTTGCTCAAAATTCGGTGAAAAATACGAGGGTACGAAAAGATTGTAGAAAAAACTTGTTAAAAATATATATTTTTTATTTATATTTTTTTAAATATAGCTGGTGTTCATCGTTCGACTGATGGTTATAATTAAATCGTTGATATTTCCACGTCAAAACGCCGATATACTGTCATTTTTCTTGAACATTCGGACCTTCAACGTTTAAGGCGTATTAGTTGGTATTTCGACAGTAGTGGTAACTTTTGATCTTCATCGTCATCATAATCATTGCAATCATTGTGATCTTCATGATCATCTTCATCATCTTCATTGTCATCGTCATCATCATATTCATCATCATCTTCATTGTCTCCATCGTCAACATCATCTTCATGGACCCCAAATAGTGAGTAGTGAACATGGCCAACGTTGAAATTTCTTCAAACTGTGCCTTTATGCGTTAGAATTGGACACGTTTAGACAAGGCGAATGCCTTGAAAGTATGGAAGGGTTTCAAGACTCAAGGATGAGTCATGTCCCTGCACAATCCTCATTTCCATCGACGTTCTTCATGCACATTTCCTCATCGTCATCATGATTACAATCATCATCGTCATTATCGTTATCATCATTGTCACCATCCCCATTTATTAGGATAATTTAATACTCCATCCTTGTCATACCTAGCATTATTTATTTTTCATAGTTGTTGATGACAGCATTTTCCCCCTAGTGGTGTGCAGATGTCATCCAAGATCCATATACCACCTTTTGAGCCCTGCATGCATCATTTTAGTACCACTTCAATCAGTTCCCTATTTTATAGGAACCAACTGAGTGTTCCAGTGCAGCCCACCTGAGTTAGCTGACTCTTGTGGGGGGTTAGAGCTCCAGATGCAACTGATTGTGGCCTCATAGGACCATTTCTGATTGACATGCATGAAAAACTCACTATTGCACCCTCCTTAGTCAGTTAACTGATTATGACTTCAGTTAGTTGAGTTTAGGTTCAGTTCAGTTGAGTTTAAGTCTTCTGGAGCACTCCAGTGGTGATAATCCCAATGCTAGACAAACTGAGGTTCGAATTCTCTTGAGTGATTTGAATTATATCCATTGTAACATCATTGTTGATTATATTAATTATTGGATAATGTGACATTATTCTGCTCCTATCTGAGTTCTGCTACATAATTATTTCTCTGCTCTTTTTTTACTGCAGTTTTCACTCTTATTCAACTTTTATGCTCATTCTTTCTCGGTGAGGTATACTCAGCTCTTATATATGTTGTGACATAGAATTTCACATGGTATCAGAGCCATTGAGCGAATAGGTTGAACAAGTTCTTTCAGTAGTGCACTAGAAGCCTCTGTATTTCCACCGCAAATCCTGGTGCCATTGCATTGAATTCATTGGAGAAATCCAATGAGGTCTATCCAGGTGTGAAGGATCCAGATAAAAGTGCCTACCATCCTAAAGTAGTGCTCAGTAGTATTCTACCTCCATTATTGAGATTTTTTTGCAGGTTATTCAATTTTTTTTTAGTACAACAGTAGTTACAACAATTTTCTGCACCTGTGTTTCTGCATTCAATTTGATTAGCAACGGTTCCACCTTGTATTCTCTCCAACAGTTGTAATGGAGGGATGATATGTAGATGGTATTGCGCAACAAATCACTGTATAGGGTAAAAGTGGGAAAGGATCCCGAACCACAATCAACTATGGAGAAAACCAAGTATCTGAATAGATTGTATGAAGCATTTGGTTTCATGTGTATTCATATTTCCATAGATCTACTCTTCCACATCGAAGGATTGAAGACTCCAAGAGAGTTATTGTTGAATCTAAAGACCCTCTTCGACAAACAAGATGAGCTAAGAGGACATATTCTGGAAAATAATTTGATTCCTCTTCAACCCAGCAATTTCAGGACTATCCAACAATTCTTTTCAAAATTCAAATCTCTGGTTATGCAATGCAAGCAGTGTGGCATTGAGAAGAAGGATGAGCAGTTGGTGCTATCCATTTTGAGCAAGCTATGTCCCGAGTTCTCCATCTTTGTCTCTACCTTCAACTCTGGGCGAATATAAATTCCTGGTTGGAAGATTCCCTCCTTTGATATTTTCATTGAATCTCTCATCCAAGAATAGTATAATTTGATCCATGTGGGCGCCTTGATGGCCTCCAAAATCAAGCTCTTTTGGATGGAGAACAAAAAAGTGTGAATGGGAAGGGGAAGCACAAAGGATAGGATAAGAGGCCATTTGAACCCCAGCAGAATGCCAAGTCAAGTCCATCAGAAGGATCCTCTAGCTCCAAGAAGGAAAAACAAAAGGGATTTGAGAAATCTAAGTGTTCCTATTGCAAGAAAGGAAACCACTCGAGAGATCTTGCATGCAGAAGAAGATAGATCAAATGACCAAGCTTCCTGAACAACCTAACATTTCCCTCCCAAAAGGTGTAAGAGAGATTGATTCTGGAAGTGAGTCTGATGGTCATGAGAGATGCCATGCAATGAAGGCTGGATTTTCAAAATCACAAGCCCTTATCATAGATTCAAGAGCCTCCAACCACATGGTTTCCTACAGAGAATCCTTTTCTTCTCTAGATCTCAAAGATGGTTCGATTATTCACATGGGAGACAACTCTCAGATCTCTGCTAAAGGGAAGGGCGCAGTACATATGGAGCACAGTAAGTTCAAAAATGTTCTATTTGTGCCTTCTTTGTCATCAAATTTGTTGTCTGTATATCAGATGACTCACACAGGTTCACCGAAGAAAGTGGTCTTTGGTCCGGATACAGTTGAGATTGCAAATATCTCTACTGGGAAGATTATAGCGAAAGGGTTTGCAAACTATGCCTCCAAGGAATATGAATTCTCACATTTTTTTCCATACTCTCTTCCTACCCCATCGGAATTTGATGAAAATCATAGTGATATATCTTCTAATGAAGATGAGGATCGAGATCTTGATGTTGAGAATAAATTTCAAGGAGATCCAGATTCAGATCCAAATCCAACACATGCCCCCAATCCATGGCCAAGGCCAATATGGGCTCAAAAAGTCCTTGTAGCTGCTGGGAACACAGTTGGGGATCCATCTTACCATAGAACCACCAAATCTCAGAAAGCTTGGACTGTGTCATGCAGATCCACTTCTCTCAAAGAGGTGCTACATGATGGTGGGGTTTGATCCACAATCTCTTGGAGAGACTTGCTATGGGGGATCTACAACCAAGCAACAATATCGGTTTTGTGACAAAAGGTACTAAAAGGTTCATGATTTGGACCACAATGAGCCATTCGCTCCAGTAGAAAGAAGGGTTCTTGAAAGACTTATTTTGGAAATTACAACTTCTACACAGTGGGAGGCACATCAGAGGAGCAGATCTATATCTAGCACCTGTATTGCTATCCTACATAGGAGAATCTTGCCAATATTTTTGCAAAGGATTTCACTGAGGAAAGTTTTTTACTTCTCTTCTTAGTATGAAGGTTCTTTGAGTTCCCTACTGCTGTTCTTTTGAAGGGGGGGGGGGGGTATTTCCCCCATGAGGTTTTTCCCCATTTCCTTGGTTCACGAACAGTTCTTTCTTTTATAATTTATTTGATTGTATGGGTGACCTTTGTTATCAGTAACCATGTCCCAGGATGCAAAAGTATGGAATAAGGGGGGTGTTAGGATATTTTATTACTCCATCCTTTTCCTACCTAGCATTATTGATTTTTCCTAGTTGTTGATGATGTCATTTTCTCCCTAGTGGTGTGCATATGTCATCCAGGATCCATATACCACCTTCTGAGACCTGCATGCATAATTTTAGAAACACTTCAACTAGTTCCCTATTTTATAGGAACCAACTAAGTGTTCTAGTGTAGTCCACCTGAGTTAGATGACTCTTGCGGGGGGTTAGAGCTCTGGATGCCACTGATTGTGGCCTCACGCATCCATTTCTTATTGACATGCATGAAAAACTCACTATTGTGCCCTCCTTAGTCATTTAACCGATTGTGACTTCAGTTAGTTGAGTTTAGGTTCAGTTTAGTTGAGTTTGATTCTTCTGGAGCACTCTAGTGGTCATAATCCCTCTGCTAGACCAACTAAGGTTTGAATTATCTCGAGTGATTTGAATTCTCTCCATTGTAACATCATTTTTTATTATACTGATTATTGGATAGTGTAACATTATTTTGCTCCTATCTGAGTCCTGCTGCATAATTATTTCTCTGCTCTTTTTTACTGCAGTTTTAACTCTTATTCAACTTTTATGCTCATTCTTTCTCTGTGAGGTATACTCAGCTCTTAGATCTGCTGTGAAATATAACTTCACACCATTGTCATCATCATCACCATATTCATGATCATCCTTATTGACAACATCATCACATTCACTCTCGCTCTAGTTTAATATCTTCATGGTCACATTTACCATCCCACATTATTTGAGCATCTACATGGGTTTATTTTAGGTATATTGGCATAATATTAAAGAAACATTTGAATACAATGTATCCTCAACCATGCCTCATTTTGGTTGTTCCCGTAACTTTATAATTCCTTTAATATTTTTCATATACCTCTCCAAGAAAACAATCGATACACAACTCACCACACAAAATAATTGAATGTATTCAACTAAATGTGAAAAACCTTAATTGTGCCCATATCCAACTTTTATGCCAAATATCCACTTTAAAGGGTGTATGTTATGGTTAATCACCTTGATCATTATCCATTACCTCAAGAATATTATGTTAGGGTATAATTTCCTCAATTTATTCACAAAACATGGTCCAAGACCCATCCTTAGTGCACAAAACCTCATATATCGACACATATCCCACTTTACAAATAATGATCTCCTATACAATGCATGCCTTTTGGTTTGAGTACTTGTATTGAGAATTAGGTTTTCTAATGGTTGTGTGCATTGTCCATGCACCCAAATTTAGCATATATACATGTTATCCAATGCACATCCTAAAATTATGACCAAGTCAAATTTATGTTTAATGATGTGACACTTATGGAAATGCTTACCATGTTCCTTTGATAATATACGTACGTGTACATAGAATCATAACTTCTACAAAGGTGGAATAGATTGGATTTATACCTTCCCATAGAATATCAAGATAGTTATCTAGTTCCTCCTTATCTCTAGAGATAAAATCCTCCAACCATTGTATTCCATGAAAACATGCCACTTTTAGGCATTCCGTTAAATAGTTTGATAACATCGTCAATGCCATTGCATTTGTCATATAACCATGTTTCCATTTGAATTTATTTATGTTCATAGGATATTTTTAAAAATTACCATGTCGCTATTGTGACTTATAATTTCCGCTCTTATTGACATATTTAGGTCACTTGTCTGCATTAATAAAATTCACATCTTTCTTTATCATGACTTGCTACATTGGGGGAAAAGACTCACTGACATCATGCTACAATCGATGGCATGGGAAGTCCCTAATATTGTCAATGTTGGCTCATGATGTGAAAGTTGTCATTGAGCATAAGGGATGATGATGTTGTAATGACTCTGGTGAGGTTTTGTTGAAATCATCTATGCAATATGTAACCTTCGACCATAGTGTTATTGTAGGAACACCATAGAAGAAAGATCGTAAAATGGTTGAATGAGTCTACTGATCTAGTTCAACCTTTGAAACTTTGGACATATGAGGGAAACCTTGAAGGCATGATTAAGTAAGTGGAATCATGTTGGATAGGGTCATTATTGATACTTTACAAGTATGAAGTGTTAAAACTAGCCATGAATAGCATGTTTTTAAGAATACTTGTTCCTCCTACTCCGACAATGGATACAAAAGCGTTCAATCAAAGTAGGGGTGTTGAAATAAGTGGGTCACCAAATTCATGTTTCCAAAGGAAAAAATGGTGTAGGTATTATAATTAGTGGGTTCATGTATTTTTCCAATTATGAACAAAAAAAGGTTTTGGTGACAAGTTTTCTTCATTTGGATAAATAATCACACTTTACAAACTCTAAGAAAGCAAAATTAATAAATATATGCTTTGAAAGCGCCAGCTTCCAAAAGTCTCAAACAATAGTGAAAACATCCACTAGGTAATGCAAGCCACGAAGGTTGAAATGAGCACTTATAAGGATATGCCTAAGGTGGTGAAATCCAAGGGGGTGACCACTATTTATGTTGTGTACCCTCACAATCCCACGTATATAGCCATCTAGTGGTCAACCTATATTGTTTATTCACTAGGATGCCTCTTCATAAGCAATTGAGACAGGGTTACAAGCCTCAATGTTTAGGTAATATGGATTTGATAAGTTGGAAGACACATGAAAATCCACAAGTCTCTCCTCAACATTAAGATAAAATCAATGTCCTAACAAGTCTCACCTCAACATTAATACCAATACATGGTCCTAACAAGTCTTACCTCAACATCAAGACCTAAATCCATGGCCCTAACCTAAATTCTACATGGTTTTAGTTCTCATGGGTGGATTTCATATTGAAATATATTTATTGGTTTAATTTAAAAAGTATTCTCTTTGCATGAGCTTGAACCAAGCACACTATTGATCCAAATGAAATTGAAATGAAATAAAAAATCTAACTAGTCAAAAATCAAACCAGTCGAACTAGGACAAATCATGTGCTCAGTGGAATGGGTTAATAACTTCCCCAACCAACAATAATGCATGTTATAGGATAGAGATGACTTAATGGTTTCGTGGGTTGGGTAGATTGTAATCCATGGTTTTAATCTCCTAATAGTAGCTTAAAGTATCTCTTACCACCTATAATGACAAAATGTGTGGGGCCTGACTATACCTTGAACACTATTGATTGTCCTTTCCCACCACAAAGGTGAGTTAAATGAAGTTATACTTGAATATATATTGGCCATAGTGGGATTTTCCCCTCGTTGTGATAGGGGTTCTATATTCCCCTTAAGACTTGGTTTGGGGTGTAGGGTTGAGTGTGGATAGTGGAAGGGGTAGCTCAGTGGACTATGGAAGCGGCCATAGATCGAGTTGAAAAGAAGAGCTAACTCACTGGATAGTGGAAGCAGTATCTCAATGGATGGCGGAAGTGGCCATAGACCGAGTTGAAGATAGGGATTTTTCAAAAACCATGTCAGTAAGGGTTTTCAACACTACATCCTTTTGGTCCAGTTGTATCATAAGGATTTTTAAATTTGGTGATATGGTATCTCTTAGATGTGGCGAGTTGATTGTTTTCTTTTTCATTTCTGTCATCCTAACCCATATTTTCTATGTCTGTAATGTGAACCAACTCTCTTGCTTGATGTTTACAATTGATTGTGAGCTAGAATCCGCTATATACAAATTGAGATGGACAATTCCCTCATCCAAAACCTGTTCCATTGGTTCCATCAAATGCCCACGTATGGTTGGATATAAAGCTTCAATGAATCTTCAATCCTCCTTTTCAAATGACATTCATCATTGTTATGGGTTCAAAACAATGTAATGGGCATGCACTACTAGATAATTTTATCATCCCATTTTAAAATATTGGGTAATGGAATCCATTGAAATTCAAATATGTTTCCCTAGAAACCCTAGTGAACTATTGAATCGATTAAAAAAGGGAGTGTGATAAATGCATTTGTGACATTGGGTTTTGGCATTTGCGTCCAATGCTCCCCGTGAGTTTCGTGACATGGGTTAACCCCCTCTCATGGATCCTAACTTTGGCGATCGCAGCAAAGATTAACACCTGCAGGTTTTGGTCTAACGGAAATCGTGCTCCAACAAATGGTATCATAGCAATAGGTCTCGAGTTTGAAACTCACCAGGGTAACGCTAGGGGGGAGATTGTTGGCATTTGCGTCCAACGCTCCCCGTGACTTTTGTGACATGGGTTAACCCCCTCTCGTGGATCCTAACTTTGTAGATTGTAGCAAAGATTAACACCAGCAGGTTTTGGTCTAACGACAATCGTTCTCCAACATTGGGCACTATGCAACACCTCAAATATCATCGATCATCGATATTTCAAATAAACTAAGAGTGGATTGTAATGATTATACCACTGTATATTTTCGAATGAATAGCATCAATTCTGAGTTCTGAGTTGGTTGAAAGTTGGTTAAAAGAACAATCATATGTATCATATGAAAGTTAAACTTCTATTTATTAACCCTTTACCCTTATGCCTGTGATGCCCAAATTTTTTGAATATAATATGGAAATAAAGGAGAGAAGCATTTATATTTCCAGGTACATTCAACCAATGAAGTCCTCAAAGCTCTCACCTGGAAAGCATGTGCATGATTTTTAAGAATAATGTGAGGAATAAGATAACTACCTCTCAGCTTTCACTATGCCTAACAAATATTTCATAGGGAAAACAAGTTGTCGATTGACTGCTTGACTTACAACATTGTGGTTTATAAAATATAGGTAAATAATAATAACATTGAATTTTTTTGGTTCCTTCTCTTCCTCACATCATCTACTTGTGATCCATAAGTTGCTCCAAACTCCAATGCAATTGTTAAAAATAAACCCCAATTTTTATTTTGTGAAAACTTTATTTATTTTTCCCACTTCTGTATATATAGTACACATTGTAGCTCAACAAATATTTGTGGAAAATAACTGGGAATTAGTCTTCTAGGAATCATAATATTGGGAAGAAAAAATGATTGGAATTCCTAACCTTTGCAGGCATTCCTTTCATGTTACTTTTCCTTCCCGTCACATGCCTAAAGTGCACCAAAAAGTGTTTAGATATTCAAAACTCAAACTTCGTTATGTTTCTAGTAGTTGATGTTTCCTTAGTGTCTCAAGCACCTATGCTCATCCCAAGTAGAACTAAAGACAAAAATGTCATGCATTGGTCAATAAAATTATAGAAAAGATAGTTGAAGCTCAACACAACATCCAAACCATAAACCTATAAATCTATTATATTTTAACCATTAACCTAGTGGTGCCACATATTCTAGTTTATCTAATCAAGTACATACTATGGTATTGTGGATTGCAGATTGAACACATTCTTTCGTGTATCAAGCAAGATCCACATAGATTTCCTACTAGCACATAAGAAGTCAAGACATAAATTTGCAGAGCCATAATGAGAAAAGTTCCACTGGAGTCCTACATTGCGAATGTTCTCCGTTATGACCTTTATGTTGATTCATAACATATTTTGGTTGTTCTTATCAACCATGGTGAATGGGATAAAAAATGCAATATAATTGTAAACATGATTGTAAATGATTGATGCACAAGCACATTGATAATTCCTATACATGTCCGGTCCACAAATGAAATGTGTATAATCCTCCTTATAACCTACTTTATTTGAACTATGAATAGCATACCAAGATCGGAAAATAATTGATCATGGATAAGAGAACTATGGGATACCCGTGGAATCATTCCAGTTCGACCACCAGTCATTCACAATTAGAAGTGGCACAACCATCCACTGTTGTAAAGGATTTTGATGATCCACTCATTATTCCTATGCGAGAGGATGAAGAATATGATATGCCACAAGGGTTCCTTTGTGGGGAAGATGATTGTGTATGCTTTAACGATGATGAATAAGAGGTGTCAACTATTTACTTATTTTTTATGCTTGTGTGCTATGGTAAGTCCATGTATGAATTTGTACTTTCAAGAAAAACAAAACATTTTATGGATAAGGTTCACTTTGTCCTCTCTTATTGAATGCATAAAGTTCACCATTGTCGATAATATACTTGTATGCCATATGTAAATATTGCATAATGTTCAACTATGTAAATTTTTTTCTAATGGTTGGAAGATTGACTTTGTCAGTGAATGTTGATACTCCAATATTTTCACTTGAACTCACTGTGAAACCTCATAGACATTATGTAAGCCCATGTCATTTATCAATGTTGAATCATGAGAGTTAAGTTTTTCATGTTGATTTGTGGTGGATTGTAGTGTTTAAATATGCCAAAGAGTATGTTAATGTTTGTGATGTGTTCCAATGGGTGGAAAATCCTTTTTTTTAAAACTAAAATGGGTAATGTTTTTGTATTATAAACACTTGGGCACATCCAATATCAAAAATATTTTACAATACATCATTCCATATCAGATTGAGCTATGTATCTGACAATGATGTTAATACTGATTTCCATCCTCAAGCTTGTGAAAACTATTACAATATTGCTACCAAAAACTGAGTTGCTAAAAACCTTGACAAACTTGCCTAATATTTGAATACAAAAATGAGGCATAAATAATCTGCAACAAAACTAGACTCTACTCATATGAACATCACCAAGAGGTTCTTCATCTTCAACGTCTTCACTTAATCTTGAAATGACAACTGGGGTACACTGGATGACATAGTGATCATTGTATTCCAAATCCTCAGATTGCTATCCATTTCGCAGAAATTTCCATCTATAACATCCCCATGATTTGAAATGATTAAAGAAACTTCCTTGGCTAAGGATTTTATCTTTGATCTTCTTGCCATTGTACTTGTATTCTTGCTATTACATTTGGGGTTGAAATTTGACGCTTAAAATGTTAGACAACAATATGCCTCTCTTCGATTAAATGTTGGGAAAGAAACATCAAATAAGTGTCGATAAGTTGTCAAAAATGCGAAGATACACCATTTGATGATTGGAAAAAAGTCATTTTAGGTTTCTTTTTAGATGCTACATCAAGATCTCATTGCTGTCTAGCTGATTTTTTCAAACCTAAGAAAAATAATTTTGTTAAAGAAAATTATTGCATATGTTGTCACTTAAGAAATTATAAGTCAATTCTTATGATATGATTTAGACTCTAAATAGACATTATTAAATGTCTAAAGTAACTCGAGACCGGCATTTGGGGTTTTTCCTGATGCTAGATCGGTGTTGCAAATGTTTTGTATGTGACGTTATGGTTTTTTTTTAACAAAAAAATATGTTGAACCTGTTAAAGTGCATAGAGTGAGATGAAGCTACTAGTTTCAAACATAGTTTACCAACAAATCTCCAACGCACACAACAAAGATCGAACCCTGTCCTCACAAGCATCATACAAAAAACCAAACTCATAAAAAAATAATGGTAACTTAGCAATGTATGTAGTGTAAAATCATGGTATACTGTTGGCCGTAATTTTAGTGTCCAATATGATCTAATGTGGATGCAACCTTCCAAATTTGATTTCATTTGTATGTGACATCCCATAACACCATCTTTCCCAATATGCTCACTTTTGGAATGAAATGTTTGCTTTTTGAGGGATTTCAACATGTTTTCATGAGTGTTTTTATTTTCTGTTGTGCTTGAACTTCCCTTATGGTGCAAGGATTATTTTAGCAGCTAAATAAGGAATGATGATGGGTTTGGTGCTTGTGGAAACAAGTATATTCAATTTTTTGACTTTTGGTAGTAGAAGTTGCTTTGTTTTTTCAATTTCCTCTTGTTAGTGAAGAAAAATATTGGTCAGGTTCAAGGAGAGGAATAACTATCCAACTACTTCACCTCTTTATTGACTCTACAAATTCCTCTCTTAGATTAGCATTTAGTCAATCTAATCTTGAGTAGTGCACTCAAATTATTCATCTGTATGGATATTTGAATTTCTTAATTATACGAGTCAGCTTAGTGTTGTTATACTACAGTACTTATTGTTGGTTGCAAGCCACAAATAAGCTCATTAAATTGTTATCTTTCATGTGTATTAAAAGTATATTGGTACAATTTTTTTTTAATACAAGAGCCATACTTTTGAATAGTCTCCAATGTCTTGCTCTTACTTTTGTAGTTGGTGGAAGGCCTATGGTTTTGTGTTACAGTAGGTGTATTCTTGGAAAAAATTCTCGATGACCTACAACCAATTTTGAAACTTGTAATGTTAACAAATCACATGGTTTCATTTCAAAGCATAACCCCTGAGATATCTCTTGAATTGTGCCCAATGCTATGCAGGGAACCTCTACTTTCTTATGAAATGAATTCAAGGGTAAATAATTGTTTATCTTAGTTAACATCACCATTAAAATTTGAGATATTAGACAAGTCATACCATCAATGGCATTTTCCACAATGATGACATTCACTATGTTGGACCCAAGAAATCTATGTGTGCCATTCATAGTTGGTGGCCAATGACTCTTTGTATCCATGTCCACAATTGTGCCTTTGCTTGGAGTTAATCCATCAAAATACCTCCAATGATGGTTGGGCATTTTCATGCACATAATTAACTTTTAGTGATTTTCATGCCTAGAGAACTGTCCAAACTGATTAGGATTATGCCCATATTTGATATAGCATTGCTTTCATGTTGTCTGATGATGAAATTTGGCCTAGAATCCTGCTATTGGTTTATTTTATGCACTTACCAAGTTTGAGTGTTAAGGTGGTTGCCAACATATGGCTATAAGATGACAATACTTTGCCCATAATTGATGAAAAACACTTGGAACTAGTTAAATGCATTTTAATAATAGAGAAGGGGGGGGGGATTCCCACTTTAATAAGTTGATCTTATTCTCTCGATTGGAGATATGGGTTTGTTTTTCATTGTATCAAACGATTTAGAATTTATTCATTAGACATGCTTGATAAGGGGCACTCAAAGTGTTCCAAGTTTGATGAATTGTGTTGGAATTCAACCAAAGATTATAGCTAAACTTATTTTAAAATTGACAGAACTCAAACTATAGAGGGCCTATGATTTCAATCAAATTTACCTAACTTTAGATCTAAAAAGTTGTTGGAAATGGAGTACGTAATTTGAATGCCCCTTGTCCCATAGTTTCCTTTGTAGGTTTGCACCAGTCACTTACAAAGTTTCTATTATCATGGTTTACTTGCTCATAATGTCTCTTATAGTGATCTCCATTTCCTAGGGCACTCTTCATTAAATCACCAACTTCCTAAAAGAAGTTGCACTTAAAAATTCCATTAATTTTCCTTTATGTGCTATGAAGAGAATGCAAGTCTTACCATTATGGATTATGACCCACTAGTGTTTGAGGACCACTAACTTTCTTGCTATAAAGTATCATCATTTAAGAGTATGGCTAATGCATGGATTTCACTTTTCCTTGTATAAAAACTTCTTCAGTCCTAGGATGTCAATGCTCTACTGACATGATCAAGTGGTCCATACATCTTCTTCTTTAATCATACGGTGATCTATGGGCTTATATCACTAGCTAAGCTCTTCAATTTGGTCTCTCTGCCAAATTTATTCTAACCTTATCCACTAAAGGTTATTGATGGTGTCAAAATAACTCAACTATAGGTTAAAGCACAACTACGACTTTGCATGTTATTCATTTGTACATCTTAAAACCCTAAGTGTGAAAACACATTACACTCACAAGAAATTGCAAAATTCACATGGCTTGGATCTACTCTATCCCAACATTTGCAATCATCATAGGAATTTCTTGCAATCTCATCTATGTCCACAATATCACCTTTGTATATCTATTAGTTGTTTTAATTATGCCACTGGGTGCATTCACAATAAGGAGCTATGCTTTCTAAACAAGAAATTGACTTCCAAATTCCACATAGGAATAAACTGCCTACTCAAAAGAATGCTCTGCCTTAGAGAACCATTTCTCATTCATTGACAATTGGATTTAAATATAATTTGGATGAGAACGATCATTGCCTCGACAATGAACCAAGCTGTCATTTACTCTTCCCAATAATTTTATCTATGAGTTCAAACCCTCAATTTATAATATCGTAAGTTTTCCAACACTTAATGGTTCATATGCCTATCTAATTGTCACTACAACAAATCACCCTTTTAGGGGCAGTTTTGGCTTGAGGTGGTTTTGCTAACCGCCCCCCCCCGCCAAAAGTCCTGAGAATTGGATTTTTTTTTGGGAATTGGAGGGGGGTTTTAAACCCCCCCCCAAAAAAAATCCAATTCTCAGAACTTTTGGGGGTGGTTTAGAAATACCCCCCCCCTAAGGTGTTTTGAAGGCATTTTTTTAACCCCCCACAAAAAAAAAGTCATGAGAATTATAGTTTTGGGGGTGACTTGTTTAAAAAATACCCCGAAGAGTTCAATTCTCATGAATTTGGGGGGGGGGGGGGGTTGTTTAAAGACCCCCCCTTAAAGTTTTTTTCCAAGGTGATTTTTAAATGCCCCCCCCTCCCCCCCCCAAAAAAAAAGGTCTTGAGAATTGAAATTTTGGTGATGGTCTTTAAAAAACCACCCCCAATTATTATATTTTCATGACTTTTAGGGGGGGTTTAGAAAGGACGCCCCTAAATATATGTTTCAAGGCAGTTTTCTAACCTCCCCTAAAATTCAAGAGAATTTTAGTTTTGGAGGAAGTGTTTTAAAGACCACCACCAAAGTTCAATTCTCATGACTTTTGGGGGTGTTTTAGAAGGATCACGCCTAAATATATTATTCAAGTATGTTCTCAATATCCATCCTCTTAGAGGATACTGAAATTTACCTCTAATTACACTGTAATTGACCCCTAATTAACCTCATAATTGACCTCTAATTACCCCTAATTAACCACTAATTTCCCTTAAATGACCCCAACTTGACCACTAATTAGCCCTCAATAATCCATACTTACCACTAATTAACCCTATATAGCCTCTAAATGACCCCTACTTTTTTCCAAGGAAAACATCACGGAGAAACCCAAGGGATGCTTGCAAACATTCATAGATGGCATATTCCCCATTAAACCCACTGGTGTATGCCAGTGTGCTTCACACAGGGGGATTCAAAATGGGCACATGCCACCATGAACCTAACTAAATCCTCAACATCATTGGCATTAACCACAAGTTTATATAATCCCTTGGGATTAAATGGCCCTTACTTACCCATAGTTACCCATAATTACCCCTAATTAACCCATAATTGATCCCTAATTACAACTAATTAACCCCTAATTACCCCATAATTAACCCATTATTAACCTCTAATTAACAATAATTACCTAATATTTACCCCTAATTGACACTTAATTACCCATAATTGACCACAAATTACCCCTAAATTATCACTAATTAACCCCAAATTACCCTTTATTTACCCATAATTACCCATAAATGACCCCTAACTATGCACGTGCATCGACTCCACCACATAGGCCTTATAGAAATAATTTTAGGCTTGTGAGTGGGATATGGTGGCCATTATGGGATGTATAACACCATGAATAGTTTTTTACAACTAGGCCATGGTTTGGGGTTAACCTTTTGTTGCAACTGCAACCCCTTCCCCAATTTTTTGAGAATTTTGGGCCCCTCCTTATATCTTGAGTTAACTTTTGACTTTATCTTTGACTTTGGTTGTTCCTATTTCCAAAATCATTCAGAAGTTGATTCCCCATGGAAAATTTTATACTTATAAAAAAATTTGAGTTTTAATGTTTTAGAGAAAAATTAAAATTTGTGTTGAAAGACTCAGAGTAAAAGTCGTTTTGGCGACGAAATAGTCGGAGCAAAATTCATTTTGGCGCTGAATCAGTCGGAAGAAAATCCCATTTTGGGTCAAAACGATTGGAGCAACACCAATTTTTTTCACCGAAGCAGATGCTCACAATTTAGAAATTGTGCCGAAATGGTCAAAGCAGAATTCCATCTTTCGCTGATATGATCAATTTCGAACCCAGCTTTCCTTCAAAAGAGTCAAGTCTGGCTTGTTTTTTCCATCGAAGTGACTGACATATACTTCGATCTTGCCTCAAAACATCTCAACATTTAAATATTTGATTTTTCACCACTATATATCTGGGTCCTTTTCATTTTCACTCCGAAATGATTGTGTCTAAAGCCAGTTGTGGCCCAAAACATTTTGACGTAATATCTCATTTAGCCCTAAAAAGGGCGGCTTGGCATAAACTTTTACCTTTTTCTCTTCTTTATGTCTACAGGATAGTGGTTTTGTGATCGGGGTGGATATTATTATGATCACCGAATGTTTCAGTGTGAAATAAGTAGATTGCCTGAAACTTATTGAGGCATAACCCAATTCAACACCGATATAAAGTGTCTGAAGCGATATTTTCAAGTTATAAGTCATCATTTAGAATGAAAACCGCGTTGTTTGCGTGAGTCGCGTGAAAATCACCTAAGATCGCCACTAGTTATTGACTTACAAACTAGGGTTTAAGATTACATTTAAAGGAAAGGTAAACTATTGTACTTTGTTGTTGTAACCCTGAATGTTGTTTGCTCACTCATGCCACCTGGGAGAAGGATTCTTCCACCTTGACCGCCAACTCGGAAGCAAGTGTGTTATCTTTCTAGGTAGGTTCTCTTGTGTTTTACTTGGTATCTTTGCCATTTGGATAAATTTGATTAGGTATCTAGGGTTTAGGTTAGAGCCATTTTTTTGCCCTAGTTTTGCAATTGCAAACCATTCTAAAACTCACCCTTTTCCTTTCAAAAAGAAATTGTAGACCCTAGCTTGCCTTTTCCTTCTACATGTTGAATGATCGATCGCAAATAGGTTTGGTTTTGAGGGAAACATTTGAACCCTAACCAGTTAGAGTACCCATCGAGACGTCGATTGGAACAAAACAAAGTTGAGTTCTACATGGTGTCATACCTAATTGACTGCATCCTCATCATAAATCCTTTCCATAAGCTAGGATGCTACTGGGTTCCATAGGAGGGTCCAAACTATGTAGCTTATTAGATCATGTGGGCATATAGACATGCCAAATTTTACAAGTTAATTTGCAAAGAATTTATAATACATCTTTATCGGTTGATTTTCAATGAAGAACCAAATTGCATGTCAAATGTAGCATTAGAAGTTATCAGTGAATATGGAGATTATTACTTTACTCCATAAGGCACCTATCTCTGAATGTATGGAGGCACAATGAGTCCTTCTTTGATGCCCAAGTATGTTACAGACTATGTTATTTTGAAGGAGGCAATAAAGCAAATGTTTGTAAACGGAGTTGGACACTTTTTGAATGAGAATAAAAAAGCGTCATATCCTCCACTTCCATTCACCATTGGAGCCTACAAGTTTACCAAATTCAGAGGAGCTGGAAATTTTGTAAAAGAGTTGGAGGCTTACCACTTTGGAGAAAAAATCTTCGTTATAAATGATAGTCTACAAAAGGTATCTAAACATTCTGCATGATGCAAAATCAACTTTGAATATTCTGATCACTTCTTGAAATATGAAGAAGTATACAGGAGAGCGAAGAACATGGCATATTTGAATAAAAGGTTTGGTAAGAAAACATAGGCAATATTGAGACAAACAAAAGAATCCTCGAAAGAAGCAGTGTAAAGAAAAGCCGATGAGGAGGCTCTAGCAGCAGAAAATGCAAAGAAGTCATAGGAAGAAGAGTAAGCAAAAAAGTTGCAAAAGGAGAAGCTATCTAAGGAGAAAGATGAAGTGAGACAAAAGGAAAAAGATGATGAGGCAACAAGAAGCAAAGAATAATAGGAAAAGGAAATCAAAGCAACTACCAAGAAAGAGGATACAATATTACAAGATGAAGCTAAAAAGAAAGAAGAAGATGAAGAAAGGATCAAGAAAGTCGTGGAAGAAAGAAAGCATCAAGAAGAGAGTCAGGATCAACAATATATGCACATAGAAAACCACATTCAACATAATACAAAAGTACCTTTGAATGGAGGTCATCTCCCATTAGCTGAGCTCATGCTCACCCCTTTCACACCTTCAAAACAACCTTCAGTATCTAAAATTGAGACTATCATCTTTGATCCCAAAAGGAAGACCATTCTCAGAAGGACAGAGAAGAGATTGAATATTTCCATGCAGCCGGATATCATAACTATACAGGAGAGTACAGTAGTGGAAGGCACTAATAAAGATCCAAAATTCATAGCTTCACTGAATATTACAGCATCACAAGCAAACACGGGTAACATAGACAAGTTAAGAGAAGCTATATAAAGGAGTAAGGCCAAAATGATCAAGCTTAAAGATAATTTGGTAAAATCTCGGAGTGAGGGAATAGAGATGAAAAGAAAATAGGATGCCCCAGAATCGGAAAAGGAGAAAGGCTTGTGAGACTTTCAAAGTCTTGAGGATAAAAATCATTCAGTGAATGTTCAACTAGTCATTATGGAGGGTGAAAGAACTGATTTCCAGACTCGAATAAGTGATCTAGAATACAAGGAAAATCAGCTAGATAAACGAGTCGAGTCACTCATCATAGAACAAGGAGTTATGCAGGTTCAAATAACAAAATTGAATAAAGAAAATGAATCCTTGGTAGAACAACTCAAAAATGATCAGGCTCAGAAACAAGATATGACACCATTTTATGAGCATGCTTGTGAATTGCAAGAGCAATTGTTTCACCCTCAGGGATTACTTACCGAGAAAATTTACAAGTTAAAGGAAATGGTCACTAGATTAAGGCATATTTCCGTAGAAGCTTCAACTGTAAAACAAAAATTAACATGAATTTATGAAAAAATGAAGAAGCTAATTGCTTGGAAAGGAAAAGCCAAGGAGATCCCTGCACATTTTCCAAAAAGAGAAACTGTTGAGTTAAAATTGGACATAGCTCTCTTAGAAATTTTCCAGAAGTCAGAAAAGAAAATACAAAAATGAGATGCAAAGGTCAATCTCAAAGTGTGAAGATATTTATCATATCATCTACAAAGAACTTGATATGTTTCATCTTCCACCCCCCAAATCCATTGATGAGTTGATGCCAAAAGAACAACGTGCAGCAGATTTGAGGAATAGTTTGGATGAAGATGTTGCTGATATAATAAAGTTGGGATCACTCACTATGGAAGATCTTCAACAACATATTGGACAAGCGACTTTAAACACTTATTTTTTAGGAGAGGGTGATAAGGCTGCAGCCAAGGGGTTAATTGATATGGTCAATGAATTAGCTACACATGAAATAGATTTGAATTTATTGGAGCCCCAACAACTAAACCTAATATCTTATGAGAGTGATCTCTCGGATAAATAAATTCAAAGTCAAGAGAATATACCATCCAATTGATGTAATTTTGTAATTTTCTTTTTATTTAACTATTTTTGAGTGCAACCACAAAAGACAAAACTGTGGGAAACCAAGAGTTGAGATGGAATATGAAGTGATAAGTCACATCAGGACAAATTTTGTAAAGATAAATAGGTAGAATATAATAGAGAGGGGGTTTTGGCTGGTGCAATAGTGAACTGGTACCATTTTGTAAGAAAATTGTTTTTTTGCTAATGAGAAAAAGCTATTTGTTGGGTGAAGGCTTACATAGATGATTGCATGGAACTACATGAATGGATGTGCATAATTACTTCTTCTTTTTGTTCATTTATACGCTGTAAGATATTTCCTACTCTATTGGATTAGCCTAATGGTATGTGAATGATGTTTCTATTTATGATTATTAAACGCAATTTTCTATGTAACAATGAGTAATGAATGAATCAATGTTATACCAAAGCTATCTTTGTGTGAATGTTTTATTGCGATTGTGAATGATTTTCTTTCAATAGCTAACAGTTGAAGTTGTGATAAATAATCTCAGTCATTACTCATACTTTAATTTTTCTCCTTGCAAGGATAGATTAGAATAGATATTTTAAAGTTATGTGTTTTGATAGAGTAGTGTTAGCTGATTGGTAAGGCAGGGGTGATAAGACGAGATGTAAGAACCTGCGCATCACTTGTGAGGCTTCTGCCTACCATTCAAACTTAGCTTAGATAGGATAATACATAGTTAGAATTATGGCATTTGCATTTTCACGTCTAAATAATAAGAGTTAAATGGTGGATTGGGTCGTAACCGAAAAACTAAAACTAAAGCACATCCTACGGTAGCCGGACCATAAGCCGGACGGATTCCCCATTCCAAACAGTGAATAGTCTAGTTGGAACTTTTAATTGGGGATAATTCCTACTGCCGACGCAAGGATTTTTCTAGGCGTCAACATATTTGGCGCTAGAAGGACGGAAGCAAGTGTATGGCTGGTAGAGGAAGTTCGTTCTCACGAGGAAATTTCTCCGGGTCTTCATTGGAAACACCTCAACCAGAAAATTTAATTCCTGAAATTAAATAAGAAACTAATTATCAGGATAATTCTAACTCTGAAACTGAACACATTGAGCATTTATATGATGTTCCCCATTAAGAAGTAGATAGTTTTAGGAGATATACCAGGTCTTACGTCAGGAAACTTGGAGGATTACCCATAGTTCTATTATTGTCTAGAAGAAGTGCTCCTAGAAGAACGGTTACACAAGTACCGGATCCTATCAATCAATTAAGACCATCTTGTCTAGAGTCAATATATTCTCCACACACACAGTCACCTCCACATTCTCCACCGCAATATCTTCCGCGTATCGGTAATATGGCTCATAATGTTAATCAATGACCTGCTTGGAGAGCTAGAGGACCATTGAATTTACCCACTCCTTTACATGATCTGCCTAAACATCCTGAGCATATGATCCTTTAAAAATATTTTATTTGGAATTGAATCCAATGGATGTGGAACACGAAGATGTTGTATGTCGTTTATTTCCCTATACCTTTAAACCTAAAGCTTCATCTTGGATTTTTAGTTTACAAACTGGCTCTATAATTGACTGTAACTGTTTTGAAAAGGTTTTCTTAAGTAAATTTGGTGAACAAAGAACCTTAGCTTCACTCATGAAGGAGTTACTGTCCTTGAAGATGGATAAAAAGGAAAAAGTGCATTATTTCAATCAAAGATGTACAACTTTGTTGAACAAATTTAGTGCTGCTACAAAACCTACTAAAGAATTCTTAATTGAATATTATACCACAACATTAGAACCATCTTTAGCTATGTTTTTTAAACGTTCATGTAAAAATACTTTAACAGAAAATTTTGAAGAGGCTAAGAAGGTTGAAACTGATATGAATAGCATTGTGAAACATGCTGTAGAAACCACTGTTATTGACAAAGCCTACGGAAGAATCTTCAACTGATTTAGAAATTGTGGTCAAATTGGTTCAAAATTTATCCAATAAGATAGTATATTTGGAGAAGTAAAAGGGAATCATGTCTTCAACAAATATTTGGAGAAGTAAAAGGGAATCATGTCTTCAACAAAAAACCTTTTAAACCCTTTTACAAGAAAAATGAAGAATTCCCAAATCCCCCAACCAATGATTCATTTGTTCTTAACTTAAACAAAGTTGGCATGGATCATTTTTGTACTTTCCATCAAGAGAATCATTTTGAGTAACATTCTCCACAATGGATAAACTCAATGACCCTAGTAGTGAATCAATTGTTGGATACACAAATCTTAGATCAAGAAGATGATGATAAAATTCAATCAAATGAAACAGGAGATGACAATGAAGAGACTACGCTTTTTTTATGGGATTGGGCACCGAATATTGATTTAGAATATGGAGAAGAGATAGAAGAAATCCAAGTTTCATCTATTGATTATGCCACTAGGAGTAAAGGACCGATTGATGATTAAAGCATATCACTCCCATAAGGGAAAACAAATAATGTTGCTGCAAAAAATCAGAGTAGAACTAATGCTGTAACTCAATCACCACCAAAAGTAACAGAGAAAATACCTAACAATCCTTTGGAAGGTGTAAAAGGAGCAACTTCTCTAGTTCATAAAGAAATAACCCCTTCATCAAATAGACTTAATATAGGTGGAAATATTGGAGAAACCATAAGATGGGGTATGATATTGTTGAGGATATTAAGAGGACAAAAGCTAATGTATATTTATTCGAAATGTGTAACTTTCCACAACAGAGGGAGAGCTTGTTAGAAGCTTTTGATTTAAATGAAACAAGAAGTAACTTGGTCAATAAAGATAAGCAGCCAATGGCCATTGAATCAGATATTGAGATCAATGAAGCTAGTATCGATGTAAATCAAAATATCAAACCCCACCTTTCCTGCTCACTTTTTAGATTTTTAATTATAATGTGCACAATTGCTTAATAGATTCAGGAGCTTCATCTATCATCATGCCACTGTCCATTTGTAAAAGTATTAATGGATAGCCAATTGCATCTCCCTCTTGGATCATTCAACTTGATATGTCAGCTGTCAAAGTCATTGGGGAGATGAAGAATGTTTTGGTTAGATTGGATGTCAATTCAAGGATCTGTCAATTCATTGATATAGTTGTGGTTAATATCCTTGAAACTTATGGGATGATATTAAGTAGGGATTGGTCAAGTAAATTGAATGTCTATTTTGCAACTAACTGATCTCATTTGTGGTTACCTTATTAAAACAAGCAAAACCAAATCAAGGTATTAAGAGAACCACACATAAAATTCAATGTGACTGAGTTAGAAGGGAAGAATGAATCAATTAAATTTTCATACTCTATGTTGGGAAATTATTTCTTGGAAATGGAACCCGGATGTTACCAAGCTGAAAATATTGGTCATAATTTAGACACACAGTCTGATCTCCTTCAAGTTTCACGGACTTATGAGATTGACTGTAATATAGTAGAGTTAGTCACTGACATAGACGTTAATACTAATTTATATAGAGTAGAAGTTAAATTTTGGAATTTATATTTTGATGGCTCCAAAACGTAGGAGGGAGCATGATCCAGTTGTGTTCTTGTATATCCTCAAGGGGAAAGATTATTTCTCTCCTATAGATTAGAATTCAAATGCACCAATAACACTACTGAATATGAGGCCTTGATTCAGGGACTCAAAAAGGTAATTGACTTAAATGTTAAACATTTAAAAGTTTTTGGTGATTTTGAGATAGTTGTCAGACAAGTAAGGAATATGATTACTTGCTTATCTCCACACTTGAAAGGGTATCAAGCTGAGGTATGGAATTTGATCCCTAAGTTTGATGCTTTTAATATAAATTCTATTCCTAGGTTACAAAATGTTGCTGTTGATTTATTAGCTACTTCTGCTTCGCGTTTAGTACCAACTAATAATAAATGTTCTATTGAATTACTTTTCAAACCATCTATTCCAGATAATGTTACAAATTGGAGAGTGTTCGATGATCATGAACAAATTATTGAATTTTTGACCGATGAAGACACATTCAAGGGGTCGATTATTGATGAAGTTCAACATCAGTCAAATCGGGAGGATGGGAATGAATATCAAAGTAATGGAAATTTTATGCCAAAAGGAGTACGCACCTTAGAAAAGCTATTTGATATGCAACATAAGTTGAGAAAGCCAGCGAACGTCAAGACACACAGTTCTTCCATGCAATATGAACTGGTGAACCTGGGAATTGAACAAGAACCAAAGTATGTCAACTTCAAAAAATGTTGTTCACCCGGTGAAAGGCATAAGTTCACTAAACTATTTAAACAATATAAAGATGTATTTTCATGGACTTATGATGATTTGAAGACTTATGATACAAGCATCATAAAACATGTGATCTCAATAAAACAAGGTGCTAAACCTTTTCATCATCAACTTCGAAAAATGCACCCTAATTTAGAGCCACTGATTCAGAAGGAATTGAAGAATCCATTGGACACTAAAATTATTTTCAAGGTTAGACATTTTGAATGGGTGGCAAATCTTGTTCCTTTATGGAAAAAGTCCCGTGAAATAAGATTGTGTGTGGATTTTCAAAATTTGAATAGAGCATCGGACAAAGACAGTTATCCTCTTCCACCTATGGAAGAAATTTTACAACTTGTATCAGGCTCATAAATGTTCTCCTTAATAGATGGATTTTCAGGATATAGTCAAGTATTAGTGGTTGAAAAGGATCATCTGAAGATAACTTTCTGCATAAAATGGGGAACATTCACTTACAGAAGAATGCCATTTGGCCTCATGAATGCTCGAGCCATATTCCAAAGGGCCATGGATATTGCATTTCGAGGATTAATCGGCCACAATGTTGTTGTTTATTTAGATGATGTCACATTCTTCTCTAAGAAAAGGGAAGATCATGCTTTTCATTTGAAACAGATTTTTGAACGATGTAGAAAATATGGTATATCTCTTAACCCAAAGAAAAGCATGCTCGTTGTTTTATAAGGGAAACTGTTGGGACACATCATCTCAAAGAAGGGATTCTCGATTGATCCAGAAAGGATACAAGCTATAATCCAAATTCTCATGCACCATAATAAAAATGCAATGCAATCATTTATGGGAAAAACAAACTTTGTTCGAAGGTTTTTACCAAAATTTGCACAAATTGTAAAACCTCTACAACAAATGGTGAAATAGGATGTACAATTCAAATGGACTGAGATAGAAAAGAATGCTTTCAAGGATATCAAAATCGTCATTTCTCATGCACCATCATTAAGTAGTCCAAACTTTGGAAATGACTTTATCATTTATACTTTTGCATCCGAACATTCCCTTGTAGCAGTGCTCACTCAAAAGGGAGAGCAGAGGGATGAATATCCAATTTCTTTTATGAGCACTGGGTTACAAGGGGCTAAACTCAATTGCCCAGATGCAGAAAAACAATTTTATGTGGTGTTCAAAGCTGTTAACCAGTTCAGACCCTATATTCTCAAGAAGTGAACCAAAGTTATAGTACCTCATTCGGCTATTAGATATTTATTTGTGCAAGAGGAATTGGGAGAAAGACATGGGAATTGGGTAACCGCATTACAAGAATATGATATAGAGTTTAAACCCATGAATATTGTGAAAGGTTAAGGGCTATACAAGTTACTTACTGAAAATTCAATTGAAGAAATGAATGGATGGGACAAGGAATCTAAGATGAACTTATTAGACGTCTATTCCATTCACGCTACTCATGATTCATGGTGCCGAGATCTATCCCACTATCTTTAGAATGGATATACTCTAGAACATTGGAATTCCAAGCAAAGAAGAGCTCTCCTTTTTGAAATCAGTTGCATATTAAATAATCAATGGATTACTCTTCTGAAAAAATTATGATGGAGTATTTCTCAGATGCTTAGAAAAGGACGATGCAGAGAAAGTGGTTAAAGAATTGCATGATGGACCTGCTGGAGGTCATTACTCTGGAGATACTCCTACTCATAAAATATTAAGAGCAAGATATTATTGGCCTACTGTTTTCAAATATGCACACGCATATGCCCGAAAAATGTGAGGTGTGCCAAAAGAGTGCTGGTAGATTAATAAAAACAACAACACCATTGCAACCAGTAATCATTTACAAACCATTTGAACAATGGGGCTTAGATATCATTGGAGAAATCAACCCCAACTCTTCAATGCAACATTGTTACATTCTTATATAAACATATTACTTTACTCGATGGACTGAAGTTGTCCCCTTGCGTAAAGTCAATGAGGATGTCGTTATAAAATTTCCGTAAGAAAACATCATAACCAAGTTTGGGGTTCCAATTTCTCTAGTGTTTGACAATGCTTCTTATTTATCTTCTTTGAAGATAAGTGGATTTGCTGTGGAAAAATGAATTAAATTGTATTACTCTTCAAATTTTTATCCACAAGGGAATGGGTTAGTGAAGTCTACTAATAAAAGCTTGATCAGAATTTTGAAGAAAGTGGTTTTTGAAAACTAGATAAATTGGCATGAAGCTCTTCCTAATGCTTTATGGGATGATAGGGTCACTCCAAAGAATTATCTAGGGGTTTCTCCTTATACTTTAGTTTACGGGAAAGATATTATACTTCCAACAAATGTTCTGTTGCCTTCCTTGCAGTTGTCCCAAGCATCTTGGGGATCTAGTAGCAAAATCATGCAATCACGAATTAATACTCTGCTAAAACTTGAAGAATAAAGAAAAAAATCTAGAGATAAGTTTAACCTTCATCAATCTAACATTAAGAGATGGTTTGACAGTTGGAAAACATGAAAGAAATATTTTGAGGTAGGAGACTTAGTTCTGAAGTGGGATCATCCCCATGAAGAGAAGGGAAATCACACTAAGTTTCAACATTTATGGCTTGGCCCTTACACCATTATTGAGAAGCTTGGCCCAGGAACTTATAGACTACAAGGGGAAGTGGAAAATATTCCCGTAAATAGCCAAGCCCTCAAGCAGTATTTCTCTTAGTTTATGGAAATGTTTTTGTACATAAATAATTTTCTTCCCTTTATTTTGAATAAAGTCATCCCAATAATCAGAGTGATGAATGGGAATCCAGGATCTGATATTACTCATGGAATGTCTCTTAGGGAAATATTTACAATTTTAGAAGGTGTAAGAATTGCTTCGAAGGATAAAAGTTTCTTCTTTTTGTTAAGAGTCATTAATGCAACTCCAAGCATTATTTTAAGAATTTTAATCTATCTACCTCATTTGTCATTTTGTTTTTGGGAAAATTTATCACATGGTTTATTCTAAATTAAAATTTTCTAAATCCTGTGTAAATAGACGGGATAAATATTTCTAGGCTACTATCCTGGGGCTCTGCTCACTAAACACATAAATAGCCCTGTCTCAAGTAGTATACTGTGGCCAAACCATGGAAAGAAAGCAAGTCTTCCAGATGTATATCAATCAAAATGATCCTATACCAGAACATTAAATGGAAAAGGCACAAACAAAGTCGATCATTCCCAAATACATAAATATCCATTAAAGTCAAAATTGGATATCCGAAGAATCAAATGAAGATTTGAGCATGCAAAGCAAATAAGAAGAATACTTCTTATGATAATCAAAGAAGGATATTCTCCGTTTGTGGGTATGATAAGCCAAACAAAATACTCATCGCCCACACAAAAGGGCATTATGGATGGAAGAGCCTAGGGTATACCTTTGAAGACAAAAGGGAACTGTACATTAGAGCGACTCAAGCATCAAAGAAAGCTAATGCATCAAAGAAATGTGTATGATATAGGAATGAGGAACAAACTATTACATATGCCTGATATTGTTACATACCCGTGGTGTATTACCTAGTTGCTTCCAAAAGACGGGGTAGGTAAATGAATTTCATATTTTGACACCTAGAGAATGGTTGTGAATTCCTAACCAAGCTACCCTATTCCCAATATTAATAATAACATGTGATCTATGTGATAATTATTCCAATTCGGAATGGAATTGTTTGAACTATAAGGTAGATGAATGAACTATGATTCATACAATTAGAGGTCACTAATAAATAAATAATTTCTTACCCTAACTAAATGTTCTAGGCCAAAAGAGTATTCTTTGCTTATGTTCAGAGATCTAGGTTCACTATCTAGTTTCCAATTGTTGCACCCGCAACCCCTTCCCTAATTTTTTGAGAATTTAGGGCCCCTTCTTATATCTTGAGTTAACTTTTGACTTTATCTTTTCTTTTGGTTGTTCATATTTCCAAATTCTTTTAGAAGTTCATTCCCCATGGAAAATTGTATACTTAGAAATTTTTTGAGTTTTAATGTTTCAGAGCAGAATTAAAATTTGCGCCGAAATAGTCATAGCAAAAGTTGTTTTGGCACCGAAACAATCAGAGAAAAAGTCGTTTTGGTGCCGAAACAGTCAGAAGAAAATCCCGTTTTGCGCTGAAATGATAGGAGCAACATCAATTTTTTTCGCCAAAACAGTGGCTCACAATTTAGAAATTGTGCCAAAATGGTCGGAGCAGAATTCCATCTTGTGCCGATATGATAGATTCTGGAGCTAGTTTTCCTCCAAAAGGGTCGAGTCTGACTTGTTTTTTCCATCAAAGTGATCGGCATATACTTTGATCTTGCCTCGAAATATCTCAACACTTGAAGATTTTATTTTGCATTGCTATATATCAGGGTCCTTTTCATTTTCCCTCCGAAATGGTCACATCCAAAGCCTATTGTGGCCCGAAACTTTTCGAGGTAATATCTCATTTAGCCCTGAAAAGGGAGGCTTGACGTAAACTTTTACCTTTTTTTATTTATTTCGGCATGATAATGGTTTTGTGATAGGGGTGGATATTATTATGATTGCCGAATGTTTCGGTGCGAAACATGCAATTTTCCTGAAATGTATCAAGGCATAACCTAATTCATCACTGATATAAAGTGCCTGAAGTGATATTTTCAAGTTATAAGTCATTATTTTGAATGAAAACAACGTTGTTTGCGTGAGTCATGTGAAAAGCACCGAAGATTGCCACTAGCTGTTGACTTACAACTTAGGGTTTAAGATTACATTTAAAGGAAAGGTAAACCATTCTACTTCATTGTTGTAACCATGAAGAGCGTTTGCTCGCTCATGCCACTTGGGAGAATGATTCTGCCACCTCGATCGCCAACTCGGAAGCAAGTGCGCTATCTTTCCAAGTAGGTGGTCATTTTTTTTACTTGGTATCTTTTCCATTTGGCTAAATTTGATTAGGTACCCACGGTTTAGGTTAGAGACATTTTTTGTGCCCTAGTTTTGCAACTGCAAACCATTTAAAACTCACCCTTTTCCTTTCAAAAAGAAGTTGTAGACCGTAGCTTGCCTTTTTGTTCTACATGTTGAATGATTGATCGCGGATAGGTTTGGTTTTGAGGGAAACATTTGAACCCTAACCAGTCGGAGTACCCATCAAGATGTCGGTGTGCCCTCTTTCAGTACTTTTTCAAATTGACTTAGGAGCATAGATTCGAACAAAGTGGTTTCCTAGAGTTAGTTTTGAGTATACGTTTTGAAACCTAAACCTTAACGAGTGCATCTTTTGTAGTTGTGGTTTCACAAAATGGGATTGAAACCCTAAGATCATTGAACTTTTGTGGAGAGAACTATTGAAACCTGACATGTAACTCTAACAATCACCAAAGGAGGTGTTGATCAACCAATTTGATTTCTATTCAAAATGGTCAATTAGTTGATAAAAATGCCTAATCTGAGTATTTGTTTTCAACATGTTTTCATAATAGTATGTTTTCCAAATTTACATTTTCTTCGGAAGTAGTTGCATTGGAAACAATTTTATGAATAGTTGGTAGAATAAACATTGAGGATTATGTATGGTTTCATTTGGTGAATTTGAGAAAAATTGAAAATGTTCCATGAATAAATATTGTACTTACTATTTTGGTATGAGGCCTTCATGTTAGCATTTTCCTTAAATCTATTTGGTTATGCTATAAAAATATATACCATGTCAATATTTGATACTTCTCTTATGTTGAGGGACTCAAATATGTCTAAAAGGATTTCTAAGTTCAAAGTCAAAGTGGTGGAATTAGATTCAGACATCGAGGTGGTCCCGTAATCCACCATGGAAACTCAGTTTGAGGACACAAAGGTTGTCACTGGAATAAACAATGAATATAAATGGAGAGAAATATATCAACTTATAAGGGATCAAAATATGCCAGATGCAACAATAGAGGAGATCGTGATATATCAAAATATAAAGAAGTCTAGTCTCCACAAATCTGCTACGTGAACAAAGTTGTTTCCATGCTATCAAGTGATCGACTGGATCCTGCCACATGTAGATGAAAAATTCAAGATCATCTCGGGAGCTAATGGAAATGGAATTTCTTCATTCCAACCTGCACATATAATCAAAGCATATAAGTTACCAGCTCCCAAAGAATTCCTAACAGATGATTGGGTTGAGTGTGTAAAAATAGATCACTCAGAATATGCAAAGAAAATGCTACTCCCAAGTAAACAATTGAGGCAGAGGGATAGTGGGGAGCATGAGACAAAATATGAAAACTCCATTTGGGATTGTTTCAATGCTTCTATGCAGGATCTATGGAAAAACAACTACAAACAATTACAAACTTAGCTGGATTCCACTGATCTACCATGTCACCACACACGGTACCATCTTCAATTGGGAAAATATCATCTCAGATGATATGGCTCAGGCTATATCATAAGCTCAGGAAGGATTGAATCAAAACAAAGTTGAGTTAGTTGATGTACTTGATTAACTACATCCTCATCAGAAATTCTTTCCATAAGATAGGATGCTATTGGGTTCCAGAGGAGGATCCAATCTATGTGGCATATCAGATCATGTGGGCACATATACATGCTAGCTTTTACAGGTTAATTTGCGAAGAATTTATAATACCTCTTTATCGATTGATTTTCAATGAAGAATCAAACTGCATGTCAAATGAAGCATTAGAAGTTATCAGTGAATATAGAGATTATTACTTTACTCCGAAGGCACATATCTCTGAATGTATGGAGGCACAAAGAGCTCTTCTTTGATGCCCAGGTCTACTACAAACTATGTTATTTTGAAGGAGGCAGTAAGAAAAGTGTTTGTAAATGGAGTTGGACACTTTTTGAATGAGAATAAAAAAAGCATCATATCCTCCACTTATGTTCACCATTGGAGCCTACAAGTTTACGAAATTCAAAGGAGCTGGAAATTTTGTAAAAGCGTTGGAGGCTTATCACTTTGGAGAAAACATATTCATTAGAAATGATAGTCTACAAAAGGTATCTAAACATTGTGCATAATGCATAATCAACTTTGAATATTCTGATCACTTCTTGAAAGATGAATAAATATACAGGTTAGAGAAGAACATGGTAGATTTCAATAAAAGGTTTGGCATGAAAATAGAGGCAAGCTCAAGCCAAACAAAAGAAGCCTTGAAAGTGTGAGGAACCTGCAACAATTAATTGATAAAATGCACGATATATTAGAACACATAATATTTTTATTGATCTCAGGCCACTTCAAGGGGGAAACCTCCTTTGAGCAAGCTCAATACAAATAACTTCTTTGTGCCTTCATTGGACTCAATACGTACTTATATACTAATTCTATGCCTAAATGCTATGGATCAATACCATGGAACATATAATACTATGGGAAGACTTACAAAGCACATGCATCCAATACTATGGATCAATACCATGGAACATATAATACTATGGGCTAATACAAACTATGGATCAAAACCATGGAACATATAATACTACGGGACGACTTAAAAAGCACATGCGTCCAACAACAATATACTAACAAAGTAAAGAGAAGGGTTGAAACGAGTTCCTAACATCCCCTCTCCCTTAGAAAAAGCTTTGTCCTCAAAGCTTAAAATGTGGAAATTGATGCTGAATCTGAAGGAGTCGTTCCCATGTAGCATCCTCTGGTTGCATTCCATGCCATTGAATTAATACCTCTGTGATAGATCAAGAGAGAATTTGACATCCTTTGAGTTTCAGGGAGGATTGCTTGGAAGGCTGTAGATGAAGAAAAACCATATCACTTGCTTGAAAAGTGTGCTAAGAACGGTGTTGATTGGCTTGTTGTTTCATTCGAATTCTTGCCATGTGAAGATTGTCCTGCAAAATGTGAAGAATCTGATCGTGGTTTCGAAGAACCGTTTCAATTTCCTGAACTGGTGAACTACTGAGGGTGTATGGAAGAAGAAATGGTGTTTCCTGACCATAGATTGCTTCATATGGAGTCATTTTAGATGCAATATTGTACCACCATTCAGCAAGAGGGAGCCACTTCGCCCACTAAGCTTGTTGTTTGGAGGTGAAGCAACGAAGATACATTTCCAAACATTTATTGGTAATTTCAGTCAGACCATCTGTGTGTGGGTGAGCCCTGAACTCATCTTTAGTTTGGTGCTAGTGTGGTGAAATAGTTCTGTCCAAAAATTACTGGTGAAAGTTGCATCACGAGCTGAGACAATGGAAGAAGGGGTTTCATGAGGATGGAAGAGATGGTCTAGGGAACATAATTGATTATATTTGTAGAGGCAAGCAACCACAACAAAAATCACTGTCTTCCCTCTAGATTTAGGGAGCCCTTCAATGAATTCCATATAAATATCTATCCAAATCCGGGTAAGGATGGGAAAGGGTTCGAGCAATCCCGTAAGAAGATGGAAAGTATCACATTCAACCACCATCTGTTGAATTGTCCTTTTCATTCCTTGCCAAAAGAATTTACGATGTGCCCGCTCATACGTTTTGAGGAACCCAGAGTGCCCTGCAGATGGCGAAGCATGGAGTTCATAGAAGACAACCTATTGAAGATATGTGCATTAGGGAAGCACGAGATGACCCTTGTATCTTAGGGAAGTACCATCCCAAGAGTAATGCGGTATAGTAGAAGGGTTGTTCACCAACCATTGGATGAGTTGAGATAACGGGGAGTCATTGACATAGCCATGTTGAATAGATTGCAACCAATGTAGAACATGCATAGAAATAGATGAAAGAGAAACTTGGTCATCAAATGTGAGAGAAAGAGCATCTGCCACCAAATTGTCCTTACCCTTCTTGTAAGTGATCACATAGGCATAACCCATGAGTTTTCTAACCCATTTCAGTTGTGCTGGGGAGGAGACCCGTTGTTCCAAGAATTATTTCAGACTCTGGTGATCAGTCTTGATGTAGAAATAATTCCCTAATAGGTATGGCCTCCACTTTTGTACTGCATGCAAAATAGCCATCATTTCCTTCTCAGAAGTAGAGGTGGCTAAATTCTTACCGGAAAGGTCTCTTGAAGGTGGCAATCCCACTGGTTCAACAAAGACACCTACATATCTATAAAAAACGTGTTGTAGATCCAAAGGAGTAGTGGATATCGTTGATGGGTGCATCTCAATGGAATGGAGCTGAGCGATGACACCATGTGAATTATTCTTAAGGAAATTTTCTAGGCGATGTGAGCTGATGATGCGGAGAGACCCTGGTTGTAAGCCCGTAAATGCGTGTTTTTTTTCCCATTGACTGAAAACTGCATCCAAATTTCAACAAAATCCCATAAGATGGGGCCAAGTGTGCATAACCATTGAGCACCCAAAACCACATCACATCCGCCTAAGGCCAAGGCAAACATGTCAAAGCACAGGGTATAATATTCCATAGAAATACACACATTGCGACACTTCCCCTTGCAAGGTAAGGTGCCCCCATTGGCAATCATGAATTCAAAGTTGGAGCAAGGATGGATAAAACAATCATCCTGTTTGGTGATCTGAGGCTCAATGAAGTTATAAGTGCTACTAGAATCAATGAGTATTGTAAGAGGGAGCTTCTTGAAGTAACCCTTGACCTACATTGTTTGTGGGGTGGTAACTCCGGCTAAATCATGGAGAGATATCTCTGGGTGGTTGTCCTGATACGGAGGGTCAATAGGCGGCTGCTGAATGTTGACCTAATCATCTAGTGTATATGGAGCTTCTTCACCAAGTTCAGAGGTAGGTGGAGAATCCACATCTAAGAGATAGAGATTTTTCTCAACACATCTATGTCTTCGAGTGAATTTCTCATCACAATTATAACAAATCCCTTTTTCTCTACGTGCTCGCATCTCTGCTTCATACAAATGATTGATAGGAGTTGGTCGAGGCTCTGGCATGATGGGAGGTCGTTGGGAAACCATATTTATGAATGGAACAAAAGTGGATTTGGAGCGTTGTTGGGCTGTGATCTTATCCTCTGCCAACTTATCCAACCTTAGGACTTCCATCATTGTGTTGGGACATAACATTTTAACCTCTGAGCGGATTTCATCCTTGAGACCACTGATAAAACAACTCCTGTAGAATTCACTAGACAATCCTTCTTTGTGATTGGACAGTTTCTCAAATTCTGTCTGATACTCTCTCACAGTACTAATTTAGTGAAGTTTAGTGAGTGCTCCTGTGAAGTCATCAAAAGCACTAGGACCAAATCGTTACAAAAGGAGTTGGCAAAAATCTGTCCAGTTTGACTCGTCATGAGCTTTGATGTACCAATAGTACCATTGAAGGGCTTCCTGTTCCAAATGAAAGGATGCAAGTGGAACTTTGTGGACATCAAAAGTATTATGCAGACTGAAATATTGTTCTTCCCGGTATATCCATCCAGTCAGATCATGACCATTGAAGCGAGGAAAATCAAGCTTTGGTCCACGAAAATTGCTGGAAGAAGAGAACCCAGTGTCTGCAAAAGATTTTGGCTGTCGTTTATTGTTCATGGATGAATGTTGAATATGGAGGATGATAATTTTTTCATTCAGATCTTGGAGTTTGGTTTTGAGGGCTACAAGTTCTTCATCCATGATTTGTGCTCCTGCGCGGTTGAAAACCATAACTAAGAGTTTTTTTTTTTTTTTTTGAATGGGTAGAAAAACAAAAACAGAAACTGTTTTAGTAAAGGAAAATTTGGATTTGGGAAAAAATCTGATGGGTAATTGGGGTTTGACTAGGTTTTGGACTCTTTTGAATGGACAGGGAAGCAAAAAAGGAGGATTTTAGAAGCGGGGTGAAGGAATGGAAAAATTGGTCAGAGAGGGACAAAGAAACAAAAATAGGAAATGAACACATTGGAAAAATTTGAAGGCAATTTGGTGAAAGTCGAAGAAGTTATGGCAAACCCTAAAAGTAGACAAATGTGAGATTTATGGATTTGGGAAGTGGAATTTGGGATAGGGTCCTCAGGAATGAAATATGCAGAATGGGATTGGAGGGGTGTCAGTGAAGTTTCAAGGGAAACTGAGTTAAAAAAAATGAGATATGGAGAAAAAACATAATTTTATACTTTTCGAAATGGATTTGCAACTGCGCGGAAGTGATCAGAAACAGTTATGGACAGATGTAATTTGCGATTTATCAGTTGGCAATATATGTGGACCCCAGGTATGCGCAACATCCTGAAGGAACATGGGATTCAATCGGACACCAATGTTGTCTAACGGCTTGCGTATTGGGGCAATACCCCTCACTCCACGGCTCAGGTAAAACTGATAACCACTTTGCCACAAATGACAGCTCTTGGTTTACCTCACGGGTGGGAACTAGTCAATCAGGTAGGGGTCATTTCCCTTTTCACTGAAAGGTCCTCTCAATGGGCCAACTACTTTGGGGTTCCTGTGGTACTCCTCACAATGAGTTTTAGGGATTATTCCCAAGTACTTCCCACAGTTAAGCAGATAGGGATTATGCTCGGATCCGAACCTGCAATTGATAGGAACAAATACAGATGCAAATTTTTTTTTTGGCATAAATTCCACCCAACGAGCCCAAGAAAGTGCTCTGATACCAGATGTAAGGAACCTACAACAATTAATTGATAAAATGCACGATATATTAGAACACAATATTTTTATTGATCGCGGGCCACTTCGAGGGCGCAACCTCCTTTGAGAAAACTCAATACGAATAACTTCTCCATGCCTTCATTGGCCTCAATACGTACTTATATACTAAGTCTATGCACCAATACTATGGATCAATACCATGGAACATATAATACTACGGGACGACTTACAAAACATATGCGTCCAATACTATGGATCAATACCATGGAACATATAATACTTGGGCTAATACAAACTATGGATCAAAACAATGGAACATATAATACTATGAGACGACTTACAAAGCATATGTTTCCAACAACAATATACTAACAAAGTAAAGAGAAGGGTTGACGCGGGTTCCTAATAGAAAGAAGCAGTGCAAAGAAAAGCTAATGAGGAGGCTCTAACAATAGTAAATGCAAAGAAGTCGCAGGAAGAAGAGTTAACAAAAAAGTTGTAAAAGGAGAATATAGCTAAGGAGAAAGGAGAAATTATACAAAAGGAAAAAGAAGCTTAGGAAGCAAGAAGCAAAGAATATCAGGAAAAGGAAAACAAAGTAGCTTCCGAGCAAGAGGAAAAAAGATTACAAGATGAAGCTAAAAAGAAAGAAGAAAATGAATAAAGGATCAATAAAGATGTGGAAGATAGAAAGCATCATGAAGAGAGTTAGGATCAATAAATATGGACATAGAAAACCCCACTGAACATAATACATAATTACCTCTTACTGGAGGTGATATCCCATCAGGGATAATTTTAAGGACCCATACTTATTTAAAAGTGTATAAACCTTAGCGAATTTTACCAATTCTTAAAATGTCAACTATAAAATATTTGGCAATATTTTTCTAAAATTATTTCAATTTCCAAGGATTTCCAAGGATTTTATATAGTTTACATAATAATTTGGTGATTTTTAGAGTGAAAAAAGCTTACCCCATCAAAATTAGGCGAAATGGGGCTTCAAAAAATGCAAATTGGCGAATATTTTTTTGGAAAAAAACATTGAAAAATAGCCCATGGGCTAAATTTCGTCCCTAAAATTATCCTTGTCTCCCATTAGTTGAGCTCGGGCTCACCCCTTTCACACCTTCAAAACAACATTCAATATCTAAACTTGAGACTATCATCTTTGATCCCAAAAGGAAGACCATTCTAAGAAGTTCAAAGAAGAGATTGAATATTTCCATGCAGTCGGATATCATAACTATGCAGGAGAGTACAATAGTGGAAGGCACTAATAAAGATCCAAAATTCACAGCTTTAGGGAATGTTGCAACAACACAAGCAAACGCGGATAACATAGACAAGTTAATAGAAGATATAGAAAGAATCAAGGCCAAAATGATCAATCTTAAAGATAATTTGGTAAAAGATCGGAGTGATGGAATAGAGGTGAAAATATAGTGGGACGCCCTAGAATCAGAAAAGGAGAAAGTCTTGCGAGACTTTCAAAGTCTTGAGGATGAAAAGGATTCATTGAATGTTCAACTAGTCATTATGGAGGGTGAAATAATTGATTTCCAGACTCGAATAAGTGAGCTATAAGACAAGGACACTCAACTAGATAAACGAGTCGAGTCACTCATCATAGAACAAGGCATTTTGTAGGTTCAAATAAAATAATTGAATAAAGAAAAGGAATCCTTGGTAGAACAACTCAAAACTACTCAAGCTCATAAACAAGATATGACACCATTTTATGAGCATGCTTGTGAATTGTAGGAACAATTGTTTCACTCTCAAGGATTGCTTACTGAGCAAATTTATGAGTTAAAGGAAATAATCACTATATTAAGGAAGATTTCCGCAAAAGCTTCAACTGTAAAACATAAATTAACAGGAATTTATGACAAAATGTAGAATCTAATTGCTTGGAAAGGAAAATCCTAGGATATCCCTGCACATTTTCCAAAAAGAGCAATTGCTAAGTTAAAATTAGACATAGCTCTCTTAGAAAGTTGCCTGAAGTTAGAAAAGAAAATACAAAATGAGGTGCATAGGTCAATCTCAAAGTGTGAAGATATTTATCAGATCCTCTACAAAGCATTCGAGAGATGTCATCTTCAGCCCCCCAAAGCCATTAATGAGTTGATGCCAAAAGAAGAACGTGTAGTAGATTTGAGGAATACTTTGGATGAAGATGTTGCTTATATAAGAAAGTTGGGATCACTCGCTGCAAAAGATCTTCAACAACATATTGAACAAGCTACTTTAAACACTTTTTTTTAAGGCGAGGGTCATAAGGCCGCAACCAAGGTGTTAATTGATATGGTGAAGGAGTTAGCTACACGTGAAATAGATTTGAAGTTATTGGAGCCCCAACAACTAAACCTAATATCTTATGAGAGCGATCTCTCGGATAATTACATTCAAAGTCAAGAGAATATACCATCCAATTGATGTAATTTTGTAATTTTATTTAACTATTTTTTAGTGCAACCACAAAAGACAAAACTGCAGGAAACCAAGAGTTGAGATGGAATATGAAGTGATAAGTCACATCAGGACAAATTTTGTAAAGATAAATAGGTAGAATAGAATAGAGAGGGGGATTTTGGTTGGTGCAATAGTGAACTGGTACCATTTTGTAAGAGAATTAATTTTCTTCTAATGAGAAAAAGCTATTTTTCTGGGTGAAGGCTTACATAGATGATTGCATGGAACTACATGAATGAATGTGCAGAATTACTTCTTAGTTTTGTTCATTTATACATTGTAAGATCTTTTCTATTCTATTGGATTAGTCTAATGGTATGTGAATGATGTTATTGTTTATGATTATTAAATGCAATTTTCTATGTAACAATGAGTAATTAATGAATCAATGTTATACCAAAGCTATGTTTGCGTAAATTTTTTAATGCGATTGTGAATGATTTTCTTTCAATAGCTAACTGTTGAAGTTGTGATAAATAATCTCAGACATTACTCATACTTTAATTTTTCTCCTTACAAGGATATATTAGAAATTAGAATAGATAGTTTAAAGTTATGTGTTTTGATAGAGTAGTTTTAGCTAATTGGTAAGGTAGGGGTGGTAAGACGAGAGGTAAGAACCTGCACATCACTTGTGAGGCTTCTGCCTATCAGTCAAACTTATCTTAGATAGGATAATTCACAATTAGAATTAGGGCATGTATAAACTTTGCATGTATAAATAATAACATTTAAATGGTGGATCGGGCCGTAACCGATAAACTAAAACTAAAGCACATCCCAAGGTAGTTGGACCGTAAGCTGTATGAATCCCCCATTCCAAACAATGAATAGTCTAGTTGGGACTTTTCATTGGGAAGAATACATACTGTCTATGTAAGGATTTTTCCAGGCATCAACACCTTTATGACGTAAGTTCATATAGTTTCCTCTAGGTCCCATGGGTCATGTAGCACCCCAAGAAAGCACACATGCCCTACATAGAAAATGTATAGCATATGAGTGAGATATATCCATCATTTTGAGAATTAACATACCAAGGTTAGTTCTCAATACCCATGGCATGGAGTAGGGATAAAAGGAGAGGCACTAAGGCATAACATATATTTCTATGGGGCTCACATGCCATGTTTCATCGCTTGGGGCATCACACATACCCTTAATACATAATCTTTGGATTATGAGTTTGATATGGTGGTGATTTCAAGGTTTAAAAGACTTGATATGTTTCTTGGGGATAAGGGCATAGTTTGGTGCAAAAACCTAGGTTCCAATCCATGGAATCTATCTCTAACCCTTACATGTAATGTGTGGGGCCTTACACCACAACATAAGCCATGCAGAGGCAATCTTTGGCATGTGAGTAGGATGTGGTGTCACATTTGAAGGTTTATTACATCAAGGATGGTCCTCATGACCCAAGTTGTGGTCCATGGTGAAGTTATAGATTTTTAGTCCATAACATGTGGATTTTGGGTTCTACATAGGCCATCCATGAAGGCCTAGTCCATATTTTCCCTATTACATGCATATGGTGGCCATTTTTAGGTTTTTTTGCATCATGGGTGCTTCTTGGTCACTAATCAATGGTTTTATACCAAAACCCCATGTTGTTGGGATAAAACATTTGTCTATGTTGAGCGGATTAATTGTCTAATTAAATAAACAACTGAAACTCCCAAAACATAAATTGTCAACTCGAGGAAGACTTTTATTTCAAAGCTATCATGCAAGATCTATGCAAACACAATTTCTACCTGACACTGTTGATCTATTGGTATGAAATCGAAATTCATTGTAAACTAAATCACACCTTCTTGAAAAGAAATCAAACCTCAAACCTATTCATAAAACCACACTGTAAATCAAATCATTCTTAAAAAAAAATCAACTCTTATGAAGCAAGATCTAATTACATAAATATAAAAGAAGTGCTATGTTGGCCAATGATCTATCAAAATGAATTAACAGGGAAAAAACAATGATAAATCTAACAATGAATGAAAGCATGAACTAAATAATAAACAGATCTACACAATAACACACTTACAATCAACACTATAAACATCTACTCAGGGAAGAGGGCCCTTCCTCCACTGAGCAGAGCTGGATCTCCACAATGAAAGTCTACAACTCTAGAATTAATAAACTGGCAGCATGTATTATCAGAATGAAATTATTACAACATAGTCTGAATCAAATTCTATAGCATAACATTGCTTGCTCTCCTCTTCTCCCCTTCTCTATGAGATTGATTACATATTTATACATAAAAATACTTCATGAGGATGAGGAATTGAATTCCCAACTTGGAATTTGTTTTAACAAAATTGCTAATTTGAAAACCAGCCGTAACTGCAAATCTAGGAATTACATGTTTAGAGAACCAGTCGTATCTCTCAAATCATGGCTGTTTTGGGCGGTTTCCTCATGCTACGAGTAGTTGAGGTCGTTCTGCACAAAACCCATGTCCTATATTTTCGCGATTCTTCTTCATCTGCTAGAAAATCGTGACACAAAACAATGTGTTCTTATTTGGCACACATTTTTGGTTGGAACCGTCTGATCATGAGCTGGAGGCTGCCATGTTGGACTTAGGCATGAATTGAAATTACAAATCCACATAATCAATCCTAAGAAGGAAACCATGTTGTGAATATATCCATGTGGATGTGTGCTAGCATGCCAAGTTTGGACGATTGAACCATGAGTGCTACTGCTGTTAATATGAAAAATCACTCCACAAACCATCATCAGTAAAATTATGCATAATAGTCTTTAATTCATAAAAAATAAAGGAAAATAATCATTATTAACCACTAAAGCATCAATGGAAGTAATATGGTATTTACGGGCAGTTACATCAAATGGAATGAATTGTAGGTGATGATGAAGGCCATTTTGTTCGAAAACTGTGCATTGGAGTGAGCTGAAACTTACCAAAGTTGTTCTTCATGATGTTATGCATTCTCTATCCAAGTTTCATGAAGATCCAGTTTACCAATTGCAAGATATGCTCACTTCAATTTCTGCACTTTTGTAGACAAATATGAATAAAGATGTGATCTTGAATTTAAGTTGTCATTATTACCCTGATATATGAGATCCCCTAGAATGCATCTTATTCTCCCCCAGACTGAGGATACATCATGTCCTCATGTTGACTTGGAAAGAAATAAGTTTTGTTGCTGCAATCCTAGCAATCTTGGGCATAACTGCTCATCGAAGTAATGGGATAACATGTTTTCTCTTTTAATGTTTCCATCATGATAGGGAATTTCACACCAAAACAAAATTGATTCCAAACTTGTCCATTGTATTGAGAAATGACAGACCAATCAGAAAATTCAAAACCCCAATCCACTTCCAAAAGATAAAGCACAACCTTAGCATTAATATTTGAAACAAATAAAAGTAGCAACATTATTATGCCCATCATAGCAACTTCTTTCTTCCCTGTTTCTCCATCATGTAGGCTGCCATTACTATGCCAATCACAATTGAAGCTATCCCAAGAGAACTTGCTGCAACATCAGAGGGTAGGCCCTCATTCCAAAATACTGATGTTGAGTAATACCCAACTATTTTTTTTCCTGGAAAAAAAGCGTAATTTCATTTCATCATAAAGAGTACAAAATTACATTGATCATCTTCACTCTATGAGAGTGTCTTTTCTGTCAAAAAGATTCCTGTCTATGAACAGTAAACTGATAATACCATGATGTTCTCAACACAATGTGAGCATTAACATCTGTTTACAAAAATTTAACTTGTAGACCTAGTCTTTGGCCAGTAGAGAAAAACAGTTATAAAAATAGTACATATTAGAAAGACCACTAAGCTCCATCACGGACTGATGTCATAATAGCATATGAAATATACCGATACACCCGTTTAACACAAGAAAACAACAGGTTCAAACTTCTTCACTTCTAGGATAACCATCAAAAAACAACAGCATAGATGTAGTTTCAGATCCTCATTCTATAAACGGTTGATGGTAGTAATCCTTGACCACACCATCCAAAAATTCTCTATTTTTCCAAGTCCCCATCACCAGCAACAACCCCTCTTTCGATGCCCTGTCTGCTTCTGCGTTATTATCCCGAAAGATATGCTTGCATGTAAAGGTATCAAAAGTATAAGTGGCATTCCGGACTTGAGTCAGAATGTATGATAATCGTCGATTGAGGCAGAGCTGTGTTCTAGAAACCCACTTGATCACATTAAGAGAGTCTCCGTATACCATTATGTTTCTGATTCTCTTTTCAATTGCAAAAAATATAAGGTATATAAGGATTAAGATCTCTGCCCAGTTGTTGTTCCCTTCCCCAAAGCCCAATGACATCACAAAATGATGTTCAAGTGAAAGAAAAAGTATTGCCTCTCCCCCACAGAGGTCATTCTGACAAGCTCCATCAAAGAAGCCCCACGATTGGGAGCGATCAATATCTATAGGCTGAATATCCCTGGCAAGAGTAGGATGAGAGATTCATTTGCATGATAAAAAAATCCCATAGCTCTTAACAGCCGTGAGAGCCGGTATACCAACAATCTCAGAAAACAACCTATTGTTTCGGGCAAGCCATACCCCCCAGGAAACAATCAATAGAAGAGCTGTGAATGATGAAAATAATGGATTTTGATTGCATTGTCTCCATGCATTTGTCAACAATGTCCCAATCCAACGGAACTGAACTTTAAGGATTTTTGATACCAAAGACCAAACAGTAGAGATAAATGGGAAAAAAGGAACAAGTGACCCACATTCTCCTCCTCCCAATAGCATAGGTAACACCAACCTAGACCCTGCTTATTGCGCCTTTGAAGAAAATCCCAGGTCAGAACCCTGTTCACTAGCAGACACCACATAAAAATACGAGTCTTATGTGGACAATGTAGTTTCCACTGCGACTTCCACCACCATTCTGGTTCCCGGGGCATTTGATCCGCATTGATCCATAGATAACCCCCTTTAGGAGTATAATTGCCCGAAGGATCACCGTCCCAAACCAGCTCATCTTCCTGCTCACCCAAATAAACATGACCCATACTGAGAGCACGTAGAAATTGACCTAGCTCCACCTCCTCTTCACCCTCAATCCCGAAAATGTTTGCTGGCTTCCATGTAGGACTCCCCATCAAAAGAATCCCCATATCGGCAAGTTGATATAGGAAATTGTAGCCCCGCTAACCTAAGGCCTCGACAGTCCCCTCCATCATAAGATGTTGCACTTCATATCCCGCCCTATCCGAACCTTCTATCCATTACCAACATCCCAAACCAAGTTATGTTCAATGACATGAAAGGATGACACAACAGCCTTCCATATGCATGAGCCACCAGCATGTGATTTCACAAGATTTCGGATCCAATTTTCAATAGTATCCGGATCTATATACTTTTGGATCATAACCCGTGCCGAGAACCCACCATATTTAATCATCCTCCAACCACATTTTGCTGCCAATGCTTTTGAGAAGTGAAAAATATTCTTCAATCCCCAACCACCTAAAGCTTTTGGGGCTGTAATGCGTTCCCATTTTACCCAAGGAGTGACATAGGCATCCTCCTTTCCACTACACAAAAACCGGAAACATATCCTCCTAGCTTGATCCAGGATGCCTCAAGGAATCCAAGCCAAGGACATCCAGTAAACCGGAATAGCCTCTAGCACTGATTTTACTAGGACCATCTACCAGCCCTAGATAGCCACTTAAAGCTCCAACTTCTCAGTCTTTTTTCCAACTTTTCAATCAACCACACCCAATACTGTTTCTTGTAATCATTAGGTTTCAAATTAAAACCCAAGTACTTTATTCCGTCCAAAAGGGTAAGAAGAGTGAAAGGAAAAAGCTCAGTGTAAGTATTCAGCTCCTCCTCACTTAACAGAGAAGCAGTCAATGTAGACTTACCAACATTAATATCCATCCCAGTTGCATGAGAGAATAGGTCCAATATTTCCTTCAATTTGTTCCCTTCCCTACGAGTGCCCGAGCAAAAAATGAGAATGTCGTCCACAAATAACAGATGGGTAATGTGTAATCCTGGTGCCACCTAGATTCCTTCAAAGAGACCAACCCGTCGAGATTCCTTGATAGATCGGATTAAACCTTCGACCACTAACAAAAATAAAAGGGGAGATAACGGGAAGCCTTGTCACAGCTTACGGCCAGAATGAAAAAAAGGTGTAGCAACGCCATTAATAAGAACCGAGAAAGAGATCGTAGTAATGCAGCTCATAATCCATCTGATAAAACCAATGTCAAATCCCAGATGAGAAGTAATAGTCGAATATATAACCAGCTGACTTTATCATATGCTTTTGAAAGATCAATTTTTAGAACCACCCCCTTCATCTTTCTGGTTTTAATACAATGCAATCCCTCCTATGCAATACCAATAGCTTCATGAATATGACGACCTTCAAGAAACCCAAATTGTTCTTCCGAAATATGAGTGGAGAGAATAGATTTGAGTTTGCGAGCAATAATTTTGGTGACAATCTTATAGACACAGTTGCAAAGAGAGATAGGCCTGAAATCATTAAGAGATCCAGGTGTGTCCACTTTGGGAATAAGGGCAATAAAAGTTGAGTTGATGATAGCTAGAATCCTGCCTTCCCCCCTTGTATCTTCAACCAATTGCAAGAGATCATCACCAATAATGTCAAAGAGACCTAAAAAAAATTCAATGGTCCAACCGTTCGGCTCAGGGCTTTTTTCCTTCTAAAAACTGCTGAGAACCTCTTTCAATTCTTCAACCGTTATGACTTCCATCGGCATCCTATTATCCTCCTCCTCTACAAACCTTGGAAATAGCTGTACCACCCTTAGAAATTCTTCAATATTAATTCTATCATTAGCCTTAAAAAGGTCATGAAAATGTTGAACCCCCACTCCAGCCATCCCCTCAAAGGTAGAGTGTGGAGTGCCTTCCAAGTCTGCAAGGCTCCAAATAGTATTAGAAGATCTCCTTCCTTTAGCATAAGCATGAAAAAATTTCGAGTTTTCATCCCCACTTTCCAGCCAAATAGCCCTACTCTTCAGTCTCCAAGTCTCCTCCTTTTCCAAAAGAATCAGATTCCTACGTTCTTCCAAAAGTACAAGTGATTCCTTCGAAGCCTGTGATAAGTATCCACCCCCGGGACACATCGAATTGGAAGCAATTTCATCTTCGATCAACTTTAGTCCCCTCTCATCCCTAATTCTTTTATCAACAGCCCATTGTTTGATCGGTCCCTTGAGGGGTTTAATGTTCTCTGCAAACTGAAAATTTGCCGAGGAGTTGTTACCAAGCTGATAAGGAGTCCATAAAGAAAGAAAAAGGTCTGTAAAAGAGGGGTCCTTCAACCAAATCTTGTTAAAATTCATGGGAGCAGGAGGATTGTTAGGGCCTTCCTTCAACTCAAGAAATATAGGTTCATGGTATGAGCAACCCCTTGAACCAATCCACTACCTAATGTAAAAATATGACTCCACTAACTGCTCAGCAAGCAATAAATGATCCAAATGCTTCGCCACCCTATCCTCTCCCACCCTTTTGTTCCTCCAGGATGGTTTTAAGCACACAAGTTCAACATCAACCCAATTGCCTTCAATTAGTTTTCTAATGAAAAAATCAGTTAAAGAATCCACTTGTGCACGTGGACCCCAAACCTCAGCTTGTCCCAGAGAGAAATTAAGCCCCCCCCCCCCCGAATCACCAAATCACCCTTAATCACATCCTTGGCCAGTAACGACTCCCAGAAAGGAATCCTATTACAGTAAGGCCCATAGATGTTAACAAAATTAAAATCTCTATCAAAATCCAAAGAATGACAAGACATACCCAGTACAGATTCCATCCCCCATAGGGTGGAAACTCCAATCTTCGCCTCCCGTCGTCCCACAGCCAAACCCCCAGAGTGTCCCCTAGCATCTGAAGCCTCAAAACACCAGCCCGGGAACCAAGCCTTCAACCTTCCTAGATCTTCATCACCCCCACACATCGTTTCCTGTAACATCAAAATATCCGGATGCTCCTTTTCCATCATCAAACGCAACGCTGATCTTTTGGAGGGACTAGCAAGACCCCGACAGTTATAAGACATGACCCTCATCGATACCCCTCCTGTTGGGCATGCACAACTCTAAGTGCCCGCTCAATAGATAATTGTTTCTCATCCCTAAGGTCTAAGCATGCTCGGGACTTAACATGTGATAAAAAGGACTTTCGGCCTTTGGCCTTAGCCACCCGAGGTTTGTCTTTCCCAATACCACTAGCTGAAAGCTTGGTCGTGGAGCGAAGAAAGTATCCTGACTCAGTAGAACCCGAAGGGAAAGGAGGCCGCAGTACTTCAGATAGTAAAATAGGGGGAGCCTTAGAGACGGTTTCAGAAGAATCCTCCAACAGGAGAGGTTCTGCATGAGGAAGCTTCAGAGGAATGCATGGGGAGATAATGGTGGTGGACAAAAATTGAGAGGAAATATGTAAGTTCTTAAGACCTTCCACCCAATCCAGAACAGGAAACGATAAGTTCTTAACAAAGAAATTAAAGGAAGGAGAAGTGTAGGGAGAAGTAATAGTACCCGCTGCCAGATCCAACGGTCGCAAAAGTGAATTCTGTAAAACACCAGTAGCCTCTTCCACAATGGTAGTGTGAGCAATATATTCCATGTCAACGAAAGATGACAAATCCAGAACTTCAGCATCCTCTCCCAATGGGACATTAACCCCCAATGTCACCAAAGGAGAACCTAAAGGGTCAGGAATAGTTTTCCCAAAAGTTGAATCCTCCAGTTCTGAACCACAATCTTCATTCAATAACCTCCGCTTCAAAGGAGTACCATTCCGAATTCTAGTAGGAAGAGGACATTCAATGTCTGGATGGCCATACTCATGACAACAACGACACCTATACGACACATTGTCATAATCGAGGGTTTGAGGAAAAATATATGGACCCCAACAGAGATCCATGCCATCAGCCAAGCCATCCCTAACATTAATGCTGACCAAAATTCTAGCAACCTTTTGAACCGATGAAGTGAGAAAAGAGAAATCCGCTTCTAAGTAGGTCCCCAACAGATTGCCAATCCTCTTGAAATGTTCCTCCACCCAGTAGTGTAATGGAATCTCTAGAAGGCGAACCCATAGCAAAATGGTTTCCATACACTCCCGGCTGGCATCGAAGAGGGGATTCCATGGTTCGAGAAGCAACAGAACATTAACCAAACTCCAATTCGAACCTAACACCCACTGAGCATGTTCATCCGAAGAGAAATGGAAGGCAAACCAACCCCCCGAGAGATCCACTACCCTCGGAACATAACCACAATGTCCCAACCAAGCCTTAGAAGCCCACTGAATGACTGTCTTGAGAGCCACCGACCTTGCATAAACCCTTCCGACCAGCACAGACTTTACCATCATTAAGATCTGTTGAAAGCCAATATCCTCCCCCAAAGAATAGTTAGGAGCCTTACCAGTGTTCTTCAGCCATTTCCTTCTCCCCTTGACGCGTGAACAAACCACCCCTTCAATCACATTCCCATCTCCCAGCACAGTTTTAACATGAGAAGTACCCAAAGGTGGACTGGGAAATCCACGCTATTCAGTGGAACCCAGATTACCTGCTAAGAACCCTCCCGATGAAGATGAAAAAGAGCCTCCTGCATCAAAAACCAGTGTCATCGAAGCAACTCCACCCACTCCAGGAATGGTCGCATGAGGACCCGAGGAAGAACCACCAGAGGAATTCAAATAATCTGGGACGCTTCCAAGAGCAGAGGGAGATACCACAGGCGAATAAAGAGGAGTACAGGTGCCCAAAAAAACCCAAATGTTGAACCCCCAGTCTTTCACCGTAAAAAATTCATCTATTTCTGACAGTTGCTGAAATATCGCTGATCTTCCCAGCAAAGAAGGTGAAACTGAGCCCTCCTCTGCAACATAACCTTGATAGAAAACAGGGTCCAAAGGCATGTACCGCACATCCCCTCTTCCACTAAATAAACCAACGCCATTTTCAACCCGAGGGCCGCCAGGTGGCGAAGTCCAAATATCACTATGCACCAAGTGATCGCTACCATAGTCGACTTTATCAACCAAATCCATGATAGTTTAAACAATATAAACCCTCAAGGCAAGGAAAGAGAGATAAAAAAAACAAGAAAACTTACCACCCAAGTAAAAAGTGCAAACCCATTTCACAAGAAACCTAGGCTCGAGAACCGTGCAGTCATCTTGACATTGATAGGGTTTCGGCGACCTTGCCGCATGCAGGGATCTTCTCCTAACCGCCTTCCATTGACCCAAAACCTAACCACCTCGCCCTCTCCATCACTACCATTCCAATCAGTAATACCCAACTATATTTACCAAAAAGCTGCTAAAATGTAAAAAATGTTGTAGATGAAGTTTGGGATGTATTGTAAAAGAATGGCAATGCTGATATCAAATAGAACAATACATGACATAACCATTTTTTTTCAAATTTTGAAATATGAAGAGTGATGGCGATATGTTTATAACCACAACGAATTTCATCCATTCTCATGGTTGAATGAAGGTTGCTAGAATGTGCTTTGATTATGCCCTTATTGTGGAGTGCTTTGTAACACTTCATAGTAACTCATAAATGTGACCAATGTATACATAAATGAATTACTGAAATGAAGCAAGCCTCATACCTTAATTGTGCGCAATACTTTTAACAGTCTCCTTGACTTATCCCTTTTGGTTAGTTGGTTCCTTCTTTTTCTCTACTATTGGTACATTCTCAAAAAGAAATGACAGTGATGATAACATGGTATTCAGTGGCTGTATTGAAGCTGCCACAAGTGGTACCATTGTTCAATGCTACTCAATTTTTTTTCCCCCAAACTGAAGATTTTACATGCCCTAATGTAAAAGAAGCACTGTTTATAGAACTGAAACTTGATAGATTTGTGGTGGCATCTTTTAACAGGAGCAAGAGCATAATTAATATAAACATACCTCCTTCAAGATTGCAAGCAATAGCAAAAACAAATAGTGTCCAAGTAATGATGTATTCATCCATGGTCACAACAATACAAAGAAGTGTCCAAGATCATCATTTGGAATGCCATAGTTGACCCATTATACATTGTTCTTGTAGGGGTTGTGAATCGGTTATCCCATCCTATGGTTTTCAATCCCTACTAGTTCAAACTTAGTGGGAAACAAAGCCAAATAATGCCAAACATTGTTCAAACGTTTCCATAGACTTCCTTCTAAGACTATAGTAGCATTCTGAATATACAGTGGATATTTTGGAACCCATTCTATCCATTATGTGTTGAAGATGCACATTGTTATTTCCTGTATCTGATGCTCTTGGTTGCACTTTTTCTTATGAAAACTTCTGGAACTTTTGTCACAAGAACCCCCATATACAATAATGAATGAGAAGCTAATTAATGATTTTTTATTTTTATTTTTCAAACACCAAGAGAGTTGCATACTTGCTGAAGATGGTTGCATCAATACAAATCAGAACTAATAAATGGATAATACAAGATTAAAATGACCGTGATTTTTAATGAGCAAGGATTAGATTTGTTTGGGCAGTGAGCATGTATGTCTATATTTCAATCAACAGCACCCCAGCATTTAAGTTCTATGAAAGCACGTGTAAATCAAATCTGATTGTATATCAGCTCATAGTATCAAGATGAAAGTTTAACTTTTCAGCAGTTGTGTGGAAGTGAACTAATATATGCATCAATAAACCACCCAACAATTCATACCTCAAAGTGCATTTTCTTCCCTATAGTATGGAATCATACTCTTATGAAGGAATGGCTTCTACAACAAGTTCTTGTGCTATAGGTTCTTGTGTAAAGCCTATTCCTTTCTTCCAATAGTTTCCCTAGCATGTGTATCAACTGCTTGATTTCTTTTTACTGTTGGTATTTATGTGGCAGCAGAGCATCTTTTCTGACCAACTTTCTTTTTCCAATAATTTGTAGGCTCATGCATGTGTAGAGTGGAATGCTTCTTGGGTTGTTCTTTCTTGTGGATCAACAACAGTGCCTTCTCTTCCTACTGTCGGTTCTTGTGTGGCAACAACAAATAATTTTCTCATGCTTGGATATAGGAGATGTTGGAAGGGACTTGAAGCGGAATGGTGAGGGTTTAGAAATGAACAAAGATAGTAGTGGATGGATAATAGAGGAAATGTGAAACAGTAAAATACTGTTCTTACGGGAAAACCGAATGTAAGTAACGTAAATGGTCCATAAATGGATCAATAGTAATGTAAAAATGTAATGTATGATAGATGATTAATAGTTACATAGTTTTGGGGCTTTTATAGGCCCGTCATGTACCTTTTCGACAAAAGGTCAGGACTATTGATATTTGTTTAATTAATAAATTAATATTAATATCTAATATTAATTTATTATTATTTTGTTGTTACATTGCCACTCTCTTAGAAAGGCTTTGTCCTCAAAGCCTTATAATTTTTATGTATTGCTTTTTGTGGTGTCGTAGTTGACGACACATGTCGATACGAACTTTTAAGTGTTGAGCATAACTTCTGATATGTGGAGGGATCAATCCATCCCAAGTTGATTTGTCGATGATTCTTGGGATTCCGTACTGATATGTCATCAAGAGTTTTGATCACCTTAGTACCTTTATATTCCAACATTTCCGCCTTTTTAGGGTATCGGTTATGGTTGGGGTGTCGTTAGGAAATTTTCACACTGTAAATTTCCTTTACGAAAGTCGTCTTTTGATCACTGCTTTGAGTTGGAAGTTGTATTTTCGTCCCTTGAGGTTTTAAGGTTTTGTCTTGTATTTTTTCCAACTTGTTCTCTAACTGTATCTTACCCTTTTGAAACTTCTTAATCACTTCTACTTGTGATTTCCTAACTTCTTCCGACTTCTTAAGTTGTTCTTTAAGATCCTCCTTATGACTTCTGATGCAACTAATTTCTTACTGCTTGACTAGAAGTTTCCCTTCAATGTCTTCCGTAGATTGTTCTATCTTTCGGCTATTTTTCAATTTCTTAAATTTTGTGACTAGTATCTTGTTATGATTTCTTAGTCTGAAAATTTCTTCAGCATTGTTGGATAATGCTTTATTATTCTTATCGATCTCCAATTTCTGTGCGTTTTTAGAGTCGTCGTTTTGTGTTTGAAGATCTTGTATCTGTTGTCGACATTGGTCGACCTTTGATTCTTGATCTCCTAATTTATGCCGTATATTCTTCAGATCTTCATCCTTGTCATTAAGGATCTTGTTCAAGCATTTTATTTCTGCATCATATTTAACTATTTCATTCTTTATATCGTGATCTTCTAGCCTCTGACTGAGTTCATTTTCGGCTCTGAATTCATCAATTTGTACATACAATTTTTCTATATAACTTTCCTGGTCGGAGATTTTTTGCTCATCGAACTTTTGTTGTAGCTTACGTATTTCAATTACTGCTTCAAATTTTGTAATCTTGTCGTGTAAATCTTCATTGTCTCTTTCATAGTGCTTTAACTTGGCTTCTAATTTTTCTATATGTAGTCGCAAACTAGCTTCCATGGTCTTCTTTTGAATTTGATTCCTTTAGCGATAGATAGTCTCTGGCTTCTTCAACGATAAGTTGTCTTCGAATTTTTCGATGATAGAAGGTCTTTGAACTCTTTGACTAGTCTTCCTTGACTTCTTTTTTGACGATAAATATCAGCTCAAATAACTTTTTTTTTTCCAAAAATAATTTTTTATTTATTTTTATTTTTTATTTATAACAATAATAATTATTAATTAATTAATTAATTAATAATATTATTATATTAATGTTTTATAAACTATATATATATATATATATACAGTTTTTTTTTTCAACAAACTAATTTTTAGTCATATAATAACTAAACTCATCCTAATTAAGGTACGAGTTATTATAAATAATGGTTTCTTTATAAAACAAGGCTAGTTTATAAAACCAAAGTTGGTTTTATAAAACCAAGGCAATGTGTGGTTTTATACAACCAAGGCAATGTGTGGTTTTATTCTTCTCCTTTTTATGTGGTTTTCTTTCTTGTTCTCTCTCTTTTTTTAACTTCCCTTTTATTCCCTTCTTCTTCTTTTTTTTTCCTCTTTTAATAATTTTTTTTTTCAATAAGGATGGCTAAAAGCCTAATGTAAGGTTAAAAACCTAAATCTCAAAGAAAATTTGATAATTTGGCCACAAGCCGGAATCAACAAGCTTTGATACCACTGAAACAGTAAATACTGTTCTTACAGGAAAACCCAATGTAAGTAACGTAAATGGTCCATAAATGGATCAATAGTAATGTATGATAGATGATTAATAGTTACATAGTTTTGGGGCTTTTATAGGCCCGTCATGTACCTTTTCGACAAAAGGTCATGACTATTGATATTTGTTTAATTAATAAATTAATATTAATATTTAATATTAATTTATTATTATTTTGTTGTTACAAAATGGCAAGGTTATGATAGGTAAAGTGAAAAATGCTCCACCCCCCAACTAAAGGTGTTCGATATATTTGAAAAATGACAAATGGTAAAGTAGTGAAATGGATAATGCTTAATGGTTCTGATGACATTTTCTAGAATTTTTAACAAATAAAAAACTCATGCTATTTTACCTCAAGTTTTACCTTTGTGAAATCTTTGATTGGCATTGATGGATTGATGTCTGCTGGAGCTGATGTAGGCCAAGCTGTTGCTGAGAGAGATGTAGCTGAGAGTTGAAATTGTTTGAGGCTGAATTTGATCTGAACTATGTTGTGCTAATTTCATGTAAGACTAACTGCTGAGACAAATGATGAGGAAGAATTCCTCCACAAAAGCAGAGAGCTCCTTCTCTTATTCTGAAAATCAACTGCTGGAATGAAAATGGAAATGAATTGCAAAACTACTGAAACAAATGATGCTGCAAGTCACTGTTGAAACCATTAGATCACATAATCTTCAGCTGCTAAAAAATCGAGGTACAATTCTTACCATGCGAATGAATGTGTTGAATTCGAGCATGGAAAGAAATCATTGGATTATCGGCCATTAATGTATGTCGTTAACCAATGTGAAGCAAATCACCTTTGATGATAGTGAGATCTAAAGTACCTTAGTGCATCTTGACAGGTACGAATGAATGTGCTGGAGTCGAGTCACCTGCAAGATTTGTCAATCAAGAGGCATTGATGAATCCCCATGATTAACAACAAGGAAATATGCCATTGATTCATGCAGATCCAGGGCACTATAAAACTCTAATCTCGATCCCAGATGATGTGTTGGAGTCGATGGGACAAGACCATTGGAAGGTGGACCTCAATGAATTCCACATCATCCAATACGAGTAAAAAATAAATGATTGTGAAGAATCATAGTGAAAAATAGAACCAACATGAAACTCAGAAATGGAAAGTATATGTGAAGTCATGATGTAGTAGTGATAGCAGATAAAAAGGTTAAGGTTGACTACATAAGCAGTGGAAATTGGGACTTCAACATGAATGGATTTTTAGAGCTTTGAAAGGAGGAGGGTGAATGAATATATCATAGCACAATTGGCTTCTTGAGAGGTTTCTTTTGGCAGCAAATGGTATGACAGGTGTGATGAGCTTAGTTCCTTCAAGCTCTCATTGAGACATGCTTTTCTGAAAATATTGTGATCTTTGAAAATCACTTTGGCATAAAGTAGTATTTGTTATTGTCCTCGAACCTGAAAAAGACTTAGCACTAATATGCAATAAAATGTGAGATCTGCAATTCACAAATAGTGCTTAATGAAACAAATTCAAGGAAAAATAAAATACATTTTTACCTGTCGGCAATGGTGGAACTTAGACTATCTCCTTTTGTTGATGTCTCTTTTGAGTGATTCCAAAACCCATATTAGATCTAATTACTGTAATTTTGTTTTCAGGAAGTATTTTTGTAATAAATAGAGACAAATTAAAATTTGAAAATTGAAGACAAAAAATGATTTAAGCATTTTGTTCAAATAATCAACAATTCCAAAGCATTCCGGAAAACATCTCATTTCCATTCCTTAGACTTCTACTTTCTGAACTTCCAGATTGTAACAAGGCGCACGAAGAGAGCATACTTATTTGAAATAAAAACTGAAAAACAAAAGCATGGTTTTATTCTGTTATTCTATCCTACCCTATTCTACTTGGAAATAGAAAAATTGTTTCAAGTGTATGCATATTTTCAATGTAACTACATGCATAACATGATTGTAAACATATTCACACTCAATTTTGAAAAATATAATTTAAAGCATATGAGAGTGTGAGAGACCAACTACAGTAAATAATATGATACAAATAAGGAAGGAAGAATGAAAGAATGATGTGACCTCGTAACTACTTCGAACCATATTTCAATAGAACTATGATATTCTTGATTCCCTTCTTAGTTTAGATCACACTGCATCTCCTCTTTGGCTTCCTCGATCCCAGGTTCGAATGATTGCTCCCCATTAGATATATGTGACTCATGGAATCATGGTTCTTCTTTGGAGAGGTGGACAAGTTTTTGACTGCTGTCAAGATGTGCTCTTCCTGAGAAGAAGAAATCTCAGCTGCTACTAGGATTTGAGAGAGTTCTTCCAAACTTATGTTTATCCTTGAATTCATCTTGCTGGTAATACTGTCTTCATAATTGGATTAGTAGAAGGGGGAGTTCTTACAACACCCAAAATTTAACTGCAATCTGAAAAATGAATTAAACTAGCTGCATAAATAAAATCACTCTTGTAGAAAATAAATCACACACACTTGCAAAAATGGAAATCACACCACCCTTAAAAGAAAATTCAATCAAATGAAAAAAAACAATCATGCATCCTACATGCTCTACTTTAACAATGCATCTACAAAACAATGTTAGATTTACTTTTGCACAATTGATAACTTCCCCGACAACAACGCCAAAATGTTGGGCAGATTAATTGTCTAATTAAATAAACAACTAAAACTCCCAAAACATAAATTGTCAACTCGAGGAAGTCTTTTATTTCAAAGATATCATGCAAGCTCTATGCAAACACAATTTCTACCTGACACTGTTGATTTATTGGTATGAAATCAAAACTCATTGTAAACTAAATCACACCTTCTTGAAAAGAAATCAAACCTCAAACCTATTCATAAAACCACACTGTAAATCTAATCATTATTCAAACAAAATCAACTCTTATGAAGTAAGATCTAATTATATAAATCTAAAAGAAGTGCCATGTTGGCCAATGATCTATCAAAACGAATTAACATGAAAACAACAATGATAAATCTAACAATGAATGAAAGCATGAACTAAATAATAAGAAAATCTACACAATAACACACTTACAATCAACACTATCAACATCTGCTCAGGGAAGAGGGCCCTTCCTCCAGTGAGTAGAGCTGGAGCTCCACAGTGAAAGTCTACAACTCCAAAATTAAGAAATTGCTAGCATGTATTATCAGAATGAAATTATTACAACAGATTCTGGATCAAATTCTACAGCATAACATTGCTTGCTCTCCTCTTCTCCCCCTCTCCATGAGATTGATTACATATTTATACATAAAAATACTTCATGAGGATGAGGAACCGAATTCCCAACTTGGAATCTCTTTTAACCAAATTGCTAATTTGAAAACCGACCGTAACTGTAAATCCAGGAATTACACGTTTAGAGAACCAGTCGTATCTCTCAAACCGTGGCTGTTTTGGGTGGTTTCCTCTTATCAAGTAATTGAGGTTGTTCTGCACAAAACCCATGTCCCAGATTTTCGAGATTCGTCTTCATCTGCCCGAAAATAGTGACACAAAACAATGTGTTCTTATCTGGCACACATTTTTGGTTGGAACCATCTGATCATGAGCTAGAGGCTACCATGTTGGACTTGGGCATGAATTGAAATCACAAATCCACATAAGCAATCCTAAGAATGAAACTATGTTGTGAATCTCCATGTGGATGTGTGTTAGCATGCAAACTTAATTGGAGGCTTGAACCATGAGTGCTACTGCTGTTAATATGAAAAATCACTCCACAAACCATCATCAGTAAAATTATGCATAATAGTCTTCAATTCATAAAAAATAAAGGAAAATAATCATTATTAACCACTAAAGCATCAATGGAAGTAATATGGTATTTACAGGTGTTAGTTTTTCAGAATTTACTTCAATCTGATCTAGGATCTTAATTGAGAGAACAACATGTACAGCATATCAATCATGGACATAGTAATGCAAGCACACAAGAGACAATAGACACACATAGTTTCACTGGGGAAAACCATAAAGGTGAAAAACCCCACAACTTCCTCAGAGATAGATAGAGCAATGATGCAACCCAAGTACAAGAGATAGTTCTCCTAGTAGTAACTTCTCCTCCTCCACAAGTGCGCCACTCTCCAATGAGAGTATGAGTGAGAAAGTGAATGATCAAATAGAGTGCCTCCCGCACTCTATTTATACTTGACTTGACTTGCCTAATAACCTTTACTAGGTCAGCCTTAACTTAACCACATAACATAATGTTGATAGGTCCAACCCCCAATAGGGTGGTCTAATAACCCTTTAACCCACATGACTTATACAAGGTCGACCCCAACAAGGTGGTCTAATAACCCATCAAGTATAAGTTACGACACTTACAATATAAATGATGACACTTCTGTATAGAGGAATAATAACATCTCTATAGGAATACAAACACTTATGTATAGAGGAATAATAACATATCTATAGGAATAAAATATACATAGGTGAAATACATTCCGAAGTTACAATTACATCAACACTCCCTCTTAACTAGGAAGGTATTTCTCGACATAGGTCTTCTAGCACAAGTCTTCTTCTCTGGATCATCGTCACTGATCATCGTCATCGAATTATCGTCATCGAATCATTGTCATCATCACTGCTGCTGCTATCTCAATCAATATCTCATCTACTCGTCATAGGAATTTCTACAGAGCCAGTCCTTTTTCATACTGGATGTAGGCCCACCACCTGCAGGTCTTCATCATCTACAGAGCTAGCCCTTTTTCAAGCTGGATGTAGGCCTAGCCTCCATGTAGGTCTTCAACATCTCTGTGAGCAAGCCATCAAGTATGTACACCTTAGGACTGATTACATTGCCTCTGCAAAACCTGTAAGATCTCCTAGGACTGATTACACTGCCTCTGCAAAACCTGCAAGAGCATCTCAGTACTGATCATATGCCTCTACAAAACTTGTGTACCATACTGTCACACCATCGTTTTCAGATAACCTCATAGTCCACGGGGCACAACCCATATGCACACACACAACACTTACACTCACCAGCATGGAAGGAATTTCCTCTGACCATCTAGGAAAGGATCACAACACTTACATCAACGACCATGGGAGGATCAACCTACCACCATGTCGGAATGGAACAACACTTACATCAACGACCATGGGAGGACCAACCTACCACCATGTCGGAATGGCACCGCACTTACATCAACGACCATGGGAGGACCAACCTACCACCATGTCGGAATGGCACAGCACTTACATCAACGACCATGGGAGGACCAACCTACCACCATGTCGGAATGGCACAACACTTACATCAATGACCATGGGAGGACCAACCTACCACCATGTTAGAATGGCCCCAACCCTTACATCTTACCATGGGAGGACTTTCCTACCCCCATGTAAGAATGGCCCATGCGCATCTGTGTCTCCGGACTCATCACTTCCCCTTGGAAGGTATCTCGATCTGTAGTACACCAAGTCTCCCTCTAAAGTATTCAAACTTCACTCTGGCCAGCGGCTTGGTCAACACATCGGCTATCTGCTCGTCCGTCACAACATACAGGAGCTTCACTGCTCCTCTCTGCACCATATCCCTGATATAGTGATATTTGATCTCAATGTACTTCGACTTGTCATGGAACACTGGGTTCTCCGACAACTTCACACAACTCTGGTTTTCACAATATATACAAGTAGCACTCAGCTGGAGATCAAACAAATCAGACAGTAGCTTCCTAAGCCATACTGCCTCACAACTAGCCGAACAAGCTGCGACATACTCTACTTCGGCTGTACTCAGTGCCACACAGGACTGCTTCCTACTAAACCAAGAGATCATACCGGATCCCATACTGAAGCAGCACCCCGAAGTGCTCTTCTGATCAATGGCACTGCCCTCCCAATCTGAATCAACTTAACCCTCCAGGTTAAACTTTTGATTCACCTCATAGTGGATCCCATAGTCGACTGTACCCTTCAGGTACTTCAGAATATGCTTTGCAGCTATCAGGTGAACATGTCTCAGATCTGTCAAGTACTGGCTCAAGGTGTTCACCGCAAAGCATATATCTGATCTCATATTTTTCAGGTACATCAAGGACCCAATCATCTAACGATACATCGTAGCATCAACCTGCTAAGATGAAGAATCACACAAAAGCTTCAGGTTCGATGCCATAGATGTGGCCATGGCCTTGCAGTCCATCATCCTGAACCTCTTCAAGATATCTACTGCATGCTTCCCTTGTCCAAGGAAGATTCCATCTGCACTCTGCCACACCTCCATACCAAGAAAGTAGTGCATCATACCCAAGTCCTTCATCTTGAACTCGACAGCAAGCTTCCTCTTCATGTCGGCAATCAATCTATCCTCACCCGTCATAAATAGGTCATCTACATACAATAGTATTATCACTAGATTTCCTTCCTTAACCTTGTAGTAAAGGTTGGAATCCTCTTTACTCTTGGTAAAGCCCAAATTGGATAGGAATCCATCTATCCTGCCATACCAGGTCTTGGGTTCCTGTTTCAAACCATACAAGGCTTTCTTCAGTTTGCACACATGTGACCCTCGGTCATGTGTCTCAAACCCGAGTGGCTTCTCCACACACACTTCCTCTTCAACTACATCATTCAAGAAAGCTGTCTTGACATCCATCTGGTGTACCTTCCATTTCATCACTGCAGCCAGAGCAAGTACTGATCTAATGGAAGTGTATCTGGCCACAGGAGCAAAAGTCTCTTCATAATCAATCCCTTCTTTTTGGGAGAATCCACGAGCTACAAACCTTTCTTTATATTTCTCTATGATGCCATCTGCAGCATGCTTGATCTTATAGATCCACTTGGAATTTACAACAGACTTCCCTTCAGGTCTTGGGACCACATCCCAAACATCACTCTTCATGATCGACGGATCATGGCATCCATCCATTACTGCATCCCATATCCCGGAAACTTCAGATTCTTCAATATCTTCAATAGATAGACTTCTTTAAACTTCATTGCTGGAACAAATGTTGTAGTCCTTCTTATGTAGGTGATTGTATACGATCTTTCCTACAAAGCAAGTTAAATTGCATGATTAGAAACATCTCATAGTTTTTAGAACAAATTCTTACACATAAAGAAATATGTCATACAGTCATGCAATTATTTTAGCCAATGATTCAATACAACATTTATCCATATCTCGTAACTTTCTAGATGCCTTCCAATCTCTACCTAAACATTGTTAAGAGTGTGCACAACTCCCAACATGTTAGCAAAGAGGTTTCATTCTAGATAAGTAGCAATGGAATGTTGTACAGTGCCATAGGTCACTTACCCATCACATGCATATTAGTAGTATATTGTTCATTAATGCAATTATTCTAATATGCATAATATACACCCTAAGTCTAGGAACATAAGCATATACATCATTGAACAATATTATTTAAACAAACAAGTATGCAAGAAATGAAAATTCAAATACTTATCTTTGTTTGGTTGTAGGGTGGAATCCCTCTCAATATTTGCTTCCTTGTGGGAACTAGTGGAGTGTGCTCCCTGTTGATCTTTGCTTCCTGGATTAACTGTCCTTGAACTTATATCCATCCTCAATCATTATGCATACTTACTAGTATCATCATTGTGTTATCCTCGAGGTATCATAAACAATCATACATTTATTAGTATAATCTCAATACTATCAAAACAAAATAATCTTAAACATGTATAGTCATGATCATTTCGAACACATATAATAAGCATTAGTATTCAAGGTTTCAGGGAATACTTCTTTTCCTCATGCATATTATTATTTGACCATAGGACTCTTCTGGTTAGTCATATCATTAATCAAGGTAAAGGACATAATATGCATAAACCTTTGATTACTTAAATTTCTAACTTCATGAATAATCATGATCAACCATACAACAGTATAAGATCCTAACACAAGGTAGGATTCTAACTTGATATAGGAAAAACATACTTGGTTATCATAATTACTAGTTATGTCTAGCAATATCTTCTTGTTCTCTTCAATGACTTGTGCTAGTATCCTGCATATCTCATAGGTTAACCATTATAGAACCAAGTTATACATACCTCATAAGTAGATCTTCTATGTGATCCATGACAATGGATGAGTTTTCGTCTTCTTGTCAACATGGTCTTGATCTAGAACTTGATTTGTACCTTCATGTTAGCGGATAACATAATCCTCATACAACACCACAATGCATTATTACAATCATAAGTGTCAAAACCCTAATCAATGAATATCTGCATTCATATTTTATTAAGGTGATACGACAAGTCTACAATTAATCAAGATTGTACTAATCTTAATGAAGACAAACATACCATAAACTTAATCATGAACAGATCTTGAAACATACCTGGATAAGTCATACCTGTCGAGATTGCTTGTAATCTTCTTATGTAAGGCCTTAGCCTCATCTCCCTCTGAAACACAAACTTCTTCACTTATGTAGGTGACCAATCTATTCTCTTCTAGGATTAACCCAATCCACTTTGATTTGCAGAAACTGGATTTGGAGTTGGATTAGGGTTTGTTAGGAAAACCCTACAAATTCAAACTTTGAATTTCAAACTTCTGAAAGGATAGAAAGATGTGCCTTGATGAGCTGATCAACCTGGTATACTCAGAATTTGAAAAATGCAAAGTTTCACCCCTCAAATTTGCTTTCAATCTTCCAAATTCACTAGGAGGACCATGAATTAGGGTTTGAGTTTCCTGGAGCTTCACCCAACCAAATAGTTTTATCCAAAGCTCTAAACTTTGATTTTTTTCAAAAAGCTTCCAGCTATGGTCACAGATTTCAAAAATTCTCATTTTTGCAGAAGCCCTAATTTTTCACCTTTCCGATCAAAGTCCCGAACCAAGGTTTGATGAATCCTGGACTTCTGCCCAACCAAAAAATTCAACTTGGTCACTAAATTTCAATTTTGACGAGGATCATCCAGCCGTGGTCTCCAATACAAAAATTCCAACATTCTCCGAAACCCTAAATTCTCGGAGCCATGAATGAAGGTGCTCAAAATCCAATTCTGTTTTGATAGAAATATGCACCTGATTATTTCTGGTGTAACTTCAAAATTTCAGATCTACAGGGTTTGAAAATTCTTCTTGTGGTAGCTTGACCTATTATATTTCCAACCCCATAGGTTTGACCTCAAATGGATTCTCTGAGAGAGAGTTATTCCAAGTGTTGCAATGCGACCTGTTTATGGGATAGAATATGAGAGCGAACTTGTACGGAGTGCCATGTGTCACTGGTTCAATTTCGGCCTCTAAAAATCGTACCTATGAAAGTACAGTTTGTGCCCTACCTGCCACGTTTTACTAAATTTCATTTGGAGCTTCCTAGCCCAAGTTGTGACCTTTCTCCTAGGTCACCTGTTTATGACTTAGATCTGGAAGAGGCAGAAACCCTATATTGTACAGATCATAAATTTGAAAGTACAACAAATTAGAGGCTCTCCTTTGGACAAAAGGTACATGGAGATCTTATCTTCGACCTGTAATATTTTCATATCTTGAAACCTCGCCAAAATGAATTTATAGTGAAGTGCTACGATGACTAGTTTTTGCTATATCAAGCCCTAACTTCGCAAGTGCAACAAGTGCCATAAATTCCATACCATGCCTTCTTTCAGGCTAGCTCTGATACAATGTTAGATTTTCAGAATTTACTTCAATCTGATCTAGGATCTTAACCGAGAGAACAACATGTATAGCATATCTACAGCGTATCAACCATGGACATAATAGTGCAAGCACACAAGAGACAATAGACACATAGAGTTTCACTGGGGAAAACCATAAAGGTGAAAAACCCCACAACTTCCTCAGAGATAGATAAAGCAATGATACAACTCAAATACAAGAGATAGTCCTCCTAGCAGCAGCTTCTCCTCCTCCACAAGTGCGCCACTCTCCAATGAGAGTATGAGTGAGAAAGTGAATGATCAAATAGAGTGCCTCCCACACTCTATTTATACTTGACTTAACTTGCCTAATAACCTTTACTAGGTCGGCCTTAACTTAACCACATAACATAATGCTGACAGGGCCAACCCCCAATAGGGTGGTCTAATAACCCTTTAACCCACATGACTTATATAGGGCTGACCCCAACAAGGTGGTCTAATAACCCATCAAGTATAAGTTACGACACTTACAATATAAATGACGACACTTCTGTATAGAGGAATAATAACATCTCTATAGGAATACAAACACTTCCGTATAGAGGAATACTAACATCTCTATAGGAATACAATATATATAGGTGAAATACATTCCGAAGTTACGATTACATCAACAACGGGAATTTATAGCAAATGGATGGAAATTGGAATGATAAATGGGTAATAATAGGAAGAAGACAGATGAGATAGGTGTCGATAAGTGATGAAAATAGGGACAAATCCATGACCCAACATGGGTCTCATGGTCTTTGCATAGTAATCTGTGTCATTGCATAGGGCTTATGTAGGGAATCTTTAGCCTACATGTGATATGTCCATCACATTGATGAGGGGTGCACTAGGGATGGATCTTGAGGACCATTCCATGGTATAAGGAAAAATCTAGGACCTTATGTTATAATGGTCCATGTGTAGGGCCCTACACATAATTACTTTACCTTACAAGTGAGATATGATGGCCATTTCAATATTTGTAACATTGATCGGGATGGTTCTTGTGGCCTATACCATGGATTGCAAACTAAATTTAGGGTCTAATGCCATATTAATTTGCTAAGGGGTTATCGGTCCATGCATGTTAACCTAGACTACCACATAAGAACTATGTATGGAATCTCTAGCCTACATGTAACAATTCCCTTTGTGGCTCACGAGTGATGCGTTGTAAGGCCTTGAGACATCACATAATCTCTATAGAGGGAATATTATTTCAACTACACGTGGGATATGTTGGTATCTTGAGATTTATAACACCAATAATGGATCTCTTGGCCCACACCATGGTCTAGGGTTTAAATTTATTGCCTAAGTTCACCAATTGCTTATGGGGTCATGAACCATTACGATGCCATTGGCCATCACATAACATGCATCTATGTATAAAATCTTTAGTATACATGTGAGATATGGTCATCATTTCAAGAACTTGTGCATAGGGGATGGTTATTGATGCATGCCTTAAAATATAGTCAAAACTATGGTATTAGGTTGTAACATTTGCCTCTAAATCTCAAGGTCTAAAAGTGGGGCCCAAAATTACCACCACAAGCCCCCCATAGGGGAAATTTTGCATGTAAGTTGGATATTTTCATGGCCATTTTGAGGTTTAGAACAACATGGATGGTTCCCAATACCCAAGTAAAGGTTTCATGAACCATAATTTGTGGGGTCCTTAGCCACTACGTAGGCCTTACTTTGTCATGTGAGTAGGATATGGTGTCCATTTAAAGTTTGGGACACCAAGCTGAGTTCAACGCAAAATGTAGGTTAATGGGTCAAAACTTTAGTGTACTCTAAGGCTCTACATGGGTACCAGGGATGGTTCTCATGGCCTATATTTCCATTATTGTGGTATTTGATTATGAATTTTCCAACTTGAATGGTTATTTAGGTTCCAATTTGGAGATGCAATATACATTTGATTTCCAAAAGAAGAAAAGTGTTGAGGAAGGTTCTATGGCATACCTTATTGAAATGGCCTTGGTTATCCTTTTCTTCTTCTATTTATGAAACATAATTGATCAATGGTATCAACTTCTATGCTTTGGTATGTTGCTTTAAAACCAAGTAATGAAAGGAATTTTCATGTCTAGCTAATGATTTTCTTCACAAATGCCATAAAATTCTACTTTATTCAATGGGTATTCATTTCTTGCATGTATCTTTATGCACCTAGGGTAAAACATAGCCAAGGATTTATCAGATTTCCCTTGCTTCTTATTAACCTACATGCAAAGACACCACCTCGACAAAGATTTATCCTCAATAGTGGCCTATGGCCTGATAGATGGATTATGAACCCCCCAAAAAATGTTATGGTCTAAGACCATTCCTTTTCACATCAAACCATGGGACATGTATTGAGAACCATCCCTAGTATTTTAAACCTCAAAATACTAACAATATCACACTCAAAAGTCAAAATTCCTTATGGAGAGCATGTATGTTAGTTTGGGGCCCCATACATGGAGCATGACCTCCTTACGAAAATATTTAGTGTGAAATTTTATATGTGGACATATACCAATGAATGGGAATTTAGAACCATCCCTATTTTGTTAATCCTCAAAATGATGACCATATATCACATGTATGCTAAAGATTCCTTACCGAAGCTATATGTGGTGGCCTAGAAGACCATGCATGGACCATGAGCCCTAAATGGAATTGGTAAAGACTTAGACCCTCAATTTAAATCTTGGTTTATAACAACCATCCGTAGTGTTACAAATCTTGATATGGCCACCATATTCCTCTTGTAGTTTAAAAATTTCCTATGTAGGGCTTATGTGATAACTAAAGCCCTACACATTGCCCATGAGCCATAGAGGAAAATGTTGGTGTAAGGATTTGTCTTTTGGCATTAGACCATTGAATGGGAAATGAGAACCACACTTAGAATCCCAAAGCTTTAAATGAGCACCATATCCCTTTCACATTCCAAAGTATGGTGGTTTAAGGCCCCACACATGGCTCATGAGCCTCAAGGACAAATGTTATGGCCAAAAAAACCTATATCTTGGTACCAAACCATGTATTAGGCACTAAAACCAACCTCTAATGCGGAAAACCTAAAAATCACCACCATAATGCACTCGTGGGATGGGATTTCCTACTAATTTCCTATGTGGTTGTTGTGGCCCCACACATGGCCCATGAGCTCTACAAAAAAACATTATGGCTCAAGACCCTGACTTTCAACCCTAAAACATTTTATGATTCTTGAAGACCATCCATGGTGTGATAAACCTTGAAATAAACACCACATCTCACTCATATGCCAAATATTCTCTTTGTAGGACTTGTGTGGTGGTCCAGGGTCCCATGTATGGACCATGATATACAAACACAAATTTTATGGGCCAATAGCTTGTATTTTGTATCAACCCTGACTTGGACACCAAGAAGCATGCCCATTATAGGATCATATCTCGTTGGCATGATGAAGATTTCATTTGTAAGCTCTATGTGGTGGTTTATGACCCCACAAATATATCATAAGCCCCATATATGAATGTTATAGTGTATTCCCGGGGATTTTAGCATCGACCCATGACATAAGCATTGAGAACCATGTCTAGTGTTAGAAAGCATAAAATTTCTATCATATCCCACTTGTAGGATAGTGATTCCCTATGGAGGGTATGTGTGGTGGTTTGAGGACTTGCACATGGACCATGAGCATAAAGGAAAATGTTATGACCTAAGACCCTTATTTAACTTTATATCATAACAATGGCCTTGAAAACCATCCCTGGTGTGCCCTTCCTCAAAATGGTGAACATATCTCACATGTAGGCTAAGATTCCCTATGAAGGCCTTGTGTTATAAGCTAGGCCTCCATGTATGGGCCATGAGCCCCAAGGAAATTACTGTGGCCTTGTACCCCAAATTTAGACCTTGGTCCATGGTCCAAGCCATATAAATCATCTTTAGTGTTACAAATATTTAAATAGAGACCATATCTTTCTTATAGGCCAAATACAAATGTTATGGCCTAAGGCTGTGTATTTTGACCTTGGCCCATTGCTTAAGTTACACAAAATATCCATGGTTAACCAAAATTCATAAAAAGAGGCACTATATATTTCTCACATGCTAATAATCCCTTTGTAGGGCCTTGTGGTGGCCTAAGGCCCCACACATAGTTCACGAGACTTGTGGAAAACTGTTTTGGCTCAACAACTTGACTTTTTGCATCAAACCATGGCTTAGGGACTGAGAGCCATACTTGGTGTGCCAAACCTCAAAATGGTTAACATATATTCCCCATTGGATAAATAGTCCTTATTAGCATATAGGGGCTTTGTGGTGGTCTAGTGCATCACACATGACCCATGATCCCCTTACCCTTAGATGTTATGTTTTGAATTGATAGTATGGCCCAAGCAATGATAACCATTCTTGGTCTCATAGAGCTTGAAATGGCCATTTATTGATTGTAAGCCAAAGATTCCCCACATAGGGATGACGTTATGGAATAGGTCCCCATGCATGGGTCCTGATCCCTTGAGGAAAATGTTATGGACTAGGAATTTATATGTTTACCCTTGAACATGGAATGGGCCATGAGAGCCATCCTTAGTGTGCCAAAATTTAAATGAACATTGTATTCCTCTTACATGAAAAAGATTCCATTTATAGGGCTTGTGTGGTGGACATAGGCCTATTAATGTCACATGAGCTCTAGAGACAAATGATATGGCCTAAGATAAGGTTGATGCAGAAAAATTCTCCTTACTTACATGGCATATTTGGATGTGCGAGGCTTTGAGTTTTATTAATGTGTCCTCCCACCTTCTAAATGGCCATTTTTTTCCTTGTATTTGTCCCTTTGGCCTTGACAAATTAATCACATATTACATTCTTTTCCTCCCTCAAATTCCTCACTAATCACTTAGACAAATGAAGATCAATGTCCAAACTATGATGATAATCTTAAAAGGTACCATGATGGAATGCCCTCACCAGTTGGCAATTTTTGTTGGTTATTGTAAGTGGTATGTCAAATCCACTCCAAGTATCTGTTAGTTCCACATAAAGAAAGTTAACAAGAATACCAATGTAAGAACATGCAACTCTCCATGCTTGAAATGATCCATATCTCCATTGTGGCATTCTTTTAAACATTTGTGAGCATCCTTGATGTTTCCATTTTATATGCAATCCCAAATCACAACATTCCATGAGAAAACATTATGCTCGAGCATGCTATTAAACATTGTTGAGCTTTGTCCATCCTACCATTATGGGCATATAAGCATTATATTCCACAAAATGGCATCTCATTGAGGAATTTAATTGGATTAGGAATAGGCCAAAAATACAAAGTGGCACTAATTCTTCATTTATAGCTTTGATCCCTAAAGATTCTAGACCCACATCTTTCTAAACATGTAATAGTTAGCTTGTATCAAAAAACATTTATAAGCATAGTACAATATATAGATATATGATATTATTACATTATATATGTAATAAGTATATAATAATAATATATAATGATGAATAATAATTAAGTGTATACTAGGTATAGATATCATTATTTTTAGAATATAGAGATATTAATATATTCAAAATAATGAATAAAATCATATAAAAAACAAAACAAAACATTTCATTTGCATTTGCATTTGGTGTGGACGTTTGATTTTGGTATAAAAATGAAAGGATTCGACTGAAGAGATGCCTGCCATTAAATCAAAAAATGGTTCTCGTGCCATCCCCGCCATTAAATCAAAAAATGAAAACCCAATCCCCGCCATTAAATCCAAAAATGGTCCCTGTGTCATCTACTAGAAAAATGAAAACCCAAATTCCTCCATGAAATCCAAAATTTTTCTCTGTGCAATCAACGAAGATGTGGCTGCATTATGCATAGACGTCATTTTATTTATTGAAAAATATTGGATTGATTTTATGTTGTTTGGTGGGTATAAAATCTAATTATCCATTCAAAGGAATTGCTGGAAACAGTGACACCCATGAAAAGTTTCAGTAAAGTGTATATATATACTAGCATATTCTTTTTAAACTTGGATCTATTAAACATAGAGAGGGATATAATTTCTTGAGGTGTAAATTTTTTTTCATCTTAAATCTTTTATACATTAAGAAAAAATTTACCCTCAAAAAATTGTATCCCCATCAGTGCTTAATAAATCTAGGTTTAAGATGGATCTATGTTGGTTTTAATTTTTTTATTATGAGCCAACATTAAATTTTTTAATTACTTTTTATTTTTTACAAGTTATGATCCGACATGGGAACATTACATGACTAACGGGACAACATCTCCCCCATACTGGATGTAAGCACCTCGCTACTCTTAGTTATATATCTATATATCTATATATATATATATATATATATATATATGGTGTGTATTCACCAGAGTCTGTGGCCATGTTTTCACTTTTCTTAGGACAGGCGTATATATAATGGAAAAATGATAAAATCTTAAACTCAGATTAACATTGGCCCAATAGCATAAACAAAACAACTTGCTAATGCAAGCATCATAAGGGTAGTGAAAAGATTAACTTTTGGAATCAATTCATTCTTTATACAAATGCTTTATTTATATATTAGGTGGGAGTCTCTTGGACTTCAGATTCCAAGAGAAACGTTGTAGTCTCCAAAATCCTCATCTTCCATAACTGAAAACTGAAACTATTTACATCATTATTATTTACAAAAATCCCAGAGGATTCCAACATTTCCCCCCTTAATCTGAAGCGGTGTTTGTAAGTCCGAGCATGGTTCTAAATATTTCACACTTTTCTCGCCCAAGTGCTTTGGTGAAGATGTACATGCAATTTTCTCATTCATGGAACAATGACGTAAATGAACTGTCTTGGCCTCTACATGATGTCAAATCAAATGATACTTTGTGTTGATGTGTTTGGTTTGATCATGGAATCTGGGATTCTTGGCCAACTTGATTGCATAAGTGTTTTGAATCAAAAGTGGAGTGGAGTTCTCTTGTTTCTCCTACAAATCTTCAAGTATCTTCTTGAGCCACACAATCTCTTTGGTTGCTTCTGCAGTAGCTAAATATTCTTCCTCTGTTATCAAATCTGCTGGAACTGACTGTTTGCATCATCTCCAGGAGATAGTTACGGATCCAAGACTGATCGTGTATCCAGAAGTGGACACTCGTGTTTCTTTTTCGCCATCAAAGTCTGAATCAAAGTACCCAATGAGTTTGAAGTCATCCACCTTAGAGTACTTGATTCCAAATTCTTGAGTCCCTTTCAAGTATCTTAGAACTCTTTTTGCAGTAGACAAATGTCCTTCACAAGGTTTGTGCATGAATTTTGAAAGAATGCTACTAACATAAGAGATATCTGGTTTGGTGGTGGTAAGGTAGATAAGGATTTCTACAAGTTGCCGGTACTTGGTTGCATCCTCAAATTATTTTCCTTCATTTAATGTGAGCTTTAGCTTTTGTTCCATTGGAGTTGAGAGCGGGTTGCAATCTGTCATGCCAAATTTGTTCAACAATTCTCCAATATACTTCTTTTGAGAAATGAATATGTACTTAGGATGTTGAGTCACTTCAATTCCTAAGTAGTAGTGAAGATGTCCCATATCAATCATTTCAAAGCCTTTCTTTAAATCTTTCTTTATGGATGCTATATAATTTTCATTGTTCCCTGCCATCAAAAGGTCATCTACATATTATACTACAAGAAACACAACATATCTTCCAACTTTATTTACAAACAATGTTGCATCATCAAGATTATAATGTTTGAAATTCAACTTTAGAAGATGCTCGGTTATCTTTTCATACCATGTTCAAGGCGCTTGTTTCAGGATATACAAGGACTTGAAAAGTTTGCATACTTTGTGTTCATGTCCCTTCACAACAAAACCTTCTGGTTGAGACATGAAGACATTTTCTTTCAAGTCTCCATTCAAGAATGTTGTTTTTACATCCATTTGATGAACTTTCCATCCATTTTGTGCAGCCAAGGAGAGTATAGTACAGATGGTGCACCATTTTGTTGTGGGGGAGAATGTTTCTTTATAGTCAATTCCTTCTTTCTGTGCATATCCTTTCACCACGAGCCTTTCATTGTGTTTTTCAAGTGAGCCATCTGAATTGTATTTGTTCTTGTATACCCACTTGCTTCCAAATGGTTTGGTTCCGATTGTAGGGTTAACTAGCTTCCAGGTTCCATTATTCATGAGTGCATCATACTCATTTTGCATGGCTTCTTTCCACTCATCACGATTAGCAGCCTCTTCAAAGGAAGTTGGTTCAAAATTAGTAGAAAAATTCAATTCACAATAAAATGAGACATCCATGTCATCACCTGAGTTATCTGCATTTCCTCCATCTTCTTCTTTTGTTGAGCTTCTCATTCCTGTCTTTCCAACTTGATCTGAATGAACACTTTGAAGTGTTTTTGTGGCCCATTTTAGAATATTCCTTGATATCCCAGGTTGATCAGTTGGTGGTGCTTCATTCTCTTCAAGGTTCAATCTTCCAATCCTCTCAAACACATCATCCAGTTGAGTCTCATGTTCACTTGAAGTGGTGGGAACTTCTTCTTCATGATTTTATTCATGAGGGGGTGTTGGTGCTGCTTCAAAAGGAAATTCCATAGATTGATCCAAGAAAGGGATCCCCCCTTCAAGATGTGGAATTTCATTATCAAATTCATAATATGTCTTTAGATGGGAAAACCTCTCCAGACGATCAAGTTGTCTTTCGATAGATTGGTAATTTTTATTAGTTTCAAGAAAAATGACATATCTGGAGACAACAAACTTCTTGTTTACCTCATCATAAAGACAATATGCCTTGGAATTTTTTAAGTACCCCAAGAAAATGCATCTTCGACTTCTAGCACCAAGTTTGTTTGTTTGTTCCTTTGGTATTAAGGCATAGCAGGTGGAACCAAAAACCCTGAGATTCCTAACCGAAAGAAGGTGGGCAAACCACATTTCATGTGGAGTCTTATCTTCAAGGACATGAGATCACGGGGGCTTCACTCAATAAACTACTGTCATATCACGTTCGTTCGTGGCATATGAAACAATACCCCTAATTTCACTAAATATTGAAAAATACCTTCCAAAATCATTTTTTTTTAACCCCCTCCCAATATGCCTTCTCAATTTAAAAAAACCCCTATTTTCACTAGATATTGTATGTACCAATTTTTTCATTAACATTTTTTATACCCTTTTATATTTCTACCTAGTATATTGATATGATACCCCTCTTATGACCGCACATGCATTCTACAATGCACCTTGCTTCTTTCGATGTATATTGTGGATGCACACTACTTCACCCACAATGCAATTACTCAATGACCACATATCATTATGATTTGCAACATCTAATGGTCTAATGAAGAGATAAGAGATCACTTCTTGTATGTCACTAGAGCTAATGCACATAGTACAACATTTAGATTGCATGTTGCAATTCCCCAATCACTGACTAAGCCTGTTGTGGGTTAGGTATCCAAGCCTCCAGGGCCTGTAACAAGCTCTAGGAGGTTGACTAAACCTCCCAAGGCCTGTAATATGCACAAGTGGTTGGGTATTAAAGTCCCCAAGGCCTATCGAGGGTCTATAATAGACCCTGGAGGCTTAGAGCCTCCCAAGGCTATTGGTAACAACTGGCTGAGTGCTATTGGTAACAATTGGCTATCAATGACTACTGTCTCTTGACTAGGATCGACTGGAAACCTACTTCACCATGAAACTCCCTGGCCTCAAGCATTCCTCAAGATGTGATTTCCCTGTGTACTGGTAAGCCCGAGCCTTGCCTCAACCCGATTTCTCATCTGGCCGTGATCCCGCCATCTCCATTTGGCAGATATTTTTCAACACGCCCATATAAAAAAGACCTCTAAGTATTTTTGTATTGTTACATTAAATTAAAAAAAAACCTTTGCCCCTTAATATACAAGCAATATAATTTTTCGGTTTTCATGAATATTTAATACCGCAATATGAATGAACGTGGTATTATATTGCCTTCTAGTGAAGCCCCCGTGCATGAGATGGAATTCTATTTCTCAAATATGCTGCACATATCACTACATCAACCCAAAACATTAGCTTCACATTCTTGAAAAACATCATTAAGCATGCTGTATTAATTAAGTTTCTATTCATCCTTTCTACTACACCGTTTTGTTGGGGATTGTAGGGAATTGAAGTTTGATGTGTAATCCCATGTTTGAAAAGATAGTCTTCAAATGAATTAGAAGTATATACTTTACCATTATCAGATCAGAATGTACCAATATGTGTTTGTGCTTGATTTTCTATCCATGCATGAAACTTCTTGAAAGTTTGAAATGCTTTAGATTTTGTCTTCAACAAGTATACCCAACACATTCTACTATAGTCATCAACAAAGGTCATGATGTACTTATTACCATTTGCAGAATGAATTGGCATAGGGCCACATAAGTCAGATTGAACCAACTCTAACTTTCTACATGCTCTGAATTTAGACTCTTGAAATGGCTGCTTACTATGTTTTCCTAGTATGCATGCATCACATTTGGTCTTTTGCTTAGGAATGGTGGGAAAACCAAACACACCATTCTTTCTTAACAAACGAAGATTGTTATAATCTAGATGACCAAATCTAGCATGCCATAATAAACTGGATTACATATTACCGTCTTCATGCTGAGAGAGATAGACAAAGTTTTGAACTCTTGTAGAAGAGCCCTTCAACTTCAACAATTGTCCATCTTCATAACCGGTCATGATGACCTTGTTGTCAGAGGATTTTCTTATCTCTACAATCCCATCGAACATGTGGATGGAATGTTCTTTCCGTTGAATCTGCACTAAGGACAACAAGCTTCTCTGCAACTCTGGAATATAGAGAACATTCTTTAATACGAAATCAGGGAATCCAGGAAACTTGAGCATGATTCGGCCAATTCCCTGGTTTGAGGCTAGATTTCTTTGCAAAGTATACTATGTCATCTACAATGTGTTTCAATTCTTCAAAAAAATATTTTCTAAAAGTCATATGAGATGTTTCACTAGTATCAATCAGCTAACAATCTTTGTAAGATGAAAGAGAGGTTATTTCATTAATTCCAAGATTACAATGTGCAACAATACAATGAGTAGAATCAGGGGCTCTACCAGCCTCTTGGTTTTTATTCTTGTCTTCTTTATTCTAATTATGTATTTCTTTGATGGAGTCCCAAGAAGCCCAATACTGATCTACTTCATGTCCAGTCTTACCACAACGCTTGCACTTCAGATATGATCTTCTACTTGAGTTGTTTCTTCCTCTTTTGCCTCTGAAATTTCTTCTTCCTCTGCCTCTTTTGCTTCTTTCTACCTTGGAAGGGTCTTTGGGCTTGTTCTTTGCTTTTTGAGCAAAGCAAAGGGATTCTCCAATATTCTCATTTTTCTTCTTTCCAAATGCTTTCTTTTTGTCTGCAATCTTCTCTACCAGGGTGTCAAAGGTGAGGTCTTTGAATTTGTCACTTGATTGTAAAGATTCAAGATAGTTGGAGTGAGTAGGATAAAGAGACTTTACAAATGCTGCAAGTGGAAGGTCTGGTTTCATACCAGAGGCTTGAATCTTGTGCATCATTGCTCTGATCTCATATGCAACCAACATAGGATCATTATCCTTTACTTCAAAACTAAATAGCTTTAACATTAGCTGAATTACTTCCATTTCAGAGTTTGAGTCATACAAATCTTTTAAAGTCTTTAAAGCTTCAAAACATGATTTCACAGTGAATATATGTTGGCTCACCTCTCAGAGATCATGGTTAAGGATTTCTTGTCTTTGCTCTGCTAGATAACACGTCCTCTCTGATGTTGGAGGCTTTGGATCTGAATTGATGACAGTGCCTTCGTCGATGTGAATGGTTTTTCATTCACAGATGACATCCCACAGATCATGGTAGATGAATGTAGCCTTGATATTCCTCGACCATTCTGGATAAGTGTCTTTTCCAGTGAGAGTAGCACTAACTATGGATGCTAATGAATGCATCTTCTGCAGCTTAAACTTGAACCTGCAACTTTCAAACATAATATATGGCAGAAAAAATAGAGATTGCAGATTTAAATTTTTACTCCTTTCTTTACAAAATGCTCCTTATCACAAACTAATTACATATATTTTTTGCAGCAATATACAAACTCAAATCTTTATTGAGGAAGAATTTACAATGATTCTCACCCTATCACAAATACAATGGTTCTCACCCTCTCATACACTGATTTTCACTCTCACAAAAATACAATGGTATACAATGATATAGTATTATATCTTCAAACAAGGGCGCACTCTTGAGTAATCAAGAGCTGAGACAGCCTTTGGCTAACAATACAAAATAGGTCAAATGACTTCAAAATATAAGATTCTTTACATGGTCTTCACCACATTTCAATGAAGGCCACGTTACAAAAATGATTGCCGGATTAATATAATATATAAATGAAGCCCAAAACAACTTGATTTCTTTCAAGTAGGAAATAGGGTTTCAAAACAATGTATTAAGAGTTTATACCTCAAACGTAATCTGCAGCTCACGTGCAGATGTCTTTGCAAGGGCGTAAGAGGCAGTCTCAATTCCAGCTCGAGGTCGCAGCCCTTGTCTCAGATTCCCACGCAGTCTCAACAAAGAATCACAGCAGGTTGTATGTGTGGTAGCTTGAGGTCGCAACAGGAATGGCCCAATTCCATTCAAGCTCCACGGTATCAATTCCATACAAGCTCCGTACAAATTCCACGTAGAGTTGGAGTCATGATGGAATGATCTCCACAGTCTCCACGCGGACCCAAGGAAATCGCATTGGCTCACATGCAGTGGATTTCACGATGGAGGGGTCTTCACATTCTCCACGCAGCAACTTACACATAGTGGATGTAGCTATGAAGATGCAGCTCTTGAGGCTTGTGAGGGTTGCAGCTCGTGAGGCTCAATCCCACGGAGAAGGTGTATTATGTACAGAGTGGATGCAGAAAGCAACTATCACAAATAGTGGACGCGGCTCATGAAGCAATCAAATGGAGAGGTCGTGGTAGCAGCTTGACAATAAGCTTCTCAACTCACAGCAACAAGGTTTCAACCCATAGTTCTCGACACGCAGCAGCTCTTGGGATGAGCAGGAAAGGTCAAGCTCCAAAGGAGAGGTCGAGCAGTACGCAACACCGTAGAGGAAGGTCGCAACAGTAATAGGGTAGCGTGAATGTGCAACAGCAAAACTAGCGTTATGGGATGAGGCTGCCTAAAAGAGCAGCAAGTATGCTTGGTGACGAGTTCAACGTTCACACAATACCACAGAAACACATTAGGGTTTAGGCATTATCTCTAGGCAGAGCGTGACCATCATGAATGTGGCAGATCGATGCATTGGAGCAGACAAAGAGCAGGTTGGCAGAACGCAGAATGAGAGGACGCATATGGCAGGCCTGAGAGGCTTAGGAGGAGCACAGGCCCAAAAATGAGCAGTCTGACAGACAGGCTATGGCAAAAAGGAGTTATGGAGTTATGGCAGCAACCTTGCTGCCCTGATACCAATTGAAAGGATGAACTGCCGGATTCAATTCATTCTTTAGCCAAATGCTTTATTTATACATTAGGTGGGTGGGAGTCTCTTGGACTTTTGATTACAAGAGATGAGTAGGAGTATCCAGACTCCTCATCTTTTATAACTAAAAACTGAAACTATTTATATCATTATTATTTACAAATACAAAAATCCCAGAGGATTCCAACAGCTAGTTAATCCTCTGGGATAGTTCCTCTGGGATAGTTGGGGTCTCCAGACTCCTCATCTTCCATAACTAAAAACTGAAACTATTTACATCATTATTATTTACAAAAATCCCGGAGGATTCCAAAAGGTAGTTAATCCTCTGGGATAGTTGTTGTATTTTTCCAACACCCTTCTTAGAGTTAGTGTTGGCACTTGGGAGAAGGATCATTGATATCTTAGTGACCCAGTTTTGCATGTGATTTTTGAACTGGGCAATCGCTAATGAGCAAATCAGGAAGTGTACAGCTGTAGTACTATAGTCAATAGAGTACTGTATTGGCAGGAACGATACCCAGCAGACCACAATAACTGCAGATGAAATAAAAATATATAGATTGAATGAAGAATGCCAATATTGGCTTGCAGGCAATTTATTAAAAAGTCTTCGAAGTCTAGATTCTAGAGGAAGGTAATTACTAAAAAATTCTCTTGACATATTTTAATGGAATATATTCCCCTGAAATCTTTGTACAAATTGTGATTAGATGTGTAAATTCCGACATATTTTAGATCACACATGCATGAGACAAAACATAAGTGAAGAAAATTTCCCTAAAATCACTTGATTAGTACAAAATTTGTTTTAAATTTGGATGTTGAGGATAAGGGCAGAACTCCAATAAAACTTATATCACCTCATGACTTTGTTGGGGTAAACTAGAGAGAACTTCCTTTGAATACTATCCTTGCTTATTTTCTGCCACTTGATCTTAAACATCTGGAAAACAAAATCTATTGACTCTTGATTGTTCGCTGCCCGAGACAGGTCTGAAAAGGTCTTCCCTGTAATATCATCCATGCTGGGCACTCCATTATACTGAGATAGCAATTTGAGCTTTCACAAATTAACTCAAATGTTGTATTTATGCCAAATCAATAATCAAAATATGAAAGATTGATGTTTGATTTGATAGACAGAGAAGTTCATTTGAGGTGGATCAAACCTATTTGTTCCTTGCTGAACTATTTTGATGCCTTTCTTGTATCTCCGTGCTGGACTATTTTGATGCCTTTCCTGTATATTCCCTTAGGTTTGTTTTAGTGCATAGAGATCTACAAAAACATGCCTAGAATGAGAGTTTCCTCATTAATCATGTCAAGAGTTTGCATCCAAGGCTTTAGATCCACGATCTGATCATAAATCAACCAGCAATGAAAATGTCCTCAATACTCCAACTCAAATCATTTCCTAGGCTACTGGAAATGGCTAATGGAATTTGATCCTGGTCAAAATTGCAAGGACTTTTGAGGAGCATCATGCTTTCTATAAATTAGGCAGCATATTCTTTTGTGCTGAAATGTGAACGTTTCCAGCACTATATCATGTTTAATCTGTTGATCAAAACTAGGAGGGATATATTTTTTTATATGTAATCTGCAAAACAGAGTGCTACCTGATGAATATGCTACAGAACCTTGGTTTACTGTATGCCTGGTCATCTGTTATAGGACTGTCAATGACATTTTCCCAACATGCCTGAAAAAGCTTTACAAATTTTCTTGTAATTATTCCCTTAATGTACCTTCACTGCTAGCCTTAGTATGCAAAATTAATCAGTGGTCCTAAGTCTTTATGTTTTTCTTCAAGCAATTGTCACAACATTTAATTTGAGAAAGAATAGGCAAAGAGATTACTTTGACATTCTCCTGTAGCAGCAACTTGCGTTATAGCTCAAGAAGTTGTAGGGGATGTTAGGATGATTGATGCTTGGGCAGATGAAGCTGAACATTGTATCACCATTAAGTAAACTGGAATCTCCTTGTACTATCATATGATAGAAGAACCTCTTAAAAACTTCAAGGGGAAAAGGATGGAAACTAAGGAGTTGATAAACTTGAATGATTCCCTTGGGCACATTGAATTCTCATCAGAGGTCACAACAACCCTCAGAATCACAAATGGTGAATTGTTTGTGGTAGTTTGTATTGAGGGAGTCTGTATCTAATGGTATATACATGAACAAACTTTGGATATTTTGTCTCTAATGCTTTGGAATCATGGGTTAGAATCTTTAAAATATTGTTTTTCTTTAAAATTTACATATTTGATGTATTTTTGAGTAAAATGAGTCATTACATTCAAATCGGCCAAGACATTAACGATTCATTACCGATTCCAAGTCCAATTCTGAGTTGGCCCTCGACCAATTTCGAGTCCAAGTCCATCAAAACATTGGGCCAGAAGTAGGATTCAAACAATAACCATTTACAAAATCCAAATGGTAGCTAGCCTGTGAATTAATTACGATGCCTAAGCACAAGATTCAAACATTAGCTAGAGCAGGATTAAAATAAACCAGATACAAAATCCAAATGGTAGTTGGTCTGTGAATTGACTACCATGACTAAGCACAAGATTCAAACAATAGCCAAAGCATGCATGTGAATTGACTACTAGATTAGTAAATGGATTCAAATAATAACCAGATTAGTAAATGACTATAAAAGGTAAAGTTGACAGGCATGGACCTCGAGATGCATATCTAGTAATTTGTTGAATCGCCATAAAACACAAACTCATTTTTAATATACCATACAATTTGTGTGTAGAGATTGCACAATACAGATACAAACACATACATGTAGACATTCTGTATGAAAATCCATTATTTCAAGAGAAAATGAATGCCAGTATATATGAGATGCTTTGCTTTGAGCAAGCAACCGTTGTAAACAAAAGTAGGTAATTAAAAATATTGTATCATAATTACAACATGAGAATAAGTATCATAATTATAACATTAGTTTCATAATTACTGTTGAAATATTGTAACTTCTAAGAATATTATATTTGTACTTTATTATTCCGGAGATGTTTCATTCCTCCATGAAGACCTTATTGTATATCCGGAGATGTTTTAGTCCTCCGTGGAGAATGTGGTAACTTGGGTTATTAGACTTTCCTAGTGGGGGTCGGTCTTGTATGAGTCATGTGGGTTAAATGGGTTATTAGACCACCCTAGTGGGGTCGGCCCTGCCACATTATGTTAAGAGATTAAGTTGGGGCTGACATAGTTAATGTAAAAGACAAGTCGGAGATGTGTATAAATAGAGGAGGTGTGTTCCTCATTTAACACACATTTCACTCACTTGTGAATAGCGCATAAGTAAGGGAGAGATCTGCTATGGAGGAGAAGGAGCTCATGTCTAGGGTTTACATCTTTGTATTTTCTGGTCATCTATATTGAGGAATCTTTGCTGGGTTTTCTACCCCATGAGGGTTTCCCAGGATAAATCTGTGTCTCTTGTGTTTATGTTGTGCTTGTTGTTCTTTCAGTGATCTTGTATATGCTATTGTTGTGAAATGAAATGCAATGCTGATATTTTGTCTTAGCATATTAAATCTTAACATGGTATCAGAGCTAACCTGAAGGAAGGCAATGTATGGCACTTACGACACTTGCTTCACTTGCGACAATTTGAAGGTTAGGGTTTTATATAGCAAAAACCAGTCATCGTGGCACATTCACTATAAATCCATTTTGGCAAAGGTTCAGGATCTGAAACCTTTACAGGTCGTAGATAACATCCCCATGTACCTTGTGTCCAAAGGAAAACCTCAGCTTCGTTGTACTTTGTGATTTATGATTAGTACAAGTTAGGGTTTCTGCCTCTTCTAGATCTCAGTCATAAACAGGTGACCTACACAAAAAGGTCACAACATGGGCTAGGAAGCTCCAAATGAAATTTTGTAAAATGTGACAGGTAGAGAACGGACTATAATTTCTCAGGTAACTTGTTCAGAGGCTGAAGTTGAACCAGTGACATGTGTCATGCTGTACAATTTCGCTCTCCTGTTTTATCCCATAAACAGGTAACGTTGTGACACTTGGCATAACTCTCTCTCAGAGAATCCAATTGAGGTCATACCTATGGGGTTGGAAAGAGGACAGGTTGGGATACCACAAGCAGAAGTTTCAGACCCTTTGGATTCGTATTTTCAGAGTTACACTAGAAACAATCAGGCACATATTTCTGTCAAAACAGATTTGGATTTTGAGCACCTTCATTCTTGAATCGTCACCGTTGTGGGAAATTAGGGTTTCAGAGAAAGTTGAAATTTTTGAAATCTGTGACCACGACTGGAAGCTCCTCAGAAAAATCAAAGTTTAGAGCTTTGGATCAAACCTTTTGATTGGGCAAAAGGGTGGGCTTCATCAAACCCTAGTTCAGGATCCTGTCCAGAAGATCCAGAAGTTTCAAAGGCAATTTTGAGGTGTCAAATTTTGGAGATTTCAAAATTGAAGTATGCTAGCTTGATCAGCTCAGCAAGGCGCATCTTTCCATCCTTTCAAAAGTTTGAAATTCAAAGTTTGAATTTTTAGGGTTTCTCTGACAAACCCTAATCCAGCTCCAGATCCAGTTTCAGCAAATCAAAGTGGGTTGGGTTAAAAGCAATCCTGATAGGTATGACTTGAGGATATATAGGTATATGTTGAAATCTGTTCATGGTTAAGTTTATGATATGTTTGTCTTCATGTTATTGAGATTAGTACAATTATGATTGTTTGATGATGAATGCATGTGAATGATAGAAGGCATTCATTGATTAAGGTTATGACACTTATGATTGTACTAATGCACTTGTGGTGTTGTATAAGGATGATGTTGTCTACTAACAAGATACAGGTACATCAAGAAAGACAAATCAAGTTCTATGACCATGATGACATGAAGACAAAGACTCATCCATAATCTTTGATCACATAGAATCTCTACTTACGAGGTATGTATGACTTTGTTCTACTATGCTTAACCTATGAGATATGTAGGTTCTAGTACAAGGTCTCTAAATCATTGAAGAGAATAAAAGAAGATATTGTTAGGGCATGTTAAGACATAACCAAGCATGATAATCCAGGTATGTTTTCCTATATCAAGTTAGAATCCTACCTTGTGATAGGATCTTAGGTAAGTATACTTGTGTATGAAATGATCATGACAATACAAAATGTTTTGATAGTATTGAGATTATACTAATGAATGTATGTTTATGTATGAGATCATGAGGATGACAATAGTGCACACTTAAGCATGCATAGTGGTATAAAATGAATAGAAGTTCAAAGACATATAGAGACCAAGCGGGAGGCAACCACTCAACATAAAAGATAAGTATTTGAGTTGTTATTTGAATCTTTGAAATAGTAAATGATATTGCTTGTATGCATATTTGTATTCCTCGAATATATCATGCATAGTGTAAGCATTCATATAGCATTGAACAGTATACTACTAATATGCATATGATGGGTAATATTGGACAAACATTCCATTGTTGTTTATCTAGAATGAAACCTCTTTTCTAACATGCTGAGAGCTGTGCACGCTCTTGAAAATATGTTCTGGTAGAGATGGAAGGCATCTACATAGCCACTGCATGCATACAGGATATGGAAAAGTGTTGTGCCAAAATATTGGTCAAGATAGTTGCATGACTATGTGAATCATATCAGTATGCATAATAGGTTATCATGTCAACATGATTTGATGATTATGAAGTATTACTAATCATGTAAGTAACTTTGATTTGTAGGAATGAAGAATGATGAACACCGAACAAGTGATGGATGTTCAACAAGAAGACTTACAAATCAAACATACTATAGAAGGCTCGTGGCTAGATGATTCTCTTAGAAAGAGGAAGAGGATCATGACGAGATGTTTTCTCCAAGTGGCTAGATAAGACCATTTTCTTAATGGTGCAATTGAAGAAGAAGTGTGAATTAGGCTCCGTACGGGTACCCAGGATCGATAGTCATTTGATGAGCTTAATGATCACCATGGGTGATGCGGATTTCAACCTTTGCTACAAGGTTGAAGATGGTGTCTATATATAGATGACATTCTTCTCTTAGATGGATGCAAGAAGGAACTCACCACAGAGTTCGAATGATCTTGAGGATCATATCAGTAGACCCATATGACAAGATATGGCATAGATAGATATGCAGAAGATCACTCAATGCAGAGTGTGAATGATGTTCAGTCATAGAGAGAGAATTGATAGCTTCTTGACAAGCTTGGGCTTTACCAGAAGTAAAGATGATCCTAACCTTTACCTTAAGGTTATGGATGATACTATTATTGTATGTGGATGATCTCTTTCTGACAGGGAATGAGAAACAGATCATGGAAAGCAAGAAGAAGCTAGCTACAGAATTTGAGATGAAAGATCTCGGATTGATGCATTACTTCCTAGGATTGGAAGTATGGCAAGGCTCATAAGAAATCTTTCTTAACCAGGGAAAGTATGTTGTGGAAATCTTGAGAAGATTTGATATGTTGGAATGTACAACCATGGCCACTCTCATGGGTTCCGACTTGAAGCTTTTAGCTGATGACTCATCAGAGTTAGTGGATGTAACTCTGTACAGATAGATTATTGGGTCATTGATGTATCTGAGGAATACCAGGCCAGATATATGCTTTACGGTGAACACCTTGAGTCAGTATCTAGTGGAACCTAGACGAGTTCACCTGATAGCTGCAAAGCATGTGATGAGGTACCTGAAGGGCACGATAGACTTTGGTGTATATTATTTTGGAGATCATGACTTCAGATTGTATGGCTTCACAGATGCTGATTGGGTAGGAAGTGTATCAGACAAGAAGAGCACATTGGGTGGATGTTATTCTCTGGGATCTACCATGATCTGATCTTGTGTGACAACCAAAGTTGTATCAAGATGACAGAGAATCCAATGTTCCATGATAAGTCAAAGCACATAGAGATCCAATATTTCTATATACAGGATATGGTGCAGAAAGGAGCTATCAAGCTCGAGTATGTAAGCACTGACGAACAAGTTGCTGATATATTGACCAAACCTCTGTCTCGAGTAAAGTTTGAGTATTTCTGAGTCAAGCTTGGTGTAGTTCAAAAGGACCCTCCTCGAAAGGGGGAGTGATGTGGTCACTATTGATGAGATTGCCTGCATCGACAATGAGGTCGATGATGTGGATACCTATATTGGTGATACCAATAGTGAGGTTGGAAAATGGTCCTTAGACAGGGTCTAAGTTGACGAGTGGATTGTATCATCCTTGAACACATGTTCTAAAAGAGATCCATAGACATCTGTCTCCAAGAATGTGGGGATTATATCTGCCCCGAACTTCGGTCCCAAAATTGATCCGTAGACATCTGTCTCCGAGAATGTGGGGATTATATATTCCCCAGACTTCGGTCCCAAAATTGATCCGTAGACATCTGTCTTTGAGAATGTGGGGATTGTATCTTGCTTGGACTTCGGTCCCATAATTGATCCGTAGACATCTGTCTCTGAAAATTGATGATATAACTGTATCGTCCCTGAGCTTTTAGTTCAAAATGTACGTGATAAATCCTAGATCTGATCTAGGTCACATCCAGTATGAAAAAGGACTGACACTATGGTGGGGATTGCATCGTTGCTAGACATGAGATTTGTCTTAAAAGGATCATGGACTGCATCGTCCCTAGACATGAGATTTGTCTTAAAAGGATCATGGACTGCATCGTCCCTAGACATGAGATTTGTCTTAAAAGGATCATGGACTGCATCGTCCCTAGACATGAGATTTGTCTTAAAAGGATCATGGACTGCATCGTCCCTATACATGATATTTGTCTTAAAAGGATCATGGAATGCATCGTCCCTAGACAGGAGATTTGTCTTAAAAGGATCATGGAATGCATCATCCCTAGACATGAGATTTGTCTTAAAAGGATCATGGACTGCATCGTCCCTAGACATGAGATTTGTCTTAAAAGGATCATGGACTGCATCGTCCCTAGACATGAGATTTTTCATAGAAGGATCAAGATTGATCATCCTGTAAGTAAGATCTAGATTGTATTGTACATAGACATGAGAGATGTCTTAAAGTGAGCAGGATTGATCATCCTGGAATTGGATCATGTGTATTGCAGATGATCCAGATGCTGTAGATCAAGATGATCCAGATGTTGTAGATCGAGATCATCCAGATGATCCAGATGCTGTAGATCGAGATGATCTAGATGCTGTATATGTTGTAGATCAAGATGATCCAGATGCTGTAGATTGAGATGATCCAGATGCTGATGATCGAGATGATGATGATCGAGATGATGATATTGTTGATCGAGATGATCCATATGATGATGATCGAGATGATGATACTGTTGATTGAGATGATCCAGATGATGATGATCGAGATGTATGAGATGATGATACTGTTGATCGAGATGATCCAGATGATGATGATCGAGATGATGATACTATTGATCGAGATGATCTAGATGATGTTGATCGAGATGATCCAGATGATGATGTTGATCGAGATGATCCAGATGTTGATGTTGATCGAGATGATCCAGATGATGCTGTTGATCGAGATGATCCAGATTGTTGTAACTGTTTCGATGCTGCAGAAGATGAAGAATCAATACTGAAGATGTTCTTGTATTGAAGATTTAAAGATGTTCCAGTAACTGGTTGAGTTACTGAGGATGTATGAAGAAAGCTTCCAATGATTTATAGATGTATCATGTATGATGTTGATGACTCCTTGCTCTTGCAGATGTTGTTATAATATCCTTCTCGTTAAGGGGGAGTGTTGAAATATTGTAACTTCTAAGAATATTATATTTGTACTTTATTATTCCGGAGATGTTTCATTCCTCTGTGAAGACCTTATTGCATATCTGGAGATGTTTTATTCCTCCGTGGAGAATGTGGTAACTTGGGTTATTAGACTTTCCCAGTGGGGGTCGGCCTTGTATGAGTCATGTGGGTTAAAGGGGTTATTAGACCACCCTACTGGGGTCGGCCCTACCACATTATGTTAAGAGATTAAGTTGGGGTTGACCTAGTGAATGTAAAAGACAAGTCAAAGATGTTTATAAATAGAAGAGGTGTGTTCCTCATTTAACACACATTGCACTCACTTGTGAATAGCGCATAGGTGAGGGAGAGATCTGCTATGGAGGAGAAGGAGCTCATGTCTAGGGTTTACATCTTTGTATTTTCTTGTCATCTATATTGATGAGCTTTGCTGGGTTTTCTACCCCATGAGGGTTTCGCAGGATAAATCTGTGTCTCTTGTGTTTATGCTGTGCTTGTTGTTCTTTCAGTGATCCTATATATGCTATTGTTGTGAAATGAAATGCAATGCTGATATTTTCTATCTTAGCATATTAAATCTTAACAATTACATCATGAGAATAAGAATCATAATTACAGCATGAGAATATATGAACATTGGGAAATGGAAGGCATGGAAGAATAGTGAAAACAACATATGAAATGCAAAGTCTATCAAATCTCCAGCATCCAGAAGTATGAATGATATCAAGAAACTTGATTTTAGTTAGTTTAGTTCTTTGCAGCCATTTATACACATTTCTTGAATAGAAGCAAGTTTATCACTGCAAGATTCGGTCGTAAAGGATTTTATAGTTTAGGAAATTTGTGTTCTACTAATACCTGTAATTCACTCCAATGGAGAAGATCCAATCTTTGATACCAATTTATAATCTCTGGTGCAAAGAAAGCACCTCAAAAGATGAGATCAAGCATTCTACTTTTGAACATGCTCATATAAATCCTCAATTGAGATTGGATAATTTGCTTTGAAGTTGAATCAACGCAAGAAACTATAATAATAGAAAGAAATTCCAGACTTGAGTTCTAATAATGTAGGATCCTAAAATGTGTCTCACATTGCCATTTCGAAAGTACTAGAGCACCACATTATGAATACATGATAAAAAATACAAGGAAATAATATGCATCCTGCACCAAATAAGAATTGGTAAAGTGTATTTTCAGTGGAAACAATTTTAGCATCACACATCATGAAAGCCATGTTCTTAGAGCCCAAGGGGTTAATTCAACTAGTTGTCATCAATGTTGTTGGGCATTGGGCTAGAGTTCCATGCTAGCAGGTGCCCAGATCAAATTCCCATCGGGCGGGTGCAATAGTTTATGCCAATGAGTTTACTAGGGATGCCATCTATGAATATAGGGAAGTATCCCTTGGGTTTCCCCATGAGGTTTTCCTTGGAAAAAAAAGAAAGCAATGTTCCTAGACTAAAGTGATACCCAAAGCACATTAAGTAGTGTAGCATAGGGATGCATCCTTGAGGGTGGGGAACCCATCCCCTACATATCTTGCACACCCATGATACAGGGACTGTAGGAAATGTTCCCATGACATAGGGGATGGATGGGTGGCATCCCTGTGATTCCCACTGTCTGATGGGAACATCCCCTATTGTCCCCTCTGCTATCCCCTAAAATATGGGGGTCCCCCTGGGCCCTAATCATCCATAAAACTTATCCTTTCATTCCCTCAATCTCAACAACTTGCTAAACATAGGCTTCGAGAAATGAAATAAAAAAGCCTGAAAAACAAAACTTCGATTTCAAATGTTTTAACATGTAAATATTGTATGATCTAATTTCTTGCTTCATAGCGATTGTGGAACTTATGCATTCATATTGTCAATGCTATAAATCTGATGCAAAGCTTCTTCCCAAACTGAAAACTATATCCCTTGACAAAGGATAAACTAATCTTTACAAGAACCAAAGTACATGAAGTGAGCCCAAAAACTCAATAGTCAAACTCCGAAAGGTAATACTTTCTTAATTTGTTAACTTTATAGCTCTATAGTGAGATAAAAAACTCAATAATTGAATTCTGGAAGGCAATACATTCTTATTGTTAACTTTACATCTCTATAATAAAGCATTTACCAAGAAAAAATTAGTAAACATTGAATGCTTCAAAATGAAGCAATATGATTACATTCATATAGAGATCCAAGTGCACTACTCATCTTCAAGGCTACTTTATTATTAAACTCAAACCTTCCAAGGAAGAGTACCTTTTGGAAAATAAACATTTGTTTGTATATACAAACTGCCAAAGCACTGCAAATACCAAGAGACGAACGATCAAATTACTGTAATTGTATCTAAAATGATACTTTTGCAAGTATTCTAGTTACACTTGTTCTTCTCTTCCCCAATGTATTCTAATTTCTAGACAACATCTCTTATCCCTTCTGAAAGGTTCTTGTAAAACTACAAGAAAAGACCATCATGCCTATGGTATTCAAAGAAAATTTTCATTAGGAACGATAGTTTGTAAGTGAAACAAAATCTCAAGGGACAACTTTGAAACTAAATAATAACTAAAAACAAAATTGAATATTTACGATTAGACATAGCCATTGAAACAATAACTTCTCTTCACCTTGTGAAATTCCAAGGTATCACCTCCAGCCTTGCAGACCTCCACCATGTAAAGAGAAGGAGCTACTTCAAACACCTGAAGGAAAAGGAAAAAATATTAGAGACAATTCCAATCATTGTTCCAATCCATATACAAACTATGTGGGAAACAAATACATATAGCTCCAAACTCCAAAAGAAATTGCAATATGAGGATTATCATACTATGCTTCTCAAGACAAACTCCATCAGGACTACACTTTCCTCTATGTCATAGAGCTTTTAGTACCATGTTTTAAATCATTACCTCTGTAGCTACATTCAAATGACCCTTTATTCCAGTCTTTGAACCGTGCATGATCTTCATCTAAAAGAAAGAAGGGAAACCCCATCAAAATTGTGAAAAAACAAACCTTCTTTATAATGATCCACTTTCCTAGCAAAATTAGTTTTGCTGAAGGGTCAAACATTTAAGGCTAAAGTACTTCAAAATTTGCATGGATGCAAATGAGTGAGGAAAGTACAATTAGAAGAAGTCATTCTCTTTTGAGCTTCAATGGACGAAACGATTGTTCTACCTTGTAATTTTGCTTTTGCACATTGAATCCAAGAGGCTTTGCAAATTCCTCAATTTTTTATACTATCTTGTTTGCAGGGCGTTTAGATGCAAACTTTGTTTCTCACTTAACCATACCCTATTTAACAACATACAAGTGCAATTTAGTAGAATCTTGTATCTCAAAAGAGATAACCGCAAATGAAATACTCATGTCAATGGTCTTATGCCAATAATTTTCCCAAGCAAGTAAATGCGTGTAATTGAGCCAGAAAAAACATACATCAAGCAAAATGAGGATGATAATAAACATCATGGTTAGATTTGACACTTGAAATCATAATAGTATTTCAGTTAAAAATGGAAAGGAAACGTGGAAATATTGGCTAGATGGAGACCAAGAAGACCTTGGGAGAAACAAAACAAAAAAAGATGGAAGAAGCAGAATGCAGACAACACTTGGTTAAACAAATTCTTACAGGATTAAATGATTTCTCAGGGATTTCAACAATACCATTTTAAAAAATCTTATATTGGTATAAATACAAAGCGCTGACATTCTGTAGGAAGAAATACCAGGTAGCCTAAAGGACTCATATTGTGATACAAAATCAGGAGATAAGAGGTTACTTAAGGAAGAGATGGATGGAAGGATTGCAATTTGCCACAAATCTAAATTAATTGAAGAAGCCAACATTGCAGGTTATTTGTGTTGTAGACTTTGGTTATCACAAAGAGTGTAGTTGTCTACTTGAAAGGTCCTATCCAGGATGGTAGAGGAAGACAACTAACTGGTGACACCTAAGAGGGCCTCAATTCCCTAGATAGATTGGTTGTCACTCCAATCAAGGCACTCTTCACTTCTTACTATCCAAGCCACAGATAACAAAGGGGGAGATCCCGATCTACTCTTGGAAAGACAAATCTAACCCTATATTTAAGGAATTGAGATATTGTAGAGGCTTAAGGAAGATAACATATGAAAGTTTAATTAGTTCAGTTACAATAGCTCATGGTTAAGTGCAAATCTAGGATATAGGTGTTAGGGCAAATGATCAAAATCAACCGCCTTGAGAAATGTGTACTTAATTTAGGGGAAATGGTCCCAAGAGGTAGATCTGGATGGAATAAGGTGTCCTAACACTGCTTGACTGTAGATCTGACAATTTCAAAGCTTACAAGCGAAATATGAGCAATCGAACAACTGAAAAGGGGCAAACTCAGAGAGGGTGCATTAGCTAAAGATCAGTGCCCTAGGATTTGGGCCAGAAGAAGTCAACAGAGTATGATGCTATAGGAAACCCACTTCATGCTTGGAATTAAGATGAAAACCCATAAATAGTTCGCCATGATTTGAAGTTGTTTGAGCTAGAGAATTTTTATAAATTTTTAGTGAGGGTTTTAACAGTGAATTTTAATGGTGGCGATTGGATTGGATCCCGAAATAACAAAAATACTTTGAAATGTACCTGTATATGCTTGTGTATGCCTTGCTGGTTGATAATATTCTCAAAATGAGGCAATCAAGAGTGAGATCTAAACTGCTATCCCTCCAGAGTGACCAGTGCACCCTTCCCTGCTAGAAATGATCTATAGTGAGAATCAATCAAGCATGCAAGAAACTATACAGAAGAAAATATGAAACGAGTAGCATCAATATGTCCAAAAGGTACAATAAAGATACTCCCTAAGACAAATACCGATCCAAAAGTAAGATATGGGCTTTCCCCACAATAGTGTCCCCCTCTTCTACCACACGACCTCCCTGCAAAAAAACGTTGGAGAAAAAAAAGATCCACAATGATATCACAGAGAAAGGATTGTATATTCACTTACAAGAACATTCATCAAAGCATTCAAGGGATGCCGGAAATTCAAAAGCCCAAAGGTGCCTTTACAATGAGGGGGTCTCTTCCTTAAATAGGAATGAGAGAGACCAAAACCCTAACCACTTTATGAACGAGTGTTGGATATCAAAAGATAAAAAAATACAATCGAAGGCTATGATGAGCCGGAGTGATAACACATGGATCAACTCACTAAGAGGGGGTGAGCACTCACTAAAGTGGCCATACAGGGAGTCGCACCACATAAAAGATGACTAGGACAAGTGTAAGGAGCAGATGGTGGGGCTAGGAGGTATTAATTTCCTTCACTAGCATCACCCCATGGCACAATGATATAAGATATGACTCAATAACATGTCAAAATGACCAAGTGACCAAATCATGGCCCCCCTCAATAGCTAAATAATACATCAAAATAAAACCATAGAGTGTGTGTGGACCCCACTAAATGATGAAAACTGTGTTGGAAGGTGTGGGATGCATCATGAATCACTTTTGAACAAAACTCATTCCAATTCCTTTCCTCATTTGCCCAAATCGATTTCCTCAATGACCATTTTATTCCATTTTTTATCCTTGAAAAATCACCTGTAAATCAATAAATTTCCTGTAGCTCTTTGCCTGGTGCCCGAGGCACAAATATGACTATACCAAAGTGTCTGGGGTTATGGCTATATGGTAATAACAAGTGGTGGTACCCCATAATCCCTCTATAGAGCCCTAGGTGAACCAAATAATAATCCAACTGTGCTGCCAGGCCATTTTATAATGGCAAATCTGAGGAAAAGTGACAATCTAAGTGAAATCTCGTCCGGAAGTGCTTGTAACTGAAATTTGAGTGTACTAGCAAACTTAGAAGGCCCAAATGCACTAGAGATGAATACTCATACACCCTGTGGGTACCTGGATAATCAATCTGTAGTCTCAACCATGCCTGGACCAATACAAATAATGGTCTGTAAATAATAATAACTATAAGAATCCATCAAACCATCAAGTGAAACCTGTGTCTACCGCATGGAACCATCAAAGGACCATAAATCATCAACCTCGAACATCACTAGTCCAAACTCATCTCAGATCCTGTGGTTGACTTGGTCAAAATGGTTTGACCAGGTTAAGATTGATCAATATGACCCAGGCTAGAAATGCCTGATGCTGCAAGTGCAAATGGATAATGTATTCTCTTTTAATCATTCTAATAGAAAGACTCAAAGTAAGAAGCATTATTTCACTGGTGGTTAATTAATAATTACATCAAATATAAGTTTAAATAATCATTTACTCAAAATAGAACCTTAATAATATACTCATTTCATAGACGTGAACATTTTGCTAACAAAGGGCGAGGGTGAAGAATGCAAGGCTAGGATAAGGGGATGAATTGACTGACTCAACACTGTGATACTTCAGATAAGGAAAAGGAATACACACTTAAGCATATGCTGGATAATTAACACACAGGGAATGGCAGTGTCTCACAAATGGAATGATTTGTTTAGAGAGGTGCTTATTCAACCTTGGAAAATGTCTACAACTCACATCCAAGCTAAAAAAATTCCGTGAGGATCTTTGCTATAACTGTTGTAACTAGGTGCAAAGCTAACTGTAACTTGAGGTTCTAGGGGACACTTAGAATTAATTGTCCCTTACTCCATCTCACATCACAACCTGTAGGCTCCGTGAGGAATTTAATCATTACATTTAATGATGACCAACAGTCTTTGGATTTAGCATACATTTAACCACTGCTTTTTAGGCCTTTTATGACCCTTTGGATTTTGCATGTGCTTAGAAGCACAACTAGTTGTAGCTTGCATCCAAGGTACTTTAACATTTCAATTTCCATAGCCCTCTTTCATTGTGCTGAGAAGCACAATTTTAAATTGTTTGCATGGGCTTGCAAAAAAGATAAGATAATAGTTTCCATATGCATGTAATGATGGTAGTACAACTTGCTTCAGGTTTAGCCAATACAACTCAGGAAACTAGGGGGATTATCCACAATCCAGACCAAAAATCAGGGGCAACCAACCAGAGAGGTCAAGGTATCAAATCTAACTCACCTAAGCTTAGAAACCAACACCAGTGGGTTCTCCTGGCACAGAAGGATCAAGGCTTCGGTAAGTTCTGTTTCCAACTTAGAGCTGAGACACAAACTAACAGAGATGTTATCCAACATAGAGGAAAAAGTGGGGAAGTCCTCCATATCATAGGCTGAGGTGTAATTCAGGGTGAAAATGAAATATGGGAGAGAACGGATGGATGGGGAAAGTGAAAGGGGATGCCAAAGCTAGCAAGCCATAAATGGTGGAAATGATCACGTCCATACTACTAAGAGGGTAAAACCAATGAGTATAAAAAAGAGCTTCTAATTCTGAGTAATTAGACCATTTAGATAATCATTAAGCAACCATGTCCATATAACATATGTATATATACTGCCAGGTCATGACTACTAGATACCAAGTCAAGCTACTATGATGAGAAAAAGAGAAAAACAATCATAACCAATGTACACTATATACCTGTTGGGCCATATACCTGTACATGCCATCTAGATCATCAAAAGTCTCTGAAAACACTGCTGCTGAAAACTCTCAGCACTGCACTGCTCTATATGGAATGTAAATGGTCACCTTGGTCATCAAATTTGAGGTCATGAAGCTCAGTCTTGGCATAAGGTTTTTCATATCTGCTCTGGGGCTACTCTGAAATGTGAGTGATCATCAAAAAGTACTACTCATCATAAGCTGATCTCATCAAAATTGTGTAAAGGCCTAGCTAAAAAATATACAAGAATATGCTTTGCAAATCATGGTAGCCCAACTACTATGGATGTGATAACAACTTTATAGTTAAACACGTAGGAAGTTAAAAACCATCTAGAACTTTGAAGTGATCTATGTGCCATGTATGTCCAAACTTACAAATGCTATAAAAAAAATGGAAATGCTTTGACAAAATAATCACGCACAAAACATCCACAGTCAAAGGAATCAAAACCCTTTCTACCTCTCTCCCTCTTATCTCATGGGACACCAAGAAATCCTTAAGCAACAAGACAAGCACTTCATTTCTCTCATAGCTATGGGAACTTTACAAATATCATATGAAAAATTTACTGATTATAATAATTTTGGTTGCAACTAGGATAAGAAATGAATGCACAAGATTTCATCTATTTCAGATAATTGTTAAATGGAAAATCTTGCTGACTTTACAGCTTTGGGAAAATATTTTATAGTTGTGCATAACTTTTAGATGATGTATATGTGCTATACTCACAGGGTGAAAAATCATCAACAATCAGTTTATCAGAGTTAAACCTAAAAAAAAAAAATTTCCTTCAGATTCCCCTTCATCACATGGCCCTTTGGATTTTCTCAGTGAGCTCAAAGTGAACTCATGCCAGTTATGAGTTGAGACAGATCTCCAGACTCCATAGGAGGACAAGATTTGCTGGTTTTGCGCCCTCCAGGAGGTGGAGATGGAGTACTTCATTCTCAAGTGACCCATCTATTACTACATCCAGGGAAGGTTCCACTACAAAGACAGGGACTTTGGTAGGTCCTTTGCTACCTTCTTTTGTTATCTACACAATAGATGCCTCATGCATATTTAGAGGTAGCTAATTTTAGACAGAGAGACTTACATGGAAATCCGAGGTGTACTCAGTTGATTACCTCCTCCTTTCAAGTCCTCACAACCACCTGACTGATATTGGTGTCAAAGACATGGAAAATAATAGATCTGTGGCACAATGCCCCCCAACATAAGATATCATGGGGCCATCTCTTCTTACCATTCCCACACCTAGTGTAGAGGGACTGCTACCATTCCTCATTCTCAGCATGGATCACAGTGACAAATGCCCATCACCAGGTTTCTCCCCCTCCCTAGCAGATTTGTCGGTCTTAGATGTTATGAGAGGTACAACAAGGGATTTCTTACTTCTTCCCCATGGGATAGCATAACCCTATCCTTTTAGGCTACTCTCCAGGGGATATTCTCAGCTCAACATTGGCATATTTGTGGTGGTGGACAATGATGATAGGTCCTCTTCTGATCCTAACACTGACTAGGGTGCTACTCCTCCTCGACATCCCTAGTCCTTGCTACTTTCTGGAGGACCCTTATAGTGCAACATTTCCGTGTGGGTTCTTTATTTCAATGTACTAACTACACTATTTAAGGTTTGCTCCCCCTCGTTTTTCAGGTTTATCATTTTGGATTCCCCTTCCCCCCCTCTGGCCTTTCTCGGGTTCACTCCCTTTTTATGTTATTGTATAATTTTTTTTATCCTTTAACCCGGGTTTTAGATTGTTTTGAGATGCTTTAGGCACACCTTACTGTTGTTGTCAAATGTTTTTTCTTCCATTTCACATGGACCAATTTTGGCCACTGGTGGACATTAATATAACTGATTCTTTTCTTTCTTCTTTGGACATGTCTCCAAATGTTCTTGCATTGAAATTTACATGGCCAAAATCATAATTCGATTTGTACTTTTGTTCTTGATAAGTGGTGATTTGATGACTGAATAAGAATTCCAAGTTGGAAGGGAATTATATTGAAATATATATGCTTTAATGTTTATGCTACTTTGGTAAAAATGTAAGGTTAGAAACAAAGATTGAGAAAATGGCTATCAACAGGACAAGATTTTCCCAGCTATTAAACCCAAATGGCTCCAACTGTTTTAGCACAAGTATCAAAGCCATCAATCTCTGCTAGTGTTTAGATAAAATGTGAGTTTGAAACTTCACGTGCCTATGTTTTCTCCTCTATTAAAACTTTCTCTGGCACTTACCATGTCCATTTGAAACAGATTTCCAATATTTAGACCCTGTCACATAGAGATACTTGTTCAAATGCATTCATCACCTATGGTTTTGTTTCCTTCTTCTCCGTAACAAGATGTTCTTGTCTTAAACACACGAAAATTTGCTGATGAGAATCACCCTTGAGCAAAAGAAAATTCCACAGAATAACTTGTTAGAGAAGAATACAAAACAATAAAATCATGGATATTTTTCTTAAGGTCAAATTTGCTTACTTCTGAGTCATTGAAAACAACATCAATATCATCTAGATTTAGGTCTTCTTCTTCATTAAACTTAGGTGGCTTATAACCTTTCTTGAACAATTCATTGTCTAACATATCAGGTAATGTAATTCGCTGTCATTGATACACGATAACAAGTATTAGATGTGCTATTGAACTTCACTGTAAAAATGTCTGCAATACTAATCCAAACTCTCCATAACAACAACCAGTACATGCTACCAAGAAATACCGGATTATAAAACAAACCTTATGAAATACCATATAACTACATTATGCTGGAAAATGCAAAATGATAAAAGTTTCACAAACGGTCATTGTTCATGCTGCTTGTCGAACATAAAGAGATTTTCATCTACTGTCTTAGGGTTGGGGTTCAAAATCCTTGTAATTAATTTCTTTGCACTCGAGGAAAACCATGAAGGGCATGCAAACTATGCTCTGTATATATGTAAAACATTATTAAAAATGCTTAGTCACTAGAGTAACAATACAAAATTGCAAACACATAAATGCAGAAACTTCAATTTGGTGTAACTGCTCACCTATTTATACAATGTCATAAGATGTTAGCCAAATTGATCGGGAAATCCATTGTGCATTTTTTCTTGTCAAGGTATCGAATCCAAAGCAAGATCCATTAACCTATAGTAACATTATTAATTATTCTATTTACTATAGGTTATATATTAGTATAGTTTTCAATTACTAATTATTATTTATCAATTATTTATTTTGTACTTTTTAGATAATCTTAGGGTTCAATACCATAGAGTTACCACCAAAATTAACGTCTAGTATTGGTTATTATTATTATATTAGATTAAGTTTAGGAATTATTTTAGGTTTTAAGTGGAGTCTTTTTTCTAGAGTTGTTGTTTTTGTGCTTTGCTGCTTTGCTCCTCCAATATTTATTGACTTAGATTTGCTTGCTTTCTACTAACCACCTCATTGTCCCGAAGATGGATTTGCTTTGGATTCAAAACTCTTCGATCCTGCTTTGGATTCAAAACTTCCTAATCAATTTCGCTAACATTCATAACCATAGAAGCATGAGAGCAATATCATAAGATTTGAATCATCAAAAGGCAAGTAACCTGCCATAAAAAAAATAGGATAACACCACATGACCACAAGTCTGTAGTTTCCCCACCATAACCTTTATCATTGATGACCTGCAAAACATAGCAGATGGAATCCCAAAGGAATGCAGTTGTAGTACAACATAAAGAAAACGGGCCTTTTACAAAATTGTGCTCATCTAAAACTTTCAGTGAGTGATAAATGATAACAAAAAGAATAGTTATTGTACCTCAGGTGCAACGTAATCACATGTTCCATAAGTAGTGTGTAGCAAACCATCATCCTATAGCACACAAACCAATCATGTTGGTTTTTTTTTGGTTTCATGGAAGATAAGAGAATTAGAAATAATCAAGGGGCATCACAATGGGTTTTAATAGTGAATAATATGCACAAAGTGAGGACATTTCTATAGATATGGTTGTTGATTGTGACATACAATAATTATACAACTAGCCACACGTGTTGTTTTAAACATTGTCGATTTGAAAATTGATTGCATAACATATTCACATTTCTTGAAAATTTTGTTTACAAAGAGCCAAAAATCCATTTCAATGAATAAATTTGTTTTCCAATGAACAACCTCATGGAAAACCTTTCAAGTACTTCCCCATGATTCATGGATGGTAAACAGGGTAAACCGCACTCTAATTATGGATCCTAACCCCAAGGGGATTGAGAGAGTTGAACCTATAACCTACCCTACTTTGGGAAGATAGATCTCATGTCTAGATCATAACAGCTTGAGCTAACCCTTGAGATTTCCACTGAATATTTTTTTATAGTAATCCATTCTACTAAATAGATTATGTAGGAATCCATAATCCCTTCTAATAAGTTCAGTAGGAGAATATTCCCAATATGCTTACCCTGACTTGTTGAGACAGTACATTTAGGAAAAAATCAGATACTTTAAGATTCCCATATGTATCCAATAGAAAATTTCATGGCTGGAAAAGAGAAACAGTAATACACATTGCTTACGATATTTTAAAAGGTTACTCATCACCTAGGTTAATTACAATTGGCATAGAAACAAAATAACACATCAACATGACCCCAACAGGTAGTTACTCATGAATTGATAGCCAAACATTTCCTTGTGAATTGATAGACACCCCTACTATGGCAGTAATCAACAACATTAATAAGCTGCTGGAAGTATCTCCTTGCTTACTCTTCTTTCAATCTCCCAGGGTTAACTTGTAAGTTCAAAATGAAAGTAGAAGAACCATTAGCAGGAAGATGAAATACTATATTTGAAAAATGTGTAATAGAGACATACTAATTATTTCATGGAAAAAGAAACTGGAATTAGATTTTTGCTTAGTGCCAAGTCTGTACAAATCATTTACATTCACATAATATCTGAAACATTGCTTACTATTTTGTCAAAGAGTTCACCTCCAGAGACTGTACAAATCATTTACAATCACATAATATCTGAAACATTGCTTACTATTTTGTCAAAGAGTTCGCCTCCAGAGACAAACTCAAGTACAATCTAAATCTTTGTCTTTCTGGCCATGGCCTGCAACCACAAGATGAATTACATAAATGAAATAATAGTCAAGACATATGCTTACTATTTTGGTTTGTATTTATTATTATTTGGGATAAAGAATATGAATTGAAGTAGACAACTCCAATAACATGGAGCACAATATCATTACTCAAACAGAATGCTAAATTTTTAGCTTAACATACTGATAATAAATAAATACTACTTGGTCTCCCGTTATGAGGTGGAAGAGAGCTTTCTCTCTAGATTATCATTTAGCTGGCATTCCCTTTAGTGTTCTCGAATATTACTACATGATTGCAAGCCGCTCACCAAAACTGAATGGTTCAGAGGGAAATCAAGACAGTAACACTACAGGTATGGTTGGGCCATTGTACTTTCACATGTATTTTTATTAAAAAAATATTTTACTTTGGCTTCAGAAAAGAATTGATGTGTTACATGTGTATCATGCCCACACCTCAAGTAGACACTTCATATGGGGATCGGTGATCAAAATTGAACCTTTCCTAGCTCTTCTCATGTCGGAGAATATATTGCCAAGAGTCTGGAAGAGTGTGTTCAGTATTTCATTTTAGTAACAGAATTGGATATGGAAATGAATATGTAGAAACGAAATTAGAAAATAGATAGATTTTGTTACCAACTTTTTGTACCATAGTTGGATTATCTGAAGAGTTGCCATTTGACAAACATTATGAATGTTTGTACTCCAGTGTATCAGATGATCCAGCTTTTGTGCCTAGCCAATTTTGGCTAGTCAGTTTTGTTTTTCAGTCAACATGACCATGGCCCCACGGGGTTTGTAATAAAGTGTGCTAGCAGGATTTTGAGTGGCTTGGTTCCCCATGACTTGATTAAGCAACTAAGGTATTCCAGGGAGTTTTTTCCCTTGTCAATTATACTTTGCCTATAGCCGAGCTATAATCGATGAGGTTTTCTCCCGCTTCCTACAAAGCTGGAATGCCCGATTTTGAAAATTTTAGCCATGGGGGGTTATTAGAGTCCAAGTGATATATATAAGCCTACTAGACACTATTAGAATAGGTTTTGATCATGTCCTAGGTCCCTAGAACCCTCAGAAAAATATTCAAAATTTTTTTACCGGGTCCTCCGGTTTTGGGTTTTTAATTATTTTTAAATTTTAATAAATTTTTCCATAGTTTAAATGGAAATTTTTTAACTTGTAATATGTCAGTCATCCGGGATCTGATTTCAGTGATTGAAGGCTCCAACCTTAAGCCAAAAATCATTCATGATCCCCGGTCTGGTCTATCCTAAGTTTCAGATGTCAATTCAGCCTCATAATTAATAATTTCTCAAAAAAATTCAGTTACAGAGAAATTATTAATTAAAATATTAAAAATGAATATTTTGGAGATAATCCAAATCTCTCCAGAATAATCTAAAATGAATAAAATAAAAGGCTAATTGACATGGCACTGGGCATTAATGAAGGTTCCAGTCATCTCCAATCAACTTCAATGAAGTATCCAGTCAACACAAGTGATTAACTCTGTAGGAAACCCCATTCCGGGTTCCCCAAAAAGACTTCCACAGAATTTGAAAATATAAGTATAATTAATTGCAGAATTTCCAGTACGATTTTTCAGAAGAAGATATAGAAGCCCCAAATCTAGTTCTATCTATTGTAGTACATGAGTGTCAATATATAAAACTATATACTCAGATTTATACATTCTCAAAAAGATTTAGCAAAATAAATAAAATAAATACTTCAACCCTGTTTTCGACGGTTGGTCCAACGAATCGATGGACTCCTCGAAGTGGTTTCCACACGATCCAATCCAATTTCCTGACGAAGTACCGAGTGAGCCCTCGGTTGACCTCCCTACCGTATCGGGGTTATTCTTCTTCACCCCGAACCCCCGAGCAAATGGGATCGCAAGAACACACAAGCTAGCCTTCCGAAAGGATCTCCCAATCCCCGTTCCGGCTAATCCCAACTCCAAGGATCATAACATAATACGATATTATGATGACCTTCCAACATTAGGGAGCAAGAGATGTCCTTATCTCCTTCTCCCCCCTCATTATATAGCAAAAGCCTGTGTGCCATGTGTCTGTCCATGCACATATTTAATTTAATTTAATATTTTAATTTCCAATATTCTCAAATACATATGTATTCTTAATGTCTTTAATGTGCACCTAAATCCCTAGATCAGTGGGAGTTAGGTGTAGAAGAGTTCTACTTCTCTTTTGGTTCTCATTTAGTTTACTTAACAATCTTTTAGTTAGACTTATTGCTTTCTACTTTTCTTTCTTTTCCTAATATTAAGATTGAATTAAAAGATGATTCCTTTTACTAAAAGTATAATTTATTTTAAATTTCCTCTTTATAAAATAATTTAAATGAATAATAAATTTAATTAAAGTAAAATCTTGAATAATAATAAAAGAAGAACAATTCTTTTATTAATGACCTATTTCAATTCTTTCTCTAAATAATGAAGTCAATTAAATAGAATCTTTAATGGAATGATTTAAAATAATAAAATCCATAAAATTAAAATCTTTGAATAAAAATAATTCTCTTATTATTAATATTTTTCAATCAGCATAATTAATCAAATTTAATATTGAATTAAATCAATCTCTTCAATTATTTTTCAAGTTAATAAAATCAATTAAAATGAATAATTCAAATTAATGAAATCAATTAAAAATAAAATCTTAAATAGAATTATTCAAATTAATAAAATAGAACAAAATGAAATAAAGCATTTCTTAAATCTTATGTGAAATTTTCATTTATACCATTGACTAATTTTCTTCTTCTCGTTCTTGTATAGGTACCTCTTCGGCGGGCCCTTCTCACAGTTTCATTTCTTCCTTCTTATGGGGAGTATTGTGTAGCGACCGGGAACCGTTACAACGATCTCTCAACTACGTTTCTTGGAGACTAAGGGATGTTGAGGGATAAGGCTCTCCTTATTGCGCGCCCCTCAACTCATCGTACGCGACCAAATCATTATGGCCTTGCCCGTATGGCATACGCTTCCCCGAGTGAGCTGAAACAGCTTCACCCGTGCGTGGATTGCTAATCCAGGGTCGACAGTCAGTCGTCGTACCCCTATGTGTTCTTTTCTGTTCTTGCGACCCCTATAATTCCATTGTGGGTCAGTCGGTAAATCATCTTACCTGCTACTGCACACACACACACTCAAGCGTACATTAATAGCGCTGCACTATGAAATATTTCATCATCCATCATAATATCTCAGTCAGTCGAGCATATATTTCATTCATCGTTTTCTCTCAATCAGTAAATCATATCTATCATTTAGTCATTCTATCTCAATCAGTCGAGCATTCATTTATTGAGTAAATTAATAGTTTCTATAGCTGTCGTTCAAGCATTTTCAACGTAAATTCAAATGGTTTGTGTTTTACTTGGCCGGTTTATTTCAAAACTAGTACCTTATTATTCTAAACAGTTAAGGTATCGAGGCGGGCATTACAAACTCCAAGAGAAATTTGCTCCATGCATGCAGAACTTGATTTAGTGACGTGGAGGAGTTATTAAATGAGAATGGGGTTGGTTTTGAGTTGCATTGAATGGAAATGGGGGCGCCTTGCCTAGGTGGAGGCCACCTCCCACTCTCAACTACCAAAGATCTAAATTGAATATGAGTTAAACTCCAAGCCAACTACCATCATCCTCACGTCTTCTCTCTTATGCTCACGTCAATATCCTTTGGAGCTCGAATTTTACATGTGGCAACCTTCTATATGATGGTGGAGTTTCCAAGATAGGGATGGGGGGAGCCTTGCCAAGGTGGAGGCTACCTCCCCATCCACATAGATTCCAAACTCGAGTTGTAGGGTGGGATTAACTCCAAGCTATGTGTTGATTAGATTGTGATTGATATTTGATTGGTAATTCGAATTGTGTCAAGGCCATTGGCTCTCTTCTCTATGCCAATTCGAATTAGGGTAGACTAGGCTCTAGTTTGTTATATAATGCGGGCTTTTCTCCTCATTCCTCATGGATATTTTGTTGTAAACTTACTCTACTGAGATTATAAAAGTTTGTGGCTATTGCTACACATTGGAAATAAAGTTGGCTTTGGAGGTCTATGGTGTGCACTATGTGTTTGTGAGCAAATATTTCCATCATTGAGGTGATACTTGCCCTTGTTTCAATTATATTATTTCATGCTTAATCATTATTTAGCTTAGATCTCTTTCTTAAGAGCAAAGAACAAATATTTGATGGTCCAAGTTATTTGTTGGTTTTATGCTTGATTTGTTTTAAGAGCACAAACTGTAGTCGGTAATACTTGTTTGTCTTTTATTTCGATTTAGTCTAACACGCTGAATATGATCTAGTTTGTTTGTATAAGCGTTGAATGTGTGCAGGTATCAAAAATATAGAGTCGAGGTGAACTCGGTTGTCTCTCCCTCCTCTCCATCAGTATTTTTCCTTAACACTTGTGTTTTCAGGAAACCTCCAAAGGACAGATCTCAAAGGTTGCATTTGAAGCTAAAAGTTTGCTTCTCTCCATCAACACAAAAGACTACCTTCAAACTTGGTTACTTGTTACTTTGAGAGAAGCCCTCATCTAAATTCTTTCTACCTTTGGCTCTCTTTTGCTCCACTTCCCAGTCTCCCATCCTCCATCTCACTGTTCGCTGCCCCAAAACAGTGACCAACAAGTCTTCTTCACTCAGTCCTTTATCCCTTCTTTTTCCAACTCATCATCTTCTTTTCCTTCCACTATTTTGCAGCCCCTTTGTTGACTGTCCTACCACTTCTTGCTGCCTTCTTCCAGCTTACTGTTAGCAGTCCACTGCCTTGTAGATAGTCATCTTCTAGCTGCCCCTTTTTTTTTTTCTCCTCTCGTCTCCCTTTAGTCTCCTTCAAAGCCTTCCTTTCGTTTCTCTTCTTTCCCTCACTCCACTTCTCTAGCTATCCCTGCTTTCGTCCCTCCTTGAAAACCCCTCAAAACACATAAAAAGAAGCAAAAACATTAAAGTTTTGGTCAAAGTTAGTAGTAGTTAGTTTTGTTTTAGTGGTTAGATCTCTTGTTTTGCATTTGCAAGCTTAAGATCTAGTTTCATTGTCACTTAGTTTTCTACTTACAAACTTAAATCTCATCTTCAAAAGAAAAGTAAGTCTTGCATTTGAAAAGCGATTGGGTATTTAGTTTAGTGGTTAGTTTGCATTAGATTTCCTTGTAAGTTAGCATTGAAGCATTTCACATTTGACTAGTTTCTAATCTTGTTACTTTGCATCTAGTTTACTCATCTTAGATCTTAGTTGCACTTGTCAAATTTTGTTTTATTTTGCTGATACTAAAGGGTGCCTTGAAGTAAAATGTTTGTGTAGGTACTTTGAAGAAGAAAAGAAGCTTGAGAAATTTTGAAACAAGAAGACCTAAACCAAAGAGAAGTGAAGAAACCATAAGGATGATCCAAAACAAAAGCCACTGATTATTCTTTATCCTTTGTAATTTGCTCTTAAGAGCTTGTTTCAAGTGTTTTTCTAAAGTTAACTTTCTCAAAAGACCTTGCAAGGGTTAAATCCCAAAGGCAATTGTAAACTGATTAATAAAAAGGCAAATAGTGGGATAAGGCCTCCCATATTTTGGTTTTTCTTTCCCATTTGGGGAAGAGTGTCTTTGTATGCTTAGATTAGTTTTATTTTTATTCATTTAGATTAAAATTTCAATCTCGGTGATTAGATTACACTCTCTCCAAGTTTTGGCTTGATATAGCAACTTTGGGATTTCATCCCAAAGGCCTCATTATTTTGTGGTAGCTCCTCTTTCCATGTTAGAATCCTTGCAGACATCCAGCTAGCTGGAAGGTTTTCGGGACTAGCAGTTCTAGTGGTCACCTTGTTCGGAGGTTGACACCACTTGTTGTTTATTTCTTAGATTAGTGGTTAATCTTGGCCTTAGAAAGCGTACTTTGTTATCAATATTGTTCAACTATTTTACTTCTAAAAGTGCACTTTCCTTTATGCAAGACTACCTCTATTCTAATAAACAAAAAAAGTCTCTTGAACTTGCCGTAATCCAATTCAAGAGCATTCTCTGTCGGAGAGCATTTTAGCTTGCATCTTTTCGCCCTGCATTAGGCATATTAGATTAAATAAGTCTCTTGAACCTTGTCATAAGACAAAGTCAAGAGCACTCTCTATCGGAGAGCTGAACTATGTGCTTAAACAACAAATTAAAATATTCCAACTCACACTCCCATAAAAATTTACTTTGGTTGCTATCTAACACCCGTATGCTCTGCCAACCTGAAAGGGTTGGGCTAGTAGTCAGAAATGTGTTAGATCTGATTTACTTCTATAACATAATAAAATTTTACCCCAAAAACAACGAACCGGCGTTGAATTTTCAAGATATACTCAAGTAGTGGGCAAAGTTCCTAAACCTGGTGGGGCCGGAGGTTTCCGCTGTCTAGACATCAGGGTGGTCAAGCCATTGAACACTTACTCTTTGAAATCTGGGCGGACCGACATACCATCAGAAGGGGAAGCCACTGAAAGTATCACTTTCCGGACTTTTGCTTATCTCTTTGTACTTATCCTAATAATCAAGACCACTAAACCTTATAATTTACCAAGATAATTTGCACAACGATCTCACAAACATATACTATTGAGACTCATTTTTTAGCATCCCCAAGCACTATATCTGTTGAATCCATTTGGCACTGGTCCTCAAAACTTACATGTATTACCTAATTTCAAATTAATGATCATTATATGTTGAATCATATTGTGGATGCTATTTAATTTTCTAAGTCTTCGTATTCTGTTGTGATCTTTATCTTGCAACGTGGATTGCGTTATCTTGGTCTTTTTCAAAGTGTTATTGTGTCTCTCATCTTCAAAAAACTCCTAAACAACACCCATCCGCATCACCACAAAATTAAAACATTTAAAAACACATTGAGCCATAGTTAAACTCTCTGTAGGGACTACCCCCCTTGGCTTCTTTAGGAGTTAGCCTAAATGGAGGGGCTGGGGTTTAGGTGACATTACCTAGCTCATTGCTTGCCCCCAAGGCCACACCTCTCCCCACTTCCAGTGAGAGAGACAACTTTCGAAATATTTTTGCTGCTGGTGTGCATCTCGGCAGAGAACAGATTCTACAAGCAAAATATTTTTTGCTACTTGAAGCAAATATTTTTATAGTTGAAATTTATGAATTTGTGAGAATCCTATACTTTTTTAATTGGTCCTCCACGTTTTCATAGGTTGAAGGGACTATTAAACTTCCCTTTCTTTGCATTTAAACATTATTTTCTTATTATTTAACATCGATACTGTCATTAGTTGTGGTTTCCATTATTGATGAGAGTTTTGTCTCCTATTTGAAATAGATGCTAACATACAGGAAGTAAGGTTCGATAGTGGTTTTTGTTTATGTTTTCCTCTTCAAAAACTTAAGATCTGAATGACATTTGATCTATGATGTAGAAGAAGTAAATATCCATCTGTTGTAATTTTAAGGATGCTTTGTTGAAAAGATAATGAACATTGTCATGTCCCAAGATATTTCTTGATTTACTACCTTGACATTATATTAGGAACTCATTCGCCATAAACTTATAAATTGTTTGTCAATCATATAGTCAAGTGAAACAGAAGCAACAGATACATCAAAATGAGTATTCTTCCTAGGAAAGAGGTGCCATAGTATTATGTGAATTATGGTCCTTCACATGTTTTGTAATTGGGTTAAGATTTAGTTTTAGCTGTGATTATATTGTCTTTTTCTAGGAAATAATTGTTAAGAGCCATAGATGTGCGGTTCATGGAATTACAACAAGAGTTAAACATGGATTTTTCTTGAGCTTCTGTAGCTAGTTTTGCAATAGAACACATGATAAGTCTTATTGTCTTTGCAGATCACTTTGGAGAAAATCATTTAAATTAAGTTTCCCACTTGTGCCCCAGAGAGAAAAGGAAGTACTTTGTAGATTTACGATATTATTTGAAACGATTACTAGAACACTTAAAGAAAACTGTATATGAATTATGGTCTATTGGATATGTGCAGTTTCAGGCCTTCCTCTTTTTTGTTTTGGATGAAGTAGATACAACATTGGACATTTTGAAATTGCTAAAGTTGCAAATTTCATCCAAATGAAATCTTGTGATGAGAACAAGGATCAAGATAAAGATGGTGTTGGATTTCAAAGTATAGTGATCTCTATGAAAGATAATTTCTATGTTAAAGTTGATGCATTGGTTGGGAGTTTATAGAGATTCTGAAAGAAGGTACCAAATTTTCATTAACCCGAATCTGTGGTAAGATTATTGATATGATTATGAACTAATTTTCTTCTTGTTTGTGTGATGCAGTTGCTCTAGAACTCTAACGTGCTACCACACGAGCTATGAACTATACAAAGATGGAAAAGTCTAGAAATTTACCCCTTCTCACCAAAGGCCATTTTTTTCTTGTAGTGGGTATTTGCTTTTATGTGAAAGTAATATTTTTGCATGCATTTCCATTGTTATTTCAAGCCATCACAATGGTTGCAAGTACCATATCATTTTACCCATTAGTGTGCCTTTTAAACTTGACATATTAAGTTGTCGTTTGAAGCCCTGATGGTCGATTTCTACAGCCGTGGCATATATTTCATATGTTGTATATGAAGCTTGCATGTTTTGTGAGCCATTTGTTTGTCCTATTAAAAGACCCAATATGGTATTCCTTTATTCCTTTGACTCATTTTATGGTCTTCATATGAGGCTTGGTTTGACCCAAGACACTCCATATTCCGTACCCGTGACTCTCAACTTGTCTCATAGATTTTAAAAGCAACTCATTTTTTCCATAATTCGACCTTGCATGTGCCTACATTAGAGATATTTTGAGGTAAAAAATGGCCTCCTAAAAGATGTACTAAAAAAATATGAGATATATGTACCAAAAAAATATGAAATATATTAAAGTATTATGAGTTAGGGGTTTTATGGGGTAGGTATATATGACAAGTCACCTCCTACACTATTTTCTATGCACAATATAAATAACCATGGTTGAGTTACTTTTCAAAATTCACTAGAAATAAAATTAATAAAATAACTCTACATTGATGTGATTAAGATTCATTGTAAATTCCCAAAATATTATTGTCATTTAGCATTTATTTGTCTTGAACTTGCAAATGAAATTAAATAATAAAAAACATTTTTAAGAGCTGTTTTTTAATTTATGTTGACTTTTTATATTTAATACTTTTCTCATCAATTTAATATAATGTAGTTTAATTGAAAATTTATTTACATGTAAAATGTTAATAATATTATTATAATCCACATTGCATTATTATTATTATTATTATTATTTATTCATTAAATCTATATTGATAAATTAATATCAAAATCATAATATGTGTGTGTGTGTGTGTGTGTGCTTATAAATTAGTTTGGCATTATAATATTAAATAAAATGGACTAAATATATAATTACAAATTAAAAATATGAAAATGACAAAAATATTATTTTATGAAAAAATGTGAATAGAATATATATATATATATATATATATATATATATATATTAGTTTGGCATTATAATATTAAATAGAATGGAGTGAATATATAATTTAAAATTAAAACATGAAAAAGACAATATATTATTTTATAAAAAAATGTGAAAGAACCTTCTTTATGAATTATGAATACTTTACTTGAAAATGACAATAATATTATTTTATGAGCAAGTGTGAAAATACATTCATTATGAATACTTTACTTGAAAATGACAATAATATTATTTTATGAAAAAATGTTAAAGGACTTTCATTATGAGTACTTTACTTTATGACTTAAAAGTACTTATACCACTACCTTGGTTAACTATGGGTTTTCATCCACCATAGAAAATTTGACAAATAAGTATTCTTAACTCATGCAATGCCACTTCAACCATGGGGGATGATGTCATCTACTAGAATGTGATTGGTTTATTTTTAGAGTACATTTTCTTTGTTTGGAGGCCCATTTTTTATCTCAAAATTTCTCTAATGTTTAGTCATTTGCAGCTTTGCTATGCAAACAAGGAATATAAGGGTTTTATGGGATATTTCCAGTGGATACTTGAATGATGGCAAGTGAACTCAACCATATTTTCTCCTTGCTATCACAGTGGATAGGTCTCTTATATAATCTTGAGGGGTTGGCTATGATGGGTGGTTATGAAGACAAGTTGGTTGTTTACATGATTTGGTCTTGATGCAAAGAGACACCTAAGTTGTATATGTTTGCTTGAATGTATGAGTTTACTCATGCATGATATGATGATGGAAGTAAAATTTGAAGTGATATGATGATGGAAGTAAAATTTGAAGAGACATTGCAATCCATGGTTTCATTTTCTCGAATGCTTGTATGGCCATATTTGGGCATGGTTTATGCTTTTGTTTTTATATATGGCGTTACAATAATTATTCCATCTTCTTCCATTCATGGATATGGATATGAATGAAAGACATGAAATGACCATTTTCATCCCAATTTGAAATACCTCTTGCCATTTCTTAGCCTTAGTGTCAAAATTGTTTCCTTAGGCTAGTGATAGTTTGTGAATAAGTGAGCCCTCTCCTTGCTTGTTCTTTTCTTTCCTTATGTGAACTTTATATGCATTGTTAAATCATTTTATATCTTATCAGTGCATCATGTAGATTACGTGAACCTTATATGCATTGCTTGCATGATTTTATGACTTGCCAATGTGTCCTATAACATGCATGAAACCCATGTGTGATGTTTGCTGTTTTTGTTTGCTTAGTGAGACATGTCTTGTATTCATTTTCACTCCTTTGACAAGTTTGTATGATTGAGAAAAATATTACTTCTGTTGTCACCATTGCTTCTTTCTCCCCCACATAACGATAGAGTAATGTTTGAGCTACGAGATTGATTAGGTTAATACCAAAAAGCAAAATCTCTGATAAATGAAACCAAAATAGAAGAGTTCAACAAATATAACTGTTAGAAGTTGAGCAATATGGGAGCATGTGCAAAATGATAAGGCTAAACTTGAATGTCCTCTTCCATTAAAAACTATTTCTTGTGTAGACATACTTCCAAATGATGCAATCTGGGTGTTAATATTGATCCTCTCCCAATTCTTAAAGGGTGCTAGCTCAATGGAAGAGCGTCTACCTTACAAGCAGGAGGTTGGTGGTTCGATTACTCCATTCCTTAATGATATTGCAATATTGGTATTTCTAATAAAATATTTTTCATGATGATTTATATTAATGGCTACAAGAGGGGTTTCAAACCATCTTTGTATATTGCTATGAGGGGGGTTCCACACCACCTCTGTAAGTTGTTATGAGGGGGGTTTATCATTGCCCTCGTAGGAGTCTATGAGGGGGTTTTAAATTTCCCTCGCAGGTATATATGAGGGGGGTTCTAAAATGCCTCCATAAGTTTGTAAGAGGGTGTTTTAGAGGGGTTCAAAACTGCCCTCGTAAGTTTGTAAGAATGACTTTTAAGGTGGGTTCAAAACCGTCCCCACAGGTATCTACAGGGGGGTGGTTTAAAACCACCCCCAAAGTTTTGTAAGAGAGATTTTTAGGGGTGTTCAAAAATTCCCCCATAGGTATCTATAGGAAAGGTTCCAAACCGCACACGTAGGTATCTATGGGGGGGGGGGGTTTAAAACTGCCCCCAAAGTTTTGTAAGATGAATTTTTAGGGGGGGGTTCAAAATTTCCTCCGTAGATATCTATGGGGGGGGTTCCAAACCACCCATGTAGGTACCTATGGGGGGCAGGGGGTGGTTTGAAAATTCCCCCATAGGTTTGTAAGAGGGAATTTTTTTTTGGGGGGGTTCTAAACTACCCCTAAAAGTCACTTTTAGGGGGGGTTTAAAACCAACCCCAAAACTGAATTTTGGGGGAAGTTTTGATCTACTCCAAAACTGCCCCTAAAAGTCCAGAATTTTAGCATTGATGATATTGGAGGTAGTTTTGTAAAGATTACCTTCAAAACCAAAACCGCCCCCAAAAGGAAGACACCCCATCGTAAAATTCAAAATTGTAGCAGTGTGTTATGTAGATAATCTCTAAAGTCTTCATCGGAATTTGACGACTGGAACTTATCAAAGAAGTTCTACCCAATCAATCTTTTGAACTCACATAGACTTTGTAACTTAAAATATATGAATACTAACAACTTAATATATTCTACTCATTTTCTTCAAAGATATTTCGTTCCACTTCATTGATAATATCATGTACAAAGAATAATCAATCTTAGAGATTTCTTCTATGAACCATTATTCACCACAATTTCAATCATTCACACATATATATGAAACCAACACATAGTTATAGCGAATTTACCTTTTCCATTTATAAACTGGAACTTATGTACATGCTCATAAACAAAACTTAATACACTCTCTATCTTTTCTTGGATTGATTCTAACTTTATATAACCAACCTCTCTCTTCTAATGTTCGTAGGCATACATGCATATAGAAGAATAACTTTTTCTTCTAGCTCACTAACAAGCTTCTGCATTCCTATAATTGACTCCTAAAATCTTGCAACTATTTCTAAGAATAGAACTTTTGATGTTAAGATCCAAAGGTTTGATCATATTACAATTGTATCTCTTGGGTAGATGTCAAGACCCTAAGGTCTAATCATATTACAATTGTGAATGAGAGAAGATACTCCTACATCAATGGCCAAGCAAGGAAATTGCAACAAAGATACAACAACAACAAAGTAGAAAAAAAATTTGTGACCTTGAAAGGTTAAAGTTATAGTATGGTTGTTGTCTAATGCTATCCAAGTTTTAAATTTGCAAAGGTAGGAAACAACTGATGCTCTACCTCTAATTTTAATTCCATGTATTTTCTTTCACATTAAGGATAACCTCTAATTGTGCATTGTCAATATTAACAATAAACATTTGATTCCATAGTAAGTAGCTCAAGGTAAAGAGTGAAACTCTAAATTCAATAGCAATCAACCATTGAAATTTTTGTTGAGATTACTTCTGCTTTTGTTTAGTGATTGGAAGGTCCCCACTCCATTTATTACTCACTATTTTGTGTCTTGGCTCTTGATATTATATCAAAATACTTGGTTATTCCCAAAATCATCCCTTATGTAATCACAACCATGTGACTCCTATAGGGAGCCAAAGCTTCCCTTTACAAAATACGTCACAGGTGGTATTTTACCATGTGCATGGTACATGAGCCAAAAAATCTACTTTTAGGACCTAAGACATTGGTGTACAATAGCATCTTAGGTCCATGCTCATCCTTGTTTAATGTCTAGGGCCCTGATAACCATCCAAGATGCATGTAATACCCTAAACTGACCCCACAATGTAAATTTGTAAATATCAATGTAAAAATCTAAAAGACGGAAACAAATGGTCAAGATGACCAAGACTATGTAATTATGTACATTTTTTATATTAATATAAAAATCTCTAAATGGATGCATGGGAAGAAGGGTGAAGAAGTGATGGGGGGCTATGTTGAGATGACCAAGACTATGCAATTATGTACATTTTTTATATTAATATAAAAATATCTAAATGGATGCATTGAAAGAAGGGCGAATAAGAGATGGGGGGATATGAATCCACAAGTGGGAAAGTGATAGTGGGATTCAGTTTATATCCTTATCCTTATCCATTTAAACCAAATTCTTAAACCTTGAGTAAAATCCATGCTTAATTAAAAAGCATTGTTTTAATTGACTTAAGAAGGTGATTAAGGGGGGAAAGTGGTTCCATGTGGAGTGGCCACATGGCAAGCTCAATTATGTCTATAAAAGTGAGTTTCTAAGCTAGAGAGGAGTTCCATTCTCCATGATTCCTTCACCATTTTCAAATTTCACTCTTCTGTGATCACCTATGAAAGTCATAGCCAGATACTGTAACATAGAATGAAGATACCACTAATGAACATGAATTCTGCATGCAATTAACCCAGGTAGGCTGGTGTGAGAGAAACCTATCCTGTAGCTTGTTCCCCGGAGTCCAACTTTAGAGACTTATTGAAACGAATAAAGTTCATTTACTAAAGAAGTAACCAGTCCAAATAAGACAAAGCACAATAATCCATAAATGGATAAATAATAAAATATATATTTGATATGAAAATATGATATGATTACAAAGTTACGATATTGCCGTACATATATAATTCCTAAAGGCACCTTATTGTGACCATTCAAAAATGAATGTGTCCCTTCATTTTAATATTTATTTATCAATATTATTATTTATTATATTATATTTTGTATGTTACATTGCCTCTCCCTTAGAAATGCTTTGTCCTCAAAGCATAATTATGGAAGACTTTATCCCTTCTTCTTGCTCACAATGCTTTCTCGATATCTTGTGTGTTGGTAATTGCGACACTTGACGAAATGAGCTGATATGTTCTTTTAAACATTGAGTGGAAATGTTGCGTCATTTGTGAAGTGGTCCGTCCGATATCTACCTTCAATGGAAATGTTTGTTGATCGATTGTTTGGATAGAACTTCCCATTTTCTACTTTCGTACAAGTTGTTGATTTTGTCTTTGGTCTCTTTCAATGTGGTAGTTAGTTTGTCTGTAGGAATAATACTGTTTATTTTACTCTTGACTTTGTCGTTGATCATAACGACTCTTGTGATTAAGATGGCGATAAGGTACTCGAGTCGCTTGCGGAGTGTTTGCAGAAACTTCATTTTTTGGTGCTACTAGCAATTTATTGGTCGATACCTTTTCAATGTAATTGTTTTCGGGAGTTTGCACATTGATTGGAGTTGTACTGGTTACTTTTTCCAAGCTTTGGACTTGTATCTCGGATGATGTCACTACTTCAATAATTTCGGTCATTGTTTCTTTGTCGACCTTTGATTATTTGTTAGTAAGTTGCTCTACCCTTTTTTGAAATGACTTCTTATCAATCTCTAGCTTCTTAATTTGTGTAAGTAAGTCCTGATTATGTCTCCTTAATCGTAAGAGTTCTTCCCTATAATCTGACTTGTTGACTTCATTTTGAGCATCTTGATTCTTGCTCTCTTTTTCTTATCGTTTTTATTTTCTCTAGCAGTTCCTGATTAACCTTCTTCAAGAAGGAATTTTCTTCGTCTTTTCCTGATAATTTTTGTTGAAGATCTTGAATCTCTTCTTCTAACTTTTTATTGCACTATGTTTTTTACTTTGTCTTATTGATTTGAAGCAACTATTTTTTTATTATGATCTCTTAGACGGGAGATCTCTTCATCTCATTTGTGTATGTTGTCAAATTTGTTTCTCAAAGTTTCAAATTTCTTAATTTGTGTGGTGGAATCTTGAATACGATCTTCCAATTTCGAATTTTTTGTCTTTATTAAACCATTAAAATACTTCTCTTTGACATTTTCAAATTGTAAATTTTTATTGCTTTCTTTGTAGTATCCTAATTCAGCTTCCAGTTTCTGTATTTGTGATTGCAATTGTGACAAACCTTGATTTTCTTTCATAATAAAATATTTACCACATATGGGAGAGGAGTGATTGCGATTCTTAAAAACTGTCATATACCGGAATTCCATCTTGCAATATGGACACCTAATCCAAAATTTGGACTTATATATGGAATCCATACATCACCACTCACTTCTTCAATAATTAGTTGGTATATAAATACACAAATTGCTTCAATGAATTCTATTTGTTATTTCTTTGACAATAATTGGGTACAAAAGCACAAGAAACCCAATGTGGTCCTCCAATCTTCCTTTGACCTCTTTTTTATTAATAATTGTTATAAATACAATTATTAAATAATAATAATAAATATTACTATTATTAAAAGTTAATAATAAGAATATTGATAAATATAATATAATAATAATAATATATTATAATATTATATGTATTTTTGACTTTGCAGAACTAGGGTTTAAAAAAAATATAATAATATTATTATGATTTTTTTTGAATAGTTAGAATTAGGGCTTTAAACGCTAGCATGTGGGAATGGCAGAATGGCTAGAAGGGACTCTGTGGCAGGTAAGGAGAATGGAAGAATGACATGGGGAAGGTATCACAGAAACAAAGCGATTTGGAGTGGAAGGCAGTGAGGGTGGATGCGTGGAGCAGTGAGGGATGAATGGAGCGATGTGATGGAGGATGGGGGAAGTGATGTCTCATAGGTGGAGCGACGTTTTAGAGGTAGCGTGGGCGTTGGTCGATTAGAGGGCTGGTGGGATGAGGGGTAACACAGGAGCTATGAAGTGGATATGGGATGGATCGTGGTCGTGGAGGCAAACACAGGGTGTGGTCGCAGGTGTGAAACAAATGTACCGAGTTTGAGAGGGCATATGTGTTGTGGAGAAGGGTGAGGTGAGAACAAACTGGTGGGGAATAGCATAGGATGGAGATGGGAATAAAACACAGGGGAAATCATGGGTTAGCAATGATTCCGCATTGTTGAATGGAGCATGGACGAGGCATGAATGGAGCGTGGACATGGTGAGTTAGGGATGAGGAGTGCGCAAGGGAAGTGTCAGAGGCGTGAAGTAGAAGAGCACATAGGTGACGCGAGTGGGATATGGTAGAGCACCTTGGAGAGAGTGCACGGGTAGAGCAGCGCAGGGACAAGTGCAGTGTGGGAACATGAATTGAGGGGTGTGGGGATTTGAGTAGTTGAGGAGGAGGGGCGTGGGGTTCGTGACAACGTGGAATGGAAGGTGAGAAGAGATGTGGCAGTGAGCAAAGGAGGAGATCCATCCTGGCATAAGTGTTAGCAAATTGCGTGGAGTAATGGAGGTGCTTGGGGAAAAATTCTGAACCAGAACTCTAAATGTTTTGCTTGGGTGGCCAAAGGCCTAAATATGGTCACAGACCTGAAAATGCAGAGAATCTATGAATGAATGCATGTGGCCAATAGTCAGGATCAAAATCACCCCGATACCACTAAAACAAGTAAAGTTCATTTGCGAAAGAAATAACCAGTTCAAATAAGACAAAGCACAATAATCCATAGATGAATAAATAATAAAATATATATTTGATATGAAAATATGATATGATTACAAAGTTACCATAGTGCCGTATATATAGAATTCCTAAAGGCACCTTATGGTGACCATTCATTTTTGAATGTCCCTTCATATTAATATTTATGTTTATTTATTATATTATATTTTGTATGGTACAATTCTTGTCTGACTTGTGCCGGAGCGCTAGAAGGGAACTGGAGGCTTTCTGAGGGACTATTAACTCAGAGAAGGGAGCTTGTTCCTGGCATGTGCATGTTGACGGGGAAGGAGAATTGAGGATTGAAACAATTGTGAAGGGGGTTTAGGCACTAGTAGGTTGCATGAGTGATTTAGTTGAGAAATTTGGGTTGAGGGAGAGATTTTCCCTTGTGGAATGATAGCCCCAGCTCGGGGGTGACTTGTCAAATTGAGACTCCGCTTGATAGAGTCTATGGATAGGAGGAACGTCCTTCACAAGCATCCATTTGGATAATTTGATTTAAAAGATAAGTATCTATGTTACTATGAATGCCATGGTTTAATTCTATGTTTCAATGATATTTAATTTAATGTGTATAAATGTTGAATGCATGTAATTTGTTTGGAATGGCATGTGTGTTCATGTTTGTTTGTGTTTCCTATAAGATTGTGATATATGCATAAATTGATTTGGATGACTATGAACATTTATTTCCGTTGTATAATTGAACGAATATCTGAAAAACAAAATTGGGTATGAATCTTAAATTCAGAAATGGAATTTGAGTTCCCTATGGTCTCAATGGGTGGATGAGGCTGTCGGGTACATTACAATGCATTGGAAACCATGTGACACATGTATACCAAACATTCCCTTTACATGGAATGAGTGGTCCTAAGACAATGGTGTTCCTATTTTGACCATGTACATGCCCATGAAAACCATCCACAATGTGAAAAACTTCGTGATAGTGTCCATGTAACCCTTGTAGGAAAATTAATTCTTTTATATAGTGGTGTGTAGTGAATTTGGATGCCTTTTTCTCCTAAGATTGAATGTATTGGGATTATATTCATGCCTCATCTATGGAATTGAGATTGAATATCTTAAATTTCATACTTACATGACTATGAAGATCACATAGGTACTTAATAACCACATATGGGTTATTGGAATTTGAAAAAAAATTAATGGGTTGATTTCAGAACTCTGTAGGTGCTGTGCTCTAGTACTTGTTGTCCTTACTTATGTAAGTAGTAGTGTAATTGGATCCTACAGTACTCATAATACTCAGTATAATAAAACTTCTAAGTGGGATGATTACACATCATATACAAATCATGGGTCATTGAAAGAGGAGTGGAAGTGGCAAGGTACGATTTCCAAAGGAGGAACCCCAGTTTGTCGTGCTCGTTGCTTTCCTATGCACAATGCTCTTGATCTTGCTCTATAAGTTTCTGAACCATATTTTACTGCATATATTATGTTTTTTGTAAAATCTACATAAAATATGATTTAAAGTGCATGTCTATATCATGGAGCATTATATATGTATCTTTGTTTATTCTTTGTAAAAGTAATTGGAATACTGAAAGATAAGTTTTACCAATTGTGAATGAATGAAAGCCATGGTTGTTATTATGTTATGTGTTTGTTTAAATTACTATTTATGGATATGTCTATTTGCATGAATTTACTAAGAATGGATTGGATGCATTCATGGTATAAATGATTGAATAATTTAGCATGGGTAATTTAGTCAATTGAACACTATTTGTGTGTGTGTGTGTGTCCATAGTTAAAATAAATGAAATAGAAATTCAATGCAAATAAATTTTGAAAATGGTGTGAGGAATAGTTTTCATACATGTGGAATTGAGTACTCCATGGTCTCCATAGTAGAAATAGGCTACCAAGAACGACATAGCATACAAAAAAGGGTATAACTATCCATGGGGCGTGCATTAGGAAACTTTAAACTATTTTTATATATATTTTTACCAGAACGACTAGTGATTTTTCATTAATAAAAAAGAGGAAAGATCCTCATCAAAACATAATTACAATCAAAATTAGGCTCCTTGCTGGATTGTTCAGTATCATACTATATAGAGTCTTGTTTTCCACAAAAACTGAGCACTTAATTCTAATTCCTATCTCAACATTCTGAAAACTGTACTTCCTAACATACTGCCCTAGCAGACATATATATGAACAATACATAAAAATTGGGAATTAAAAATGATATGGAACCTATTCTTCAAATTTGAACTACAAGTTTAAAAGAAGATCCCTTTGCAACATCTTTTTTGTTCAGTTGTAAATGCAAACTTCTTAGTTCATTTTCTAGTGCTTCAAACTTGATATTCATTTAATCAATTTCCTCCTTCTGCTGGTCATACTTGTCTCTCAGTCGATCCAACTAGAGTTGGAAAATTGTTCTCTTAGACACCTTGTGTTGGTCCTCTTCTTCTTGCCACTCTTCTCATCTATGCTCCCTCACTCTCAGGTCTTTCTCAATCCAATGAAGTCTGCGCCGAAGGAGATGACAATTGCAAGAAATCCATATGATCCCATGTTCAACACAACAATCAGGTTCTTTAGCCCGACTGTCACTCTGCATCTCAGTTGCAATTCGAGCTTTCCCATCTACCTCAGTTAATTCCAACACAGAGACACTATGCATGCACCTTAAAATTGAGCTCCTCTAACTTGAATAATAGATGCAGGAAATTAAAACACTAGACACCCTATTTAATTTTCCAAACCATGGTTTGATGAATGATTGAAACAACATCTCTTGAGATACCAAATCGATTTCCACTTATAGAATGATAGCCCACATCAATTTCCCATTACTGAAGCCTCCAGGTGACATCAAGCATAGATATTTTTGGACCTAGAGCCAAGAAATGTCACTCATGAGAGAGAAGAATGATATTGAATTTCCTCCACATTCTGTCTTGTTACATTTCCTTTTCCATCCACCACCTTTACTCTGCAATCATGAATACATACACCATTCTGTTGAACATTAATAAATTCCTTGCATGAGTTTTAACAAGACATAATAACATCTATACTAGAGTGACACATCAGAATGTCAGCATGTGTCCCCCCAACCTTAGTCCCATTTCAAAAGTTGTTCAAATTGATCATAATTCTTTGGTATGTTCAGCTTGATGAAGCCACCTTCCGATCAAGGAGGTAGAGGATTCCTACATATTAACTAGAAAAACCTTCTTTGAAGATATAATATCATACTAACATCATTTGATTTGTATAACTTAATATGTTGTCTCTAATTCAAAATGGAGAGTCCTAAATACCTAGCTAAAACTTCTAATTATTTGGCTATATTTTTTCACATCTAACACAAAAAGATTCAATTATGACTATGAGACCTTATTCTCTGAATTCAAATTTAGGTACAACAAAAGGTTGAGAGTGTATAGTTGATGGTTTTAATCCATTTATAGAACATGTGGCTTGAGTTGTAGAAGTTCAATTCACACAGTCCAAATTTTGTGCCTAACTACCCACATGTGGAGAATTTGGATATTGTTTCTACATATTGGAAACAATAGAGGTAGTGAAGAGTTACCGTATAGGTTGAGTTGTAGAGTGAGCCTGAGCACTCTCATGATAATAAATATATACAAGATCTTATGTAGAATCTCAATCCTTTAATAGAAGAAGAGTAGGTTTCACTTTAGTGGATGGCTCAAATAGGTGTGATGTAGGAGGTGACATCTAGTCCAACTAAGACATATGCATCTTAGTAGTGCACACCTAATACTAGTATACCACCTTCTATGCATGTTGATGGTTATGTTGAATGAAAGAGAAACACTGATGGTATGAGTAGTATCTCTAATGTTGTTCATGTTCAATGAGGAGGGAATTTTGGTGGTATACCGCCATATATTCGTAGATGAATTTATGAAAAGACAATGGGGACACCAATAGATAACAACTTCAGCTAGTGGAGACTTGCAAAAACCTATGCAGATAGTGCCACTTGAGATAGAAAGAAACGTTGATAGAAATAGTAAAACTAGAGAAAATGTAGATCTTACATTTAGCTATAGAGGTTATGTAGTGTCATTTATTTATGTGAAACTATAAGTTGTTTCCTACCCTGCATTATATCTCTTATTGGTTTTGGAGAGAACTAGACCTAGACAAAAGGGGTTTCATCATATGTCCTTAATCCCCTTCCAAATTACAATTTTAAGAAAAAAATTGAAAGTGAAAGAACTGATACTAAATATGACAATATTCTTGGAATTTTTATTAACTAAAGAATGATTCTGAACCAGATAGTTGATGTGAGGGTGGATTTTTAGTGGTTGACATAGAGAGTGAAAGATCCATTTCTTTTAAAGACGTGGCTTGCATTTTTTAACTTTAATACATTTTCTTGATATGTTGGGCATTAATAGGGTGTATTAGGGCCATTGCTAATATGTACTTGGTTTCTTTCTTAAAAGTAGATTTGCTGAATTTGCCTTGGAAAATAAAAATATAATGTAGAGATGAGGAAGCTTCCTTTCTTGCACCATTTTGTAGCAACCACACATGTCTTAGCTTAGTGGGGTGTCTTGACTTGAAGGGACAACTCGATAAATTTTGACATGCAAGAGCTCATTAATCATAATGTAGCAGTTCTTTCTTGTATCCTCATCTTCTTGAATTTATATACTTAGTAATTTTAGACATGAACAAGTTCTATGCAAAACACATTGTTTCCTTGTATATATATATATATATATATATATATATATAATATATATATAACTTGTGATCGGTCGACCAAGGGCATAGTGTTCGTTTATTGATAGAATGGATAGTTTTTGGAATGAAAAGCCGTTGAAAGCATAGAAAAACCATCAAAAATATGTCTCAACTGACGAAATTTGGTTGGTCAATCGACGGTCTAATGCTGGTGTAGAGACAATATGGACATAGAGTGCTAAAGATAGTGTCAATGTACATGCAGTGTACCCTCTAGAATGTGTCACTCAACCGATGAACCAGTCTTTGTCAACCGATGACGAAGAAAAAGAATGCGAAAGAAAGTTGTCAATCAACTGATCGCGATGTGTTGTGCAACCAAGGGGGTTGTGTCTATCAACCAACAACAGAGCAATAGCATGCCAAAAGAAGGTGTTGGTGAACCAACTGCAATGTGTTGAGTAATTGACTACAATGTGTCGTGCAACCAATGGCCATTAGTTGGTCAACCAATGAAAACATTATTTGACTCAAACGATATAGAGTCAACATGTGTCATTAGTTTTGTCTGTCTTTAGATGAAACTAAATCCATCAAATAACTGAAAATTTCACAACTGCAATGTTTGTTCTCGAGGTTTGTCAATTGTACTTTGAAATTGTGTGTAAAGAATGACATTTGTCTGTCAAAAACTGGCTCCAATTTTTCTAGTGTGTGATGCTTGAAAGATTCTCAATCTATAAAATTTTCAATTCTTTCCTTCCCATCTAAATTCCATATATTGTTTTTGTAGGTTGGTGGCGTAGGTACCTAATTGCATTATCCATTATGATCCTAACATCATATCTACCCCTTTGAGTGGTAGGGTATAACATTTGATTCATAGATTCAAGTCTTGAATCTATAAGGAAACCTTATGGCATTTCCCTACTCCTTCCATCTATCAATCATCGATAGTTGATATTGTGAGATTGAGATTCTTCACAGGGTATGCAAAAAGATTAAGTTATTTTTCCATTTTGATATCCACTAGATTGTGTGTACTTCCAGAATCTACTAAAATTGTGATGTATTTATTCTTAATAGTTCCTTTATGTTGTAACCTCTTTGGTTGTATATTTTCTTATTTTATCACACGGGATAAGAGTTTATCATCCTTAATGTTATCACTATTTCTCAAATGGGGTGGAATATAGTATTGTGTGAGTAACTAATTTTCTTCCTTTCGGGTGGAAACTTTATTATGTATTGATGAACCTTTTTTTACATGTTTGTTGTATGCACGTGATTATTGTTATTGACACCTTGGGTGAGTTTATATCCATATCAAAATAAAATGTATCATCTTCGGTGGAAACCTGTACTTCCTTCTCATCTATAATTTTACAGTGAGATGTATGATTGGATATACATTTATGACCCGAGATCCATTTTTTGCCACATCGACAACAAGTGTTTTTCTCATTTTTTCTTTCATTGTTGGGGAAGCTATTGGATGCGTTTGATTCCTTTTTAGCTTGATATCCATATGATTGGGAATTTCTACACTTATGTCTTGGTGACCGCTTGTCTCTGCAATATCTACATTGTGTCTCCTTTTGTTGTAAATAACCCTTGTCAAAATTTGATTTGGATATCCCTTATAATTTGTCTTCTACTACCTTTTCCTTATGCCATGGTATCCATTCCTTATCATTGCATTGATCATCATTATTATATTTTTCTTTAGTCTCTATTGTAGATTCCCTTATTTTATCTTCCTTATATTCTATCCGTATGGATTCTTTTCGGATACTTATAAACAACACCGACTTTACTCTCATTGAGGTCATCTATACCCATTCCAATTCCATATGATATGTTGGATTTAAATCTCTTCTCCTCATAACTATCATTGTCATCATCGGGAGTGGGTGGATTTGGAGATGCTTTAGACGAAGATGATGTGACATTCACTAGAACTGGGGATACAACTATGGACAATGATCCTTCAAAGTTTGCAATTGAGTCTGTTTATTTTTTTGCTGGATCTCAAGCTATTTTTAGTTCATATGGAATGGTCCACTTGGACCATTTTGTGACTTTGTTGTAGTAGTACTTCCTCCCCTCTGGAGTTGTGAATTCTTTCCAGACAGTGGATGCAACCACCCTCTCAATTGGTGTAATCTATTCTAAAGGTTTCTCCCAACTTGAATGCCTTGTCTTCTTGTTGAAATAATATCTTCTTCCATCTATTGCAGTATGTTATTTCTAACCCAAATTAGATTCATATCCATGCTTTCGAGAATACCTCTTCCAATCACTTGTGTTCTTGTGAGACTTTTTTGACCCCTCTCTTTCTTCTTTTCCAAAGATTACATTTTCGGTTGTACTAGCATGGAACCTCTTATGTTTTCTATCCTTTTCATTCTCTCTATCTCTATCCTTTGATTGCTCAAATTTTTTATCCATCTCTCTTTTTTATTCTTCAAGAATGGCAATAATTTACTCTAAAATTGAATCCATGGTAGATGAGTACGGGCTATTTTTTTTACCGGGATGGTAATTTTTTTTATTGGATTGGTAAAAAAAATTTATTGGGTTATCTTTTTACCAAATTGGTAAAAATATTTTTACTAGGATGGTAATTTTTTTTACCAAATTGTTTTTTTTTTTGCTGGGTTGGTAAAATTTATTTACGAGGTTGTTAATTTTTTTTGTATCGTATTTTGTAAATTTGTTTTACCGGATTGGTAAAAAGTTAGGGAAGAAGCATTCTCTAATAGAAATATAAAATATATATCCACGAATCCATGGTGTGTGTGTGTGTGTGTGTAATAAGAATGTACGAATATATAGGACTCCATAATGATCTTTCACATAAATTCATGACTTTATGTGATGGTTACCTTTTGGTAAATTATAATTTAAAATATTAGTTATAAATATAATTAATATAAACATTGTCGCCTTCTTTGTGTCTTTATGTGCTCATTAACTTATTAACTTTTTGTGTCTATATTTTCTTATTAACTTATTATAATTATTATTAAACTTAAATGTTTATTATAGTTATGTATTTTATATACATAACAATTCGACTATAAACTCTTCCACTATAAAATAATTTTGTATTCACAAATTTTATGGAACCTAAAATTGGTAGGCTATTAATTTATGTGAACATAGATTGAAGTGTAGTAAAAATATTGAAAGTGTCATAAAACATTTCATGGGAAAGGGTGAACATCAACATTGAACACAAGTTTTTGGATTTAAGGGGAATGTACCTAAAACACTAGTTTCTACTTCAACCTCAAAGATGGCATCCCTAAGGTGATCGATATGTGGGTTAAGGTCTCAAATATCTCCTTATTTTCTAGGATGGTTAGATTCTAGTAGCCATGAAAATGTCTTGGGTTGATTAATTGATAAATGCAAAGCCTAATAATGGTAAATTCCCTTGTGCAAGAATATGTATTAAGGTGAATCTAGAAAAAGATGTTCTAGAAGTTCTTTAACTATAACCTGATTCCTAGACATTTTTTTAAGAACTATACTATAAACAAATACCATTTAGATGTAATTACTTTCGTGAATATTGTCATTTATCCAAGGATTGTAAAACAATCCATGGAAAACAACCATACCTGGTACCTCAAGTGTTTTGTTTTCATTAACTAAACTAAAAACAAAGGAAAGATACATGAGAAACAATTGTTATCCCCAAAGAAAAACCAAAATCAAAATTAGTGAACATAACAACCTTGATCTTTGACCAACTCATATGAGGTTATTAAGGATAGAAACCCCCCTATGAATCAATCCCTTATTGAGGAAAGAGAAAAAAGAGAAAAAAGTCCATCATCTCTCCAATTAAAAATCTCAATTTTTGACCTCAGGATAGCAAAGAGAACCCTGATAAGTCACAAGTATTCATGCAAACACGATGCTGCGAGATAATAGTCTAGATTTCATATATGTCATATTTGTTATCCAGATATGAAATTAGTCCCTATCTAATTAGTTTCCTAACAAGGAACATGTTGGTCCAAATGAGGGGTGAAAAGGACACGCAAGACCCTAAGAATAAAATATCGAAGAGAGGAGAATCAAACAAAGAAAGGAGTTAAGAAGAAACACAAATTATTCCCATTCATAAATCTAGGACACCTTCAATTTTAATATAAAAAAAATGCACAAGGTAAGAAATGGAATCCTTCTCTTAAAATTGAAAAGGACTAGGTAGTAGGAAGAAGGAATATTTTTTGCATAGTTTAATTAGGGTAGAAATACTTTCTTAGTTTTTTTGCAAGAGATGAAGTTGGAGTAAGAATCCTTTCTAGAAATACAAGAGTTCATATGTAATATTTCCATTTTTGTTGTATAATTTCCAAGGGATTCAGGATTCTCATGGGGGATTATAACCACATGTGGGACCCTCTCTCTCTCTCTCTCTCTCTCTCTCTCTCTCTCTCCACATAATCAAAACCCTCTCTAGTAGTAATTATATCATATTGGATTTCATAAGCACACAAATTTCCTAGGATTTCCAAGATGTAAACATCTATGGCTCAATCTCTTAAATGGATAGATAGGTTTGTTGGGACTCCCTCAAATCCTCCTACTATTGAAAAATATAATTTCTAGTGACTTCAATGTCATCCTTGATTTCTAATAAAAAGGGGTGAGGTTTACGCAAGGTATAGTTGCAAATAAATGAAGAAGGATCTAATGTCAAATTGGGACTTGGTATTACACATAACATCAAAAAATTGGAAAATTCATCAAAATAACAAGAGACTTGGTCTTGGCCATATATCTATAATCCTTGATCATTTACTAGTCCAAATATCCATCTTGATAGATAGGGTATAAATTTACTTGGAAACCTTTCTATCCTTGATTTCCAACCATAAATAAATTATTTCTTTAATTGATTTTTTCAGAGTTCAAGTTCCACTATTGGTGCAAGGGTCCCATGTGCTAGGGTCAAGACATCTTTGTTTTGCATCGATGATTTTGATTCACTCAGAAAATATACATGATAAAATGTTGGTCGTTCAACACGACATGTGCTAGAAAACGTGGTCATTCTTAGTGTACGAATGGTTAAGATACCACAATCATGTGGACATGCTTCAATCCTAGTTATTGGTAGCATCACCCTCTGTGTCGAACATCACCTATTTAACCTTATGTGAATGATCTAGATCATCCGATCAAACATGCAAGATCAATTTCAGCCATTTATGGGAGGGGTATCCTTGTTATCCTTCAAAAAACTCTCCTTGCACGAATGGATCAGATTTGTCGATGAAACTTGCATGAACAATCCTATCCATCCATGGGAATACCCCTCATAATAAAATTGAACCATGTTTTGTTGCGCGAATGACTCAGATTTAAGGATTTAAATTACCTAGTTCAATGAAGGTCATTCCCGGAGGACCCCTTATGTTAATCTACAACCTTTTCTTGTTTCATAAACAACATAGATCTATAGATAACTTGCACAACCTAATCCGAGTTATCCATTGAATCAATTGGATTTTATGCCTATGTTACATGGAAGCCACTCACACAATAGGCCCCTTACCTAGAACTGCCACATGTATGCCCATTTCATGTGGCTGATCCACGTCATAAACCCTTGTCCAAGTGGCACTTGTGGGGCCCACATCACTTTTTTCCCAAAAAATGAACTTTCCCTAAACACTGCATTTTTAATTTTTGAATAGGTGTTTAACACACAATTTCCCTTTTTTTTTGAAATTCCATAATAATCCAAGAAAAGACATCTTTATATTCCTTAAACAACTTAACGAAAGTGGCTCTCTTGGTAGGGGTACATTTAGCTCCAAGATTAATATTATGAGGATTTTACTCAGTTCCTATATTTACGATGTGATAGTTCATACAAGAACTATTGGTTTTACAATTAGTGACCCTTTTGAACTTGTCCTGTAAATTATAAATTTCTCAATCCTAATGAATGATTTAGGGACTAGAGAAGTGGGAGTCTATGGATCCTGTGTAGAGTGAAAACATTTCTGCAAATCAGAAAAGGATTGGCCATGGACGTCTTCATCATTGGAAACATCTTTAAAAGTGTCTCAGGAAGTAAAGAAGTCCAATATTTTCTGTGTTCGAATATCCACATCATCTATTTCGGGATACATCATCTATTTCAGGATCCTGCATGATCTATTTCAGGATATGCAGAATCTAGGGTTTTGCATGCACCTGCATGCACTTGCATGCATCCCAGTCACCAGTTTGATGCCTCCAGCACCTTATCCACCTTCTTCTAGCACCCGGGAGCCACTTACTATAGAGTTTTAGCCCTCCTAAGCTGAAAGGCGCCCTCTTCTCACCTACTGCCAGAGAAGGGCGCACTTGTTCACCTACCACTGCAGATTCACTTCAGTTACATTCAGTTAGCTCCGATTCTCCCTGATTTGAGGCTAGTTTCACTCCCGACTGACTGTTTCACCTCCGATTGACCTCCAGTTTGATTAGGTGACTTGTTCTGACTTCAGTTAGCCTCCCATGCGCCCCCACTGAGCCTCCAGATCCTATATCAGTGCTACACACTTCAGTTACATTTATTATACTCAGTTAGACTCAGATTGACACCTGGATGACTGGTTGTTGTGATTGATGAGCACCACCGATGATTGATGAGGACTCCTAGACAGAGTCAAGCTACTCCATTCAGTGATTCGAATGACCTCCTTAGGAAATTCGAATTGCTCTGTCATTGTGACAGTTTGTATTGTAATTCATTCACCCTTTCTGGGATAGACAGCACTGCTGCATGTTTTGCACAGTTTTGCACCATATTTTCTATGTTCATCTGTTGTGATTGATTTACTTGTTCATTAGATCTGCTGTGACTAATTTTACATTCTGATCATCATCACAAAAATTATAGTTAGTGATGTTATTAGGAATGGAAGGTCTATAAATTAATTCAAATAAAAGTGCATTAGGTGTCAATCCTTCAGGAGGAATTAACTTGTAGGAATTCTAATAAGCACGGATCTAGAAGCAAAGAAGTCCTCACAAGAATTTATTTAGAGATATGCAAAAATAAGAAGAAATATTGAATCAGAACCATGAGAGACATAACTCAAATGATGTAAATATCATCTCTGTATTATTCAACAATATTAATACAATATATAATACATATCTAAGATAGAATTTGAGTGCCTTGGAGGCAAGTTTGAAAATCTCACAAAAGGTAGGATTACTAAAAGCAAAAAACCCCCAATAGTGGAAACATCACTTTCCAACTCATTCAAGGGCCTCACAAATTAGATAAATTAGGTATGGAAACTAATGAGTGATAAAAAAGTAGTAATATGATGGCTTTAGGAGAAAAAAATATGGAGGATGTGTTCTCCAAAAAGTAGACAACTTTCCGAGTCCATAAAGGCACCTAGCTTTATCCTTATCCACTGAAAAGTAGAAAAAGTTGCAAAAAACTTGTGTAAAAGCAGGAACAAACTCTTACTATTCTAGAGAGTCATAAAAGTAGGAAGAAGCTATCCAGAATCTATCTTGAGGGCGCACATGTGGATAATGATGGAAAGTGTGAGCCTAAAAAGGCAATATGTGGCCAACTACCTAATCAAACACCTAGGAAAGTATCAAAAAAGAATAATACTTTATATCCTAAGTCTAGATGGGTTTTTTAATATTCTAACACCCCCCTTTAATCCTGAATTAGTGTGAGTAAAATATGATGAGGGCCCAGGCATATGTGGCCCGTGGTCACCCTTTACAAAAGTTTATTAGTCCATGTAGGTGAGGAAAGAAGGAAAACCACTTGGGAAGAAAACCTCCCCTCAAAATCAACATGGAATGCAAGTGAGAACTTGGTTAAATGCCTGGAGGAATATTCTTCTTGGGAATAAGTGGAGTGTGATCACTAGACTTGAACCTTTTGAGATCAGGTCCAAATGAGACTTGATGATTTCCTCTATATTTTGTACAACTTTGAGAGTAGGTTCCAATCATAATCATGCAGTGGATAATGAGCATGATAAAGAGAGCAAATACAGCCACTCCAAATTGTAATTATGCCTCTATAGCATCCAATGGCACACCAAAAAAAAAATCAAACAGAGGTTTTGAGTGTGTATGAGATGTAACAACTGGCCGATGATCTTTAGAATTCAAATCAAAAGACATATGAGAGAACTGAGAGTTGCCTCCAAATTCTTGAGAAAATGTGTTGGCAATCATGTAGGAATTGGAAGGAGCATGGATAGTGGAAGTGAGAGCACACATAAAAACCTCACATTATATACTGGACTTCCAAATAACCATTAGATCATTACTTGCACAAAATCCTCAATATCTGAAGTATGAGAGGAGAACAATGATGAGAGATGAAAAGATCCGAGTTCTTCTTCAACAATATATTTATGTTATTTGATCTTCAGTACCTGCAAAAAAAAATCTCTGAAATCTTATACTGGAAGACTAATTTAATCAAGATCTCCCCAATCTATGATACCATATAAGAATTCTATGGCTCTGTTACCATATGAGAATTTACATTGCCTAGATCTAGATTCAATAAGACAACTTCACTTAGCAAGAGAATATGAGAAGAAGAAAATGAAAGGAAACTTGAGAAAAATAACTATGGAAATTGATATGAATCAAACTAGCTCTAATAACATGTAGGAATTATAATAGGCATGGATCAAAAAGCAAAGAAGTCCTCACACGAATTTATTTAGAGATATGCAAAAATAAGAAGAAATATTGAAGCAGAACCATGAGAGATAGAACTCAAGTGATGTAAATATCATCTCTGTATTAGTCATCAATATGAATACAATATATAATACATCTATTAGAGAGAATTCGAGTGCCTTGGAGTCAATTTTGAAAATCTCACAAAAGGCATGCTTACTAAAAGCAAAAAAAAACCCAATAGTGGCAACATCACTTTCCAACTCAGTCAAGGACCTTACAATTAGCTAAATCAGGTATGGAAACTAATGAGTGATGAAAAAATAGTACCTCGATGGATTTTGGAGAGAAAAATATGGAGGATGTGTTGGCCAAAAAGTACACAGCTTTCCAAGTCCATAAAGGCGCCTAGATTTATCCTTATCCACTGAAAAGCAGAAAAAGAAGGATAGAACTGTGTGAAAGAAGGATTGCTCTCTTACTATTATGGACAGTCATAAAAGTAGGAAGAATATATCCATAATATATCTTGAGGGATCACATGTGGATAATGATGGCATGTGTGAGCCTAAAAAGGAAATATGTGGCCAATTACCTAGTTAAACACCTAGGAAAGTATAAAAAAAGAATAATACTTTATATCCTAAGTCTAGATGGTTTTTTTAATATTCTAACACTCCCCCTTAAGCCTGAATTAGTGTGAGTAAAATATTATGAGGGACCAAGAAACTGTGGCCTGTGGTCACCCTTTACAAAAATTTATTAGTCCATGTACGTGAGGAAAGAAGGAAAACCACTTGGGAAGAAAACCTCCCATAAAAATAAACATGGAATACACCATAATAAGTCTCTCCAAACTCCAAGAAGGTGAGAACTTGGTTAAATTCTTGGAGGAATATTGTTCTTGGGAATAAGTGGAGTGTGCTCACTAGAATTGAACTTTTTGAGATCAGGTCCAAATGAGACTTGATGATTTCCTCTATCTTTTGTGCAACTATGAGAGTAGGTTCCAATCATAATCATGCAGTGGATCAAAAGCATGCCAAAGAGAGAAAATCCAGCCACTCCAAACTGTAATCATGCATCTATGGAATCCAATGACACACCAAAAATAAAACCAAAGAGAGGTTCTGAGTGTGTATGACCTGCAACGACTGGCTGATGATCTTTAGAATTTGAATTAGAAGACATATGAGAGAGCTAAGAGGTGTCTCCAACTTCTTGAGAAAATGTGCTGGAAATCATGTAGGAATTGGCAGGAGCATGGACAGTGGAAGTGAGAGCACAAATAATAACCTCACACTATATACTGGACATCAAAACAACCATTTGATCATTATCTTGCACATAATCCTCAGTATCTGAAGTATGAGAGGATAACAATGATGATAGATGGAAAGATCTAATTTCTTCTTCAACAATAGATTTTTGTCATTTGATCTTCAGTACCTGCAAAAAAAAATCTGAAATCTTATAATGGAATACTAATTTAATCAAGATCTCCCCAAGCTCTGATACCATGTAGGAATTCTAGGGCTCTAATACCATATGATAATTTATATTGCCTAAATCTAGATTCATTAAGACAACTTCACTTAGCAAGAGAATATGAGAAGAAGAATATGAAAGGAAACTTGAGAAAAATCACTCTGGAAATTGCTTTGAATCAGACTATCTCTAATACAATGTAGGAATTCTAATAAGCCTGGAATTCACAAGAATTTATTCAAAGATATGCAAAAATAAGAAGAAATATTGAAGTAGAACCATGAGAGGCCGAACTCAAGTGATGTAAACATCATCTTTGTATTATTCAAAAATATGAATACAATATATAATACATATATGAGAGAGAATTCAAGAGCCTTGGGGTTAAGTTTGAAAAGCTCACAAAAGGCAGGCTTACTAAAAGCAAAAAAACCCCAATAGTGGCAACATCACTTTCCAACTTAGTCAAGGACCTCACGAATTAGCTAAATAGGTATGGCAGCTAATGAGTGATGAAAAAAAGTAAGATGATGGATTTTGGAGAGAAAAATATGGAGTATGTGTTGGCCAAAAAGTAGATAGCTTTCCAAGTCCATAAGGTGCTTAACTTTATCCTTGTCCACTGAAAAATAGAAAAAGCAGGACAAAACTCTGTAAAAGCAGGAATGCGCTCTTACTATTATGGACAGTAATAAAAGCAGGTAGAATCTATCCATAATATATCTTAAGGGCACACATGTGGATAATGATGGAAAGTGTGAACCTAAAAGGGCAATATGTGGCCAAGTACCTAGTTAATCACCTAGGAAAGTATCAAAAAACAATAATACTTTATATCCTAAGTCTAGATGGGTTTTTTAATATTCTAACATAACTTGGACGCAACATTAGCGAGCAAGTCAACATCAAATTTTTGTGATTGAGGTACAAAATTTATATTAAAGGCTTGAAAAATGATTGACCAGGTCCTATACTTCTCTATGATAAATTTTTAAGTGAGTAGAAACACAATGGATTGAGTTTCTAACTTGTTTAATGATTATCTTAGAGTCACTGTAAAATTTAATTACCTACACTTTCAAGTTAAATCACTTTATTAACGCCTTGGGTAAGTGCCTCATACTCAGCTACATTATTTGTACATTGGAACTCTAATCTACAAGGAGAGATAATTTTAAGGACCCATACTGATTTAAAAGTGTATAAACCTTGGAAAATCTTACCAATTCTTAAAATGTCAACTATAAAATATTTGGCGATATTTTTCTAAAATTATTTCAATTTCTAAGGATTTTATATAGTTTATATAATAATTTGGTGATTTTTAGAGTGAAAAAAGTTTACCCCATCAAAATTGGATGAAACGGGGCTTCAAAAAATGCAAATTGGCGAATCCTTTTTTGGAAAAAAAACATGGAAAAATAGCCCATGGGATAAATTTCTCCCCTAAAATTATCCTTGTCTGCAAGCTACCATGATTTTATTACCAGTTGGATCAATTAAAACACGTCCGGCTCTAACTGCTTCCTTAGATCTTGAACCGTCAAAGAATAAATTCCAATAGGTTTTGTCTAACCTAAAATTAGTATTTACATTATATACATTGTGAAGAATGGTTTGATATGATTTCACCTGAGAAAAATACATAATATCAAACTGATTTTATGATTCAGCATAAGGAGAGATGTCCATTGGTAAGTCCCCGAAAAAAGCATCCATGGTGTAATTTCTCATGTTGGGACTCAGAAATAAGGCAGGCTCACTTAGGTCGACAATGTATAAGGTTTCCTATTGAATTTGATCTTGTTTGGGTTACCATTATATGGTAAACATAAGTGTGACCAGTCTATAGCAAAGTAGCCTTTGATTTTATTGGACTAGTCTCGGCTCAGCCACATCCCGTAGGCCTCCAGGAAAATGACTACCACAATATTGATAATTTGATGAATCCTAGGATCAGAGGAGAGTCTGATTAGAACATTTTTTAATTCTCTTACTACTTTTACCCTAGATATATCCAACTACACAATTTGCAAAGGTGATGGTTCCATATTTGTGTTGAGTTTCTTACAAACAGATAGACGCATAACATTTGAAGATGCACCATAATCTATCATGCAATTGTGAACATTCCTATTAAAATTTTCAAATGATAATAGAATAGGAGGTGTTCGCATTTTCTTTCCAATGGAAGATGAAGTGGGAGGTTGTTGATTATTTCTCTCAACATGGGTTTCTAGATTATTGTTCTCAATTGCCTCACTTGGTATCAAACTATCTTGAACCTTTTCTCAAATTACTAGAATTTTTGTTGTACCTCAAATGTGCTCTTTTAACTTGACATGCTTCACCTCCATGAGAAGTAAAGGTTATGATTCTCCCTAGGTGTGTTAGGACCCATTGTCTTATGGTTTACTTAGTCCATAGACAATTTTGGGAAGGCCCCTTGACATTTGGAGGTCAAAGAACCATCTTAACAAACCTTATTTTGAGCCTTGATTAATACTGTTGCTCCCTCCCAGTGGTCGAAAGGGAGAAAATTGCAACACTATCTCTCCTTGCATGCCTCTAGGGGAGAAAAAATTACAACATTTTCAATCCTTACTCAGTGTTAAGGGAGCAACAATCCTGTTATAACTTCTTCACCTCGATTTTTGGGCCAATATTCAAGCATGATCTTGGGTGGATAAACTTATCTCTTGAATATCTCTCCATTTCCATTCATCGTAGCCTGAATCTCCCTTGATCCACTTTATCCTCCCTTGATCCAAATATTTTTCTCAAGTGGTTTGGATTGTCCATCCTATAAGAAGGACCTCATGCCTTGGCTTCGACACATGAAAAATAACTTAGAGAGGTGGTCCTTATGGTCTTAGAATGATCAAGGGGATTTTGATTGAGCTTGTATGAGATGTTGCTGGTGCAAGATCAGATATAATCATGTCATGTACTTGTTTCCTTTTGCTTTCTAATTAATAAACTTGGCCCATTCTCCCAAATTGTGCTATTTATGTTGAATGCATGTATTTTTTTTCTTGTTAGTAAATATATTTCATTTAATACACTTGCTATTGGAAGGTGTTTGTCTCTTTCCTTTGTTTGTAGGATCATCAACTTGGACCCTCAAGCTAGGATTTGTATCAACAAGGCGCAACGAGGAAAACCTTTAGGGTTGAGGTAGGATATCTACCCTTCTCATCCTACTTATGCATATGCTTGCTTGGATTGGCTTGTGTATATACTAGATTTAGGAGAAAGTAGAAACCATTTGTTCCTTTTCTATCTTGGGTTAGGTGTATAGGGAACCTGCTTTTCCCAAGAGGAATCCTACTTATCCGTAGGCGGGATTTCATAACATAGAAACTAGTGACTTTGCTGGGGATCTTTCCCTAGTTTTTAAACCTTTGAGATTTTGTTTGGAAAATTTAGACCTCTTTGAGTTTGTTTTTATTTTGAATTTTTCCTCCTTTGATCTTTATTTAGAAGTGTACTAAGTATAAGACTTGATCCAACCCTGGATATGAGCCAAAACTAGTCCATTTTCACACCTACAGGAGTTTGTCGCTCCCCTAGAGAGTCCCCAAAAGTGAAAATTTTCAGTCTATCGCCCCCCTGTAGTGTCTCAGGGAGAAAAAATTTCCAATCTATCACTTTGTCTGGGTAGTTCCGAGAGTGAAAATCCCTCATCTGAGGCAATCCTCAACCCCGCTTTGTATGATTTTGATTGGATCTTGATTCTCAGTTCTTTGTGTGATATTTTCATGCTTATTTGTAGCTGTACGGGATCCTCATTAGAGCATTTTATTGCTTGTTGGGTATTTTGAAGCTCATTTTATACCCCTACCAATCTTTGGACAACTTAAACCAACATAGGCCAACTTGATCCTTTGTTGGGTCTGCACCTTTTAGTGGATTATTTTTTCTTGTCCAACAGTACCAAGGTCTCCATAACATTGGTTTGGAAACTCCCAAGCGTTGTTTGGAAAAATTTGGGGCCTACTAGGCCTGTTTGGGAATTGAAGTGTGAATAAGGATTTTTGCATCCAAATTTATGTTTGGTCTTATTTTTGGTAAAATTTCCAACTTGCTTCAAGCCCAAAAGTTTGTAGCCTTTTTCAGAACTCTTCCTTACCAACTCATTGTGCTTATATTGAGTAATTTAGGTTTCAAATTTCTCTTTAACTTGGGATTTTGGTTTTCAAATTGCAAGAGTTGGAGACATTTCTTTGATTGGCCTCTTTCTAGCTCTTGTTTGATTATTTGAGTGCTTGTTTTCTTCGTCTTCTTTGATTTTGTACCTCTTGTAGGTGTCATTTAGTCCTTTCATTTCAATTGAAAGAAAAAAAAGAATTTTTTAGAATCTTTTGTGCAATTCAAAGTTATTGGAAAAAGAAGAAAACAAAAAAGGTTTGCATTCTACTTTTCGAGTTTAGTTTTTGGTGTGATTGAAAGCATTGAAAAATAAAAGGTAATTTCATTCTAATTAGTGGGTGGAGCATATTTGAGCTTGCATTTTGAATCATATGTCAAATCTTACAGTTTATTTGAATCATATGTCAAATTATATTTTGCATTCAGAGAGTACTCCATGTTTATTGTATTGGGTATATGCATTTGGGAAGAAAAATACTCTCTTCTTTACCATAGCTAGCATTAATCGAAAATGAATACTTTGCATTTCATTTTTTGGTGCATGGTTTAAAGTCGAGTCCAAACACCATCTGGTCCACTTCCGCTTACCCTATTGAGTAATAAACAACTGTAAAAAAGAACAAGGAACGTAATCTAAAATCAATTAGATAGTATTTTATATAAAACCAAGAAGTCTAGGATTTTAGGGCCTTGGTTGTAGGGTGGGGAGGAAGTTCTCTAAGGCCACTGAAACAAAACTAGGAACACTAATGAGCAAAATTCCATTTGTGAAGAACCTGCAACAATTAATTGACGAAAATACATAATATATCAAATCACATAATAATTTTATTTATTGTAGGCCACTTCGAGGGGGCAACCTCCTTTGAGCAAGCTCAATACAAAATAACTTCATGGTGCCTTCATAGGCCTCAACACACACTTATATACTAAGTCTAGGCACCAATACTATGGGTCAAAACCATGGGCCACTACAAACTATGGATCAACAATACTATGGGCGTCTTACAAAGCATATGCGCCAACAACAATAACACAAACTATGGATCAACAAATACTACGAGATGAATTACAAAGCATATGCGTCCAACAACAATATACTAACAAAGTAAAGACATGGGTTCCTAACATCCCCTCCCCCTTAAAAACATCTTTGTCCTCAAAGCTTTAGATGTGGAAATTATTGTTGAATCTGAAGGAGTGGTTCCCATGTAGCATCCTCTGGTTGCATGATGTGCCACTAAATTAAGACCTTTGTGATAAAGCGAGAGAGAAGTTGTCGAGTGTGCTGATTGAGGATGTCCTTCGGCTCCAAAAGGATGGATCCTTCATTATCCAGTTCGGGTAAAATAGTTTGTCCATTGATGTTGGTGCCAAAAAATTTCTTCAGACAAGAGACATGAAATACTGAATGAATGCGGGAAGAAGGAGGAAGTTCCAATTTATAAGCAATGGACCCAATCTTCTGAAGAATCCAATATGGTCCATAGAACTTTGGAGCGAGCTTATGACGCCCTTTGAGTTTTAGGGAGGATTGCTTGTACGACTGGAGATGAAGAAAAACCATATCGCCTGCTTGAAAAGTGCACTCAGAACGGTGTTGATTAGCTTGTTGCTTCATGCGATTTCTTGGAATATGAAGATTGTCCCGCAAAATGTGAAAAATCTGATCGTGGTTTAGAAAGACCATGTCAAATTGCTGAACTAGTGAACTACTAGGGGTGTATGGAAGAAGAACTGGAGGTGCCTGACCATAGACTAATTCATATGGGGTCATTTTAGAGGTAGTGTGGTAAGAGGTATTGTACCACCATTCAGTGAGAGGGAGCCACTTTTCCCACTGATGTTGTTGTTCAGAGGTGAAGCAACAAAGATAAGTTTCCAAGCATTTATTGATAATTTCAGTCTGACCATCTGTTTGTGGGTGATACCCTGAACTCATCTTCAGTTTGGTGCCAGTGTGGTGAAATAGTTCTGTCCAAAAATGACTGGTGAAAGTTGCATCACGATCTGAGACAATGGAAGAAGGGATGCCATGAAGACGAAATATCTGGTCCAGGAAAATTTGTACGACTGAGGAGGCTGTATAGGGATGGCTGAGAGCACAAAAATGACTATATTTGGAGAGGCGATCAACCACAACGAGAATCACTGTCTTCCAGCCAGATTTAGGGAGCCCTTCAATGAAATCCATAGAAATATCTGTCCAAATCCGTGTAGGTATGGGAAAGGGTTCGAGCAATCCTGGAAGGAGTGTCGTTTCACCCTTATTGTGTTGGAAGGTATCACATTCAGCCACCATTTGTTGAATTGTCCTTTTCATGCCCTTCCAAAAGAAGTTACGCCATGCCCGTTCTTACGTTTTGAGGAACCCAGAGTGCCCTGCCGAAGGAGAAGCATGGATTTCATAGAAGATAGCTTTTTGAAGATCTGTGCTTTGGGGAAGCACCAGACGACCCTTGTATATGAGGGAAGTACCATCCCAAGAGTAATTTGGTACAACAGAAGAGTTATTGGTCAAGCGTTGGATGATTTGAGATAAGGAAGAGTCATTGACATAACCCTGTTGAATAGATTGCAACCAATTTGGAACAAGAATAGAAATAGCTGAAAGAGAACCTTGGGCATCAAATGTGCGAGAAAGAGCATCTGCCACAATATTGTTCTTACCCTTCTTGTAAGTGATCTCATAGTCATAACCCATGAGTTTGCTAACCCATTTCTGTTGTGCTGGGGAGGAGACATGTTGTTCCAAGAAATATTTCAGACTCTGGTGATCTGTAATGTCCCCTCCCACGAATCCAACTCCGGTAAGGGAACATGATGCCAATCCACGGGACTTTCACAAAAACTCAGCCCATTCATTAGACTCATAGCCATAAAATTAATGTGTGCAGATGCAAATCAAACATATATGCACAGCGGATTAAGAACATCACCCACACACATCTTTCATATGCATTCAACATATCAATAATAAACATCAAATTAAAACATTGCAGAAGTAAAATGCAAATAGAGAACACTTATCTTCATTTGTGCAATTGTCCCCAAACAACTAGCTATGTTGCTGCAACGTTCCACCCAACCATAGGCCAGTTGTGTTCATAGATCTCTCAACACAACTGGCACCCCTGAGCTGGGCATGATTCTTACAAGGCAAAGGGAACATTCCAGCTCATTCACAGCCAAAGCAATAGAAACCCATCTCAACCCCAACCATTTTTTACACACAACAACTCCAACTAGGCATGGATACCCATTTTCAGCAATGGGATTTGCAAATACGATGGCCATATATTTTCCCAAAAACATGGGCACACCAAAAACAGATTGGGGGTGAGAAAATCATCCATAGGGAACCAACCCGATTTTCCATGGGCATTTTGGGCATCTAAATGGCCAAAATGGCCCCAATGAAACCCCAAATCAAGCTCCCATACTCCCAACCACTCTGCAACACAAAAACACCCTCTTTTCCCATTGAAAACCAGGAAGACACAGGAAAAACATGGAGAAAAAATGCCAGCAGTCCCAAAAACGTGAGAGAGGCAAAACTACTTGATGGGTTATGGCTTGGTAGGAAAATTCATGGCTCTTTTCTTGCCAAGGAATCCAAACACGTCTTTCCATGTAGGGTGGTTTCCCATACTCGAATTTTGGACAGCATACCTCTCATTTCCCAAGGCATTAACTACCTCAACCAACTTTTGGGAGAAATGAATGATTGGATACAAAAGTCAACATGGGTAGTTGAGGGTTTGATGGGTTCTCTCATTGACACTTGGTTTGACTTGATTGGCTCAAGAGTTTGAATGTTTTCCCTCCCAATTCCTTGTAAAATCATGCCCCTATCTCTTGTTGCATTGCATAGCTAGTTGTGGGTATTTTATTAAAATGCATATTTACAATTCCAATGTGCATCAATAAATCAGTGGCGGGGCCTTGGCCTTGAGCTGCTCACCACAATTTTATAACAATATTACATCATTTACATTTTAATGCAATGGGGTCAAACTCGGGATATCACAATCCCCTCCCCCTTGGAATGACACCATCCTCGGTGTTCCAACACTTAGGAATAATACTCACTTTACACATGCCTTAGAATTCGCAAATGGTGGCAAGTCTGTCCTGCATTCATCTCTTTAATTTGAACTTTTAGGATCAAGTCCTTTTTGCTTCCTCAAGCTGCTCCTGCTGGCTTTGATCTTCCAGCTCTGCAGGCGGGCATCGCTCCACAGCAATCCCTTCCTATTATTCGCCTTCCAGCTGATCTACAAGTCTGGAATTTTCATGGCTGCCATCTTTCTTGTTGTCCTGGAAACTACTTGAGGAATATTTTCAGCCAAAACAAATGGATTTCACTATCTCACCTGTGAGATTCATCATGGCAATTCCTATCAGGACAAGCATAACACAATATTAAAATTAGTCAATTAATTGCTCAATTGACATGGAACGTCCATGCTTTACCCATGAGACTTCCACACATTTCATGCTTTCCCAACATACACATGAACTTGTTCATGTTCATCCTTTCACAGGGAAATAACTATTTCAGCATTCACAATTCATTTCAAGCAATAAACACAATAAAATTCCAGTCACAACATGCATTCAACAATCCTTTGTTTCTGAAATGCATCAATCAAAAATGAAAGAGAAGAGTAAGAGTTTCCCCCTCTTAGTCTTGTTCCAATATGGAGCCACACCATCACTGTGGTTTCATGCTCCTTAGCCTCTTTCACTTCAATGTGAATGCTTGAATTTCCCTTTCTTGGCTACTTCACTTAGTGTCTAAGGTCTGTCTAAGGATTTTCAACATGGGAGCCCTTCCCATTATTGCCTACAGGACCTTTGGCTGCTAGGACCCACACATGTCCACTAGCACCATCTTTCATTACTGCTCATACTGAGCTCTTTAGGACAGTCACATGTCTACATGCATCCTCCAGATGCTTTCATAGTCCTTGCTTCCAGAAATACCTATACTCAAACATTGAGTCAATTCATATGTTTAGTTTATCTCGATCGGGTTTGTCTCCAAACAAGAGTTTAAGAAATCATAGACAAATCATATACACACATATTTTATTAGCAAGAAGCTGCAATGTAACCAAATACTTATCTGCATTGGATGTCTTCACTTTATTCGACAGGCTCCTTCTTCGCTTTATAAGCCTTGGATTGCCCATGGATGCAATAATGAATGTTGGGCCAGCACGCAGGCTACTCCACAACCATTCGAATACGAAATGCCCAACTAGTATGCCGACTGGGTTTCATCAATCATCTCATTTAGCAATATGTTAGGCCAGTGCTCCAACTGGTTTTATTAATTAATTAAAGAATGTTTGGCTAGCACACCAGCTGCTCCACAACATCAAGTGGTTAATGCCCCCACCAACTATTCTTTGAATTTATCGAGCATCAATTACTCTCTAGATTTACCATGAATTTATAGTGCACAACCAGTTACTCTCTAGTTTTACCAAGAATTTATAGTTCTTTCAGGGTCCGTGCTTCCTGCAATGACCAAGGTTTCCAACAAAGAAACCATAGTGTATCAGCTTAGCTGTTAGAAAACTTATACCTCAAATCTTCATTATTCCAAGCAAGAAATAAATGAAAATGAATACTTATCTGTATTGTGCATTTCCCCGCTACTACTCCAAAGGTTTCCTTCTCTACTTTACAAGCCTTGGATCACCTGTGGGGTGGATGTTTCGCCAGCACACATCATCCAAATAGGCAATGCCAAGCCAGTACGCTGACTAAGTTTGTCAGGCATCCCCAAAAATCAGGATGCTAAGCCAGTACGCCGACTGGGTTTATCAAGCATTTAAAAAATCAGTATGGTAAGCTAGTACACCAACTGGGTTTATCAAGCATTTCAAAAATCAGTATGCTAAGCTAGTATGCCGACTGGGTTTATCAAGCATTTCAAAAATCAATATGCTAAGCCAGTATGCCGACTGGGTTTATTAAGCATTTCAAAAATCAGTATGCTAAGCCAATACGCCGATTGGGTTTATCAAGCATTTCAAAAATCAGTATGCTAAGCCAGTACACCAACTGGGTTTATCAAGCATACAATGATCATTTCCAAGCTAATTCTTTGACTGGGCTTGTCAGGAAATAACACCATTCACCAATACCTCCACAACATGCAATCAACCAATGCCAAGCCAATACACCAACTGGGTTTATCAGGTATGCAACGACCATTGCCAAGCCAATACACCTTCTAGGTTTATCAGGCAATAAGAACCACACAATATGATTATGTGGATCTTTCTCTTATGCAAACCAGTGGTTCCCTTCAGGAACTCCATAAGTGACTTACTTGACTGCAGGCTAGCATGGCCCCACAATACCCTACTCATACTACACAAGGATGATACCCCTTTTCCTGTTACACAGCTCCTCGGGCCCATCCATCTCTTCTAGTGTCCTTCAGTGTGAGCATAGAAAGGTTACCAGTGCCCATACAGTCCTCTCGAGCACCCTTCTTAACTTTGCCTCTTACGTGCAACACCAGAGTGCATCTGTGTAAGCTGATAGCACAAGAAGGATAAGCAGGTTCATCAGTATTGTTGCTCTAAAATTGTAATCATATTTCACAACATTCACTATCAAGTATTGAAACACCAGGAATGCATCCATTCCCTTAGGGTGTAGTCAATATTGAAAACCCTAACATAACCCATCACCTGAAAGGTATGCATCCCCTTCCGATGTGATCCATGTAGGCCTTAGTCATACTCAAGCAGTCTGGAATAATAATGAAATAATAAAACATACTCTGCACATTAAATTTAATAACCAGACATGTATATTCTTAGTTAGGGTTATTGAATACTCATTTGTTTCATGGATGTATCTTTTCTTCATTTGCGAAAAATGGGGGCTCCCTTCTCTGAGTCAACAGTCCTTCGGTTTTCCACCCCAATATTTTCACGTTTCATAACCCACACATGCCTTCTTGGCATAGTTCTACCATCTCACTCACATGCAGTGCAGCTGAGGTATTATCAAAATTCACAATGGTGTTTCACTTGAAACCCATTTCCAAAGCATGGGATCCTTCCCATCTAGTTTGGCTTTTGCAGGCCATGATACATGGTCTTCCTGCAATGTGTCATCCTGGCACACTTATCAAATAGCTAAACAGTCAGCAACATTTAACAATAAACTTCAAATATGATTGTTCCATAACCAATCAATGTCATTAATAATTAAATTCAATATGAATTTGCAACTCTGTCTCCTACATGAATTGATTTGTTTAACCATGAGGCCATCCTCATATTGTTTGGCTCTCATAAGTGGTATCACTCTGTCCATTATGGTTTACACTTGCTACCATACATGAACATCCACCTACAATATGTCCTCCTGACATAATTTATATAATCCAAACAATGATTAACAATTATAAGCAAATTCTCAAATCTAAAATCTACAAATCTGTTTTCCTATAGAAATTAGATTTGCAATCATGAGATTATTCTCATAAATTTAAACCATAAAATTTTCAAATTTGTTTTATGCATACTTTACAACCATGAGAACCTTCTCATAGCCTTTGTCTTCTGCACATGGTAGATCCCGGTCTTTACTATGGACTTATCCTCATTGCCATACATAAGACTTTTCTACTTGAAAATTGAAACTTCAATCAACAAACCACGTTGTGAGTATCTATGCATATAATCCTTTCATTGCCACAATAGTCACTGAAGTGATCTCAGAATTATAACACTCAATAGTTCAAACACCTTCAACTGTTAACATTTGAAATGCAATGAAATATATACATTCCTATATATGCATCATTGTCACAATAAAATTGCAAGAGACAGTCACATTATCCATGCAATTTAAATAAACTGTAAATACTCATTACTTCACATTCCATGCAATTCTGTCCTTCCGACAAAGCACTTTGGTAGCCCATCACATGTCTACCTTCTTCATGCAATCATTCTTCTGCATTCACAACAGCTCTTGGAATGGTCTCAGTACTAACAATAGTTCACCATTTCATCTATAATCTAATTGCATTGAAATATATATATATCACAGCCATGCATTCACACAACACATCTTAACATGTGCACCCGCACATATGCATGCACATCCACAACATTTACATAATATTTTGATGTACATTCACTTAATGCATAACCCATCAATGCAACCTTGCATTAATCCAGGAATACTATGCATTCCAACATATTATGGCCTAACCATGTTTGTCTCATATGGCATACACTACCACAGGACCATCAGTCATCACGTGCTTTGGTTGTTAAACTCACAACCAACATACACAAATGGCATGATATAATTTCATATGAATGCATTGAGATTTCTAAGCAATTATAGGGTGTAAGGATCATTGCCTTCACTTACCCACACCTCACCATACTCGGTAGGTTAACGTTCCCATTCGGGCACTCAATACCACATGTAAACAATTCAACATAGTTTAAACATAGTGAAGGTATCTCACCAAATCCTCTTTCAACATTCATGCAATCAAGCACAATTAACCATTACCTGCATGGCTGTTATTAACATCGCTTGATGTTACCTGATCAGTTGGCCTCTTACCAAGGCTACTTAGTCCTTTTGCCAACATCATGATCACATATTTGTTGCACCATCCTTTCTTCATAAGGTCATTGGTCACGTGCAACCACGTCATCAACTTCTTTGGCCATGCTTCAGTTGTCTGTGGAGAACCTGCAACAATTAATTAATAAGAATATGCGAAATAGCAAAAATGAAAGAACTCAGAATCACTTTTATATTGATCGTAGGCCACTTCGAGGGGGCAACCTCCTTTGAGCAAGCTCAATACAAATAACTTCATGGTTCCTTCATAGGCCTCAACACACACTTATATACTAAGTCTAGGTACCAATACTATGAGTCAAAACCATGGGCCAATACAAACTATGGATCAACAAAACTATGGGTGACTTACAAAGCATATGTGCCAACAACAATAACACAAACTATGGATCAACAAATACTACGGGATGACTTACAAAGCATATGCGTCCAACAACAATATACTAACAAAATAAAGACATGGGTTCCTAACATCCCCTCTCCCTTAGAAAAAGATTTGTCATCAAAGCTTTAGACGTGGAAATTGATGCAGAATCTGAAGGAGTGGGTCCCTTGTAGCATCCTCGGGTTGCATTCCGGGCCACTGGCACCTTTGGAGTTTCAGGGAGGATTGTGTGGAAGGATGTAGACAAAGAAGAACCATATCAGTAATGTGAAAAGTGCACACATAATGGTGTTGATCAGCTTGTTGTTTCAATCGAATTCTTGCCATGTGAAGATTGTTTTGCAGAATGAGAAGAAGATGATCACGGTTTCGAAGAATTGAGTCAATTGCCTGAACTGGGGAGCTGCTGAAAGTGTATGGAAGAAGAACTGGTGGTGCCTATCTAGAGACTGCTTCATATGGTGTCCTTTTAGATGTGGTACTATACCACTGGAGCGCTTCTAGGAAATCCATAGAAATAGTTGTCCAAATCTGTGGAGGGATGGGCAAGGGTTCAAGCAGTCCCGAAAGGAGTGTCGTTTCACCCTTGTTGACCTAGAAAGTATCACAGTCAACCACCATCCATTGAATTGTCATTTTGAGTCCCTGCCAAAAGAAGTTACATTGTTCTTGGTCATACGTTTGGAGGAACCCAGAGTGCCCTACTGATGAAGAAGCATGGAGTTCATAGAAGAGATAGCCCCGTTGAACATATTGCAACCAATTTGGAACAAGTAGAGAAATAGCTGTAAGAGAAACTGGGTCATCAAATATGCGAGGAGGAGCATCTGCCACCATATTGTCCTTACCCTTTTGGTAAGTGGTCGCACAGTCATAACCCATGAGTTGGATAACCCATTTCAGGTTTGCGGGGGAGGAGACTCGTTGTTCCAGGAAAGTTTCCAGACTTTGGAGATCAGTCTTGATGCAGAAATAATTCCCCAATAGGGATGGCTGCCACTTCTGTACTGCATGCAAAATAGCCATCATGTCCTGCTAAGATGTAGATGCGGCTAAATGCTTACCGGAAAGGTCTCGTGAAGGCAGCAAGCCCACTCGTGTAACAAAGACACCTGCATATCTATCCAAGGAAGTAGTGGAGACCGTTGGTGGGTGCATCTGAAGGGAAGGGAGATGAGTAATGACACCATGTGAATTCTTCTTAAGGATCTTTTCTAGGAGATGTGAATTGATGATGCAGAGAGACCTTGTTTGTAAGCCCATAAATTTGTGTTGTGTCCCATTGACTGAAAACTGCATCCAAAGTTCAGCAAAATCCCATAAGATGGGGCCAAGTGTGTGTAACCATTGAACTCCCAAAACCACATCACATCCGCCTAAGGACAAGGCGAACATGTCAGAGCATAGGTTATAATCTTCCATAGAGATACACACAGTGTGACACTTCCCCTTGCAAGATAAGGTGCCCCCATTGGCAACCATGATTTCAAAGTTGGAGCAAGGATGGACAAAACAATCAGCCTGTTTGGCAATCTGAGGGTCAATGAAGTTATGACTGCTACCAGAATCGATGAGTATGGTAAGAGGGAGATTCTTGAAGTATTCCTTGACCTGCATTGTTTGTGGGGTCGTGACGCTGGTTACATCATGGAGAGAAATCTCGGGTAGGTCGTCCTGAGATGGGGTGTCAACAGGCGGGTGTTGAATGTCGACCTGATCATCTATTGTATCTGGAGCTTCTTCACCAAGTTCTGAGGTAGGTGGAGAATCCACATCCAAGAGATAGAGCTTTTGTTGAACACATCTATGCCCTCAAGTGAATTTCTCATCACAATTATAACAAAGCCCTTTTTCTCGGCATTCCTGCATCTCTATTTCAGACAAATGCTTGATAGGAGTTGGTTGAGGAGAAGGCGTGATGGGACGTTGTTGAGAACCCATATTTCTAAAGGGAACAAAGGTGGGTTTGGAGCGTTTTTGAGCTACGATCGTGTCCTCTGCCAACTTAGCCAACCCTAGGAATTTCATCATTGTGTTGGGACGGAACATTTTGACCTTTGAGCGGATTTCATCCTTGAGACCACTGATAAAACAATTCCTATAGAATTCATTAGACAATCCTTCTGTGTGATTGGTCAGTTTCTCAAATTCTGTCTGATACTCTCTCATTGTGCCAATTCGGTGAAGTTTAGTGAGTGCTCCTATGAAGTCATCAAAAGCACTAGGACCAAATTGTGGCAAAAGGAGTTGGAAAAAATCTATCCAGTTTGGCTCGGAATGAGCTTTGATGTACCAACGGTACCATTGAAGGGCTTCCTGTTCCAAATGAAAGGATGCAAGTGGAACTTTCTAGAAATCAAAAGTATTATGTAGATTGAAATATTGTTCTACTCGGTATATCCATCCAGTCAGATCAGTACCATTGAAGCGAGGAAAATCAAGCTTCAACCCACAAAAATTGCTGGAAGAAGAGAACCCGGTGGCTGCAAAAGATTCTGGCTGTCGGTTATTGTTCATGGCTGAATGCTGAAGATGGAGGCTGAGAAATTTTTCATCCAAATCTTGGAGTTTGGTTTGGATGGCTGCAAGTGCTTCCTCCATGGTGTGTGCTCCTGCACGGGTGACAACCATAACCAGGTTTTTTTTTTTTTTTTTTTTTTGTAGGGAATGGGTAGAAAAACACAAACAGAAGCTGATTTAGTAAAGGGAAATTTGGATCGGGGAAAAAATCTAATGGGTAATTGGGGTTTGACTAGATTTTGGACACTATCGAAAGGACAGGAAAGCAGAAAAGGGATATTTCAGAAGCGGGGTGAAAGAATGAGAAAATTTGGAAGAAAGAGACAAAGAAGCAGAATTAAAAAAGGAACTTTGTGGTAAAATTTGAAGGCGATCGGGTGAAAATCAAAGAAGTTATGGCAAACCCTAAAAATAGACAAATGTGAGATTTCAGGTGTTGGGAAGTGGAATGTGGGATAGAGTCCTCAGGAATAAAATATGCAGAATGGGATTGCAAGGGTGTCAGAGAAGTTTCAAGGGAAATGAAGTTAAAACAAAGGAGATATGGCGGGAATGGATCGTCAATAGATCTGCAATAGCGCGGAAGGGATCATTAATAGATGGATCTGAAATGACACCGAATGGATCGAAAACGACTGGATCTGGAACGACTTTCAGAATGGATCTAAAACAACTAGATATGAAACAGCTCAAAATGGATATGAAACAGCACGGAAGTGATTGGCAACAGTTCAGCTGAAAATAGATATGGACCCCAGGTATGTTCGGCTTCCTAACAGTTCAGGTGTTTCATTCGGCCACCAATGCTATCTGACGGCTTGCGTATTGGGGCAGTACCCCTCACTCCATGACTCATGTAAAACTGATAACCGCTTTGCCACAAACGACGGCTCTTGGTTTACCTCACGGGTGGGAACTAGTCAATCAGGTAGGGGTCATTTCCCTTTTCGCCGGCAGGTCCTCTCAATGGACCAGCTACTTTGGGGTTCCTGTGGTACTCCTCACAATGAGTTTTAGGGCTTATACTTCCCACAGTTAAGCAGATAGGGATTATTCCTAGATCCGAACTTGCAACAGATGCGAACAAAAAAAAAAATTGACAGAAATTCCACCCAATGAGCCCAAGAAAGTTCTCTGATACCAGATGTGGAGAACCTGCAACAATTAATTAATAAGAATATGTGAAATAACAGAAATGACAAAACTCAGAATCACTTTTATATTGATCGCAGGCCACTTCGAGGGGGCAACCTCCTTTGAGCAAGCTCAATACAAATAACTTCACGGTGCCTTGATAGGCCTCAACACACACTTATTTACTAAGTCTAGGCGCCAATACTATGAGTCAAAACCATGGGCCAATACAAACTATGGATCAACAAAACTATGGGTGACTTACAAAGCATATGCACCAACAACAATAACAAAAACTATGGATCAACAAATACTACGGGACGACTTACAAAGCATATGCATCCAATAACAATATACTAACAAAGTAAAGACATGGGTTCCTAACACTGCCTTTGGTCCTATAACCAATGCGAACACAATTGATTATTACCAACCACAATCATTATCTTAAGTGGCTCATTGCATATGTAAAACCTCACTATTTTACCAATATGCAATATCATATACACGTAAAACATTTTCACATGCATTGTGTAATGTTTATTGATATGCCATCTAGTGCATATTCATCTATGTAATCTTTTGCATTTTTAACATTCTTATGCCATAGTTTATATGCATGACAATTTCATAATTATAAATACGATAGCAAAACAGGGTTTAAGGAATTCTCCCTTTCCAATCCCTCATTCTAGTATGGAATCCCTCTTCCATATCATAGTTGGTCTGATTTCCTTCCAATCATGCAATTCTAGAAATTGCCCATATTGACATCAATTTTTTTTTGTCAAAATAGCCACTAGCACTCTTCTGTACCAAATATCTATGATATATGTGGACCTCATTCAAATTCTGGTCGTGCATCCCTATTCTCCTCCGAACAAGCTTTCCAATGCCTAACCCCGTGCTCCATTCCGATCCAGGACATGGAATTTACACTCTTCCAAAAATGCAATTTTTTCCCAAATCTTGCCCAAATTTCTGCACTTTTACATGCTGTAATTTATTCTGAAGGCCAACTTCGGCTACTTGTAGAAGCAGAATTTAGGAAGAATCATGAAAACTTATCTACCAGGCGAAGCTATCCCATATAACAAGGAACACTTAGCAACCTTCAGATCCTTGTTCTGATGCACCAGTCAACTTCTATAAAATATGGGGTTTGGCTCTTTTCACTTTTCACTTTTTCCCCAAAATCTCAAAGTTTGGCAAAAAATGGCTATCTCCCAAACTATGCATTTCTGGGAAATCTTCGTCTAACGGAAACTGTCCGTATTAATGAGAAGATGAAATGTCTAGTTCAGTAAAAGTTTTGATTCCAGCATCTAAGGTCAGTTTTACTGTCCACAAGATTTTCAAAATCCTGAAAAAGTGGCCCGGAACAGTGCTTTTTGGCCTTTTGGTTCACCCCGACTCCACGTCCTTTGGAGTTTGGCTCCAAGATTCCAAACTTAACACTTATCCTGCTCCATGGCCGTGCCATATCAATTTCAACTCAATTCAACCTTTCGTCAAGCCTCGGGACACCGTCTTACAAAAGTCAGTATTCTCCATTTTCTGTCAAATTGGAGCATACTAGATTCGGGACCCTCTCTGGTTCTTTCATGGCCTTCGTTAATGGCCTCCTAGCCCCACCAAAATCATCCCATTCTGAGCCCGATTGCTCCTATCCAAAAATCAAGTTTTTGGCTCTATACTCTTTTTTTTTTTAACCTCTGCAACTGTCGTTGGATTAATCCTTAAAATCGCCGACCTTGGCATTGGATTCAACTCTAAAACTGTCGCTGCATCGTAAGTTTTAACCTTAAAGATGCCGCCCGCATCGCAGGTTTTAACCTTAAAGTTGTCGCCGTTTCGCCAGTGTCGCCGCCGACCATCGCAGGTTTTAACCCTAATTTTTGCGCCCGTTTCGGCGGTTCTGGCCTTATCTTCGCCACCCGCAAGCCTTCATTGCTGCGACTGCATCGCAAATTTTAAGGTTAAAATTGCTGACCACGTCACAGGTTTTAAGCCTAAAATTGCCGCCGCGCACAAGCCTCCATTGCAACTTTTAAGCCTAAAATTGCCGCCGCGCGTGTCGCAGAAATTAACCTTAATTTCGCCGCCCACGTCGCAAAATTTAACATTAAAATTTGCGTCAGAGTCTTTTCTTCGTGACCACTTCGGCACAAATTTTAACCAAATTTTCGTTGACCTTGGCACAACGGTTATGGTTAAAATCGCCAACAGAGACTTAAGCAAAATTTCCAACACTTGAAAAATTTTCAATTTTTTTTAAATTTTCAAAAACAGTTTAGTGTTGGACAGGAGGCATACTTACCTCTGCAACTATGCTAGGTAGCCCATGAAGGCCCCAATGCTGCAACCAGCAGCTCTGACACCAAACTGTAATGTCCCCTCCCGTGGATCGAACTCCGGTAAGGGAACATGATGCCAATCCACGGGGCTTTCACAAAAACTCAGCCCATTCATTAGACTCATAGCCATTAAATTAATATGTGCAAATGCAAATCAAACATACATACACAATGGAATAAGAACATCACCCACACACATCTTTCATATGCATTCAACATATCAATAATAAACATCAAATTAAAACATTGCAGAAGTAAAATGCACATAGAGAACACTTATCTTCATTTGTGCAACTGCCCCCAAACAACTAGCTATGTTGCTGCAACGTTCCACCCAACCATAGGCCAGTTGTGTTCATAGATCTCTCAACACAACTGCCACCCCCAAGCTGGGCATGATTCTTACAAGGCAAAGGGAACATTCTAGCTCATTCACAGACAAAGCAATAGAAACTCATCTCAACCCCAACCTTCTTTTACACACAACAACTCCAACTGGGCATGGATACCCATTTTCAGCAATGGGATTTGCAAATACGATGGCCATAGGTTTTCCCAAAAACATGGGCACACCAAAAACGGATTGGGGGTGAGAAAATCATCCATAGGGAACCAACCCGATTTTCCATGGGAATTTTGGGCATCTAAATGGCCAAAATGGCCCCAATGAAACCCCAAATCAAGCTCCCATACTCCCAACCACTCTGCAACACAAAAACACCCTCTTTTCCCACTGAAAACCAGGAAGACACATGAAAAACATGGAGGAAAAATGCCCAGCAGTCCCAAAAACGTGAGAGAGGCAAAACTGCTTGATGGGTTATGGCTTGGGAGGCAAATTCATGGCTCTTTTCTTGCCAAGAAATCCAAACACGTTTTTCCATGCAGGGTGGTTGCCCATACTCAAATTTTGGACAGCTATACCTCTCATTCCCCAAGGCATTAACTACCTCAACCAACTTTTGGGAGAAATGAATGATTGGGTACAAAAGTCAACATGGGTAGTTGAGGATTTGATGGGTTCTCTCATTGACACTTGGCTTGACTTGATTGGCTTAAGGGTTTGAATGTGTTCCCTCCCAATTCCTTGTGAAATCATGCCCCGATCTCTTGTTGCATTGCATAGCTAGTTGTGGGTATTTTATTAAAATGCATATTTACAATTCCAATGTGCATGGCTAGCATGTAAACCATATGCATCAATAAATCGGTGGCGGGGCCTTGGCCTTGAGCTCCTCACCATGATTTTATAACAATATTACATCATTTACATTTTAATGCAATGGGGTCAAACTCGGGATATCACATGATCAGTCTTGATGTAGAAATGATTCCCTAATAGGTATGGTCGCCACTTCTGTATTGCATGCAAAATAGCCATGATTTCCTTCTCATATGTAGAGGTAGCTAAATTCTTACCTGAAAGGGATTTGCTGGTGAACACAATGGGGTGTTCATCTTGAAGGAGAACAACACCAAGTCCATTGCCACAAGCATCACTCTCAATTGTGAAGGGCTTGGAAAAATCGGGCATAGCTAGAACAGGTGTAGTACACATAGCTTGTTTCAGTTTGTCAAATGCACACTGAGTAGCATGTGTCCATGTAAAAACATCCTTTTTCAATAGAGCAGTTCATGGAGCTACAATTTTCCCATAATCCTTGACAAATTTGCGGTAGTAGCCAGTCAACCCCAAAAAACCACGAAGGCTCTTGAGTGTCTGAGGATGCGGCCAATTGTTCATGGCATCGATTTTGGCAGGATCCACGCGAACCCCTTGTGCTGAGATAATGTGCTCGAGATACTCAACTTCCTACTATCCAAAAACAAATTTAGAATGTTTGGCGTGGAGATGATGGTCAGAGAAAAGTTGCATGACAAGATCCAAATGTTGGAGATGTTTAGCCCATGTTTTACTGTCGATGAGGATATCATCAAAGAATACTAGAATGAATTTCCGCAAGTAGGGCTGAAATATTTTATTCATTAAGGATTGGAATGTGGAAGGAGCATTAGTGAGGCCAAAGGGCACGACCAAAAACTCATAGTGGCCATCATGTGTGTGGAAAGTTGTTTCAGGGATATTATCCTCATGAACCCGAATTTGATGATACCCAGAACGAAGATCCAACTTGGAGAAAAATTGAGCCCCATGAAGCTCATCAACAACAGGAATTGGAAACTTATCCTTGATGGTGAGGTGATTTAGTGCTCGGAAGTCAATGCAGAGGAGCCATGACCCATTTTTTTGCGGACAAAAAGAACTGGAGAAGAAAAGGAACTAGTGCTTGGGCGAATAATACCTTGCTTCAATAAGTCCCGTACGAGCATTTCAATCTCTGTTTTTTGGTGAAATGGGTATCGATAGGGCCTGATGTTGGGAGGAATGCTGCAAGGAAGGAGCTGACTACGATGGTCTTCTGGCCTTGAAGGTGGCAATCCCACTAGTTAAGCAAATACACCTGTATATCGATCCAGAATTTGTTGTAAATCCAAAGGAGTAGTGGAGACCGCTAATGTTTGCATCTAAATGGAATGGATATGAGCGATGACACCATGTGAATTCTTCTTGAGGAGTTTTTCCATGCGATGTGAACTGATGATGCTGAGAGACCCTGGTTGTAATCCTGTCAATGTGTGTTTTTGTCCATTGAGGGAAAACTGCATCCAAAGTTCAACAAAATCCCATAAGATAGGGCTAAGTGTGCGTAGCCATTGAGCACCCAAAACCACATCACATCTGCCTAAGGTCAAGGAAAACATGTCAGAGTGCAAGGTATAATATTCCATTAAGATACGCACATTTCGACACTTCCCTTTGCAAGGTAAGGTGCCCCCATTGGCTAAGTTAGAGCAAGGATGGATAAAACAATCAGCTTGTTTGGCGATCCGAGGGTCAATGAAATTATGAGTGCTACTAGAATCAATGAGTATTGTAAGAGGAAGCTTCTTGAAGTAACCCCTGACCCACATTTTTGGGGGGGTGGAGATTCCAGCTAAAGCATGGAGAGATATCTTTGGCTGGTCATCGTGAGACGGAGGGTCAATAGGAAGTTCCTGAATGTAGACCTGAGCATCTATTGTATCTGGATCTTCGTCACCAATTTTAGAGGCAGGCGGAGAATCCACATCCAAGAGATAGAGATTTTGCTGAACACATCTATGTCCCCGAGTGAATTTCTCATCACAATTATAGCAGAGCCCCTTTTCTCTGCGTGCTTGCATCTCTGTTTCAGACAAATGCTTGATAGGAGTTGGTCGAGGAGCCCACGGTATGGGTGGTCGTTGAGAACCCATATTTCGAAAGGGAACAAAAGTGGGCTTGGAGCGCTGTTGGGCTGCAATCTTGTCTTCTGCCAACTTAGCCAACCCCAGGGCTTCCATCATTGTGTTGGGACAGAACATTTTGACCTCACAGTGGATGTCATCCTTTAGACCACTGATAAAACAACTCCGGTAAAAGTCATCAGACAATCCTTTAGTGTGGTTGGCTAGTTTCTCAAATTCGGTTTGATAATCTCTCACAGTGCCAATTTGGCAAAGTTTAGTGAGGGCTCCTGTGAAGTCATCAAAAACACTAGGACCAAATCGTTGCAAAAGGAGCTGGCAAAAGTCTGGCCATTTTGGCTCTTCATGAGCCTTGATGTACCAATGGTACGGAACATTGTTGACATCAAAAATATTATGCAGACTGAAATACTGTTCTGCACGATAGATCCATCCAGTTGGATCAGTACCATTGAAGCGAGGAAAATCAAGCTTCGGACCACGGAAATTGCTGGAAGAAGAGAACCCATTGTCTGATGAAGACTCGGACTGTCGTTTGTTATTCATGGCTGAATGTTCAAGATGGAGGCAAAGAAAATTTTGATCCAAATCCTGGAGTTTAGCTTGGATGGTTGCAAGTGTTTCTTCCATGGTTTTTGCTCCTGCGCAGGTGACAACCATAACTAGGAGTTTTTTTTTTCTTAATTGGGTAGAAAAACAAAAACAAAAACTGTTTCAGTAAAGGAAAATCTAGATTTGGGAAAAAATATGAAGGGTAATTGGGGTTTGACTAGATTTTAGACACTATCGAATGGACAGGGAAGCAGAAAAGGAGGATTTCAGAAGCGGGGTGAAAGAATGGGAAAATTTAGTAGAGGGAGACAAAGAAGTAGAATTAGGAAAGGAACTCTGTGGTAACATTTGAAGGTGATTGGGTGAAATCCGAGGAAGTTATGGCAAACCCTAAAAATAGACAAATGTGGGATTTTGGGCTTTGGGAAGTGGAATTGGGGATAGGGTCCTCAGGAATGAAATATGCAGAATGGGAGAACAGGGGTTCTCAGGAAGTTTCAAGGGAAACGGAGTGAAAACAAGGGAGATATGGAGAAAAAACTGATTTTTATTTATTTTTTATTTTTTTCAAAATGGAGTGGCTACGGATCAGAAGAGATCTGAAACAGATAGATCTGCAACGGCCCGGAAGTGAGCGAAAACAGAGGGTTTGAAAACAGCTGGATCTAAAATAGATTTGAAACGGCTAGATCTGGAACGGTTTTCAGAATGGATCTGAATGGTTGGATCTAAAATAGATTTGAAATGGTTGGATCTGGAACGAATTTTAGAATGGATCTGAACTGTTGGATCTAAAATGGCGCAGTAGTGATTGGAAACAGTTCAGCTGAAAATAGATATGGACCCCAGGTATGTGCGACTTCCTAACAGTTCAGGGATTTCACTTGGCCACCAATGCTGTTTGACGGCTTGCGTATTGGGGTAGTACCCCTCACTCAACGGCTCAGGTAAAACTGATAACCGCTTTGCCACAAACGACAGCTCTTGGTTTACCTCATGGGTGGAAACTAGTCAATTAGGTAGGTGTCGTTGCCCTTTTCCCTGACATGTCCTCTCAATGGGCCAGCTACTTTGGGGTTCCTGTGGTACTCCTCACAATGAGTTTTAGGGCTTATGCCCAAGTACTTCCTACAGTTAAGCGGATAGGGATTATTCCCAAATCTGAACCTGCAACAAATGCGAAAAAAAAAAAATTGGTAGAAATTTCACCCAGCGAGCCCAAGAAACTGCTCTGATACCATATGTGAAGAACCTGCAACAATTAATTGACGAAAATACACAATATATCAGATTACATAATACTTTTATTTATCGCAGGCCACTTCGAGGGGGAAACCTCCTTTAAGGAAGCTCAATACAAAATAACTTCACGGTGCCTTCATAGGCCTCAACACACACTTATATAATAAGTCCAGGCACCAATACTATGGGTCAAAACCATAGGCCACTACAAACTATGGATCAACAATACTACGGGCGACTTAGAAAGCATATGCACCAACAACAATAACACAAACTATGGATCAACAAATATTACGGGACAACTTATAGAGCATATGCATCCAACAACAATATACTAAAAAAGTAAAGACATGGGTTCCTAACACCATTAGTAATGTGAAGTGATTGTTGGGAAATCTCCTCTAACAGATAAGTCAAGTGGTAGGAGAAGTGGAGAAGAGTGTTCGAACCGATCCCCAACATTCTCTCTTGATGGGGTTATGCGAGTTAGTGGCAACTCCTCGTTGTGAAAACACTATTTGAGTTGATTTGGGTCTAAGAAATTTTCCTTACATTCCCTTCCCATTCGCAGAATCCCTCTCCCATGACCATTCCACCCAACCACCAAGTGGTATCCTTAGTTTCTTTTCGTAGGTTACCTTCCTAGGTGATTGCAATGGTGGTACTGTCAATACCTAAGACAGATGTGCAACACACAATTTTGGCTCCTTATGAGGGTACTTGGTTGCGTTTGATACTTACACCTATAGAAGTTCATTACAAAATATTTGTGGGTAAATGTCTCTCATTTCTTTGTTGACAATCTCATCTCCCGTCTCTGAAGGATCCTTACTTTGTTTCTCTCTATTACAAGAGAGTTGTTTGCTTGTTGTTATCTTATAGGTATTTTAGTAGTGTGTCTCTTTTATTTAGTAGACCCTAGGGTGAGTCTGTTTCCATGGAAACTGTTCCAGAGTCTTGCAATAAAGGAACCCCTTTGTACATGGATCTCCATCTTTTCCCTTGTTTTGGAAATATTGGTCCTCCTTACATTGCTAAATTGAATCTTCTTGGATTCACTATAGGGTTACTGGTATAGTTATTTTCCATTCTGATGGTCTCCAATGCTTCCAGTGCCTTGAATGCAATCCCTCCACCTCAAGAACATCAACCTACTATACTTTTCCTTCTTGACCCATTGTGTCTTCTACCATTTCTTCTTTGTCACCTAGTGAAATCCTTAATCCTAGTAACCAGGAGGCTAAGAAGAATAGGAAAAGGAAGAACATGAAGAAGAAAAATAATCAGGGGGGAAATCAACCAGCCACTGTTAATCAAGATGGGAGTGTTGATAACATTGAGAAGCCTAAGAACATAGGTTATAAACCCAAGTTCACTAGTAGGCTTTGTAAGGGTGATAAAATTCTTAACCATTGCCATGGTATTCCAATTTTTTTAGAAGTGTGGTCTTGGAATCCTCAACAACCTATCTCACTAGCCTCTGTAGGTCATGTTAGTGATGGTCCATCTACTAGTGATGAAAAGGATGGGGATAAAAAGGGTAAAGAAAAGTTTCCTTGTAATTTATGCAAGGGAAGTCATTATAATTACCTTTTACCTCATATAGGGGAGGCTTCACAATTATTGGAAGACATTGTTGTTTCCCAACAACAACCTTTCGTTGCTTCCTAATATTCTTCGCTACTCAACCTCTAGTTGATGAAGTAGTCAATACGAATCGATATTTGATTGAACCTACTCTTCCATTAGAGAGTGAATTGAATGCCATTGATATTTTCTTTGTTAGTTCAGATTGTTCTAGACAATGGGTCATTTCACCCGTTTTGATGGAACCCCCTCCAAGTTCTGAGGTTATTTCCTTTGATTGAAACCAACTAGAAGAGCCTCCTCTTCCTTCCTGCATGCCTTTTCAAATCATCGTGCAAGCTTGCAATAAAGACATATATCACACTATAATTAATGAAGGGGCCTCTGTTAGTATTTTATCCTCAACTAATTGGAAAGCCATAGGTTCTCCTAAGCTTGTTCCAACAACTAATCATCCACTGGATTCTAATAGAAGATCAGGTGAAACTTTAGGGATCCTCCCTGAGTTTTCCATCACCTTAGGAGGAAAAAAATGTCTACATTGATGTCATGGTGGTCCAAGGTCCCTTGGATTTTAATTTACTCCTTGGGAAAGATTATGTATATTCTATGAAATTTGTCGTGTCCACACTCTTTCGAGTGATACATTTTCCCCATAATGGGAGCATAGTGACCATCAAACAACTTTCGTTTATTAGTCCCAATCATTGTATGACTTATGACAATATGACTAACTTGAATTTTCAAATGTTCAAGTGGTATCCCATCCGCCACAGATTAATTATGTGGCATTATCTCCCATGTCTTCAACTGCTACTGAGAAAGATCCTCTCACTGTATGCTCAACTTCTGTCAATTTAGATCTCAAATCTGACATGGTGGACCATTCAATGGGGGAATTGTAGCATGATCTCCCCCCCCATTATCCCTATTGAGTCTCTTGGCATGCATTTATTCTAGAGCATTTTTCTTCCATCCGGTGAAGACCTTTTGGAAGCCATGTCCAAGGACCACGAGGGTAGTTCACTTTCTATGTCAAGCTTGTTAAAAAATGAAACATATAATTATGAGCATAATTCATTGTCTGTGTCAATCTCGTTAAAAAATGAAACAAACCCCCCTCTCATTAGGTTGATTCTTCAACCAAATCTAGTACTTGAAACTTCCTTTCATCCACCTATGTCACTTAATCCTCTTTCTTCTTCCCGCTTTGATGAATCTATTAGTAACCAAGAGTATGATCAGGTGAAGCAGAAGAGTCAGTGAATTGAAGAAATCTTGGGGGGTGTAATATCCACTTTTACCCTTACTCTTTTGTAATGTATGAAAAAATGTAAAATGCATTATGTAGTAGTTACTAACGAGGAGCTCAAGGCTAAGGTTTCATCAGTAAAATCTGTAAGTATTTTTCCTAAGTTATTTTGTATTGTGAATTTGTAGATTTATGAGACTGAAGGACTTGATACATCTAAACAATGGGAAAACAAATCCACCTGGGGAAAGGTTTAATGGTTGACATGCCATGAGTTTGATGATTGGTTTCATCTGGGTGCCACATGCAGTTAGCAAGAAGTGAACTGTGATGTTCACTAAAGAATCACTTAAGTTTATAAGTGTTGATTAACAGTTAGTCCTGAAAGTTGAAGAAAATGCTATGGTTGAGTTTATTTCATGAAATTTCTTTATCAAATAATCAAGTGAGAGTGAAGCTCTCTAGACTAGTTTGCACACTTGTTTTGTGAACAGTCCTAGAATAGGATGCAAACGTTTGGGGTAATTATATAGATATTTATTTTTGTTATACTAAATAGCAGATCAAATTTTTGTATAGATAAACCATGAAGGTTATGGGAATGCAAGCATGGTCCTTTTATTTGACATTTTGATAGATGTTAAGATTAATTATAGATATATAATATCTATGTTTGAAAGGAATACAAGTTAGGGCATATCCCTTGGCTTAATGTTGTTTATGTCTTTGTAACACAAATATTTATTACTTTGCGATTTGGGAAAATCAAAAGGGTCACATCCTAAAGCTAATGAATGTTGTATTGTATACCTATTAGTATTACAGTATGTTTGGGACAAGAAAGCCAATGAGGCCATAGACCTAGGTTTAAGGTCATTATAACTCAATATACATATGAATTCACCTTATATGAAAGAAATCAACTTATTTTAACTAGAAAAGTTTCTAGTTTGCACCTTACTCTAGTGGATTCATTGCCCAGATCAGGGGCGGTCTCTCGGTGGAAAAACACATGCTAGGTAGATAATCGAATGGTTGGGTGGAAAGTTGTAGTCAAGACTTCAGTTGGCTAAGTCGTCTCAATTCAAGTATCTTAGATAAGTACTCTTAAGCTATTGTATTATTTTCATTAAGCTTTGTAAAGAATTATTTATGATGCTAGAAATAAATTGAGTTATAGTAAATGATTAAGAGCTTCTTCATGTGATTTAAGAGAGTAGGAAATGATATGTTACATTAATGCTTTTAAACCAAGACTAGTAGAATAATGTTATTGTTTATGTTTCAATGCTTAATAAAGTAATCTAACCCTTATGGAATTAATACAAGTATTGGGTCTAAGATCTTAGAAATACTTTGGTACTTTTGGGAAGAAGGCCTGAAAGGGAATATGATAGGATAGAATATTATCGTTTAAAGTTTGATTTATGAACTCACTTACTAAGTTTATAATAAGTGATTAGTTTAGCCACATTATATATGAAAGAAAGTAAATATATACACCACTGTTCTAACTAAAATACTATGTGTTTTCTAATCTTTCTATAACCTTATGGCTACATTATAATTACCATCACTTGGTGATTTCATTATACTTGTGATATATAGTACAAGCATATTATTAAATTATAAAGTGCATAGACCATTATTAAGAAAGTTAAAGTAGTCTTATACTATCCCGAATAACATTTTACTTTAATAGAAAAGGTTTAATACCTTGTTTTAGAATACTATCAAGGTGTTGATTTATTGTGAGCTAGAATGTTTCTAAGGCATAAATGAGTAAGCACAAATGATGGGTTTAAGTTATTAAATAGGATTGAAGTTATATTGTCTTAATACTCATCAAGTTTTTATTAAATATATAATTATAGATGTGTAAAGTTCAATAAGGTCCTCTCAATTGTTTTCTATAATTCAGATCAATATCGTTAGACGTTATTTCAATGTCGAAGGAAATTAACTCTTCAATAATACGCTCTTATATGTTGGGAACAAATACTTGGAATAAAGCTATAAATGATCCTTAGTTTATATATGTTATTAAGAATATTTGTTTTCCATGTGTTTAATATGAGCGGTTAGCATACTTATCTAGATAAACAATTGAAGACAAATTAGTCCTTAATTATAAGGAAGCTTCCTTGGAATCCAATGTTCATAGTATCTTGTTGTGGTATTATCCATTGATTAAAAAGGTATAATAAGTATCTATGTTTGAGTTAGAATTCATTTTATGCTTGGTAAAATGTTATATTTCAAGTATTACATAGTTAATGTGGAAAAATATATGTGATAAATAGAGTAATAACTCTTAATAAGAAAATGATGAATGCCATGGCTTTAACTATGCAAATCAAGTACCCTAGAGTAAAAGAGTTGCTTAAAAAAGTACTAGATGAACAATGTTGTTCCTTAAATTCCTTATTCACTTGATTTATTCAATGAGATAATTGGCTAAAATTTTTCAAAATATTTCTTGAGTTTGGCGGATTTGTAGATGCAAAATATATCAAGCAAATTTGAAGATCTAAAGTCACAAAAAGCAGTTCAATCTCTATCAATGAGTTCACTAGTCAAACTAGAGTTTGGTGGAGAGATTTAAGGGATTATTTGCCCTCTTTATTCTCTGGAGCTTCCAAAGCATCAATAAGGACTCAATTTCATTCAAAGATGAAATCATGGAGGCCAATTTGAATTCCTAAGAGGGTGAATCAATCCCACAAATTCAACATGCATATTTCTAGTTAACTGGGGGATAATTTCCTTAAATCAAGGAATTGATTGCATGGGTATTTTTCTCAAGTGCCGATTATTCTCATGAGCTGCCACCACATGGAAGAAGGAATCAATATCATCCCAAGTCGAAATAACATAGACCAAATTGATTTTCTAAAGTGGAAATCAATCCCACCAACTTGCATGTAAATTTGATTCTAGTTAACTTGGAAAGCTTCCACAAATCAAGGAGTTGATTGCATGGGAAATTTTTAGTTCACCCAAGATGGACTACATCCACATAGAAATTTCCATCCCTTATTTTATACCATCCAACAAATGAAGGGATACAACCTGCAGGACATCCACTGCAACTTCCTCTTCACTCTCTCACAGTCTCTCTTACAAAATCATAGAGATATTTGCAATGCTACAATACACAACCATATTACAATGCCTTCCTTTTAAAGAGGATGGGAAAATACTATGGGACACACAATACCACGGGCCCATAAACCACCCATTATTTACCAATTAATGACTATGAAATTACAATATTTTACAAGGCATTTTTTCCAAAATTTTTACTATGGGGGCACTGCCCCTGAACCCCCACCAGGAGACTATAGTGAGGGTGAAAGCCCCCCTAAACCCCCCCACCATGGGCCGAGATCCAGACATGGCTGAAACATGACCTCTAAATAAGGAAGGTCAGGCTCCACAACCAACAATTTTTGTATAAAGGCTAGTAAATTTGATAACATGAGGTGAATATTCAATTATTATTATTCTCTCAAACATTTTTCCATTCATCCCTTGTTGTTCAAGAAAATTTTTAAGAGGCAACTTGCTTCCCTATTTTTAATGGCAAATTGTTAATGAAAAAACTAGTTTCAATTTATCTTTGAATTAGTTAGTTTAGCGAGGGTTCTAGGAGCTCCCTTGGGTTGGGCCCACTCAAGGGAAGGAATATGGACCCTTGCATAGATTTCCCTTCCGTATTTTACTTCATTTCATAATTTTTAAATTCGGATTACAACGACTGTAGAAATTCTACATTTTCTGTAACATTGACTATAGAAGTTCTACATTTTGTAGGCAATTTTTTGTAGAACATTTTATTTCCACTTTTAGGATAAAATTTATTTCTTTATGATTTTAGAAAGTATATTAGATTTCATTATTTTTAGAATAGATTTATTTCATGATTATTACCTTAAAATTTGTGTTTCTTATGTCATTTCTTTTACACATATGATCTTGTTTTCAGTATTTGGTTTAGCCATAATCCTCTTCTTGTTGTGAACACTCTCACAAAACATTGAAGCTATTGAAAGCATGTATCTGGCCCAACCTGAAGATAGAGTATTAAAATGGATTTCACTAAAGGTTATAAAATAGAGGAGAAGTCTCATGGTGCTTGTCTCCAATGTTATTAAATAAGGAAGTAAGTGATAAATAGGAAAGCTAGATCTCTTGCGCTTGCAACCCATCATTAAATACTATTGAATATTTGCTTGATTAGATTATATTTCATTTCCATTATAGAATAGGTTTATTTTAATGTTTATTAGATTAAATGTATTTTATGTTTTTAGAATAGATTTCACTCATACTACTCGAAGGATTATTCCTTTGCAACTTCATACATAGTTCACGGTACCTCTTAAGTTTGTACGAAATTTTGAGTTGATAATTTAATTAATGAGCCAAGGGAATCAAATTTACATCTACAATTCACTAGTCCATCACTCGCACTCACAAAAAACATGGCAGTGTTGCGTTGATGGCACACATTCTTGAAACTTGTGATCCTCACACTTATGCTAATGCTCATGGAGTGCTTGAATGGGAAAATGTATGGTTACTTAAATTAATTCTTTGAAGAAGAATCAAACTTGGGAACTTGTAGCTCAACTGCAAGGAAATAATGTTGTGAAGTGTTGATGGATCTATAAGACCAAGTTTACTTCTGATGGTGTTTTTTAAAGTCACAAGGCTCATTTGGTAGCCAAGGGATTCTGTCAGCAAGAAGACATAGATTACATTGAAACCTTTTCCCCTGTTGAGAGATCAACTCTATTCCACTGATTATTTCCATTGTTGCTCATTTTGGAAGGGAAATTCATCAAATGGATGTTAAAAGTGATTTTCTTTATGGAGACTTGTCTAAAGATATCTATATGGAACAAACTCCTAGTTTTGTGACAGATTTTGGTCTTGTTTGTTGACTTAAGAAGTCACTGTATGGTTTGAAACAGGCACCTCGTGGTTGGTATGAGAAGATTGATAGTTTCTTTTGCAATCTTGGCGTCAAATGTTGTGAATCTGATAACAGTATTTATGTATTACATGTTCATGGTGATGATTTGATTGTGGCATTGTATGTTGATGAATTAGTCATAACTGGAAATAATGTCAATTTGATTTTGGGTTTGAAGAAACAACTTGCAGATACCTTTTAAATGATTGATCTTGGTCTATTGCATTTCTTTTTGGGAATTCAAATTTTGAAAATTGATGATGGCATATTTCTTTCTCAATGAAAATATGCATTGGATATTTCGAAATGATTCAAATTGGACGATTGTAAGTCTTATGCTACACCTTATCAGTAGGGCATGAAGTTGTCAAAATATTGTGACTCTCTACAAGTCGATGTCACTCTTTATCGAAATTTGGTTGGTAGACTGATTTAATTAACTCACAGTCGAATGGATCTCTACTTTGATATTAGTGTGGTCTCCTAGTTCATGCATTATCCTTGAGAAAGCCACTGGAAAGTTGCAAAGGAATTTTTCTCTATGTTAAAGGAACTTATCAATATGGTATTAAGTATTCTCATAGTACATAACCACTGTTCGGGTTCACTGATTCTAATTGGGGAGGTGACATTGAAAACTGAAAGTCCACTTCTGGCTATGTGTTTCGACTAAGTTATGGACCCTTGATATGGTTGTGTAAGAAAAAAAGTATCTCTCTTTCAACTACAGAATCCTAGTATCATGGAGCTATCAATGCAGGTACATAGGTAGTTTCGATATGTTAGATTTTAGCAGAGCTTGGATTTCCTATTTATACCTCGACTATTATCCATTCTAATAATCAAAGTACGATACAGGTTGTTGATAATCCTTTTTCTTATAGTAAGATGAAACATGTTGAACTTCATGTTCACTATTTGAGACAATTGGTATAAGACAATGTTGTCTCACTTGTTTGTTGTAAGACAAATGAACAAGTTGTTGATATCTTTACGAAGCCTGTACTAGAAGCTAAGTTTCTGAAACTTTGGGCTATGCTTGGGATTTAGGCAGCTGCAATTATGGGGGGGATGTTTAGAGAACATAATTACATCTCCCAAATCTCCAGACTGATGTGTAGATGGGGGGTGTTGGAACCTAAGGTGCAGGTTCATCACACTCATGGATATTTTGTATATAGTCAGTTGATAGACAATAATAGACTAGAAAAGAAGTCTACTCGTGGATTGACTGGGATAGTTGAAGGATGGTCTTAATGGTAAGGGAGGCCATGGTCAACTTGACTAGAACAACCGAGTAAACTATGAGACATTGAATATTTTTTTGAAATGATTAGAACCAATGACCCAATTTGTGGACCAGATCTTCCTCACTTCAAGGGAGTTTGTTAGATTTGGAGACTATAAAAAAACGATCGTATGGGTTGTGTTCAGGGTATGTTTTAAGGATTCTAATATTACACTTAAGTATAGTATTCTAGGTGATTACTTTGGATTGGAAAAAACATAGATATAAATAGGTAGGCAAATATTAAATACAAACCTACAATTTACTATTGAAACATGTAAATTTTGGTGAATATTATGATAAAAAACATATTTTATGTAAATATAGGAGATATTAGGGACTAAAAAAGACCCAATAACAATTTTTTTTTTGAAAAAAAGCCCAAAAAATAGCCAATTGGCAAAATTTCGCCCCTAAAAATTACCCTGGTTGTGTTGATATTGAATTGAATTGATGTGTGACAATGCATTGTAATGGTTTTATCACAATGCGTTGTGATTAAGTGCCGCAATAATGTCTTTAGACACCACCTCTATTCTTGGATATAGTTCCCTTCTACTATTTATTTTTTTGTTCTATGATTCTAGGTAAAGAGGTTTCCCCATTAGTTTAGGATCATGTTCTTGAAGTGGTATTTTTCCATGAAGATGATCAAGTTGGAGACATATTCACAAAGTCTCTTTTAGAAACAAAGTTTTCTAAACTCTGATTTATGTAAGGAGTTCAAGAATTTGTCACTAAGGGAGGAAGGCTCTAATGCCTCCTTCCTTATCCTATTCTGTCACTTTTTCAAGTCTCTCAATCCTATCCCAAGTTCTTATTAAGGGACATGTTAGGATATTTAAACACTTAGGATTTAGTTAAGATCAACTTGGTATAATGTGTTCGTTTAGCATGTATTAGTATGCATTTTCACTTATGTAATCCAATGACCATGATAAGTTCTAGACATAGAGTGATCTGATGGTTCATCTTCACCTCGATATTAATGACTATTGATTTGTGGCTTAACATCATGTTGAGCCTCCACTCAATCGAATACTCTGCTAGTCGACTGTTGTATTTTGACTAATTGTTTCCAAATGATCCAGAGGTAGGATGAACCTGCATAATATTTGGTTCCAACACCTCCGCATCAACATAATGCTCCCGAGAGTCAAGAGGTGGGATTATGTTCTTTGAACAACCCCCCATAGTTACAGCTGCCTAAAGCCCAAGCATAGAGCAAAGTTTCACAAGCATGGCTTGTGGGAGAGCCTCAATAAGGAAAATTTTAGGGGCGAAATTTAGCCCATGGTCTATTTTTCCATTTTTTTTCCAAAAATATATTCACCAATTTGCATTTTTTGAATCCCTGTTTCGCCCAATTTTGATGGGGAAAATTTTTTTCACTCTAAAAATCGACAAATTATTGTATAAACTATATTAAATCCTTAGAAATTGAAATATTTTTAGAAAAATATTGCCAATATTTTATAGTTGACATTTTTAGAATTGGTAAGATTCACCAAGGTTTATACACTTTTAAATAAGTATGGATCCTTAAAATTTTCTCTATACTTTGTAAAGATATCAACAATCTGATTATTTGTTCTACAATAAAAAAGTGTGACAACATTGTCATGTACCAACCATCTCAAGTAGTGGACATGAAGTTCAACATGTTTGATTTTACTATGAGCAACATGAATATCAACAACTTGTATTGTACATTGTTTGTCACAATTGACAATAGTCGAGGCATGAACAAGAACATCAAGTTCTTCTAAAATCTAATAGATCTAGACTGACTTTGTACCTGCATTAATAGATCCATGATATTCTACTTGTGCACTCGAAAGGGAGACTACCTTTTGTTTCTTACATGACCAGACCAAGGTTCTGGAACTAATTTGAAACACATAACCAGAAGTAGACTTTCGGTTGTCAATGTCACCTCCCCAAACAGAATTAGTAAACTCAACCATTGGTTTTGAAATACAACAACATTGAATAGAATAATGATAAGTTCCCTTAATATAGTGGAAAATTCTCTTTATAACCTTTTACTGACTTTCTCGAGGATCCTGCATGAACTGAGAAACCACACTAACAACAAAGGAGAGATCTAATCGACAGTGAGTTACATAAATTAAGATACCGATGAACTATTGATAGAGAGTGGCGTCGACTCGAGGAGATTCATAGTCCATAATCAATTTGAGGATTGACTGATAAGGTGTAGCCGCAAGACTTAAAGTTATCCATTTTGAATCATTTAAAAATATCCAAAGCATATTTTGTTTGAGAAATAAATATACCATCATTAATTTACAAAATTTGAATTCCCAGAAAGAAATGAAACACACCAAGATCAATCATTTCAAAGGTATCTGTGAGTTGTTTCTTCAATCCCAAAATTAGATCAACATTGTTTCCTGTTATGACTAAATCGTCAACATACAATGCCACAATCAAAGTATCTCCATGAACATGTAATACATAAATATTGTGATCAAATTGACAACGTTTTAAGCTAATATTGATAAAGAAATGATCAATCTTCTCATACCAAGCACATGGTGCTTGTTCAAACCATATAACAATTTTTTTCAATCAACAAACAAGACTAGAATCTATCACGAAACTAGGAGAATGTTCCATATATATTTCTTTAGACAAGTCTCCATGAATAAAGGAACATTTAACATCCATTTTATGAAGTTCCCATCCAAAATGAGTACTAGCAAGGAAAATAATCAGTCTAATGAAGTTCATCTGGGAAATAGTAGAAAAAGTTTCTATGTAGTCAACAAATTCTTGTTGAGAGAATCCATTGGCTACCATTCGATCCTTGTGATGTTCAAAAACTCCACAACATTCTTTCCTCGTTGAGAAACCAGTTCCCAAGTGTGATTATTCTTCAAAGAATCAATTTCAATAGCCATAGTATTTTCCCATTCATGCACTTCTTGAGCATCAGCATAAGTGTCAAGATGACATGTTTCAAGAACACATGCCATCAATGCAACAATACCATGTTGTTTCTGACTATGGTTCTGTCGACGAATACTTACATCTCCAACATTAGGTCCAATATATTTAATTGTTTTAGCAACCCACCATGGTAGATAAGTCGATGGTGATTTAGGTCAGTTATTGTTAGTCAGATAAGTAGGTGTGTCAATGTTCTCAGTCGAGGCAGATCAAATACCAGTTGAATCAGGAGTAAAATTTGTCCGTCTGGTCGAAACTTCAAAGAATGGCACAATTGATCCAGATTATTCAGAAATATCAAAAGGATCATTGTGCAATAGACCAAAGGAGGAGTTCAACAACTTAGTACTTGAAATATTCTCATCAAATATCACATCTTTGCTCAAAATGATATATTATTTGATTGGGTCAAACATTCAATAAGATTTTGATTCATCGGAATATCCCATCATGATGCAAGCTTATATTGTGAAACAACCTAGTTCACACACAAGTTATCTGTAAGAATAGGAAAAATAATCCATAATGGATGAAAATAAATATATAATGAGTTATATGAAGATGATACATTTTACGATGAGAGTGTACCAAATATATAGAGAACCTAGAGGCACATATGGTGACCATCCATGTAAGGATGTGTCCCTTAAACAATTGATAACTATTTATTATTTTTAGTATTTATGATTATATATATATATACATTCCTCTTCATAAATTCTTTGTCCTCAAAGCATATTGATGAAGAAGCTTATGTCTTTACTTTTGCTTGTAATGGTGTCCCATCATTCTATGTTCTGTCGTAGTTGATGATACATGACGATATGAACCTTTGAGCGTTGAACAAAATTTTCAAAATGTAAAAGGATCGGTCCATCCTAATTCAATTCTTTGTGGAATGTTGCACTTCCACGATGAACTACCATCATGAGATTTATTTGGGCCGAAATCAATATTTTTCATTATTCGGTCTCGACCTAAATAACATTGATACTTTGATAGTTTAAGATATCTTCTTTTATGATTTGGAATTCGGTAAGGAGTTCTTATAACGTTATTTCCCATTATCATGCTTGTAGTGTCTTCTTGGCTTAATTTCAATATATGATTTTCTTCACATCTTGATGTTGTTTGGTGACTTGATGAACTTCTATTAGTGCATACACTTGGAGCTCCCATCATTTGTACTTAAACATATCTATATGTTTTTTCTTCAACTGGATTGACACCTTTTTGAGCTCTTATGTTGATTAGATATTTATTTGTTCCTTTTTCCACCCCCACTTTCCTCCCCCTCCCCCTCCCCCACCCTCTCCAACCTTCCCTCCCCTCCCGTCCCTCCCCCACCTCACCCCCCTCCCCATCCCCACCCCACCTCCCCAACCCCCACCTTCTCCTCTCTCCCTCACCCCCCCCTCCCCCATGCAATTCTCAGAATATCACCGCCACAAAAAGAGACACTTGGGCGCATGAGGGAGTGACGTTGCTCCCTCGTGCATTGATTTTTAGAATCATGCAAGGGAGGGGGAGTGGGGCGGGGAGGGAGAGGGAGGGCGAGAGGGGAGGGGGAGGGGGAGGGAAAGGGGAAGATCGAGGAGGGGGAGAGGAACGAAAGACAGGTGGGGGAAAGGGATGGGTAGGGGTAGGGTTAGGGGTTAAGTTTTTTTTTTTTAATATAATTTAAATTTCTTTAATTCTTTTAAAACTTTTATAATTTTTTTGTAAATTTCAAAATTTTATTATTTTGTTTTTTTTGTTTGGTTTTTAATTCTTTTTTTAATTTTATTTTAAACTTTCTTACAATTGTAGTTTTTGTTGAATTTTTTGATTTTTTTTCAAAATGTTAAAATATTTTAAAAAATTGTAGTTTTTTTTAAATTTTTGCTTATTTATATTTTTTACAATTTTTTTATACATTTTTTTTTTATTATTATTTTAAATTTTTTGTTTCTAAAGTTGTTTATAAATTTTATAATGTTGATATAAAGAAAGAAATTGTTTTTTTTTTTTTTTAATAAATTTTGAATTTTTTTTTTCAATTTTTTTTAAAACTGATTGTTTTTTAAATTTTAACCTTGAATAAAAATGAGGGTGATTTTAGGAGGTCTAATTTTCAAATCGTGGGTTGATTTAGGGTTTCAATTGTAATGACACCAACCGAGGTTATAAAAAAGTTGTAATTTTAGACCCCCTCGCCCCCAAAAGGGGTGATACTTGTGTTTTTGGTGTTTTTGATGCAAAAATATGGTTTTTTATGGCTACAGTTCTCGTTCTTTGTATATTGTTCTCATTCTACTGTATACCATGTTGGTGTTGAATTCATCTAAGAATGTGTTGCAATCAAGTGATACCTATAATGATACTACAAATGTTGATGCTAAATTTTGACCTATTGTATGATCCATGGATGACACACCAAGAGGAATGAAAGGGATGCACCTTTAAAGAACATATACTCCTTTATAACATGTTTGCATATTATTTCCCCTATTCACATCTAGGCATTTACAAAAGGCCATCTTTGATCATGGATTGTACACATTGTAGAATACATCTAGTTTTCCTAGTTGTGACTTGATACTTAGATTGTTTGGCTAGAAAGGGTCATAAAGGACTTCAATTTATGATATGTTAATTGCATTGTCCCATGTAGGATTATGTATGTGGTCCACTAGAAAATTTTGAGAAAATATGTTTTTTTTCATGCACATAAAGCCAATAATATGAGTATGTTTGTACTATAAGTTTCCTAATAAGCCTATCTATTTTGCAAGAAGAGGTGTTGTAGGCCTAAAATAACAATGGAATCAAATCAGTAATATTTGTGTGGTTTATATAACACACACACACACACACACACTTTCCCATATATTACCAACACAAAAAATCATCGAATCATCATTGAACACTAACCTCTACAAGTAACTATTGTTTTGATGTGATCATGGTTTGAATCAATGGAATCATTTGTTTACTAATTTGAATGCTATAATTCCATACATGATTGGACCTAGATACTTGCAATGTTTCAAATAACATATCAGAATAATTGTTGCTTATATATATAAATCGATAACCTTGGCTAAATAACCATCCTTTTGACATATTTACTCACTTAGTTGTGGATCCCGTATTCTTTGAAATAATTTATCTAATCAATTTTCTCAAAGAACTTTCAATAGAACTTGAACAATTTATTCACAAAATCCTCAATTGACAATGAAAAATGAATTAAGTTCCACATTAACCTGGACATTTACATCTCTCTTTTAGTCTGATGAATATACTTGGTGAATTTATTCATCCAACATGTATGCACCCAAATGTGAATAGTTATTAGATAATTAAAAACATCACTATGTTGAACCATATTTAGGTTATATAACATTGCCAATAAATACACCATGAAATTAGGGAAGGCCGATTTTTTCCATCATTTTCTTCTCATCTTTTTTCAAATGTGAGTCCATCATATATATAGTCATGCACAATGGAGTAAATTTCTATCGATTAGTTAAAAAATATTGTTTCCTCTAAGGATGTGAGGTTGATTCTCAACTCATGAAAAGAGCTTGTTTACATGCATATCAACCATCCCCATTGATCGTACCCATAATAGTTTATTTATTTACAAATTAGCCTAAAGGATTTTGTTTCTAACTACACATACATGTGTAAATAATGTGGTATAATGAATAATTCCACCCTAATATCATGCACTACAAATGATTCAAGCGTACATGAACAAATACTGGTTGAGATTCAATAGATTAATAAACATGTGTTGTTGGGAGCTTGGGTATCTATGATTTATGTGATAATAGATAAATGTGGGACATGGTCATGGAGTGAAGCTGATGGTGATATCATTGGTGGATGTTAGTATATTTATATACTTAGGAGATAGTTAAGATCAACTTGGTATAATGTGCCTTTAGGTAAAGTGTCATTATTTAGTATGCATTAGTATGTGTTTGTAAAATTATGTAATATGATGGTCATGATATATTCTAATAATAGAGTGATCTAGTGGCTCATCTTCACCTCGATCTTAACATCTATTGATTTGTTTCCTAACACCCAATTGGTCCATGATCTCTGTTTAAATGGCATGGAGGGTCATTTTCTTGATGACTTATTATGAGAAACTCATATGTATTTTTTTTCCTTTGCATAATATATTTCCTCAAGTAGCTATTTGGATGAGGTCATGGAATTTTTCCCTCTTTGAGGGTTTTAACCATGTCAAAATCTGTATTTATCCATGACTTATTTGTGTGAGTGACTGCTCAAGGTGTTTTATATTTTGGAAATATCCTATGTCAATCAAACATGGTATCAAAGGACTTATGAAGTTCCACTTCCATTGATGATCGAGATCTTGAACTGGTGTAGTCTTTTTCATCAAAGGATTTTTGTATTATGCTATTTCTATGTATATATGGGACAAGAGAGGTGTTCCATTGCATCTAAAGTGCTTCTTTCAATTGGAAACACTTTTTGTTTCACTCAAAAAGTTTTCCGTTTGCCCAAGATATGACCATTTTACCAGATCTAGAGGTATACTATCTACATTTACGTATTTAGAAAAAAAAATCTCATATTCTTTCATATTCTAGCTTGGTTTTATGTTTTATTCTTGATTTGTTCTCATATTCTTTCCTATTCTAGCTTATTTTTACGTTTTATTCCCATTTATTACCTTTTCATTTTGCATATGATCTTTGTCAAGCACTTTGCGTGAACTTGGAAAATCATAAACAAAGTGGAAAGGGTTTTCTTGATTGTGTATGCTCTTTTCCATGCACCTTGTACACACTCGATAAACTAAAAACAATGAGAAAACTTATATTTCCAGGTAAGCTAACTAAGGACTAACCTCAAATCAGAGAAATTTCAGTTTCATAGTTTTGTTTTTTGTTTTGTGTGGTTGTGTAAAGTGTCTTCTAGGCCAAAAATCAAGTTTTTTAGGGTAGGCATGCCCTCCCAACAACAAAAACAACAACAACAGTCCCATTCTCCTCCATAGTATTACTAAAGATTTTGTTTAATTCACTTGCTTGAAAGTTACTTTAATAAGTAAGAGATCTTTGGTTCAAGTCCATCTTTTGTTACTTTTTGCAAAAGTTCATGTAACTTTAATGTATAAAGCAACTACTTTGTAAAAGTGTTTCCCACTTGTTTTATAAAAGCGAGTCACGTTTTTTAAAACAACTTATTTGAAAAAGTGAGCTTATAGGTAAATACGGTAAGGGAGGAAATTATTTACCACATTATTTTATCCAATCACCACATGGATCAACCTTTTCCTATCATGTGGCCACTTGGATTTTTTTTACTCCTTTCTTCATGACATAACTTAGGCATCTAGAGTCCATTTTTAGTGTCGTTTTTTGAAACTTCCTATTTTTTTGAGATCTGTGCATCTAGACCATTAGATTCTGCATTCGAATCCATATTACCCACATATTTTAATATGGCCACTCCAAGTGATATTCCACTTACCTATACCAACTACCTCTCATGGAGAGCTTGCATGAGGATGTCCTACAAAGTTGGGAACTTTATCAGATTAGCTTGGGAAAAGAAACCCCACTTGCTAATACTGAAAAGAAAATAAAACGAGACATTAATTGTGATGAAGCTCGTGGATTAATCAAGATAAACATGTATAATAAGTTACAATTTTACCTTCAAGGAATTTGCACACCAGATGTCACTTGGGAAAAGTTATAAACCCTATTCGGTAAACATAATGAGATTCTAGGTCACTAGATAGAAAATGAATTGGTTACATTAAATCCAAGTGATTTCTCTTCCATTCAAGGTTATATGTCTAAGTACAAAACCCTTATACTTTTAGTTGAAGAATGCACATAAAAAAGGAAGACAAGCAATTTATTTATCATATTCTTTCTAAGCTTGGTCCAGGCTTATTCTATTTTTCTATCTACCTTTTACTCCATAGAATAAGCTCTAGGGATTAACTATATAGAACCCTCTCTTGGATCCTTTTGGTATGCTTTGATTCAAGAGTAAGATACGATCTTACATATTGGAGTGATTAATAATGCCAATACATCTAGCAAAGCCTTAGTGGCACAAACAAAGGATAAGTCCAAGCATCCTAAGAAGAAAAAACCTCGCAACAATAAGCAAGAAAAGGGTCCAAAACCCTCTCATCCAACTCATCCTTCCAATGATGAAAAGGAAAAAAATCAATAGGTAATAAGATTGGTTGTCATTGCAATTTTTTGGGAAATATGGTCATGTGGAATCTAAGTGTCTCAAGAAGATCGTAATCTTGGAAGCAACAACGAAGAAGCACAACATCAACCTTGATTCTTCTTCTAACTCTACTTCTCATGGACATGTAATTTCTGCTTTTAGTTTTTCCTTCAATGCATCTTCCTCTTCTTCCTCTAATGAGTGGCTCATTGATTCTAGAGCATCTTATCATATCACTAAGGATAAAGCCATTTTTCCTGCTCTAAATGAAAGTGACACCAAACGAATAGTTGTTGGTGATGATAGATCTATTAATGTTGTAGGATTTAGAATAATTCAGTTAGATGATGGATAGTTCAATGATGTAATATGTGTTTCAAGAATTTCCTACAATTTATGCTCAGGCTATTAAATCACTTAGTTCAATGGCTGGGTCTTCTATAAGGGGGAATTAGTTTTTTTTGGATTTTAAATGGTAATATTAGATAGAAAGGTTTTCATTGAGCATGGATTCAACATTAGGGTTCATATAACTATCAATGAATATTTGGAAAGTGATTTAGGGGACAAAGGAAAGATAAATGAGGTTTTTTCTATGAATCATATATTAGCGGTGTGATAGAAGAATGGGGAGAACAGTCCATTGCATGTAGAGCATCTAGATTGGGATGAATTATAACATCAAATTTAGCAGAAAAGTGAAATGCTTAATCACATGTTTTTCAGAGCACCAATCACAGGGTGAATTATAAATCATCAATTCTTGATCAATTTTTTTGAAGCATAAAACATATTAAATGAAAAAAAACAGAGAAAAGGGACATAACACAGGAAAAACAAACATCCGAATATCATCACATGAATCTCTGGCTCAATCAATTAGTACTTCTGCATTCATATTAAATGATTCTGGAAAAATAAGTACAATAACCAAAGTGGTTCTCTCTCAATTTCAAAACCTACAAAAATCTAAAAATTTGCTTTAAATAAGATTACAAATTGTTTATGCAAAAATCCAAAACCCTAATTGTGAAATTCTATGTCACAACAGATCTAAGAGATGAGTACACCTCACAGAGAAAGAATGAGAATAAAAGTTGAATAAGTGTGAAGACTGCAGTAAAAAAGAGCAGAGAAATAATTATGTAGCAAAACTCAGACAGAGCAGAATAATGTCACACTATCCATTAATAAGTATAATAAACAATGATGTTACAATGGAGAGAATTCTAATCACTCAGGAGAATTCGAACCTCAGTTGGTGTAGCATAGGGATCATAACCACTAGAGTGCTCTGGAAGACTCAAACTCAGCTAAAATGAATATAAACTCAGCTAACTAAAGTCACGATCAGTTAACTGACTAAAGAGGGCGCAATAGTGAGTTTGCCATGCATGTCAATCAGAAATGGGCGCATGAGGCCACAATCAGTGGCATCCGTAGCTATAACCCACCACAAGAGTCAACTAACTCAGATGGACTGCAGTAGAACACTCAGTTGGTTCCTATAAAATAGAGAACTAAGTGAAGTGGTCCTAAAATGATGCATCTAGGGCTCAGAAGGTGGTATATGGATCCTGGATGACATCTGTACACCATTAGAGGGAAAATGACACCATCAACAACTAGGAAAAATAAATAATGCTAGGTAGGATAATGATGGATTATTAAAATATCCTAACACCCCCCCTTAATCCATACTTTTGCATCATGGGCTCTCATTACTAAGACCAGAGGTCACCCATACAATCAAATAAATGATAAAAATAAATAACTATCCATGAACCAAGGAAATGGGAAAAAACCTCATGGGAAAAATAGCCCCCCTCAAAATAACAACAGTAGGTAACTCAAAGAACGTTCATACTAATAAGAGAAGGAAAAAACTTTCCTCGGTGAAATCCTTTGCAAAAATATTGGCAGGTTGCTCCTATGTACAATATAAATGTAGGTGCTAGATTTGGATCTGCTCCTATGATGCACCTCCCACTATGTAGAATTTGTATTTGCAAAAACAAGTCTTTCAGGAACCCTTCTTGCTACTGGAGCGAATGGCTCATTGCGGTCCAAATCATGAACCTTTGAGTACCTTTTGTTAGACAACCTAGATTATTTCTTGGTTGTAGATCCCCCATGGTAAGTCTCTCCAAGATATTGTGGATCAAACCCCACCATCATGTAGCACCCATGACATAGTGCAAGTTTTGCATGATACTGAGATATGGTGATTCTATGGTAAGATGGATCCCCAACTGTGTTCCCGGCATCTATAAGTAATTTGTGAGCCCATATTGGCCTTGGCCATGGATTGGGAGCATGTGCTGGATCTAGATATGAATCTGAATCTCCTTGAACTTTATTCTCAACATCAATATCTTGATTCTCATATTCATTAGAAGAGATATCACTCTGATCTTCATTAGATTTCGATGGGGTAGGAAGAGAGTATGGAAAAAAATGTGAAAAATCATATGCCTTGGAGGCATGGTTTGCAAACCCTTCTGCTTTAATATTCCCAGTAGAGACATTTTCAATCTCAACCGTGTAAGGATAGAAGATCACTTTCTTCGGTGAGCCTGTGTGAGTCATCTGATGTACAGACAACAAATTTGCTGACAAAGAAGGCACACATAGAACATTTTTGAACTTATCGTAATCCATATGTATTGTTCCCTTCCCTTCAGCAAAGATCCGAGAGTTGTCTCCCATGTGAATAAGCATACCATCTTTGAGATCTAGAGAAGAACATGATTCTTTGTAGGAAACATGTGGTTGGAGGATCTTGAATCTAAGGAGATTCCAGGATTACCTCCTAAAAGAGATCTAGACTTTACCATTGAGTTAATACCAGGAGTAGTACCGAATTCTAAAGCTCCATATCGGATGAATATACTGGAATTAAATGAGTTGAAATCACAGTTGAAGGAACTGATTGATAAAAACTATATAAGACTCAGCGTGTCTTCTTAGGGAGCACCTGTTATATTTGTTAAGAAGAAAGATGGTACCTTAAGACTGTGTATAGATTATCGCTAGCTGAATAAGATGACAATCAAGAATCAATATCCATTGCCCCGCATAGACGATCTATTTGATCAGCTGCATGGAGCAATGATATTTTCAAAGATTGATTTAAGGTCAGGATATCATCAAGTGTGGGTGAAGGATGAGGATATTTTCAAAACAGCCTTTAGAATTCGATATGGACATTATGATTTCGTAGTCATGCCATTTGGCTTGACTAATGCCCTCACTGTATTTATGTGTTTGATGAACAATATTCTGCACAAATACTTAGATAAGTTTGCTATTGTGTTCATAGACGATATTTTAGTGTATTCTAAAAGCAAAGAAGAACATGACGAACATCTACATATTATCTTACAAGTTTTGAGAGATCATCAACTATACGCTAAGTATAGTAAGTGTGACTTTCACAAAGACAAAATTCAGTATCTACGACACATAATTTCTAAGGAAGGAATCTCGGTTGACGCCGATAAGATAAAATTCATTAATGATTGGACGGTTCCTAAGGATGTGTTGGATGTAAGATCATTTATGGGCATTACTGGATATTACAAAAAATTTATAGAGGGTTTTTCAAAGATTGCAAATCCCATAACTTCCTTACAGAAGAAAGGGAAGAAATTTGTGTGGGATCATAAATGTTGAGACAGTTTTAAGAAGCTAAAAGAATTATTAACTACAACACCTATTCTAAGGATAGCAGATCCTAATAAGGATTTTATAGTATGTACTGATGCATGTAATGACGGACTCGGTGGAGTCCTAACACAAGAGGGACATGTTGTTGCATACGAATCTAGAAAGATGAAAATACATGAGAAGAACTACTCTACTTATGATTTAGAGTTATTAGCAGTAATTCATGCTTTAAAAATATGGCGTCACCACCTTATTGGCAGAAAATTTACTTTGTTGACAGATAACATGGGTCTGAAATATTTATTATATCAGACAAATCTGAATGCTAGACAAGCTAGATGGTTAACTTTTCTAAGTGAATATTATTTCAAAATTCATCATATTAAAGGGAAAGAGAACAAGGTTGTTGATGCATTAAGTTGTAAAGCAAAACTGAATTTTATTTCAGCCACCAGTACTTACTGAATAGATTTAGAAAATCAGATCCTTGAAAGGAGTGAAACGGACGAAGAATATAGCAAATTACAAGGAAAGACAGCAAATAACAGTTCTGAAAATTCTATGGCAGATTACAGTTTAAAGGAAAATGGACTGTTATTATACAAAAACAGATTGTATGCACCCAACATACCCGAAGTAAAAATTCTGATTTTAAATAGATACACAAAAGCCATTAATTTGGTCATCCAGGTTATCAGAAAACCATCACTATGATACGGAAAGAGTACTATTGGCCCAGAATGAAAGATGAAGTAACAGAGTACATAGCTAAGTGTTTGGACTATCGAAAAGTGAAGGTTGAACATCAACATCCGGCTGGACTATTGCAACCATTGCCTATACCTAGCTGGAAATGGGAAGTGATAAACATAGATTTTATTACCAGTCTACCCAAAAATTAGAAACAAAATGACTCTATCATGGTGGTAGTGGATAAACTCAGCAAGGTAGCACACTTTATACCTGTGAAGACTACTATAAGGCTCCAGACATTGTATAAATCTTCATGAAACAGATTTTTCGATTACATGGTATACCAAAAGTGATAATTTCAGACCATGACTCTAAGTTTATTGGAAACTTTTAGAGGTCTTTATTTAAGGGGTTGAATATAACCTTAAACTTCAATACAACATTTCATCCAAAAATGGATGGACAGACAAAAAGAGTGAATCAGGTATTGGAAGACTTGCTAAGAATGTATGTTAAGGATCAGCCTGGTAAGTGGGAAGACTACTTGCATTTAGCATAATTTGCATATAAGAACCATTATCATGCATCAGCCAGACTTAGCCCTTTTGAAATTCTTTATGGTAGGAAATGTGATACACCTGTTTCTTGGAATGACCTAATAAATAGAGTTATTTTAGGCCCTGAATTGTTGCAGGAATTAGAACTAATTGTGAAACAGGTACGAAGAAATCTTAAAGCTGCCCAAGATAGGGAAAAGAGTCGAGTAGATCTTAAAAGGACTCATAAAGAGTTCCGGGTTGGTGAACATGTTTTCCTCAAGGTAAGACTGAAAAATAGTTCATTGAAATTGGGAAGCTGTGCCAAGTTGGCACCCAGGTATTGTGGTCCTTTCAAAATATTGTCAAGGGTTGGATTGGTGGCATACCAACTAGCTTTGCCACCAAATTTAAAGATACATACTGTTTTTCATATATCATTTTTAAAGAAGTATGTACATGATGCTACTCATGTTGTAAATTGGAATGATGTACAGGTGGGACAAGACGACGATTTTCAGGTGGAACCGGACTGTATCCTCGAAAGGAGGGAAACTCTACTCCGGAATCGCACCATTTGGTAGGTAAAGGTGCAATGGAAGCACCTTAGCCCAGAAGAGGAAACCTGGGAGTTGGAGAGTAGTATATGGGCAACATACCCAATTTTTTTTTAGGAACACTCAGAGAGTGGTTAACCAACATCGAGGATGATGTTGAGACTTAAGGGGGGGTGTATGTCACCTACCCAAATTCTGAGAATATTATTTTATTTGCAAAATACTTTATGTTAAATTTTAATTACAATTTTGTAATTATGACCAAGTTTAGTCAAGGATGATTGTAATTAATGTTTATTATTATTTAAATAAATTGAAATAAGAGACAAACACCCAAGGGAACTGTTAAATGAGTGTTCACTGACCCACTAGGAGGAATGGAAGCTGTTAGAAGGTATGGGACAGATGGCAGCATTTGCACTTCACCACCAGCTATTGGTTATGGGACAACTACCCATAAATTTGTGGCATTATCCCCCAAGTGGGTGGAAGAGAGCAGGCAGCTCATGAATGACCAGTTAACCACTAAAAGGCCTAGGCAGGCTACATAAGGAAATTTGAATTGGGTAGGCAGCTCTTACAATATTTTCTACAGAAATATTCCTCAAGTGCATCAAGGTGATCACTAAGATATTTGAATAGGGAGGCTATGTGAGAGTGTAACTGTAAGTCTGCTAATTATACTGATAAGGCAAACCAGAGGTGCTAGTGCAAGTCTCTTGATTGCTGAGTCTTGAGGACTAGACAATCTACATTCTATTGCAGGTTGATGTACTAAGGCTTCTATAGAATCTTCCTCCTGGTGGTTCAGTGAATAGGCTCGGGGGTCATAAGGAAAGTAAATTGGTTGTCTTTAGGAATAGGTTGGATGGAATAGGTTCCTAGGGCTGTTTGTTTCTCCTACAGTCAATCAGGTTTTATTGTTCTTACTTTTGTTTACAGTTAAATGTTTTATACATAGTAGAAGTATTAAACTTAGTCATGTAAAAGAAATTATTTTATTTTCTGATCTAAGTATGATTCTGAATGAAAGAGTTTTGTGAAATGATTGAATCGATAACCATCTCTATATTTTTCCCCATGCTATTCTCTGCATCGTACTCCAGTATAGAGAAGTAAATTAAGAAAGATAGGTGATAGGCAGAATGCCATTGGTTGGAAAGATGGATACAATAATGTTCTTGTTAAAAGTATGTCCTATATTTTAAACACATTAAACATTACAGTATAGAATTCATCTAATTAATACATGAAAGAAAAACACATTATGTTTCTGCATAGTCCTATATATTTCTTTTTAACTCTATTTATTTTAGATAGTAAGCAAATGCATATCAATATTATACATTTCATCTTGTCAATAATTTTAGCAGCTGCAAGAATTAATCTCTGTACAGATTTGTTACAAATAGAATATTTAAATAGTAAATAACTTCACTTAGCCGAAAGTATAAATTGTTCAAACCCTAGCAAGAAAACATACACTGTTCAAACCCTAGCAAGAAAACATACACTGTATCGATACTATTAAATAAATAAGTTAAGTCTTGGGTACAAAAGCTCAGTATAGACTAGAAAGCAAACGAAAGCTACAAGTAGTTTCTCATTCATGAAATAAAATCAAACACTATGGCATAGCCAGTCCAACAACACTTAACAACCGAACTATCTCATCATATTTCTAAAACATATTTAGCAACAATGAAGACAAAGTACAGAAACAACTATCTACAGTCAGCCATCGTTGCTCGACACCACCTTAACCATTAGTTACACAGTTTCTCAAACATTACTTTGAAAACACAACTTTCCATAGCAAAAATGAGACATTGTTTATAAATGCAAGAGAACCCTCAGTTCTTAATGTACCATTCAAAAAGAATTTAACAGAGTTTATGTATCGAACCTGTTAGCGTTCCAACATTACACAGGAGTTTACTCATTATCAACCAGAACATTTAAGCGTGGTCGAGATTCAAAAACTACATAGGGTTTTACAATTGGCTTTTAGCAACACAAAAATGAGTGCGAAGTTCTTATCAACAACACATCCAAGCATCAAATAGCCAAGTAGCAACTTAAACAAATGAAGGCTATCCTCTGTACAATATGTATCAAAATAAGACTTTAAAAACTCAATACTCGGCCATCACCGAAACAAGGTCGAATAGTCCCAACTCTCGGTACACAGTAGTCACCATCAAAACTATGCAAAAGGGCACCTACGAAGTTTCGAGAACCACCGGAGCTTACCAAGAAGCAGTAGCAGCATTTTCATTTTCCAATTCTTATGCATAGGAATCATCCTACGAAGTGGCTACCTGCAAAATACAGTTCTAAGGGTTACAAAACAAGAAAACGCTATTATAAAAACAAGAAACACAGTATTAGTTTCATTATCGTCAGAAACTTACCATTAGAAATGAAGCCTTGAACTTTGGCACACCACATAGTAAAAATGATGAAGCCTAATGGCACTTGACAGCAACCACGAATTAAACACATAAATATTTTCACAAACTGGAGGATCGAAACCCAGTTCAACTGTGAACTCAACAATTGACAGAAGAAAAACCACACACAACTTCCAGGTTGTATCACACAAGATTGTGAGCCCACAACCATTAAAACTATCCTCACAGGTCCAAGGTTCAAAACCGAGGAAGAATTCCTCCTCTCAACCAACTCTAAACCCTACATTGCAACAGACGGTCGACTCCACGACCTTCCACCAAAAACGCAACAATGAATGCCGAAAACCATTTTTCCATTACTTACCAATGTGTGGATAGGGTTTCATTCACAGCCCCAGATCTTGCTGATATCAATGGTGGAAGATCTGCCAATTAAGAAATATTTATTATCACACCACGATTGCAATCAATATTGCATTAATTGCTTTATCTACCATTTGCCAAGTAAGCAGATCAAGAGCTAGTGCATGGCACAGCTCAGCTCGTGGTGATGCTCATTTCAAACACAAACCATGTGAATACCTTACAACTGGGCTTCCACATCACTCAACCATGGAACGATGTTAATGCTAGGCCTGTCAATGCTAGCTTGGAAAGCATTCCAAGTTAATACCTTGTCAACATCAAAATAATTACATTGTTATACTCGTGGACCGTATTTCTTATTAGTCTCTATAGTTTATTGTTATGCATCGTAATATTGTATTGTATGCCAACGTTTGGTGTGATTGTATAATCACTATATAATGTTAACAATTCATTTACTAAGGCTCGGGTATAGATATATATAGAATAAAGCTTAGCCATATATATATTGTTAATCATTGATAATGGAGACCATAGATATAGTTAGGACTCTAACTATGCAAAAGTAGAATTAGATACTATATACATTCGATAGGTTTCCTACAATAGCAATAATTTTCCAATTCATAATAATAGTGTGAGCCTATAGTTATAGATAAGTGATACACATTTTAATATGCTAGCCATGTATTGTAAAGTTTAATTAATAGATGTAATACCTAAGGCATAGTTTAAATGGTAACGTTATACACTATAATGCTGAGTTCATAACACTAGTCACTAGAACGTTCATATATTAACTGTGTAATGATAATCAAATAAGGAACTCATGACTTAGAATAGTCTAAGTTCTGTAGAATCAAGACATAATGATAGTTCCAAAGTATAAACACTATTTTCTACAAGCTTTCTAATAGCTTTATCCATAGATATTGGTGTCACTATTTTGATAATAATGACAATAGTCATATGATAATAATTGCAGCATTATAACCAATACTTGGACGACGTGAAATCATAACACTAAAGAGTTTTGAAAGTCAGCATACAAACTAGTTTAGAACCAAGTATCCATACCTCCAGTAACTTGTTTCGCAAGAAAGTACTTAGCATTCTAACTTTACATGTACGATGACTTGAAAGACACATTTACTCTTAAGACATGTTGTCGTAGTATTTCTTACATGCGGTCTGCACATGGAAATAGGATTCAAATGCCTTAGCTAAACGTAGTTAAGTAAACTCCAGGGTACCTCGTAGGACCCCTTCATCAACATACAAACAAACTGTCAGCACTTCATCAAGAACATCACAATAGTACAAACTATGTACAGCATGTAATCATATTCATAACTTAAGCAAATTTGTAAACTGTACTCTTATGCATAATCATAAAAGGATCTTTTGTTAAGAAGTTTAGCATCTGTTTAAATCTGAAATAGCAAATACAAATATATCATATTTTATTTGAGAAGTATGACGTGTCATCGTTATTGATTATCTTAGTTAAGAAATTTAATTAATTTCTATATTCCGCATTAATGACTTCGATAATTATTGCTATTATAAAATTTTTTAAATTTTGGTATTTTTACGGGATGTTACACTCCCCTTCACATACATGCAGAGAATATAACACATACCCGACAATTTCGAATTGTCCATTACAACTACTGGAGTGAATACAAGGTGAAACTACTGCTAAGCAAATTGAGTGCAGAAACACAGGTGCAAAAAAACATAGGTGTAGAAAAACATAGGTGTGGAAACACTAGTGCAGAAACATTGGTGCAGAAAAACACATGTGCAGAAACATTGGTGCAAGTGGAGAAAAATGTTGTAACTATTGTTGTACTAAAAAAATTTGAATAACCTGCAAAAAACTATCAATAATGAAGGTAGACTACTACTGAGCATTGCTTTACGAAAGCAGGCACTTTTATCTGAATCCTTCACACCTAGATAGACCTCATTGGATTTCTTCAATGAATTCAATGCAATGGAACCAGGATTTGTTGTGGAAATCCATAGGCTTCTGGTGCACTACCGAAAGCAATTGCTCAGCCTATTCGCTCAATGGATCTGATACCATGTGAAATTCTATGTCACAACAGATCTAAGAGATGAGTATGCCTCATAGAGAAAGAATGAGCATAAAAGTTGAATAATCTAGTGAAAACTGCAGTGAAAAAAGAGCAAAGAAATAATTATGCAGAAGAACTTAGATAGAAGCAGAATAATGTCTTACTATCCAATAATCAGTATAATTAACAATGATGCTACAATGGAGAGAATTCGAATCACTTAAGAGAATTCGAACCTCAGTTGGTCTAGCATAGCGATTATCACCACTAGAGTGCTCCAGAAGACTCAAACTCAATTGAGCTGAACCTAAACTCAGCTAACTGAAGTCGCAATCAATTAACTGACTTAAGAGGGCGCAATGGTGATTTTTTCATGCATGTCAATCAAAAAGGGGGGCATGAGGCCATGATTAGTGGCATTCAGATCTCTAACCCCCCACAAGAATCATTTAACTCAGGTGGAATACACTGGAACACTCAATTGGTTCCTATAAAATAGGGAACTGACTGAAGTGGTCCTAAAATGATGCATGCAGGGCTCATAAGGTGGTAGATGGATCCTAGATGACATCTGCATACCACTAGGGGGGAATTGACATCATCAACAACTAGGAAAAATAAATAATGCTAGGTAGGACAAGGATGGAGTATTAAAATATCCTAACAGTAATTGCCTCGACTAGTTCTAAAAATAGTAAATTGTTTAGATGTCAAAATTAAACTAAAGTCAAGTGATGGATCCACTCACTTCCTATTTTAATAACTATTGGTGAAACTAGATGCGAATGTTGTTGTGATCCACGTGTCCTTCTTATATTGAGTCAATTTTTCTCCATGGGACGTACTTGAACTCTTAGTTGTAATTCGTTGGGGTTTAGGTCATTTTCCTTCTAGGTGCTTGAATCATATCATCCATCACAAATAATAGCCAAAACAAGTCTAATAAGTTGAGTTGGAATAAAAATGGGAACTTCTGTAGTTTCCTAGATTCAATCATGACCTTGGGTGTTGTAAAACCATGTTTTCCAGAACTTTCGTAGCACATATTTAAATTTTACACAATCGGCGCTACAAGACTGTCTAAAAAGGCTTCAGAACTTTTGTAGAGCCTGTATCTCCCTTTTCGAACCGTGATAACCATGAGATTTATTGCTTGGAAAATATGTTTCATAACAACCTCTTGATTTTATTATTACATCAACTGCATTATAATGGGTGTGGTCCTGTACACTATATGTGATAGCTTAGTTCTACTGGCCTGAAAAAATAGTACACTTGTAGGAACTCGATATGCTTGATGCCTATTTCAAGAAACCCATTAGCACAATGGTCTTATTTATAGAGCTAGAAAAACTATACCTACCTTACTTAGGAAACTATTTGTGATTCAAAGGAGTCTTCCCAAAACTCTCGTAGCGTATCACCAAATCTGTAGTGTGTGGATGCTGCAGAAGTTATGGGAACTTTTGTATTGCACCTTATATTTTTGGCTCATTAACACTACAAAAGTTCTGAAAAATGCCATATTTTTTAGGGTTTGACCATATGTCTTAAAAAACATGCCTTTAGGAACCCTGGGTAGTTACTTTGGCTTCTGCTAAGCCTGATATACTCCCATGTACCTTTGTGGGAGCATCTGGTCAGTTTAGGACCATAAAAAATGAGACCCTAGCTAGCAACCTTGGCTTTAGGAGTTTTAGACAGAGATATGTTTTTGATGATTTCAGTTGCATTTTCTATTAGTTACAACCAAAATTTATGATTGGGATAAGTCTTAGAATTGAAATAGGAGAGACCATCATTCCGTCTGGACTGCTACATCAACGAGGATCTCCAAATTTTCTTCTAATACCTTGCTTCTGTATCGATGCAGTTCTTTTTGTAGGGTCCTATTATTTGCTTGTAGAAGATGGTTTCTTAGGTAAATATTTTGCACCTACAGACTCAGGGGACGCCATCTCTTTAATCTTCTTTTGTTTTTGTTTAAGCTCTCTTCTATGTGGTATAGTTATTTTGTCATCACCCCCCTATAGTTTCTACTTTCCTCTTTGATTTGTAGGTTCTCTCCTTTGATATTTAGGTTTTCCTCTTTGACATTTTGGATCTTTTCTTTGAGATGGTCAACCTCTGAGGAAACCTCATTTTGGTGTCTGGGATTTCATGAGTAGGATGTATGGAAAAAGAGGGGGCATCTTGAGGTAGTTCCTCTTCCTCTATTTGGATGGGTGATTGAGAGAATTTGGGCGCATCTTTAGATGCATTTGTTTTTACATTTGTGGGAACCATTCGCCTACCTATCTATATACATGTTTTTTTCAATCCAAAATAATCGCCTAGGATACTATACTTAAGTATAATATTAGAATCCTTAAAAAATACCCTGGTCGTGGCTTCTAATTCATATCCTGCTAGAAGGAGGAACGAGCTCCATTCTCTATTTATCTTCTGTAATTCTTCCAGCACCAGAAGCTTAATTAATCCAAAGTGGGATATTTAGTGGTCGATTTTTTCCTTGTTCATCTATGCTTTGTCGATCATCTTCCCTAAACTCCTGTAGAGGAATAAGGGTATGCCCATGTTATTTTTCCCTATAAAATGTAAGAACAACCTGAAATGGTACTGGTAATTTGTGTGGTATCGGCCTTCACATGTGAAGTATTTTTGGATGATCAACAAGAGATCTCTATATTGCTTGGTCAACCATGCCATAGGTACGCCATTAGATAAGTTATCCCCTTTGTGTTCATCCTTGAGGAAGTGGTCACATTCCACCATCTCAAATTTTGTGACTTTGAACCATTCTTCCCCGACCCTAGGTATCTCTGTAGCAACAACTATCAATTTGGTATTCACTTCCATCTCTAGTGGTCCAACTCTGGTTTTACTCCCATCAAAATTAACCATGAAGTCCATGGCTACCTGATTATGATATCTCTGTACATTTTCACAAAACCTTAGGCAACCGATACGACTGAAGAAATGGCACGTTGTGGAGTGAGCATCCAACATCCCTGTGTTTCGAGGTTCTTAGAGAAATACGACCCCTCTCTTAGGAGAGGTTGGCCCCATTAGGGTAAAAAGTCAGTCGGGAGATGAGTATAAGTAGAGGAGGTGTGTTCCTCACTTATCTCATTCATTCACTCACTTGTGATTAGCGCATAAGTGAGAGAGAGATATTTTATGGAGGAGAAGGAGATCATGGTTGAGGATTACATATTTGTATTTGTTGGTCATCTATATTGAGTAAGCTTTGCTGGGTTTTCTACCCCATGAGGGTTTCCCAGGATAAATCTGTGTCTCTTGTGTTTATGTTGTGCTTGTTGTTCTTTCAGTGATCCTGTATATTTAGGTTCTCTCCTTTGATATTTAGGTTTTCCTCTTTGACATTTTGGATCTTTTCTTTGAGATGGTCAACCTCTGAGGAAACCTCATTTTGGTGTCTGGGATTTCATGAGTAGGATGTATGGAAAAAGAGGGGGCATCTTGAGGTAGTTCCTCTTCCTCTATTTGGATGGGTGATTGAGAGAATTTGGGCGCATCTTTAGATGCATTTGTTTTTACATTTGTGGGAACCATTCGCCTACCTATCTATATACATGTTTTTTTCAATCCAAAATAATCGCCTAGGATACTATACTTAAGTATAATATTAGAATCCTTAAAAAATACCCTGGTCGTGGCTTCTAATTCATATCCTGCTAGAAGGAGGAACGAGCTCCATTCTCTATTTATCTTCTGTAATTCTTCCAGCACCAGAAGCTTAATTAATCCAAAGTGGGATATTTAGTGGTCGATTTTTGCCTTGTTCATCTATGCTTTGTCGATCATCTTCCCTAAACTCCTGTAGAGGAATAAGGGTATGCCCATGTTATTTTTCCCTATAAAATGTAAGAACAACCTGAAATGGTACTGGTAATTTGTGTGGTATCGGCCTTCACATGTGAAGTATTTTTGGATGATCAACAAGAGATCTCTATATTGCTTGGTCAACCATGCCATAGGTATGCCATTAGATAAGTTATCCCCTTTGTGTTCATCCTTGAGGAAGTGGTCACAGTCCACCATCTCAAATTTTGTGACTTTGAACCATTCTTCCCCGACCCTAGGTATCTCTGTAGCAACAACTATCAATTTGGTATTCACTTCCATCTCTAGTGGTCCAACTCTGGTTTTACTCCCATCAAAATTAACCATGAAGTCCATGGCTACCTGATTATGATATCTCTGTACATTTTCACAAAACCTTAGGCAACCGATACGACTGAAGAAATGGCACGTTGTGGAGTGAGCATCCAACATCCCTGTGTTTCGAGGTTCTTAGAGAAATACGACCCCACTCTTCTTCATCTTATTCTTAGCTGTTTTGGGCTTCATAACTTTACTCTAGTCTTTGAATTCAACTTTTTCGACACTTGTGGGAAATATCCGAGTGGTAATTCCCCTTAATCGAAAAATTAGGTCTTAACACATTTGATCACTAGGAGTTAGGACTGGATTTCGATGGGTGACTGTTTAAACAAGATTTGACAGCTTAGCGTGTACTGATTGGTCAGGAAAATGATATTCTTGGCGGTGGTAAAAGGTGGAACTATAGGTAATCCTATTATAATCTGATTGAGCATACTGGTTGGGGATATGTGGCAGGATCCCATCATGATTCGACCAATGTTTTACAACCCATCATCACTTTTCATGGGTTTTGGTAAAGGAGGTGCTTTTGACTTGGTGATTGGACGTTGTGGGAATAATGACAACTTTTACAGTGCCGACATCTCATAATGGGGTTTGGGTACTACGAGATATTTGGAGACTTTAGTAGCAGAGAACTTTTATGGAAGGGGATGGGTGCTACAAGATTTTCAGATACTTTCATAGTTGAAATTCCTGGTAGCAGGGGTCATATGCTTCTAGAGTGTAGGAGACTTGTGTAGCGAATGCATTCAGATTTTTTAAATTGGCACTACAGAAGTTTCATCCCTTTCGTAGCGCTTATGGATTATTTTATTTTTATGGTGCTATGAAAGTGTATAAATTGGACTGCCACACAACGAGGATATTAGGTAAGTTGGGGATGATGAATTTAGACTTAATGGTACTCGGAGTAGTCCCCTGACCCCCTTGGAGACCTAGAGACAAATGGAAGAAAAACCTGACCTAGGTAGATCATCAAGACAATTTAACTTGGGTGTAGGTTTAGGTGATAACACACAGATTTCAAATATCCTAAGCATGCCTTAGTAATTGGAATTGCTAATGATATTACTAGGTTGTACATATTCAACAACTTTGGGACATCACCTTTTCCATAAGTTTTTATTGCTTGTAGCGATGACTTGAGAAAAATTTGGCATGAGTGAATTGGTCATTTAAACTATCGCTCATTACAACAACTATGTAATCAGAATTTGGAATCAATTTTTCTTTCTTAGTCTAAGTATGCTTGTGACTTTCTTCGTCACTTTCAAATGTATGATTGTAAATTAGCCCCATCTCCCTTCCAATCTGGATTCAATATTTCTTCCACCTGCACTCACTCGAAGTAGATATTACCTTGTATCATCAGTTAGTTGGCAATTTTTTTGAACTTGAATCATACCCATCCTGACATTTCCTTTGTTGTTGGTCTTGTTTCCTGGTATATGAAAATGCCCCATGAAATCCATTAGAAAGAAACAAAAATAATACTTCAGTTTATCCATGATACAATTTAGTTTGGGATTCATTAGAGTTCGGGGGGGATTCCTTTATTGGTTGGTTTCATCGATTCAGATTGGGCCAACAACCCTGATGATTGGAATTCTACTGTAGGTTATGTTTTTATTCCTGGTTTTGGAACTGTCACTTGGGATTATAAGAAATACCAACTTCTTTCTCATTCTTCACAAGAAGTAGAGTATTGAGGCACACTTGTGGCTTCGACAAATCCTTTCAGATTTTGGATTCAAGCAACAACATCATACTACCCTTTGGAGGATCATAGTTTTCCCTTTGTGGATTCAACATCACTGCATTAAACACATTGAGCTACATATAGACTTCATTAGAAAGCTTTTTTAGGATCATGTTCTTGAAGTGCTCTTTTTCCTTATAAATGATGAAGTTGGAGACACCTTCACAAAATCTCTTATAGAAGCAAAGTTTCCTAATCTTTGATCTATGTTAGGAGTTCAAGAATTTTTCGTTAAGGGGGGATGCTCTAATGCCTCCTTCCTTCTCCTATCATGTCACTTTTGTAAATCCTTCAATCCTATCCCAAGTTGTTCTTAAGAGAGGATGTTAGGATATTTAGACATTTAGAATTTAGTGCATATCAAATTGGTATATTGTGTCTTTAGGTAAAGTGTGTTCCTTTAGTATGTGTTAGTATGCATTTGTATAAGTATGTAATCTGACTTTCACATTATGTTCTAGACATAGAATGATATAACGGTTCATCTTCACCTTGATCTTAATGACTATTGATTTGTGTCTTAACATCATATTGTTCCATGATCTCTATTTAAAGAGCATGGAGGGTCATTTGCTTCATGATTGATTGTGATAAAATCATATGTTAAAAATTTCCTTTTCATAATATATTTCCTAAAGTAGCTATTTGGATGGGGTTGTACATTGCTTCCCTCTCTAATGATTTTAACCATGTGAAACAATGGTGTGTTTTTGTGACCTGTTTGTATGAGTGGTTGCTCAAGATGTTCAATATTTTGTAAGTATCATGTGTTAGTTGAACAATAAATGCCATGATGATTAACAAAGATGAATCCGTAAAACACCATTCCCACCTACAATTGGAGTTCATTCTGTTGGAATATCCAATGATATTAAGAGGGGGGGTGAATCAGTATTGACCCTTTTCTTAATTTAATAATCCAATTTAGTATTAAGCACACATTAAAGCAACATGTTAAGAAGAATAAACAATTGTGGACACACATATTTTTATCGTGGAATCCACAAAGGGAAAACTACCAACACTTTCTTAATAATAATTTTTTTACAAATTTTTTTACAAGCTACAACTTGATGGAGGATTCAATCCCCAAGTTTCTTCAACTACAATTGGAAGGATGCATCAACACCCTATTTACCAGCTACAACTGGAAGGAGGCTACAACCCCCTGGTTTATCAGGTCCAACTGAAAGGATGCTTCGACACCATGCTTTACCAGCTTCTACTAGAAGGAGGCTACAACCCCCTGTAGGCCTATAGCTTGCCATAGCACCTATTGAAATATTGTAACTTCTAAGAATATTATATTTGTATTTTATTATTCCGGAGATGTTTCATTCCTCCAATGGGACTTTGTTATGTATCCAGAGATGTTTATTCCTTCGATTGATTGTGGTAACTAGGGTTATTAGATCTCCCATGTGAGGTCAGCCCTAAGTTAGTTATTTAGGGTTTATTAGACTCTCTTAGGAGAGGTTGGCCCCATTAGGGTAAAAAGTCAGTCGGGAGATGAGTATAAGTAGAGGAGGTGTGTTCCTCACTTATCTCATTCATTCACTCACTTGTGATTAGCGCATAAGTGAGAGAGAGATATGTTATGGAGGAGAAGGAGATCATGGTTGAGGATTACATATTTGTATTTGCTGGTCATCTATATTGAGTAAGCTTTGCTGGGTTTTCTACCCCATGAGGGTTTCCCAGGATAAATCTGTGTCTCTTGTGTTTATGTTGTGCTTGTTGTTCTTTCAGTGATCCTGTATATGCTATTGTTGTGAAATGGAATGTAATGCTGATATTTTCTATCATATCATATTGAATCTTAACATGGAGTCAGAGCTAACCTAAAGGAAGGAAATGTATGGCACTTACGACAATTTGAAGGTTAGGGTTTTATATAGCAAAAACCAGTCATCGTGGAACTTTCGCTATAAATCCATTTTGGCGAAGGTTCAGGATTTGAAACCTTCACAGGTCATAGATAAAATCCCCATGTACCTTATGTCCAAAGGAAATCCTTTAATTCGTTGTACTTTGTGATTTATGATCAGTACAAGTTAGGGTTTCTGCCTCTTCCAGATCTCAGTCATAAACAGGTGACCTAGGAAAAAAGGTCACAACTTGGGCTAGGAATCTCCAAATGAAATTTCGTAAAAAAGGACAGGTAGAGCATGGACCATAGTTTTTCAGGTAATATTTTCAGAGGCCGAAGTTAAACTAGTGACATGTGGCACACCATACAAGTTTGCTCTCCTGGTTTATCCCATAAAAAGGTCACGTTGCGACACTTGGAATAAATCTCTCTCAGAAAATCCAATTGAGTTCAGACCTGTGGGGTTGGAAAGATGACAAGTCAGGATACCATAGGAAGCATTTTCAGACCCTATGGATTCGTAATTTCAGAGATGAATCATAAACAATCAAGTGCATATTTCTGTCAAAACAAAATTGTTTTATGAGCACCTTCATTCTTGGCTTGTCACTATTGCGGGAATTTAGGGCTTCGGAGAAAGTTGGAATTTTTGGATTTGGAGACCATGGCTAAATAATCCTCATCAAAATCGAAATTTAGAGACCAAGATCAAATTTTTTGGTTGGGCAGAAGGCCAGGCTTGATCAAGCCCTAGTTTGGGATTTTGATCGGAAAGATGGAAAATTAGGGCTTCTGCAAAAGTTGGAATTTTTTAAGTTTGTGACCATGGCTGGAAGATCCTCAAAAAAATTGAAGTTTAGATCTTTGGATCAAACCTTTTGATTGGGAAAAAGGGTGGGCTTTATCAAACCCTAGTTCGAGGTCCTGTCTAGTGAATCCAGAAGTTTCAAATGCAATTTTGAGGGGTCAAATTTTGCAGTTTTCAAAATTGAAGTATACTAGCTTGATTAGCTCAGCAAGCCACATCTTTCCATCCATTCAGAAGTTTGAAATTCAAAGATTAAATTTTTATGGTTTTCTCTGACAAACCCTAATCCAGCTCCAGATCCAGTCTCAATAAATCAAAGTGGATTGGGTTAATCCTAGAAGAGAATTGGACACCTACATAAGTGAAGAAGTTCTAGTCTCAGGGGGAGATGAGGCTAAGGCCTTACATAAGAAGACTACAAGAAATCTCGACAGGTATGACTTAAGGAGATACAGGTATGACTTGAGGAGATACAGGTATGTGTTGAAATCTATTCATGATTAAGTTTATGATATGTTTATATGCATATTATTGAGGTTAGTACAATCTTGATTAATCTTAGAATTGTCTTATCACCCTAGTAAAAGTATGAATGCATGTGAATGATAGAAGACATTCATTGATTAGGGTTATATGATTGTACTAATGCACTTGTGGTGTTGTATGAGGATGATGTTGTTTGCTAATAAGATACAGGTACATCAAGAAAGACAAATCAAGCTCTATGACCATGATGACATGAAGACAAAGACTCATCCATAAATCTTTGATCATATAGAAGCTCTACTTACGAGGTATGTATGACTTTGTTCTACTATGCTTAACCTATGAGATATGCAGGTTCTTGCACAAAGTCTCTAAATCATTGAAGAGAACAAAGAAGATATTGTTCGGGTATGTTAAGACATAACCAAGCTTGATAATCCAGGTATGTTTTCCTATATCAAGTTAGAATCCTACTTTGTTAGGATCTTAGGTAAGTATACCTGTGTATGAAATAATCATGACCATACATACTTAAGATTATTTAGAATTATAATGTTTTGATAATATTGAGATTATACTAATGAATGTATGTTTGTGTATGAGATCATGAGGATGACACTAGTGCACACTTAAGCATGCATAATGGTCCAGGATGGATAGAAGTTCAAAGACATATAATCAAGAAGGGAAAATAGAGATCAAGCGGGAGGAAACCATACAAACATAAAAGATAAGTATTTGAGTTGTTATTTGAATCTCTGAAATAGCAAATGACATTGCTTGTAATAGTTGTATGCATATTTGTATTCCTAGAATATATCATGCATAGTGTAAGCATTCATATAGCATTGAACAGTATACTACTAATATACATATGATGGGTAAGTTGGATAAACATTCCATTGTTGTTTATCTAGAATGAAACCTCTTTACTGACATGTTGAGAGATGTGCACGTTCTTGACAGTATGTTCTGGTAGAGATGGAAGGCATCTAGATAACCACTGTATGCATATAGGATATGGAAACGTGTTGTGCCAAAGGTCAAGATTGTTGCATAACTATGTGAATCATATCTATATGCATAATAGGTTATCATTGAAATGTCAACATGATTTGATGATTATGAAATATTACTAATCATGTAATTAACTTTGATTTGTAGGAAAAATCATGAAGAATGATGAACAAGTGATGGATGTTCAACAAGAAGATTTAGAAATCAAACATACTATAGAAGGATCGTGGCTAGAAGATTCTCTTAGAAAGAGAAAGAGGATCATGATGAGATGTTTGCTCCAAGTGGCTAGATAAGACCATTCTCTTAATGATGTAATTAAAGAAGAAGTGTGAATTGAGAAAACTCCCAGGATTCAATTAAAGAAAGCTCTATACTGGTACCCAGGATCAATAGTTATTTGATGAGCTTAATGATTACCATGTGTGATGCAGATTTCAACCTTTGCTACAAGGTTGAAGATGGTGTCTATATACAGATGACATTCTTCTCTTAGATGGATGCAAGAAGGAACTCACCACAGAGTTTGAATGATCTTGAGGCTCATATCAGTAGACCCATCTGACGAGAGATGACACAGATAGATATGCAGAAGATCACTCAATGCAGAGTGTGAATGATGTTCAGTCGCAGAGGGAGAATTGACAGTTTCTTGAAAAACTTAGGATTTACCATAAGTAAAGTTGATCCTAACCTTTACCTTAAGGTTATGGATGATACTATTATTGTATGTGGATGATCTCTTTCTGACAGGGAATGAGAAACAGATCATGGAAAGCAAGAAGAAGCTAGCTACAGAATTTGAGATAAAAGATCTCAGATTGATGCATTACTTCCTAGGTCTGGAAGTATGGCAAGGCTCAGAAGGAATCTTTCTCAACCAGGGAAGGCATGCTATGGAAATCTTGATAAGATTTGATATGTTGGAGTGTACAACCATGGCCACTCTCATGAGTTTTGACTTTAAGCTGTTAGTTGATGACTCATCAGAGTTAGTGGATGTGACTCTGTGCAGACATATTATTGGGTCATTGATGTATCTGACGAATACCAGGCCAGATATATGCTTTGCTAGGAACACCTTGAGTCAGTATCTAGTGGAATCTAGACATGTTCATCTGGTAGCTACAAAGCATGTGATAAGGTACCTAAAGGGTATGATAGACTTTGGTCTATGTTGTCTTGGAGATCATGACTTCAGATTGTATGGATACACAAATGTTGATTGGGCAGGAAGTGTATCAAATTGGAAAAGTACATCGAGTGGATGTTATTGTCTAAGATCTACCATGATCTCGTGTTTTAGCAGGAAGCAGTCTAGCGTGGCTCTCAGCACAACTGAAGCAAAATATATAGTTGCTTGCTCTGCTAGTTGTGAAGCAGTATGGCTTCAGAAGTTGTTATTAGGATTGTTTGACTTAGAGATGGACTCCATTGTGATCCTGTGTGATAACCAGAGTTGTATCAAGATGACAGAGAATCCAGTGTTCCACGATAACTCAAAGCACATAGAGATCCGATATTTCTATATACGAGATGTGGTGCAGATCAAGCTTGAGTATGTGAGCACTGATGAACAAGTTGCTGATGTATTGACCAAACCTCTGTCTCGAGAAGAGTTTGAGTATTTTTGAGACAAGCTTGGTGTAGTTCAGAAGGACCCTCCTCGAAAGGGGGAGTTATGTGGTCGATGATGATATTTGGATACTGGTATCGATGTGGATACCTATATCGATGATGAGATTTCCTATATTGATGGTAAGGTCAATGATGAGGATACTGTATCGATGATGAGGATACTGTATCGATGATGAGGATACTTGTATCAATGACGAGGATACTTGTATTGATGATGAGGATACTTGTATCGATGACGAGGATACTTGTATTGATGATGTGGATACTTGTATCGATGATTAGGATACTTGTATTGATGATGTGGATACTTGTATTGATGATGAGGATACATGTATTGATGATGAGGTTACCTGTTCCGACGATGAGGTCGATGATGAGGTTTCCGGTTACAATGATGAGGTCGTTGCATGGTCCTTAGTGGATGAGGAGGGATTGTATCATCCCTGGACAGCTGGTCCCTGAATGGATTCATAGACTATTGTCTTCGAGCAATGGTCCTTAGTGGACAAAGAGGGATTGTATCATCCCTGGACGGTTGGTCCCTGAATAGATCCATAGACTGTTGTCTTCAAGAAGTGGTCCCTAGTGGATGAGGGGATTGCATTATCCCGGAACCGCTAGTTCAAAATGTACGTGATGGGGATTGTATCATCCTGGAAGCACTAGTTCAAAATGTATGTGATGGGGATTGCATCATCTCGGAACCACTAGTTCAAAATGTACTTGATGGGGATTGCATCATCCCGGAACCACTAGTTCAAAATGTACGTGATGGGGATTGCATCACCCCGCAACCACTAGTTCAAAATGTACGTGATGGGGATTGTATCAACCCCGGACTTCGGTCCTTGAATTGATCCATAAATAGATGTCTCTGAGAAGTGGTCCCTAGTGGATGAGAGGGGATTGTATCATCCCTGGACTTTGGTGCCTGAATTGATCCGTAGATAGATGTCTCTGAGAAGTGGTCCCTAGTGGACAAGAGGGGATTGTATCATCCCCAGACTTCGATCCCTGAATTGATCCGTAGACAGATGTATCCGAGAAGTGGTCCCTAGTGGACGAGAGGGGATTACATCATCCCCGGACTTCAATCCCTGAATTGATCCGTAGACATATGACTTCGAAAAAGAGGTCCTTAGACTCTGTCTAAGTTGACGAGTGGATTGCATCGTCCCTAGACATGTTATGGTGTCTTAAATGGATCATGTGTATTGCAGGGTATGCTACTATGATGTTGTTGATCGTGATGATCTAGATGACAATTCTGACGATCCCGTGATGACGATGCTGATGATCGTGTGATGACGATACTGATGATCGTGTGATGACGATGTTGATGATCGTGTGATGACGATGCTGATGATCGTGTGATGATGATACTGATGATCATGTGATGACAATGCTGATGATCGTGTGATGACGATATTGATGATCATGTGATGACAATGCCGATGATCGTGTGATGACGATACTGATGATCATGTGATGACAATGCTGATGATCATGTGATGACGATGTTGTTGATCGTGAGGATCCAGATGATGATATTGTTGTAGTTGTTTGAGTGCTGCAGAAGATGAAGACTCAATACTGAAGATGTTGATTTCCAGTATTGAAGATATTGAAGATGTTCCAGTAACTGGTTGAGTTACTGATGATGTATGAAGAAAGATTCCAATGATTTATAGATGTGTCATGTATTATGTAGTTGATGACTCCTTTCTCCTGCAGACGTTGTTATAATATCCTTCTCGTTACGGGGGAGTGTTGAAATATTGTAACTTCTAAGAATATTATATTTGTATTTTATTATTTCGGAGATGTTTCATTCCTCCGATGGGACTTTGTTATGTATCCGGAGATGTTTATTCCTTCGAGATATTGTGGTAACTAGGGTTACTAGATCTCCCATGTGAGGTCGGTCCTGAGTTAGTTATTTAGGGATTATTAGACTCTCTTAGGATAGGTCGGCCCCATTAGGGTAAAAAGTCAGTCGGGAGATGAGTATAAGTAGAGGAGGTGTGCTCCTCACTTATCTCATTCATTCACTCACTTGTGATTAGCGCATAAGTGAGAGAGAGATCTGTTATGGAGGAGAAGGAGCTCATGGTTGAGGATTACATATTTGTATTTGCTGGTCATCTATATTGAGCAAGCTTTGCTGGGTTTTCTATCCCATTAAGGTTTCCTAGGATAAATGTGTGTCTCTTGTGTTTATGTTGTGCTTGTTGTTCTTTCAGTGATCCTGTATATGCTATTGTTGTGAAATGGAATGTAATGCTGATACTTTCTGTCATAGCATATTGAATCTTAACAGCACCACACTACCACCCATATTTGATTTTCAAAACATCAATATCTTCTATGGAATTTTCTTCTTCTCTTCACTTATTTTCTTTGGCCTCTGTATTGCTTCAGATCTTCATTTTAAAACTTCAGAGACAATCCTCTTTGAGCACAAGACTTTGTTTATATAATCATTGAAGAGGTGTAAAAATAATTCATCATGACTCTTCATAACGAACAATTGTGACTCTTCATAATATATTTTACTTTTATTTTAATATTTTTGACTTGTAAATAAGAGTGGTGCTTGACATTCTTTTGCTAATGCAGATTTGACATAAAATTCCAACATTATCCAACATTCTCCCCCTTTGGCATTGATGGAAACATTTGAAAAACCTTCTCCCCCTTTGAAACCAATGACAAAGGCTAACTTGTCTGGCGTGAGTTTGCTTATTCTTTGGCAAATGGATGCTGGCTGATCTTCTTCTGCTCTCTCCTTTTGATATTGATGACAGAGAGTTCCCAATATTCTCTTTGATAGCTCTTCCTGTCAACATATCTCCCCATATGTAAATGATCCCTTCTAATGCTAGATTCAGGGTTCTCTTTAGGTCATAAGAGACTTTAGACTTGTCCTGTTTTAAGGCGTCCTTTTTCTTAGTGCCATAATCATCTTTGGAAGCTTCATTTATTCTTGGAATCTTTGTTTCTTCCAAGTCTTTGTAGTCTATACATGAATTCCTTCTCCACATCTTTCCATGAGGTACTCTGCTCATTGATCTTCTATTTCTTTGTCTTTCGGATTTCATCTTCCATACCTTTTCCTATGTTTCCTTAGACAGTATGTATGTACTATTTTTGCAATGTTTTGCAAAGTGTCCAACATTGTGACATATGAGACATTTAATAAGTCTTCCACCATTTGAAATGTTTGTGTATTGTTTCCTTCTCAAACCCTGATCTTTTCCCTTGGTTCTATAGTCAGCATCCTTGTGATCAAAACTATGATAGCAATGAGAATATCCATAGCATGTTCTTTTATATTTGGGAAATATTTGGTCATTCTACTTGTAATGATTTTTCTCATTTGCATATCTTCTGAAGATTCCCATTTTAGAGGGATGATCAAGCATCTGATGACTGGAATTAGTCTTCTTGTAATTCTTTTGGTACATGAGTGTATATTTGGGAGCATTAGACATACATTTAACATTTCCAACATCACCTTGAATGATAGAGCTTGATTCTTTAGTGACATGCTCTTGATCATATCCAAGACCTGTTTTATTCCTGTGAAATCTTTGTAAGATGAGGATTTTATTAAGTGCTTAAGTACTTTCTTTGAACTTCTCATTAATTATCTACGGAACTTTTATCCTTTCTACTTCTTCCTTTAGTCCGACAACTTCTTAGTTTAATCTCTCTACCTCTTCCATGCTATCAGTCACTTGTTGTCTTGAATTGTGCAACTCTTCTTGGAAGGCCTTTACTTCTTCTTCCAGAGATAGATTTTTATTTTCACTTTCCAATAATTGATGCCTTAGCTGTCTATTGAATTTTCTTAATCCATTTACGATAGATATGAGTTCTTCCTGATCAATTTTTGAGGTAATCTCTTCTCTAGATATATTTAGACAACTTTCATTAACTGAGATCTCTTCTTCATCTTTGAGAATAGGAGGGCTTGCTTCTATTATTTCTTCAACTAAGCAGAGTTTCTCCAATTTGACACAGAGTTCCTTAGTTGAGATACATTGTCATATCTTTTCTTTGATAGGTTGAGGTAATCCATTGAGTATGGCATCCATTTCCATTGAGTTGGTTTTCTTGAACCTTTTTTGAGATGTAGTCCTTATTCTCTTTGGTGGGATGTAACCAGAGATGACTGAATTCCATACACCATGCCCTAATGACTGTAAGTATACACTCATTCTTATGTTCCATAATGTATATTCTTCTTTATCAAGTACTGGAGGTCCATTTACATATAAAGTTACTTGTCCATCCATGTGTGCTTAAGAGGATATTCCTTCTAGTTTTTTAGGTTGTGTGCTTGAAGGAACCTTGCTTTGATACCAATTGTTGGAATATACAACAATACTGAGAGGGGGGGCTGAATCAATATTGACCCTTTTCTTAATTTATTCATCCAATTTAGTATTAAGCACAAATTAAAGCAACATGTTAAGAATAATAAAAAATTGTGGACACAAATATTTTTTTTCGTGGAATCCACAAAGGGAAAACCACCAACACTTTCTTAATAATAAGCTTTTTACAAAATCGTTTACAAGCTACAACTTGATAAATAATTCAATCCCCAGGTTTCTTCAACTACAATTGAAAGGATGCACCAACACTCTATTTATCAGCTACACCTGGAAGTAGGCTACGACCCCTGGTTTATCAGCTCAAACTGAAAGGACGCTTCAACACCCTGTTTTACCAGCTTCTACTAGAAGGAGGATACAACCCCCTGTAGGTCTGTAGCCTTCCCTAACACCACCCTACCACCCATATTTGATTTTCAGAACATCAATATCTTCTATGGAATTTTCTTCTGCTCTTCACTTATTTTCTTTGGCCTCTTGACTACTTCAAATCTTCATTTTAAAACAGCAGAGACACTCCTCTTCAAACAGAAGAGTTTGTTTATATAATCATTGAAGAGGTGTAAAAATAAATCATCATAACTCTTCATAATGAACGATTGTGACTCTTCATAATATCTTTTACTTTTATTTTAATATTTTTGACTTTGAAATAAGAGTGGTGCTTGACATTCTTTTGCTAATGCAGATTTGACATCAAATGCCAACATTATCCAACACATTCATTATGGCAAGGGACCTTCCCACATCAATTCCCTATGCATTCCTACCATCTCCCTTTGAATATGTTAGAAACATATGCCCTTACTCTCCCATATCCACTTCACTTTGGCTACCTGAATAATCAATATGTGCACTATAGAGAATGGATGTGGACATGCAACACATAATCCTTGGCCCCACAATAAGGTACAATTTCCAAGTATTGATCTTTTCCACCCATCGAAGATATGGTGTTTGAACAAACATGGCAATGGAAAGACTGGCAATGTCCATTTATGCTCATTGACAAGCACATGCACACATAAAATTGGTACCACATAAAATGTTTCGCTAGCACCAATGATAACTGACATTTATCCTCATCACTATCAACCATGTAAAGGTCATGGATGATTCCAAACAACACCTATAAGTCTTTGTTATCTTACTTGTTTTGATAATGTCATATTCAATAAAGGGATATTTGAAGTTAAAAAAAAAAAAGTTATCAAATAGTGGAATGCAATGTAAATCAAATTAGTGAAGAAATTGACATTATAAAAACTATAATTTTATATTAATTATTTTTCAAAAAATATAATCAAAATACCAATTTACCTTTAAAAGCAATGCATTGGTGAGGAAATTGACATTATAACACTAGATTAATTATTTTTCAAAATATGTCATCAAAATTACCATCTTACGGAGTAATGCATTGAGAGAGTATAATACTCTAATTTACATCCAAAAGCTAGGTTGACAAAGTACCAATTTACATCCAAACGCTCAATTGAGAAAGTATCATTATACATCCATATCAAATTTCTATAAAATTTAATGATGTAAAATTAAAAGAAATTATATTTTTTAAAAATTGATTTCAAAATCTATCAAAAAATATATTTAAATCTAAGTGGGAATATCACAACTCTTGCTTCCAACGAAAAACATTTGATATAATTTATTATACAATATTTATATATTTTATATTATTATTTTTTATAAAAAATAGATTTGAATCTATGTGGAAATATCACAACTGTTGTTCCCAACTAAAACCATTTAATATAATATATCATACAATATTGATATATTTTATATTATTATTTTTATCAAAAACTAAATTTGAATCTAGGTTGAAATATCACAACTGTTACTCCTAACTAAAAAATTTAATATAATATATCATACAATATTTATATATTTTATATTATTATTTTGATCAAAAACTAGATTTGAATATCAAAACTATTGCTCTCAACTAAAAACATTTAATATAATATATCAGTCCAATATTGGGGAGGTGTTACCAAAACTAAAAAGTAATTAAAAAATTCATATAAGCTCCTAAAATAAAAATTATGAAAATTAATTAAAAAATCCATGTATGCCTATAAAATACAAAATTAAAACTTAAACTTGGATCTCTCAAAATAAAAAATTAAAACTTAAATTTGTATCTCTTAAGCAATAGAAGGATCAAATTTCTCCGTTTAAGATTAAAAAAAATTACACTTAAAGAAATTAGATCCTTTTCATGCTTGATAAATCTGGGTTTAAGATAAAAATTAAAACCAAATAAAAAATTGTTAAGAAAATCCATGTTTATCCATAAAATAATCTTAAATAGGTACAACTAAGAGATCACATGACATGACAGGACAGGGTAAGATTTGTAACGGAATTTTCATGGGTTTTCACGGTGTAAACACAGATCCAACTGTGTAGATGTTATTTCCAAAGAGAAGAAATATGGATTGTCTAAGTGTAATCCATTTCCAATGGATGTTATTTTCAAGCGGTGGAATTTCTGTGTTTTTCGAAAGAATAAATATTGAATCGACTCAGTAATTAATTGTTCTTGCTTATTTGTTTTTATAGGAATTTGGTTTACAAACCAATATTGACCTAAATTTCGTCGTAAAATGCAATGAAATTCCAATTTTCGATTGCACACCCAAATTATACCTGGATTGCAAATTTCGATTGCACCCTCGATTCCAGGTTATGAATGCCGATCACTATCCTTTCGGCCACACTTGTATATAAGCGTTGCAGACCGTGAGTTCCAAGGCCCAACAATTTGCTCTCTGTTTTTCTTCTTCTATTCCAATTCGAAGACTTGCCATTTTATCATTATTGTTGCGCCAGATCTAGCATTCTATCTTCAGCAATGGATCGCTGCTACAGTAATCGATTATTGCTTTTGTATGCATTAATTCTGATGGTGGCCCTGCTGCCGATACCTTGTCACTGCGGCTGCAACTTTCCTGCAATATTTAATTTCGGGGACTCGACCTCTGATACCGGTGCTATTCACTTTGCCTTCCCGTATCATGAGGCTGCAGAGAATCCTCCCTATGGACAAACCTACTTCGGTAAACCTGTATATCGCTACAGTGATGGACGCCTGTCCATTGATTTCTTCGGTATGTGTTGACTATAGTTTGCATATTTTCCGTAATATGCGTAGTAAATAAGAAGGATAAGTCCACTCATGTCTAGTCTAATATCGATATTGTTGTGTGATTTTGATACAGCAAAGGCACTGGGATTGTCGTTTCTGAGTGCATACTTGCAGCCTGTGGGCTCTAATTATGGGTCGGGAGCCAACTTTGCAGCCTCTGGTGCAACTGCGATTGACACCAATTCCTTCATATCTCCCGTTTCTCTCCCTGTTCAGATCAATCAGTTCAAGATCTTCAAGCAGCAGGTCAATGCCAGCATCAGTGCTAACGGTAATTAAGGCAGCTTTCATGGCTAATTAATTATAACTCTAATAAACGCCAAGGTATGGTCTAATGAAGATGGAAACATTTGGTCGATATATCATTTTTGTTTTGTGGGTGCAGGTGCTCAAAGCTATCTTCCAAGAGCAGATGCATTTGAGAAGGGAATTTACATGCTAGAAATCGGAGGCAATGACTTCAGCTATGCGTACAAGAACCTCAATATGACCCCAAGCCAGCTCCCACAGAGCGTTCTTCCCAACGTGGCCAGGTCTATTGCAGCTGCTGTCCAGGTAATATCTGTCTCCATTTTGGTTTACAAATTCTTTTGACTTACCCAGCCATGATACATCTTAACATTAACTTTAGATCTATCGCATCTGTAATTCTGATATTTCTATTTTAACTTATGATGTTTGTGCAATGGATCCAGGAGCTATACAATGAAGGAGCAAGAACAATTTTAGTCAAGAACGTTGGGCCTCAGGGCTGCCAGCCCTTCTGGCTTTCTCTTGCCCCCAATGATTTGGACAAGTATGGCTGCTCTATTTCCTTCAATAATGCAGTCCGGTACTACAACATTATACTCAGAAAAAAATTGTCATATTTGCGAAGCCAGCTGAAGGATGCAAACATTATCTATGTCAATAATTACGACATCGTCGCTGGCTTAATGACTAACCCTTCCACCTATGGTGTGCACTCCAAATTTGATCAATATACCATTTGGATGCGTATAATTTCTTGTAGATTATTTTATTTTTTTCCCTTCCATTTCTAATTGATCTAACTGCGCCCATGTGAATGCATGCAGGGTTCAATCAAACCACTAGAGCTTGTTGTGGAGTGGGAGGAAACTATAACTACGACGCCAATATTTGGTGCGGAAGCAGTGGGATTATCAACGGCAAGCCTGTGAAAGCCGAATCCTGCGCCGACCCGGCCTCATATGTGATATGGGATGGAGTTCACTGGACCGATCAAGCCAACAATGTGATCACCAAAGCGATTCTGGGCGGCAAATACTTCGAACCTGCATTCGACATTGCAAGTCAATGCGATCTTCAACCATTTTGATAACCGCTGAATTGAATAGACTTAAAAATAAAAGAGCAAAGTCGAATTCGAAAATAAAAAGAGAACGTAATATGTCAAAGCTTCTTTTTTCGTCATTTGCTATCGGCAGGGTGACAGTAGACTCCCATATTGCGAGTGTGTGTGTAAATCGTTTGGCTCCGATGCCGCGAGGTGTTCATTGAATAGACAAGCAAATCTGTTAAATGTTGTTTGTTCGATTCTCCAATTCCATCTGTTCATTGAATCTATTTGTTTGTTTGTTTGATGGATTCTCCAATTCCATATCTTTCGTAATTTGTATTTTCATCTTTGGTATCCATTGGAAATAAAATAAAAATAATTCAATAATGAGTAAGAGAATTGATGTTCAATTCTCATTGATATACTTTTCTTACTATGAATGATACTTTGAATATCATATATGGTTATTTGACATTTCGCATAGTATTTTGGGTAATCCATTGAACCTTAAAGTGTCCTATGTTGCCCAATGAAGTTGTATAGAGGAACTGAACAGAGATAGACTGAACTAAACTAATTCTCACTTTATAATATAGATAACCAAATAAAGAATAATACAAAGAAATTGCAGAGACAAGTCTACCAAATCACTCAAAACGCCAAATGGACCCCGAGAGCTTCTCTCTAAGATAATCAACCAAGTGAATTTAAACAAAGCTAGAAAACAAACTAATTTGAGCTTTGCTTCAAACTCTCGGTTTTAATAATTAAATTATTATGTACAAAGTCGAGAACCAACATCATAATTGTGTGTTTTCATCTTATTTTAAAAAGAAAAGCACATCATAGATTAGTATAAATTCCATTTTAAACCTTAATTTTTAATTTTTTCAATTCTATTTATAAAGATTCCCATAATCAATACAAGTTATAATAAATTTTCTATATAGTACTTAAAGTTTGCCATCACATACATTCATTATAAATTTAAGATAGATTCGTATTAGAACATTTCGTGGAGTATTGGTTTGCCATATATGTTGCTTCATGAGTATGGGCAAATCTCTATAGAGAGCACGGTGGATAATTCTCTTGCCATGGTTTTTTATCAATTGACTTTTAAATTCATTATTTCGACAACTTGATTAAGGATTCTAGGAACATGGTGCACTGTCATGAGTTCTAAGTTCTAAATTCATTGTCTGCATAATAGGTGATTACATTACTAGTATTAGAGTTTATAATAAAATGCCATGTGGAATAAAAATATTAAAATTATTAAAGAAATTAAGTTCAATTTAATTATAAACTTAATAGCTCTATACAACATTGAAAGTAAGTTCAACTTAATTCTAATATTTAAAACACAGTGTATAATAAGAATGTAAGAATGTTTGTCATATGCAACACTGTCTTTTCATAGTTAGAGAACTTTAATGTGATAGATGGAATCACTAATAGCCATTCAAGGCTATTAGGTTCATTCTTCACCCTATAGCTTTGATTTATTTTGAATTAATTTTTTGATTTATTTTGAATTAATTTTTTGAATTTAATTTAATTTAACATATACAAATCTTGGATGAATTCGTTAGCTTATGTTCATTCAAAACTATTGCGTGTCAACCTTATGTTTTGGTATATGGCTAGTATCGATTTTAGAATGAAGGGATTACTATACAAAAACTACATGGATATCCAAAAACCATTACTTTGAAACTACTTGAATATCTTCAAATCATTACTTTGAATTTCCTTGATTTTTTTATTGAGTTATTACTTTAAATTGCCAAATCATTCATTTTTATTCAGTTCAAAAAGTGTTCAGAATTGTTTTGTTTGACAGATATTCAAATAATTATATAATTTAAGAATGAAAAGTCCATACCTTGCTTTTTCCCTTGTAGTTCAACAATTTGTGTAGAATAAAACTATTACTGTAGCTTCTAGTTCAAATGATCGAACTTAAAATACTTTGGTTCAAATACTTAAACACTTTGGCTCTATATTGCATGGGATATAAACAGAGGGATGTTCCTCCAATCGATTAGAAATTTAACTCCAACATTGCTAACATCAGTGCTTGGGTTTCTACTCCACCACCAAGAATAAAAAAGTTGTGACTCTACCTCCATTTTTAGTATTTAACCAGGCTTTTATCACCTTATACTCTTCAATAACTAGACCCACAACCTAACCCATGTTCATTAAACTTGTAGCTCTAAGCCTTAAATAACCGATTGTAACTTGTTCACATTGATCTATGATGCATGAACAAACCCTCTTTATCTTGTGCAAAGTACATTTTGACCTTTATTGATGATTTATCTATATTTACATGGGTATATTTATTGAAGAATAAGAGTCATGCATTTGAAATATTCAAAGAATTTAGGGCATTGGATGAAAAGCAATGTGGCCGACCCATCAAATGTTTGAGATCAAACAATGGTGGTGAATATGTGAGTCAACAATTTGAAGAATATATATTGCATAATGGTATTTATTGGTAGAGATATATCCATTACACCCTTCATAAGAATGGCATCGTGGAGACAAAGATTCAAACTTTGGTGGAAATGGCTTGATGCACGTTGTAGACCAAATATCTTCTGACTAAATTTTGAGCAAAAGTTGTTTATTATTCAGAATACATCTTGAACGTTGTAGTGACTAGAGTTGTCACCGACATGAATCCAGTCAAGAAGTGGAATGGAAAGAAACCCTCTATAAGTGACCTAAGAACATTTGGAAGTGTTGATTGGGAACATATCAGTGATAACTATAGGAAGAAATTGGATGCAAAAATTCATGCTTGCATCATGATGGACTATTATGATGAATCAAAATCCTATCAACTATTTGATCCTATCAAAAAACAGATAATTTTGAGCAGAAATGTGATCTTTGATGAGAATATTTCAAGTAATAAGTTGTTGAATTCATCTTCAGGTCTATTTCATAGTGATCTATTTGATATTCTTGAAGAATTTGGATCAACTGTACCCGTCTCTGGAGTTTCGATCAGATCGACAAATTCCACTCCTGAGTCGATTGGTAGTTACTATCCCTTGACTGAAGACGTCAACAAACTGACTCATTTGACTAATAATCACCAAGCTGAATCATCATTGAATTTTTTACTTCGGTGAGCTGCTAAAAAAATTGAAGTTGATGGACCATATATTGGAGATGCTAGTTTTTGTCACTCGACTGACACTTAGAAATAACATGGCAGTGTTGCATTAATGGCATGCATTCTTGAAACTTGTGATCTTGACACTTATGTCGATGCTCACAGAGTTCCTGAATGGGAAAATGCTGTGGTTTCTAAAATTGATTCTTTGAAGAAGAATTAGACTTGGGAACTTGTTCCTCAACTACAAGGAAATAATGTTGTGAAGTGTCGATGGGTCTATAAGACCAAGTTTACTTTTGATAGTGTTGTTGAACATCACATGGCTCATTTGGTCTCCAAGGGCTTCTCTCAGCAAAAAGGCATCGAATACACTGAAACTATTTCCCATGTTGAAAATATGAACTCTGTTCGACTAATTCTTTCCATTGATATTCATTTTGGATGGGAACTTCATCAAATGGATGTTAAAAGTGATTTTCTTCATGGAAACTTATTTTAAGATATATATATGGAACAAAATCCTAGTTTTGTGATAGATTGTAGTCTTGCTTGTCGACTCAAGAAGTCGTTGTATGGTTTGAAACATGCACCTCGTGCTTGGCATGAGAAGATTGATAATTTATGTATCAATCTTGGCTTCAAACATTGTGAACATGATAAGAATATTTATGCATTACATGTTCATGGTAATGATTTGATTGTGGCATTGTATGTTGATGACTTAGTCATAACTGGAAATAATGTCAATTTGATTTTGATTTTGAAGAAACAACTTGCAGATACCTTTGAAATGATTGATCTTGGTTTGTTGCATTTCTTTCTGGGAATTCAAAATTTTCAAATGGATGATGGTATATTTATTTTTCAACGAAAATATGCATTGGATATTTTGAAATGATTCAATTTGGATGATTGTAAGTCTTGTGCTACACCTTATCATTTAGGTGTGAAGTTGTTGAAAGATTGTGGCTTTGCACAAGTTGAGGTCACTCTTTATTAATAGTTGGTCAGTAGACTGATTTAATTAAATCACAGTTGACCATATCTCTCCTTTGTTGTTAGTGTGGTCTCTTGGTTTATGAACGATCTTTGAGAAATCCAATGGATATTTGCAAAGAGAATTATTCCCTATATTAAAGGAACTTATCACTATATGGTATTAAGTATTGCCATAGTACAGAACCACTGGCCAGGTTAATTGATTCTGACTTAGGAGGTGACATTGATGACTGAAAGTCCACTTCTAGTTATGTGTTTCAACTAGTTTTGGACCCTTGATCTGGTCATGATCTGTAACAAAACAAAGTAATCTCTCTTTTGACTACAAAATTCTAATATTGCGGAGTTGTCAATGTGGGTACAAAGGCAGTTTGGATCAATTAAATTTTAGCAAATCTTGGATTTCCTATTCAAACCTCGATTGTTATCCATTATGAGAATCATATTACAATACATGTTGTTGATAATCTTTTTTCTCATAGCAAGATTAAACATGTTGAAATTCATGTTCACTATTTGAGAAAGTTGGTATAGGAAAATCTTGTCTCACTTGTTTGTTGTAGGACAAATGATCAGGTTGTTGATATCTTTACGAAGCCTTTCCTAGAAGCTAAGTTTGTGAAACTTCAAGCTATGCTCAGGCTTTAGGTAGCTGCAATTATGGGGGGATGTTTAGAGAACATAATTATATCTCCTGAATCTTTAGAGCGATGCGTAGATGGGGGGTTATTGGAACCTAAGGTTATGCAGGTTCATCACACTCATGTATCTTTTGGATATAGTCATTCAATAGACACCAGTCGATTATAAAAGTAGTCGATTGGTAGATTGACAGGGAGAGTTGAAGGCTCAACTCAATGGTTAATGAGGCCATGGTCAACTTGACTAGAAAAACCAATTAAACTATGATACGTTGTATATTTCATGGAAATGGTTAGAAACAATGACCACTATTTGTGGACCATATCTTCCTCACTTGAAGGAAGTTTGTTAGATTTGGAGACTATAAAAGAACGACACTATGGGTTGTGTTGATATCAAATTGAATTGACGTGACAATGCATTGTGATGTTTTGATCACAATGCATTGTGCTAAATGTTGCGGTAATGTATTTAGACACCACCTCTCTTCTTGGAATATAGTTCCCTTCTACTATTTATTTATTTATTCTATGGTTCAAGGTAAACAGGTTTCCTCAATAGTTTAGGATTATATTCTTCAAGTGCTATTTTTCCCTACAGATGATCAAGTTGGAAGGATCTCCACAAAGTCTATTATAGAAGAAATTTTTTCTAAACTATGATCTATGTTAGGAGTTCAGGAATTTGTCACTAAGGGGGGAAGGCTCTAATGCCTCCTTCCTTCTCCTACTGTGTCACTTTTGCAAATCTTTCAATCCTATCCCAAGTTGTTCTTAGGGGGGGTGTTAGGATATGTAGACACTTAGGATTTAGTTAAGATCAACTTGGTATAATGCGTCTTTAGGTAAAGTGTGTTCATTTAGTATGCATTAGTATTCATTTGTACTTATGTAATCCAATGTAATCCGATGGTTCATCTTCACCTCGATCTTAATGACTATTGACGTATGGCTTAACATATTGTTGAGCCTCCACTCAATCGAGACTCTAGTCAACTACTCTGCTAGTCGACTATTGTCTTTTGACTGAATATCTCCAGAAGATCCATAGGTGTGATGAACGTACATAAAATTTGGTTCCAACACCCCCGCATCAACACAATGCTCTAGAGGGTCAAGAGGTGGAATTATGTTCTTTGAATAACCCCTCATAATTGTAGCTTCCTGAATCCCAAGCATAGCGCAAAGTTTCACAAACATAGCTTATGGGAGAGGCTTCATAAATATATCAACAATCTGATCATTTGTTCTATGATAAACAAGTGCCACAACATTGGCCTGTACCGACCATCTCAAGTAGTGGACATGGAGTTCAACATGCTTCATTTTGCTGTGAGCAACAAGATTATCAGCAACCTGTATTGTACTCTGATTGTCGCAATGGATAATAGTCGAGGCCTCAACAGGAACACCAAGTTCTTCTAATTGCTAATGGATCCAAACTTCCTCTCTACCTGCATTAATAGCTCCACGATATTCTACTTTTGTACTCAAAAGGGAGACTACCTTTTTTTCTTATATGAACATACCAAGGGTCTAGAACTAATTTGAAACACATAACCAGAAGTGGACTTTTGGTCCTCAATTTCACCCCAATCGGAATAATAAAACCGACCAGTAGTTCTAAAATACAAAAACATTGAATAGAATACTGATAAGTTCCCTTAAAATAGAGAAAACGTCCCTTTGTATCTTTTCACTGGCTTTCTCAATAAACCGCATTAACAACAAAGGATAGATCTAATCGACATTGAGTTAAGTAAATTAAGCTACCGATCAATTGTTGATAGAGAGTGGCATCAACTCGAGGAGATTCATAGCCCATATACAATTTGATGCTTGACTAATAAGGTGTAACACAAGACTAACAATAATCCATTTTAAATCATTTCAAAAGATCCAAAGCATATTTTGTTGAGAAATAAATATACCATCATTAATTTGCAAAATTTGAATTAATTTTCAGTCATATACATTAACTTAGTTGGATTAATTTTCAATCATAAATTTTGAGATGATTAGATTGAAAGCTTGATGGAGAACATGGAAATATCTATTTTTGCATTGGTTATAGGAGATTTGAAACTACTTGGAAATGATAAATACTTAGTGAAATATCAATTTACATTGCTTCCCACGGGATATCAAAATGTATGGAACTAAATATCTAGAGAATTTTTTAGTGATACAGTAAAAATTGAGGAATTGAATCCTAACGGTTTTATAGTAGAATATTGGACCTGGTGATGGAATCTCACTCGTGCCAAACGAGGAAGCCGATATAGAAGTCGAGTCCAAGAGAAAGAAAGAATAAGCTTTTATGTTCCAGTCTATTGTTCTTATTATGGTTAATTCCATTTTTCTTTTACTAACTGAGAGAAATGCATCTTGAAGGTTTTCAGAACCTTCAAATTATTGGCCAGTTCCATTTTTCTTTTACTAAATGAGATAAATTTGCATCGTGAAGGTTAACAGAACCTTCAAAAATATTGAGAGAAATGCATCTTGAAAGTATGAAAAATCTGTACAAATTTCCTAGATTTTGATAGCGAATTAAGAATTATTGTAGATTTGGCAAGTTTTTTCTTTAAAAAAAATAATAATCCAAGCTCTATGTTGCAAGAGAGAGAAATGTATAACCGAGCTGGGTCATTTTCCCAATTCCTTTTTTCTTTCGCTAAATGAAAGAAATGCATCTTGGAGGTTTGCAGAAATTATTGCAGATTTCTTTGGCTAAATGAAAGAAATGCATCATGAAGGTTTGCAGAAATTATTGAAGATTTTGGTGATCAATTATGAATTCATGGTTATATGGTATATTTTTTCTTAAAAATTAGTTATAAACTAAACACCAAGTTGAGAATGAAAAGTAAATTGATATCTAAAATTGAATTTCTGAATTATTCAATCGGCCATTCTTATCTTTATTGCTGATTCCCTCTATCCAACAGGCATGAAACAAAGTCAAAAGTTAACCTTGCTCCATGCCCGTTGGATAGAAGGAATCAGCAATTGAGATAAGTTCAAGGTGCTAGATTTAGACTTAGGTTTACAATAAGCGTAGCATACCACATGGTTAACAAGCGATCATGCAGACCACGAAAGCTACCAAGCAAGAGGGAATACTACCAGACCTACCCACATGTAGTAGTACCATGACAGTGGAATCACACCGCCACCTAAACCAGCACGGATGCCATTCTAAATTGGCATATCAATAGGTGGCACATGACGTTGAATTGAACAGCACTACTCAAAAGCAGTATATATCGAAATAGAGGTGCATCCAGACCACTTACCTGGCCACACAAACGATAAGTGCAACATAAGTAGGTCTATCTGAAAGTGTTTAGATTTTCTTTTGAAGTTGTCTAAAAGCACAACAATTTGCATCTAACACAATAATTTGTATTTTCGAGCAACTCAATTCTGACAGAGTTCTCATTAATCCGCAACTCTGATCAATTTCCAGCAGTATTGGAATTTGGTTTTCATTTCACTCGTAAGATTTTTTTTTATTTTTTATTTTATGTTTTGGGTTTTTATATTAACTTTCTTGAAACGTTTTGTTTAAAATTTTACTCTTTAACAATGAAGTATCCTAAAAACTATTATCCTTCAAAAAATGCAAGACTCTACAAATTATAGCTCTATATGCCATTTTTTTTTCTGTATATTATGTTTGAGTATCGTTTATTCTACAAATTGCATAGACTATTTGTATTCCAAATGTTGCACACAGATTTCACGTCTTTCAATCCCTTATTTAGTACTTTCCTTCATTTAAATTCTACATCTCTCACTCAAATTGAACCATGAGAGAAATATAAGAGATGTTCATTTCAATTTCAATGGAAGTTGGAGAATTAACCAATACTCTTTGACTCCGAATCTATATAGATTATTGAAATTATGGGATAAATCACTGCATAATGTTATTTAAAATTATTAAAAAATACACAGACATACCCAAAACTGTTTTTACGAAAAATCAATGCAACTTGCAAATGGAAATGCATGGAAATAATTTTAATTTAATAGATGTTTCTATTTATTTAGTGAATGTATGCTTTGGAAGTTGGAATTTAGAAAGTATAGTTTAACAAATCAATGCAATTTGCAAATGGAAAGGCATGGAAATAATTTTAATTTAATAGATGTTTCTATTTGTTGAGTAATTATATGCTTTGGAAGTTGGAATTTAGAAAGTATAGTTTTATATAACATAAATATATTAATAAATTAGTAATATAATGACATTTCAGGAATTTTGTTGTCCTTCAAAAATAGTTTCTATTTATTTAGTGAATATATGTTTTGGAGGTTGGAATTTAGAAAGTATAGTTTTATATAACATAATTGTATTAATACTACCAATAAATCAGTAATATAATAATGGTTTAAAATTAGGAATTTTGTTGTCCTTAAAAAATAGTAGTATAATATAATGATGGTTTAGAAATTTTATTGCCCTTCAAAAATACGTTTTAGAAATTTTATTACCCTTCACAAAGACGGTTAATCAAAATTTCAAACCGTATTTGACCGTCAAAATGCCCCATAGCGGCTATTTTGCCCGTCAAATTCCATCACTGATTTCCAGTATCTAGATCGATTTAAAATAAACTAAAACCCCAAAAACAAATGGAAAAGAAACTCTGCCACCATACTCTTGAAACTCCACCCCCACCTGGAATTTAACTAAAAAACCGTGAAAAAAAAGCCACTTGTGGTTTTAGCTTCCTACTTTTCTTTTATTTATATGATTGTGCCTGTTGTTTTGAAGCGAGGCATCAGCAAGCATATGTGGAACTGACAAAAGCACCAACCAACCACGCTGATCACATTTTGAGCCGGCGACGTTTTAAGAATATGAAACCTCCTTATCATTAAATATTTTAACAGTTTTTCAATTGCTTCTAGGCAGACAATACTTCCTTTGGAAACACGTTACTCCCTTGGATGGAAAATTCACTGCACTTAATGTCGTGCAGATAACCAACCTTAATGTCCTATCTGATTAACCAAAATTGCTCACATACCAAAAGTTTAATCAAAATTCAGTGGGCGAAAAGCCATATGGAGAAAGGCATTTTTCAATGCATCATACTACTAAACAGATCCCGGACACATTGTTTCCAATACAATATTCCATGCACATACAATCCGACAATATTACATAATCACAAGACTACAAATACTACGTAATTACTTGGAAATATTCTAGTACGCACGTAACATAGCAACAGTCATAGCTCGATAATTTAAGAAACCTACATTGCAAAATACTGCAGTACAAGCACTGTCTTCATCTCCCAATACCCACAACAGCAATTCATATCCCAATACCCACAACAGCAACATGATTTTCTGGATTTTAAGTCTGCGCTTCAATTTTTCTTTTCAGTTCGGCCCTCTGGACATAGTCTCGCAGTATCTTTTCCTCAAATAAGTCTTTGAAAGTGCAGTGCCTGTCGAATTTAGAGTTCTCCTCGTTAATCAGTCCATCCAATGGACGTACAACGGAAAGAGGATTCGGGTAGTAGAATGTTACGATGGATACCCGAGAGCAGCTTGAATTCACAGCAGCTTGATGATCCCCTTTCTTCAAACGTCCATTGCTCAGAATCTGCGCCATTCATATTAAGTCATTGAGCCCAGAGTTTACACATCATGTTGAAGAGATTATTAAGGAAGGTTTACGAAACTAAAAATTAATTAAAAATACCTAGTCCATTTAAATTTAATAATTTCTCTTCTTGATTGACATATACATAAACCAACCGTACATCTATCTTAATTCCAAATTTCTAAAGGGGTTTGCTTCCTTGACTGAATGCATGTAAAAGAAAGTCACTTACGTGCATTATATCTCCTAGAAACACCACAAAAGCGCCTTCAATCGGTTCTACAGTCACCCAGTTACTCCCATCATCTTTTGTTACTTGCAATCCTCCGACTCGATCTTGGAGCGCTATAGTTATGACTCCAGGATCTGTGTGCCTCTTTAATCCCAACGCCAACTCGGGCTGAGGGCATTTCGGATAACAGTTTAACAGAACTTTCTGTTCGCCTTCTCCGCAAGCCTTCTGTATAGCCTCAGACTCCAGTCCAAGAATTTCAGAGATCAGCTCTAGCAAAACTCTCCACAATTCTATCATCGCATCGCTATAATCTGCCAATGCTTGGCTGAAAACAGAAGAGTAACAAAAACCAAGGCTTTTTAGGGTTTGATTTTATAATTTACTGAACAATACAGTACTAGAAAAGGCCACGCAGTGAACAATAATTTACCGCATCTGTGGTGGTTGGGAAGGCCACGCAGTGACGTCTCGAGGAGAGCCTCTGGCGGCGTAGAGCTCTCTCCAGTCCATAAGAGGGTCATCTTTGTAAACACTCCCACTCGCATACCCAGTGAAGCTTCCCGTTTCAAAAGAATATTTGCATTTCTCTTCCACGGGAAGCGAGAAAAAGCCGATTGCTTCCCTCATCATTCCATTATTGAGTTCTTTGGGGACTCCATGATCTACAACCTGAAAAACACCCCACTCCTCGCAGGCTCGTTTCAGTTCACTTTTAACTCGATCTCGCTCGGGCCCTTGAGAATTGAGCATGGAAATGACAGGCACCTCTTTGCTGAAAGCATTGTGGGGTATCTTGGGGCGTTCGTCGTGGGCCTTGACGTAGCTTGCAGGAAGCAACTTCAAACCAGATGTAGACAGGTTAATCACACTCTCCTTTTCTACATATTGAGGAGCAGCAGACAGAACAGTACAAGCCAATGCCATTATATTGTCAAAGGGGCGATTATGAGCCGAAGTAACGTAAGAATGCCTGGAAATGCAGCTAATTGGAAGAGTGAAATAGCGTCCATTTATAGAAATGTCGATGGTGTCTCCGTACATATCTGCACAAGGCTGAGGCCCAAAAACGAGTGCCGTGTCACATGCCCAAAAGTATCGAGAGAGACGTGGCGAATTTCTTTTCACAGATAAATTTCCTAGATTGGTGTGTTTATTTTGTCGGTGACTATACAGTCGGCTAAAAATAATACATAACCTGGATTCCAGCATGATTCTATTGGAAACAATAATTCTCTGAATGCTTTAAACTTCATTCTTTAATATTTAAGCCCAGATTGGTGGGAAACATAATGTACTAATTAAATTCTAGCTTTCACTTTTTATGGCATAGGCATTCACCTCAATTATTCTTTAATATTTAAGACCAGAATGGTGGGAAACATATTCGACTAATTAAACTATAGATTTTACTTTTTATAGGAATAGGTAGTGGGGAAGGAATGTCTGAAAGTTCTCTATAAAATCAATAGATTATAAAATAGTTTTTAAATTGTGATTCAATTTGGTATTCCGTCATTTTTGGGAGTATATATATATTATATTACATAGAGTATTGCATAAATTAAAGATGGTGGATTGATGTGATGTAGAATCGAATAAAATGAATTAAAAAATATAATTAAACATTTATTTAGAATAAGGTAATTTAAACATGTTTTGATAAGTTCTTGATAAAAAGATGAGAAAATCAAGCCACCACTTACTTAAAACAACAATATTTGAAAAGAAAACTATTACAAAGAGAACATTATTTTCGAGAGAAAATCAATATAAAGGAAAAAAATTATATGAATAAGTAAAGTAAAAACACTCTATTCAATCAAAAGAAAGTGAAAACAACTACATATGATACTCCATTAAGAACAAGTAAAGCAAAAGCAATTAAACATATAAATTTGTCAATAAAACAAATAAACCATTATACATATATGAAAATGAAAGAAATATAATATCGCATCATAAATAAATAAAATAAAAATATTTAATTCAATATACAAGTTTTGAAATGAAACAAACAAATCTTTATATACCTATTATTAAGATAGGATTAATCTTTATATACCTATTATTAAGATAGGACTTATGTAAATTTATAAATAAAAGATAAATTTTTAGAGTGCATAAAGTTGGTGTATCTTTAGTTGGATCATGTTTATGCTATAACTTGTTTTTCCTTAACTATTTCATAAAAAATTATATGTTGCACATTACTAGATTTCTATATCTATCATCATTATATTAAGATTTTTAGGCATACTAATTTTGAGATAATTTTAAAAAATATTTAAAAGTACCAATTTTATTTTGGAAAAGTAATTTAAGTTTTCAATAAATAAAATTTATATATTAAGAAATGTAATTCAAAGTAAGATTCATTGTGTAGGTATGTGAAAATACCCATGTAATGTGAAGATTGTCTTTTTTTAAGTTCTTGTAACACACCCAATTTCCATTATTAACATTTTTGGGAAATGAGAATAAAATTTTTCTTTTAAATACTCACTATCAATATGAACTACAATAATATAGTCATTAGATTTATCATGATGTACAAAATATGTTTTTAACTATTCAAGAATAGTTATGTGACATATTTAAGCATGAGAAAAGCATTCTTGTAATCAAACCTACTTCATAAGTTGTTTGCTTAATCAATAAGCTCATTATGGGTAAGACAACAATCACATTATGCATCGATGTCTAAGATTTATAAAGAAGACTAACACTTTTATCATTGAGGTTAAAAACCTTCCAGGTATGCGAGCAATAATGTAACTTTAGTCTATAATAATCATTTTCCATCTAGTCATATGCATCAAATTAAAGATCTGGCTGAGATCCATCTTGGACACCTGCCATATAATTACTCGAGTTGGTGCAAGGTAATGATACCCAATAATGACATGTTAGTTGCAATGACATGCTGGAAAAACAGAAATATTATCATTAGAATGAATTATTAGAGGTACCTACAAATATTTTTCAAATTAGGTGTAAAAAGATGAAACGTAGAAAAACGGATGACCTTCCAGAATATATAACTTTTATTTATGGAAAAGTGGTATAATCACCCCAAAATGTCATTATTTTAAGATTGGTATGTTATTTTTTCTCTAAAACATAATGCACATGTTTTTGTTGGTCCACTTGTTTGCTATGTAAATTGTCAATTTATGAGGAAAGAAATATGTAGAGGCGTAGGCAACAGACGAATCTTATGCGGGGCTATTTTTCCAAAATTTTAAAAGTTAATTTTATATATTTTTTAAATTACGAAAGTCAGTGAAGCCTTAAAACGACATGGTCAAGTGTTGGTCCACCATATCATGGTCTGAAAATAATAAAAAAACTTTTATTTTTTTTAGCTTGTAGGTATTCTTGTACTCTTGTGCAGGTTCTTTTCCATTCTCGAAATAGGTAAACCTATCAAAAGTTATAGGCCAAATAAACAACCTATGTTTTTTACAAATTTGACATTAGTGCAGTTAAAAATGAATTAAAAATAGAAAACAACAACAGATCTATTCCAAAAATAGATAGTTAGAATCTGCACATAGAGCTTGACAAGTGTGTGTGCAATTTAATCTGTAGTGCACTCGTGGAGCATATGCGGAACTAGGTGTGAAAAACATGAAGTTACAGCATTTGATGTGTTCTACCTTAAATTAGACCGAGCCTCAAGGTTTCGAAATTCGAAGCTAATTCCAAGCCTGCAAGGGCACAAAAAACAATTTGAATCCAGACACGCGTCCATGCAAATGTGCGCACGTGTTGATGCGCGCACACGCATAAGAGCGCACACATTTCAAGAAGCGTGCACGTGTTTCTAGAAGCACGCATGCGTTTGTATGTGCACGCGTTGCTTCTTTCTCTATAAAATCTAATTTCCTATCCACCCAATCTTCTTATCCACCCAATCCCCCCCACTCTCTTCCACTCTATCCACCCTTATCATTGTCATCATCTTCATTATCTTCACCATCATCGTTGTCGTCGTCATCACCGTCAACTTCATGTTCTTCATCATCATCATCATCATGTTCATCGTCATCATCATCTAGATGGTGATGATGATGATGATGAATATGATAATGATGATGATGATGATGAAGATGGTGATGACGATGATGAAGATGATGATGATGATGATGGTGATGGCGATGACGATCACGAAGATGATGATGATGATGATGATGATGACGATGATGATGATGATGATGATGATGATGATGATGACAACGAAGATGATGATGATGATGATGGTGGTGATGACAACGGCAATGATGATGATGATGATGATGATGATGATGATGATGGAGATGATGATGATGAAGATGGTTATGACGACGACGACGATGATGATGATGATGATGAGGAAGAGGGTGATGACGATGACGACAAGGATGACGACGGCGACGATGATGATGATGATGACGACGATGATGATAATGACGATGATGATGGTGATGTAAATGATGATGATGAAGATGTTGATGATGATGATGAAGATGATGATGATGCTAACAATGAGGATGATGACGAATATGATGATGATGATGATGATGAAGATGAAGATGATGATGATGATGACGACGATGATGATTATGAAGATGATGACAATGATGATGATGATGATGATGAAGATGATGGTGATGATGATGATGATGATGAAGAAGAAGTTGATGATGATGATGATGATGATGATGATGATGATGATGATGATGATGATGATGACGAAGATGATGATGATGATGATGATGATAATGATGACAATGAAGATGATGATGATGATGATGATGATGACCATGAAGATGATGGTGATGATGACAACAACGATGATGATGAAGAGGATCATCTTCATGGTCTTCACCATCATCTTCATGGTCATCACCATCATCTTCATGGTCTCCACCATCATCTTCATGGCCATCATCATCATCATCATCATTATCATAATGATATTCATCATCATCATCCTCATCATCGTCCTCATCTTCATCATCATCATCGTCTTCAACATTATCATCATCATCTTCATCATCATCATCATCGTCATCATCATTATAATCAGCGTCCTCATCTTCATCATCATTGTCATCATCCTCATCTTCATCATCATTGTCATCTCCCTCTTCCTCATCAACATCTTCATCATTATCATCTTCATCATGATGAAGAAGATGATGATGAAGATGAAGATGAAGACGAAGAGAATGGTGATGAAGATGATGAAGATGAAGATGATGATGATGATCAAGATGAAGATGATGATGATGAAGATGAAGATGAATATCATGGTGATGAAGATGATGAAGATGAAGATGATGATGATGATAAAGATGACGACAATGATGATGATGATGAATACGATGAAGTTGATGGTGATGACGATGATGATGATGAAGATGATGATGAGGAAGAGGGTGATGATGATGATGAAGATCATGATGAGGAAGAGGGTGAATGAAGATGATGATGATGATGATAATGATGATGATGATAATGAATATGGTGATGACGATGATGATGATGTTGATGTCGATGATGAAGAACATGATGAAGATGTCGATGATGGTGATGATGATAATTGTGATGAATATGATGATGATGATGGTGATGAAGATGGTGATGGCGATAATGTCGATGATGATGATGATGATGATGATGATGATGAGGATGATGATGAATATCATCATCAACATCCTCCTCCTCCTCCTCCTCCTCATCATCATCACCATCATCACCATCATCATCATAATCATCTTATATCCTCCTTATATCCAAAATTAGAGAAGCTCCTTATGATGACGAAGACGATTTAGATGATGAGGATGAAGATGATGATGATGATGATGATGACTATCATCATCATCTTCATCATCATCATAATCATCATTGTTATCATCACCATCTTATCATCATTCATCATCTTAATCATCATCATTGTCATCACCCTCTTCCTCATCATCATCTTCATCATCATCATATTCCTCATCACCCTCTTCCTCATCATCATCTTCTTCCTCATCATCATCTTCTTCATCACCATCAACTTCATCGGCATCATCATCATCATCATCGTCATTATCATCATCATCATCATCATCTCACACTAGTAATGATTCAACAAAATTAGAGAAGCTCCTTATATCATCATCATCATCTTCTTCTTCATCATCTTAATCACCATGATCATCATCATATTTATCATCTTAATCATCATGATCATGATCATGATCATGATTGTTGGCACCAGTTTTGTCCTGGAAGTGGAAGGTTAGATACCTGAAGGGACTGGAGAAGGCCTCGATGGTTTGAGTCAAATGGCCCCTAGGAGTTCTAAATAGGATATTTGGATAGGTATTCGTGGCTTAAAGAACGAATTGATCAAAGCCCAAGTCTGAACATTGCAAAGAGGGTTAAATTGCAAAGAATCGCCCCCTAGTTATATATTGGCGTAGATGAAAGGTCTAGATCGACGGTGGTGAATATCTACGGTCGTGGGTGCACTTCGTGAAAGGAGTTGGAGGTTTATTACGCAAAGGCGAAATGGGCTAACCAACAAGAATTTCAGAAATCCGATCAATGGTTGATGGTACATATCTACATCCAATATGTACTTCGCCAATGTGACATGCACGGAAAAAGGACATTTCCAAATCTGTGAATTTTCAGTAGGGGCCGTAGGTTTAGACGGCGCAGATCTGGAGAGGTTGAGATCTATAGCCAAAGTTTTGTTCGTAGATTTGACTTGCACGAAGCGCCGAAAAAATCCAAATATGCGAAGCTGGTAAAGGCCACACCGTTTGACGGTTAAGATGTGGGCAAGATCAAGATCAACAATTGGCAACTTTTCTATGGATCTAAGTGGCAGGAAAGGCAACATGAGGTAGGGTTCGAGGCCACAGAGGATTGCAGAGTTAGAAGGTAGTAGATATCTATGGCCCAACATAGATCTTACAGCTGGACGGCTGAGGAAACCTCTTTACTGCAGAAGGCGCAAGAATTATAGGAAAGCATAAATGTTATAAAAAGAACTCTTGCATGGTGATCCAGATTCTATTTGTCCTGTTCTCATTGGAAAATGATAGATGCAGACTGTGTAGAAGCAGACAAGTCAACAAGGATCCCCAACCATCTGTCAAACAACCAATTAGGCTCATTGTCCCCCACTCCAAAACTATTTAAATGGCGTAACTAATAGAACCCTTGGGCTTTGAGCACCAGAGGATAGGAGATTTATTTGAGGACAAAGACACATAGGTTTATGACACAATATTAATAAACAACACCATAAAGACGAATGAGGACCGGTTAATGCTGATCAGGGAGGGAAATGTAGATGTCCACAAGGTTTACCCGACATTTTTCATCCTGTTTGCAATTGACCAAACCATGAACTGCCCAGAGTTTGTCGACTGGTGCGCCTCCAAATACTCCTCCACCAAGAGGACGATTATGCACGCAACCAACTCCAAAACCCTTTGCAAAATTATTTGCCTCACCGTTCAAAAGGCCCTGTCCATCCCAGATGAGTTCTATCAGAAGGCCAAAGAGTATAAAGAGGAAGCCCTAGTCCAATAGTTCAGACAGGCCCCAGCTGACCTTAAGGAGAGTTTCTTCCATTGTATCCTGCAACCAAATACCTCCTTCAAGAACCAGCTTTTACCTGATGAAGCCACTCCATTTACAGAAGAGTCCAAGTGCGTCATTTCCATGTCATCCCAGTTTCTAGGTTTAGATAATGACATGTACATTACTGAGCCCCTAATAAGCCTATTATTTGTCATGCGTACATGCCATCTTGAGTTGGATAGCCCCAGTCAGTCCTACCAGTGTGCTTGTCTTAGGTTTGATGAAGTCTTAGCTAACAATATCCACTCTCAGCTGGCAGAATTCCCCAAGACTAGAAGCTTTAGGTTTCAGTCATACCTGCTGAGGATGTTCTTGTCTTTCAACGAGGAAAATTTGCAGATGCCAAAGCTGATGCTCACTCGTGAGATACTCTCAGAAAAAACCAAGTTCATGGACACCATCATGTCTAAACTATACCATGCTATCTTTCAAAAGAAGCTTCCCAGTGTATTGCTAGAGATGAAAGAGTTGTTGCAGCCTTCCCCAGAGAAGAGGATTGGTGACCCGTTCCTTTTAGAACACAGCATTGCAATTAGAGTATATGGTTTTTCCCATGCACCTTATGTGCTTCCAGTTTTCCTAACACCTAGACTACTTACACTAGAGTTCATCAGACATAAGTTGAAGGCAGAGGTTGAACATTTCTTAGATGATAAGAAGGCTTCAGACATCACTTTTCCTTGGGATGTGGGCCCATTCTTTGTTAGAAATAAATATTCCCTTCCAACTATTGAGGGTATGATGAAGGATATGGGGTTCAAAACCAAAGAATCCATTAATTATGACCCCTACCACATCATATCAGATAGGAGAAAAGAGACTAACAGAAAGGCTTTTGTGCATTTTGAACTCACAAGGATGGCTGGGACTACAAATTGGCTGGAATATCCTGACAAAAGTCAAATCGATGTGGATGAGAAGGAAGTATCCACCTCCTTGGTATCACAATTCATTTCCCCACCACCTAGCTCTTCCAGCCTAGTACCATCAGATGAAGAAGCTACACCCCTTGCCAGTGGCTTTGGGGAGTCTAGCAAGCTGGAAGGTAGTGATCCCATGGATGTAGATAATGATGTAGAGAGAGCCTCTAAAAGGCAGAAAATAGAAAATCCTGAGCAGCAATTGGTAACAGTCACAACAGGGTAGGCCAAGAAGAAGAAGCATGTGAAGTTCCTGCTACCATCCTTTGAAGTTAAAGAATATGTATTCAACTAGGCATCCACTGAGCTTGCAGCACCAAGCAAAAGTAGAGTTGAGCTACTGGAGTACGAGGAAATCCCAGAGACAGTCTCAGAGGAGACTAATCTATATGCAGAAGTAAGGAAAATTTAAAATAATGATGTATCCTTGGTGGCAAGCAGGAGCCTTTCCAAGAACACCCTAAGTTTGGCCCTGGCTACAAAGAATAAGGTCACCAAGCTGAAGGTAAACTTGGAGGACATCCCTTTCATATGCATGATGCCATTATGGTCATCATTGACAAACTGACCAAAAATGCTCACTTCATTCTAGTTAAGGATACCTATGATGTCACGGATGTAACATGTGTGTTCATAAATGAAGTTGTTTGTCTCCATGGGTTTCCCAAGAAGATTATATCGGATAGAGATTCCAGGTTTACATCTAGGTTTTGGACAAGTTTGCAGTCGGCGTTGGGTACTCAATTGCATGTAAGCACCACCTACCATCCTGAGACAGATGGGAAAACAGAAAGAGTGAATTAGGTGATGGAGGACATGATGAGGATGTATGTCATGGATAAGCAAACTCATTGGGAAAAGAACTTACCTTTGGTAGAGTTTGCTTACAACAACAGTTACCATAGTTCAATTGGGCTACCTCCATATGAAGCATTATATGGAAGGCCATGCAGGACACGATTGAGTTGGGAAAGGTTAGAGGATCGAGTAATTATAGGACCTGAGTTGATTCAGGAGATGGAAGAACAGGTTGTTCAGATTAGGCAACGGTTAAAGGAAGCTTAGGATAGACAGAAGAGATATGCTGATGTGCATAGAGTTGACCGAAGTTACAAGGTTGGTGATGCAGTGTTCGTCCGCATTAGGCGTAGCAAAAGTACCATCAAGTTTGGGAAATGGACAAAGTTTTCGCCACGATTTATAGGACCCTTTGAAATTTTAGAGAAGGTTGGACCTGTCGCTTATCGTCTTGCGCTGCCACCCCCATTTGCACAAAACTCATAATGTTTTTCATGTATCTATTTTACAACATTATTTAGCTGATGAGTCCCATAAAATAAATTGGAAGGAACTGCAGGTTTCAGACGAAGGAACTATAAGGGTCGAACCATTACTTATATTGGACCACAGGGTTAAACAGTTGAGGCACCTTTTGGTGGACCAGGTTGTGGTCCAGTGGGACCGATATAGCCCAAGTTCTACTACCTAGGAGGACACAGAGACCATGCACCGTGATTCTTCCACACTTTTTTTACCATAACTTTAGGACGAAGTTTCTTGAAGGGTGGGTGTATGTAATGCCTCATTTTGACATTGCTACCTGGACTACTATTATATGTTGTATTTGTTTGATTGTGAGACTTCGTCAGTCTAACGACACTGTGGACATATGGTTCTATTATTTTGCCGATATATATATGTGTGTGTGTGTGTGTGATGTTAGTATTATGATCAGTAGTCATGTTTAGATATGTATCATGTGTTAATTATATATGCAAATTACTGAATGATGGGTACGTGGATACCGTTACAGTTATATGTTGAATAAATGAATGTTATGCCAGGTGCATGGCGAATAAATGAGTTTATTATTGTTATGTTATTCTAAAATGTATGTGTATATGTTGAGGATTTATGCACGATACTCTATATTGTAAGTCAAGGAATGACATACAGGTTGAAATGACAAAATGATTGTTGGATCCTGCGAGGTGGGAGAGCCTCCGGGACATGGACTTCGAAAGATAAATGGTATGTGAGTGATGCATTATTTACTTTCGCATGATTATTTTTGTGGTGTATATTATGACATGGGTGGGGTAGGGTTTCAAGAAACTCAACCACCCAGATTGGTTATATGATGACAAACCGAGTACAAGTGCAACGCTGTTGTTTTGTCGAGTAGACATAGTCCCTTGTTCCATTAGGAGGGGTGGAGGCATTACCCACCGTTTATCCCCAAAACCCAGAGTCATGGGAGGGTTGCACTATGGCGTGCTCCCCAAGTTGTGTGATGATGACTGGTGGTTTCCTGTTGGGGAAGCTTGGTCGATGTAATCGACACTTCCGCTTACGGGTTGTAGCTGGAGCCAATCATGGCTTGACACTTCAGGGTAGTACAGCAGAGGACAGGATAGGATGTGGAAGTTAGTGATGATGTAGGTAGATAATTGTAGCTTGAAGTCGTGATAAAAAGAAGATCTAATTGTATGTGTGTAAGACCTTGATTGATTATGTGTCGTAACTCGATAATTTATGAATTGTCATAACTTAATAAAATGCAGTTAGGTAAAAGGAGACACCTTGCAAACTATGTTAAAACATGTGTCAGTAAACAATAAGTTTCATGATTATGATTGATGTGTGTGAGTTATTACTGTTAGTGTACTTACGTGAAATATGTAAGCAATAGCTACGCTTACATAACTCGCCTACATATTTATAAATTGTGTGAAATAATGTGGAATAATAATGTTAGTTATTGTCAATTAACAATTAATTATTGTTGACCAGTGTCAATAATGTCGATTAAAGTCAATAACGATGATTAATGTTAATGATGTAGATTAACGATTAATTATTGTCGATTAAGGTTAATAATGTTGATTAATGGTTAATTATTGTCGATTAATGGTTAATTAGTGTTAAGTAATTAACGAGCTATAGTTAACCTAAGTGGTAACTAATGCAATTAATTAGAATGCTTGATTGATTGTTACTAAATTTATTTAGTCAAGACTAAGGGTTAAAAAGTTAAAAGTAGTTATCATGTCAATTAGGTTAATATTAAATTATTGGTGTAATATTAATTAGATGTTATTAATCTTAATTGATGACAGTAAAACTATCATTATCATTAGAAAAGGTTGTTAATTAGTTTAATTATAAACTACGGTGCAATTTATATGGAACTAGGAATTGATTAAGTCTTAGTTAATTAGGTTAATTAATATAAATGTATATTCATAACATTAACTTGGAGGGGTAAGATTAATTACGTACCAAACAATATTAATTAATTAATTTAAAATAGGAATAAGGTTTGTTTAATTGATACATTACTCATTAATTATAATGTTATCGTAGTTGTTTAAAAACCATGGTGTAAATTACAATTAATACCATGTGCCTTTATTAAACAATTGTTAAATTGTATTGAGTTAATTAATAAGAATATTAATTAAAATTTTGAATTATGCAATCGTAAAGTCAACTATGATAAAATAAATTTAATATGTTAATATTATTTATTGAGAAGTTATGGTTGAGAAGTGACCCCCAACCAACACATTTAAATATTGTTTTAAGTTATTAATGGGAGTCATGGTTTGGGCTCGAGGAAAGACTTGGTGACTAAAACATTTATGTCCAGGATAAGGCATTAATGGCAAGGAAGAGGAGTCGGCAAAACATAGGATAAGGTGGAAAAGTGAGGGGAAGAGAGGGGATCATCTTTTACCATAGAGATTGTTGGGGAGAATATAGAGAGCAGGGAGAAAATTACAGAGAGGGGAGGTTTTTGTTGAAGAAAATTCAGAAAGGAGGGTAGGTTGGCTTGTACTCAGTTTGGGCTCAGGGGTCCAAAGGGTACCTTTGGAGCTAGGTGGTCGGCGAGACCTCGTCATTTAGCAGGGTGGAAAAACTATTTTGGGCTGGTTGAGTTTCATAGCTTTGGGGAAGGTTTGGTTGCAGGGAAAAGCAAAGGGAACAACAAGGCATTCAGCAAAAGGGGGACAACAACAAGGGTGGATCTACTAGCTATCTACAGGTATTTTCCAGCAGGTATATTTATCATTTCTACCCTTGTCAAATTCTGTTTAAGTTAATTACAAAATATTATATGTTGTTACTCCTGCACAAACAGAACTGGTTAGAGGTAGATAAACCAGTAAAAGTGAAAGCAGATTTTATATTTTTTTACAGGCATGTAAATGAGCAAACTAGAAATGAAAACATGAAAAACAGAAACAAATAGAAATTTGAAACAGTGTGAAAACAAAGTAAACATGGATTTATTAAGCTTAGAAAATTTAGGACTTGGGTCCTACATATGGTATCAGAGCCATGGTTCCAAATCTGGAACCAGAAGGCTCACAACAGTGAAAAGACGTGTAAAAAAAAACTAGGTTCTATGCCAAGGAGGGCAGAATTTGGGGTGCCATTATCCTCCAGGGTGGAAGTGCCAGTGACTGTATTATTTTGCTCCTTATGTGCTTGAACTTCATTCTCCTTACCTACAATAAGGAGAAAGCAAAAGAAAAAAAATCATCATTAGAAGTCCATGAAAGTAGAGCATGAAATTCATTAATATGAAACATCATATACAAAATAGAGCTAAGTTAACTATATATATAACCATATATAAATTAAGAGATATATTTTTTTGACAATAACATTTATATATATATATATGAACAAAAAAATATATGTATAAATATTTTATATATATATATAACATAACCAAAAAAAAAAAACATATACTTTACATAAGAAAAATAAACAATTTGTTTTATTATTTATAATTAAACACAACTATTTTGAAACAAAAAAAAATATGATATAATTTTTTTTTGAAAACAATATTGAAACAAGAAAGAAAAAAATATTATATAGCTTTTTTATTTTAACTATATGAAAACAAAATAAAATAAATGTATATTAATTTATATAAAAAAATTAAAAAACGTGGAGTTCTGGCTGCGGCCATGGCCTCCCGGCCAATAGCCCTCTTGGCTTGCGGCCTGAGCAGGGCCGACCTATGGCGGAGCTGCAGCCATGGCAGCCGACCGACAGCCTAGCAGGGCACGACCATGGCAGCCCGGCCGGCGAGCATGCAACCAACGAGAAAATATATATATATATATATATATATATATATATATATATATATATATATATATATATATACAAAAAAACATTTATGCGTTATTTTAAAAAAAAGGCATATTTGATGCGTTTTAGGATAATATAAACGCTAAAATAACTGCAGAACTTGGAAAGCGTAAGAAACAAGAGAGACCCTAAGAAATAATCTCGGAGTTGGTTTGGGAACAGTTGGTAGAGGCTGCATGTCCCAATCATACTCCATAGAAGGATGATATACTTGATGACATAGGTATGTTTCACACGTAGCAATCCCTATCAGCCACTAGGCCAACAGCTGAACTGTTGCGGCCATGGGAGATGGGTCGTTTGAGGCAACAAATAAAAAAAATAATAATAAACAAAAAAAAAATCATGGTCGAACCATGGCTGCGGCGGCTAGCAGCTGTGACTTGTGTCCTGGGCGCAACCTGGCCCAGCCAGCGCAGCCCATGGAGGGATTGCGACTACGCGGAGGGGAGAAACCTGGGCACCGTGCCGCGAGCCTGCCTATGGAGAGGGAGCCATAGGCTGCACAGAGAGAGGTTGTGCTGGCAAGGAGAGAGGATCTGCGCGCAGAGGGAAAACCAACAGAGAAAACCCACAAGTTATTTGCAGAGAAGGGGGAGCAGACCGCCCTCTGCAGACCTAGAAAACAATGGTGATAAAGCCTAAAACAAATATACCTCGTAAACTTGAAATAAAACTCTATACCTTAACCATTAGATGTCATTGCGGAGCTTGCTCACCATGGCAGAGTACAAAACTCGTTGGTGGTGAAGTTGCAGAGCTCGTGGTCAAAAATCCATAGAGGGAATGAGGCCGAGGGGGACGGATATGTCGTTTTAAGGGTAGGCTAATTAATTAAACGATTTTATTGCATGGATTTGCATGGCTATATGCAACGGCTCATGCCAGTCACTTAGGGTTAGGGTATCGGGTATATAAAAATTAAATTATTTTTTAATTTGTTTATTTGTTATATTTTTATTTATTATTATTTTTAAAAAAATGATTTTTTTATATAAGAGTAACAAAAAAAAGTAATAATAATTATAATAAAATTTAATTATTTAATTTATTATAGAATTTAAATTAATTAAAAATTTTAGTCATTTAATTGTTATTACTTGTTAATAAAACAAATAAAAAATAAAAAATAAAAAAATAAAGATTTCATATGTAAATTGAGAATTATACATTTTGGAATTAAAGTATGCTATTTTTTGAAAAAGGGGGGTTTTATTTTATTTTATTTTTATTATTATTTCTTTTATATTAATTAATTAAGGTTAATTAATTATATTAACTTAATCTTAAATAAGATTAATTAATATTAAGATTGTTGGAATCTAATTTAGAGGATTAATCTTGTTAAGGTTACAAGGTTAATGTAATTTAAGATTTATTAATTAATATTAAACCGTATATTAATTTTATTAAATAAATTAATATCAATTAATTTTGTATTAAATTTTGTAATGAAATGGGTAAGTATAGGTTATAAACTAAATTAACATTAATTAGTTTATTTTCTTCTTAAAAATGCCGCTCGCCGAAACTTTGACGTATAGTCGAAAGGGCAAGACGAACACGGAATCTCAAAAACAAGACACCATGGAGACCAGCATGACAAGCTGATCTCTAGGACACTAATTCTACCCTATGATCGGATTGTTTGATAAACACGACTCTAGACTTAAAACTTAGGTTATGTTTTTATTTAATTATTAAAATTTTTAAAATTATTAATTATTAATGAGAAGCGAGGTAGTAAACATTAATTAAATATCTTGAAGAGTCGATGGTTACTTAATGAGGATTGTGTGGAATCCAATACCTAAACCTATGTAGAACTACTGCAGTATATCTAGTACTATGTGGCCTCAAGATGGCATGATCAAAACGCCAAGAACTATAGCTCTTAGAGTAAAAGCGCTCGTAAACTAGTCATGATGCACTTTTGAATTAACTGTTGAGTTTAATGGTAACATAGTCTTGATGTTGCCATATGCTAATTACCCTATTATTCCATGTTACAGGGGTAAACATGGTAAGAACGCGAGCAGGTTGGGGGTGAGTTCAGACGAAAGCATTACCTGAGCTGAATGTGTTGGCACCATTGCCCGAGACCATCCTTATATTGCGCTTGCTGGAAGCAATAAACAAAACACTTAGGGGACTAGTACAGAGAGGAAACCTTGGAGGTAGAAGTGGAGGCCCCTCCACTAAGGGAGGAAGTTCCTGTGGTAGAAATGAATACATTACCAAGACCTCCTCATCAGGATATCATAAGGGAGCTTCAGAAGCTAAGGCTTCCAGAATTTTCGGGGGGTCGAGCAGGGATACGAGCAAAGTCTTGGTTGGAAGAGATGACCAGGTGCTTAACCTTACAGGAGTACACTTCCACGCCCATGTCCAAGATGGCCATATTTCAACTAAAAGGGGTTTCTTTGAACTGGTGGGGGAACTAAGAAAGGCAGTTGCACCTTACACCAGACATGGTCCCATGGGAACTGTTTGTGGAAAATTTCAAGGGGAAGTACTTACCTACATCCTACAAGGAAGAGAAAGCAGGGGCTCTTCATGCCTTGGTAAAAATGAATCTATGCGTGGAGGAGTATAAAGAAAGGTTCATGGAATTAGTCAATTATGTTCCCTACTTGGGAAACGACGAACGCCAGGTTGAGTGCTTCGTGTATGGGCTCAATACCAAGATCAGGGCCTAAGTGCAGATGTGGAAACCAACTTCGGTCGTTGAAGCATTAGATTGTGCTTGCTACACTGAGGAGATGTTGGGTGCAAAGCCCATCAGGTCAGTCAACTCTCAGCAATCTGGGTTAGTAGGGAAGGCCTCTCGAAGCTATCCTCAAGGAGGATATGTGAGGCCACCTCCTTATGGGAACAGGAGCACACCAAGAGTTGCAACGGTAGACAAATTAGTGGCAACTAGGGCGGCACCCCCAGTCAGCCACAAAGACTCACCAGGGTGTGAGGAATTTCAGAGAATCGACCAGCAGGGGGAGGAACCCCTCTCAGAGGTTTGAACATGTTATCTCTCCCACTTTATTACAGGTTGCTTGTTGGGGATGTGGAGGTCCACATTACTAGCATGACTGTCCCGAATTATGATCAGGTACAGTGCATCGAGAAGTAAAAGCTCCAATGGGGAGTGGGGGTAGCAGGCATCAAATCTCGGCAGCAGTACACAACCATCAAGCTAAGCACCAATCCATTGTGGTGGAATAATCAGGTACGGTCAATAATGTCAAGCTTAGAATATTGTTTGATCCTAGTGCTACAGATAGTTTCATTTCTCCTTATGCATTAGACAAATGTGGGTTGGCAGCTTACGAGCATAACGATTTCAACATAGTTGAAATGGCCTCGAGGGTAAAGCAAGTGGTAGGACCTAGTGTCGACAAGTGTGTAGTGGATCTCGGGGTGTGTTATACACAAGTCAAAGTGTACGTCACCACCCTCGGAACTTATGATATCATCATAGGTATGAATTGGCTTGAGGAACATCGAGCTTTTTTGGATTGTTATGGAAAGAAAGTTCTTTGCATTGATGATAACGGAGAGGCCATCGAGATCCAAGGTATCAAACGGAAGGTGTCCCTACATTTCATATCCACGATGAACCTAAAGCGATTTATGCGACAGGGATGTCAGTTGTGTATTGTTGAAGCGGTAAACAATGAGAAGGGACCCTCCTTTGATGAGTACCCAGTGTTAGCCAAGTTCAGTGATGTCTTTCCAAAGGAATTACCTGGGTTACCTCCTAAGAGGGAACTTGATTTTACCATTGAGGTAAAACCCGGTTTGGATCCAACATCGAAGACACCTTATAGGATGACGGCCTCAGAACTTTGTGAGTTACAAATGCAGTTGAAGGAACTGCTAGATCTAGGGTTCATCAGACAAAGTATTTCACCATGGGGTGCACCAATAATCTTTGTGAAGAAGAAGGATGGTTCCTTGCGTCTTTGCATAGATTATCGAGATTTGAACAGAGCCATAGTGAATAATAGGTACCCGATACCTCGAATTGATGATCTCTTTGATCAAATGAAAGGGGCGACAGTCTTCTCCAAGATCGACTTACGATCAGGTTACCACCAGCTACGGATTAAGGAAGGTGATATACCTCAGACTGCTTTTCGAATAAGGTTCGGGCACTATGAGTTTGTAGTGGTACCCTTTGGTTTGACCAGTGCCCTAGCAACATTCATGAGTCTCATGAATAGCGTGTTTCGAAAGTACTTAGATCAGTTTGTGCAAGTCTTCTTGGATGACATCCTCATCTACTCCAAGAATGAAAGTGAACATGAGGAACACTTGCGGATAGTGTTGTCATGCTTAAGGGAGCATCAGTTGTACAGTAATTTTTCCAAGTGCTCGTTCTATCAGAAGGAGATCCATTATCTAGGGCATATGATTTTAGGCAAGGGAATTTCAGTGGACCTTGAGAAGGTGAAGGCCATAATGGATTGGCCCATACCAAGGAATGCGCATGAAGTGAGAAGCTTCATGGGGTTAGCTGGGTATTATAGAAGGTTTGTTAAGGGTTTCCCAAAAATCGCAAAACCCATAACTACCTTATAGCATAAAGGAACTAGGTATGAATGGACGGATGAATGCGAGGCCGCGTTCGCCGAGTTGAAAAGACTGTTGACTAGTTCACCAATTATACGAGTGCTAGATATGGAGAAAGAATTCACAGTATGCACAGATGCTTCAAAGCAAGGTTTGGGTGCAGTGTTGATGCAGGAAGGTGGGGTAATAGCTTATGCGTTGAGAAAGTTAAAAACACATGAAGAGAATTACCCTACCCATGACCTAGAGTTGGCTGCGGTGATGTTAGCTTTGAAGCTTTGGAGACATTACCTTGTTGGACGAAGCTTTGAGCTCAAGTCTGATCACCAAAGCTTAAGGTATATCTTCACCCAGAGAGACCTAAATGCTAGGCAAAGGCGATGGAGTGAATTCATGAGCGAGTATGATTTTGGGATTTCGTACATCAAAGGGAAGGAGAATGTGGTAGCCGATGCTTTAAGCAGAAAACCAAGACCTTTCTCTCTTATACCTTTGAAGGTCGATTTGAGAAAAAGAGTATTAGGACAACTACTCGAGGATAGTTGGTACCTAAAGGTCACATCAGCACTCCCGAGTGGGAAACTAGTGGGACCTAATTTTGAAGGCTATGAGTTGGAGGCCGATGGTTTGTTACAGTATCAAGGGAGGATGTATATTACCGAGGAGGGAGATATTAGAGAGACTATCCTTAAGGAATCCCATAAAACAGTGTATTGTAGACATAGTACGAGTGCAACACTATTGTTATGCCGGGTAGACATAGTACTTTGTTCCATTAAGGGGGTGGAGGCATTACCCACAATTTATCCCCGAAACCCAAAGTCATGGGAGAGATGTGCTACGGCGCGCTCCCGAAGGTGTGTGATGATAACTGGTGGTTTCCTGCTGGGGAAGATTGGTCGATGTAGTCGACACTTCCGCTTACGGGTTCTAGCTGGAGCCGGTCATGGCTTGAGACTTCAGGGTAGTCTGGCAAAGGACAGAATAGGATGTGGAAGTTAGTGATGATGTAGGTAGATAGTTGTAGCTTGAAGTCGTGATAAAAAAAAGATCTAGCTATATGTGTGTAAGACCTTGATTGATTATGTGTCGTAACTCGGTAATGTATGAATTGTCGTAACTTAATAAAATGCAGTTAGGTAAAAGGAGACACCTTGCAAACTATGTTAAAACAGGTGTAGGTAAACAGTAAGTTTCATGATTATGATTGACGTGTGTGAGTTATTACTGTTAGTGTACTTACACGAGGTATGTAAGCAATAGCTATGCTTACATAACTCGCCTACATATTTATAAATTGTGTGAAACAATGTTGAATAATAATGTTAGTTATTGTCGATTAACAATTAATTATTGTTGACCAGTGTTAATAATGTCGATTGAAGTCAATAATGATGATTAATGTTAATGAAGTAGATTAACGATTAATTATTGTCGATTAAGGTTAATAATGTTGATTAATGATTAATTATTGTCCATTAATGGTTAATTAGTGTTAAGTAATAAACGAGCTATGGTTAACCTAGGTGGTAACTAATGCAATTAATTAATTAATTGATTGTTATTAAATTTATTAGTCAAGACTAAGGGTTAAAAAGTTAAAAGTAATTATCATATCAATTAGGGGTGTGTGCAAGAAGATGAGGGTCACTTTAGATGCAATGCTACTTTTTTCAAATCTCGTTCCTGATACCTAAAACTTAACGCGTTTCTGATATTTAGCACCTGCCATGGTAAGACCCGAGCCTAACATGTCATTGGACATGTAGGCTAGGTAACCATAATGCGTACGCGTTATGTAGTTACGAAACGCGTACGCGTTATGTACTTACAAATCGCGTATGCGATATGTAAAACTAAAAATGAATTTAAAAACACAGTCCCGACGATTGCCGACCATCCGCGACACTCACGCATCAGAAACGCGAATAGAGGCGAAATTGACCCTAGACGAGGACGGTTTGTGGCCCACTCAACTATCCGTGTTGCTCGATTTAGCTGGAGGGGAGATAAATTCACCGGTGCATTCTCATCTAATCAGGTAATTCATTCACCCATACCATTTTTTTGTGACGTTTTAACCCAAATTACTATTTTTTTATTGTTTAAAACAACCTAGTTTTGTAATATTGATAAAATTGGGAATAACCCAATTTCTAATTAAATTCACACCTCCCTCAACCAAGATTAGTGAATAATTAAAATGAAACCCTTTTCAAAAACTCAAAAATTCATAATCAAACCAAAAATTGAAAAAAATATAACTCCCCCCTTTCTACAATGTATTCATCTAAGTCACCCGACACGAGGACACGGGACACGAGTGTCCCCACCAGGCTTCAAATTTGAAGCCTTCAGGCCACTTCAAATTTTACCCACACGTCATAGAAGGCCACTTCAAATTTTACCATGCAAAAAAAAATTAATTTCATGGTAAGCCCTTCAATAATTAAATTAACCACTACTGTTTAAAATTGCAACAGAAGGGTAGCTTCAAATTTCACCCATCAACAATTTTTAGTGGGAAATTGGGAATGCGGCTACTAGCTAGGTGACTTGGGAGTGGGACTCGGTTACTCTCCAATATCCACGTGTTCGGTCATCCATGGATCATGGACCATTGGGACTCTAATAATATCATTGAGCAACTTACGTGGACGGGCTTACACTAAGTAGCCCATGGCTTGAACGCTTCGAAGTTCTCGTGTTTGTAGCGAGCGCTTACGTGTTTAACACATTTAATGGCATCAACAAAATTATTAAACCTGGAAGGTGGCTCATACGTGTTGTTGCTAGCGGGCTTACCAAGTTACAAGTTATCACATACCAATCCGTGAATGCTGACTCCGTGAGGTAATTGAGTATTCAATGTATAATATATTATGTTAATGTGCCCCCGCGAATTTGGCATTTCAGACAAAATCCACAATCTATAAACTTCTTGTAATGTTGCAGGTTGTTGCTCCTGCCCGTGGCCCCTACCTATAGCCGTGTGTTTTCTTTGTTGTATCAAGTTAATCCTACCGTCTACGGCTCCCGTCCTCACACCCTATGTTTTCTTTGTTGTATCAAGTCAATCTTGCAGCTCCCGAGTTCCACCTTTTGTTTTCTTTGTTGTATCAAGTCAATGCTCGAATTCCATGCTTCCATGGCTCCGACCATCAATATATAATATTGCATGAATAGAAACAAGATTTTTCTTATACCCCTATTCCACTGTGGTTGAGCTACTTCCAAGTTCCACCTACCCTATCTCCTCCAGTCCTCCAGGATAGTTTGCGGAGCGAAGCTGGCAATGCCAGCCTGCCATAAACATATTTAAAGAAATTCGTTTTCTTTGAGGAGCTCAACTTCGAGGCTGACTAGATTTTTGACATCCTATGAATTTACAGGTCTGCTATATCCACTGAAAAATAAAGCCTCTCAACTTTACTACGTCAGTAAACATTGAAATTTTGATGTACTATTACATTTTCAAATGAAAAGAATAACTTATTATTAATAAAAAATTCAAATCATATTAATATATTAATGAATTTGAATTTAGCTTCCCAATATTAAAATAAATTATACATTTTAAATGATCCACAACCAAATATTATCCTGAGAAGGAAATGGAAAAAAAGGAATTTCCTCAACACAACATGCTATTTCCTTATGATGATGCTTTTACGTTTATGATTACCAACCTTGGAATCAGGTTTGGTTATCCGAAGGTGTAATATCTTCTAAGCTAAGTCAATAGGTAGGGATGTTGGTATTGATATAATTATGACAAAGTTTTATAAAGGATTAGGAACAATTCCGTTGGCTTGTAGATGACATATTTATGGATAAAAAGCTTGTTGTTATGAGATAATGACATCATGCCTCAAAAACATGTCCCATACAATATAATGTTAATGGGCGCTCTACATAGAAATTGGAATGTCAACATTTGTGAGTACAATAAATATGTGGATGATTTTGGCCTACTACAACTTTAATATATTGAGTGGATTGATAACCTTCACAATTATATAAGAGATTGTAGCTATGACTAGGAGGAGAGTTAACAATGCAACAAAATCAAGTAATCGAATTTTGTGCATAAAATGAACATAAGACTCCCACCAAATTTCACTGAATCTACGTCTTAACAAAAGAACTCATCGTTTCACAGGATTCCACCCCATCAATCCTTTTAACAGTAATGGCCATAACAGTTGCTACAACCCTAGCACAAGAAAAATCAATCGAGCTACGCATGACAATACTTGAAACCAGACTTTTTGAACTCCCTATTACGTCATAGGAATCAATACTACTTTCTCCACAACATGTGGCACCCTCAATAGCTTCCATCACTGCAATTTACATTTGATAAAAAACTTGTTCCCAAATAGTAATTACCCCATTCTTTGTTGTAAAAAGGCCTCGGTTAACCTAGAATCCAATCCATGCAACATGAACACATCCATATATACACATAGAATAAATATTAATAAATTTCTCATAGCCCTTCAATAGTGTTCAATATCTCATAGCCCTTCAAAGTGAAATGGGACCCCACCCTTCAAATTTGATCCCTAGTCCCCACTAGACACGGTGACCCCCGGAATTATGACATGTAGGACACGGTGACACCCGGAATTAATATATTTTTAAAATATATTAAAATTTAAAAATATAGACATATAGATCCAATAAAATTTAACATTTACAATTACAAATATTCAATAGAAATTACATTTACAATTACAAATATGAAATATTCAATAGAAATTAGATCATTCACAAATCACAACACATTTGTCATTCACAATCACAAAACACAATGAGACATTGAGACACATAGATGCAAACTCATCACTGCCCTAATCCTCCTCCTCCATCCCTGAATCAACAAACTCATCACTGCCCTGATCCTCCTCCTCCTCCTCTCTGCCAATCTGACTAACTTACTTTTTAATTGTCAAATGTTTAATTTTAAGTTTTAAATGTATGTAGGTGAATGCCATTAAATTGCTTATGTGAGTTTGATTTAATACATGTTCAATTTTGAAGAGACATCATTATATACCATGTATATGTTTCTAATGATTTTCGTATTAATGTCTTTATTGCAATTGCGGCTATGGATACCAATGCCGAGATATTGATTGAGCTTTCCCAATTGAGGGGCATAAGTGCAGCTTTTAGTGGTGGTTATAGGATTCGCCATTCACTTGCATCAACCTTGGATGCAATTGTGGACACCATTTCACAATCTACGAATGTCCTATATGATATTGCATCTTACAGAGAAAGAAAAAGACAACAATATGCTGATGGGCTAGATTACAATGCAGTAAAAAAGTTGAAAATATCCAAAGAGCTTATATTTGCATTGTTTAGGGACCCTCGGACGGGGGAAATCCCAAATGCAAGCAAGCCGCATATCTCCATTGAGTGGTGCACGTTTCAACCATTTGTTGATAACTGGATGGACAGATGGTACATGGTTTTTGATATGCCACCACACAACAATAGGGAAATTCCCTTATATTTCCTTCGAAAGATGTACGCAGAGTTCGTGTTGCATAAACACGTTAACTATTTTGACATCTTACAGTTTCAGGGGATCGGTGGGGGGATGCCCCAAAACTGACCCAATGCCAGGCTTCGAGACCAGGATCGCCCTATCCCTGCACCTCGCAGGCAGTTGCCTGGGCCAGATGTCCCACCAGCACATCGCATTATTCCGCAGACATGGGATGCATTTTTGAGTTTGGCACGGGCGGTTGTTCGCCATGGCACGATGGTTCAACATATGGGTGAGGAAGGGACATCTGTCCCTGGTGTGGTACATACACCAGCTCGTCACCATGCAGGACCATCAGTTAGTGCAGGACCATCCACTAGTGCAGGACCACCGACACATCCCCATCCTAGTACTGATCCTCACGAGTGCACATCATGTGGTCATCCCTGCTATGGTATTGCCTCAGATGTTGCCTTCAGTGGGTTTTTGAGAGAGGTATGTTCATGGTTAATTGTAATAAATTCTTCATTTATTTTCGTCTTTGTACACATTTATATAGTTTGAGCTAATATATTAATTTTGTGAACTTGCAGTTGATGCTTTATGCCGACAGTGACGCCCCAGAGCCGGATGTTCCAGACTCTACAGGGGGGCATGATGCTACCCATTCGGTAGGCCCATCTTATATACCACCTATTTCCGTATCTCACACTGAGGTAAACATTTTAAAATTTTAGTTTTTTAATACTTGTTAATTTGTTAATTTCCACATACTTTACATTTTAGTTCATTAATGTTATCTACTGTCTAATATTTACAATTATTAAACTTGCAGATGGCAGATCCTTCACTAGGGCAAGGTAATGTGGAGGTAGTACCCATGGTCATACCGTCCCCTGAAACATCTGGGCTCCAGGTAAACAATTAAAAATGACATTTTTTAAATACATGTTTGTTTGTTGAATCATGCATGTCTAACTACATGAACACTTGTTGACTGTAGGCACCATCCGAGACATCTGGCCCATTGCCTGGATTTGTATCTCCCTCCAGGCCATTCGTGAACAAGGGTCGTGTGTATGTGAGGCGTTCTACTCCTAGAAAGACTCCAGCTGCCCACGACCATGGGCTTACTCACACCATGGTAATGTATATCCTTCGATGATATTTGTTGTTTAACTTGAAATCCAGTGCATAAATCATTTTTGTTAATGTTTGAATTGCATGTTTACTGCATCAGGAACCCGATTTGTCTATTGAGAACCTCGCATCGATGGTTGATGCAGCGGTTAGTGCCGCATCTGCAATGGCGACTGATCACACACAGGTATGTAACTATTTCAACATTATCTTTACATAGTTTATTATTGTTGGACCTATTGTTTATTCATGCATTTCTAACTATTTCAACATTTTTTCATTGTAGCCACCACCAGCAGGAGCAATGCCTGGCCCCCCTGGTTCGACCATCCTGGATGTTCAACCGACGGCTCCATCTGCTACACAAGCAATGCAATCTCCTGCATCAGTTGAGGTGAGATGTCCTTCAGTGACCAAGTGTTTCATGTACTTTCCATGCACCAGTTGATAATTGTTGAGCTAATGTATTAGTGTACATAGTTAGTTGAATTTAACAATTGATATTTAATTTGCAGGATCCAGGGATGCACATTGATCCTAGGGATGTGCCTAGAGGATCAACGTCGGGAAAGGACAAGAGGAAACTTGAGTTTTGATAGTTTTGGATAGTTTTGGACACATGTGCTTTTGGATACTTTTGTATATATATGTACTTTTTGATACATTCAGTTTTGGAGACATGTACATTGACTTTATTGTGCATGTACTTTTGGAGACATGTACATTGACTTCATTGGATACATGTACTTTTGGATATACATGTACTTTTGGAGACATGCACTTTTGGAGACATGCACTTTTGGATACTTTTGGATATACATGTACTTTTGGAGACATGCACTTTTGGATACTTTTGGATACATGTACTTGTGTCAATCTAATGTGTTGATTTGTGTGGATTATCTATTACTCATGAATGCACTATGTCAAAAGAACAAACTATTATATTCAAAGGTTTCAACGAATTCACTACATGCATGCACTAATCGGTATCTAATTAAAATTTGTGATTTTGGATGATCATTACAAGTTATGTCAAAGTTCTTGCTCTTGTAATTTAATCAAACTAAATGCAATACAATGTTTTCAAGGTTTCAACGAACTCACTCATGCACACCCATTGCCATCAACTACCAATGAAAGTCTAACATTATGAGGTTCTTCTTTAAAAATGGGTAATATTTCCTTGATGATCGTAAATTGAGAACCATTTGTAGCCACTCATATAATACCATCTTCACTTATCTTTGTACATGATAATCCATATAATGTGCTATGTTTTTTAACCTAAACAATCATCAAAAACCTAGAATTATAGGGATATGACAAAGAACCTTATGGGGCACCTTATATATTACCTAATTAGTTCAATATCTATTGATCTCACATTCATGGCATTTTAAATTTGTTTCATGCTATCCATAATATATCATTTGATCATAATTAGGACATGCATCAATTGTTTGATACTCCTTTCTTGTATCTTTCATAAGGGCACACAATTCTCAATATGTGCAAGGTAAAGTATTAGAGTTATTGTGTATACATTAGGATCTTTGTCATACCATTGTTTGAAATGTCATTCAATACCTTCAATTTTATCAACATCAAATTAGTAGACAAAGTGACTCATCTTTGATCTCTTGTATAGGCCTTTGTGTGCCTTATCAATAAGATGTACATCATGAATATTATCATAGGTCTCATACATAGGTGCATCCTCATCCATGCAAACAAAGGTGTCATGGATCAACCTATTATCCCTTTATTCTCAATAATATTAGTATCATTATCTTCCATAGGATCAAATTCAACTCCATCACCCCCATTATTGCTACTCTAAATTGCAGCCTTAGGAGTTTTGATCATGTGTTTTTGTCTCTTTAAGAGTTTTGAAATATTATACTCTTTCAAAAATAATATGGAAGTTCAAATATTTAAAAGTGGCTTAAATTATAAAATGGGCGGAAATTCACCAAGTGTCCCTGAACGGCATTTTCATGCGACTTGCAACTCGACATAACTCCGAAACCAGACGTTGGACCGACGAACCGTCGGTCTCCTGGCGTGCGATTACCTCTAGGGGGCCCTCTCCCTCGTCTCCCCATGGCCCAACGGCTTCATTGTGCATTCATTTCGTAAACTAAAGTTTTGCTCAGTGTAATTGCATGCAATCTCGCATTGGTGGGTCAAATCTGCAAAAACCTCCCTCGAGCCAGTGTTGGTAGTGTTCCCACGTCGGCATTGCCCACACACACTTGCAGGAGCCAATGGCACGCAATCTTCCTGCTCTGTTTGCTTTTTGGCTCCCAGACGGAAATTCACCATGTGTCCCTCAACGGCATTTTCATGCGACTTGCAACTCGACATAACTCGGAAACCGGACGTCAGACCGACGAACCGTCGACTCCGTTGGTCTCCTGGTGTGCGATTACCTCTACGGGGCCCTCTCCCTCGTCTCCCCATGGCCCAGCAGCTTCATTGTGCATTCATTTCGTAAACTAGGGTTTTGCTCAGTGTAATTGCATGCAATCTTGCATTGGTGGGTCAACTCTGCAAAAACCTCCCCCGAGCCAGTGTTGGCAGTGTTCCCACGTCGGTATTTCTCACAAACACTTGCAGGAGCCAACGGCACGCAATATTCCTGCTCCGTTTGCTTTTTGGCTCCCGGGCGGAAATTCACCAAGTGTCCCTGAACGACATTTTCATGAGACTTACAACTCGACATAACTCGGAAACCGGACGTCGGACCGACGAACCGTCGACTCCGTTGGTCTCCTGGCGTGCGATTACCTCTAGGGGGCCCTCTCCCTCGTCTCCCCATGGCCCAATGGCTTCATTGTGCATTCACTTCGTAAACTGGGGTTTTGCTCAGTGTAATTGCATGCAATCTCGCATTGGTGGGTCAACTCTGTAAAAACCTCCCCCGAGCCAGTGTTGGCAGTGTTCCCACATCGGCATTTCCCACACACACTTGTAGGAGCCAACGGCACGCAATCTTCCTGCTTCGTTTTCTTTTTGGCTCCCGGATGGAAATTCACCAAGTGTCCCTGAACGGCATTTTCATGCGACTTGCAACTCGACATCACTCGAAAACCAGACGTCGGACCGACGAATCGTCAACTCCGTTGGTCGCCTGGCGTGCGATTACCTCTAGGGGGCCCTCTCCCTCGTCTCCCCATGGCCCAGTGGCTTCATTGTGCATTCATTTCGTAAACTAAGGTTTTGCTCAGTGTGGGAGTGTGCAATTTTTGCACACGGGGGTCAACTTTGGAAAATCATCCATCGGGCAAGTATGGCTAGTCTTCCTAGCCCGAACCTGTGTAGACACACCTGCAGGACTCCCCGGAACCCAATTTTGTGGCATGGTTGGAGTTCTATGCCCCTGGTAGGTATCCAGCAGGTGTCCCTGAAGGCCTTCTGGTAGTGAGACGGGATGAGCCATAGAATGAAGACCGTGGCTCAGATCGACGAACCGTCGACTCCGTTGGATTCAACACACCGGGATAGTGCCAGGGGTGCCCCTCCCCTCCTACCCGGTGGCCCATATGTCACCTTGCAGGTCCATCTTGGAAACTAGGGTTTTGCTCAGTGTGGGAGTGTGCAATTTTTGCACACGCGGGTCAACTTTGGAAAATCATCCACCGGGAAAGTATGGCTAGTGTTCCTAGATTGAACCTATCTAGACACACCTGCAGGTCTCCCCGAAACCCGGTTTTGTTGCATGGTTGGAGTTCTATGCCCCCGGTAGGTATCCAGTAGGTGTCCCTGAAGGCCTTCTGGTAGTGAGACGGGACGAGCCATAGAATGAATACCGTGGCTCGGATCGACGAACCGTCGACTCTGTTGGATTCAGCACACCGGGATAGTGCCAGGGGTGCCCCTCCCCTCCTACCCGGTGGCCCATGTGTCACCTTGCAGGTCCATCTTGGAAACTAGGGTTTTGTTGAGTGTGGGAGTGTGCAATTTTTGCACACGGGGGTCAACTTTGGAAAATCATCCACCGGGCAAGTATGGCTAGTGTTCCTAGCCCGAACCTATCTAGACACACCTGCAGGTCTCCCCGGAACCCAGTTTTGTTGCATGGTTGGAGTTCTATGCCCCCGGTAGGTATCCAGTATGTGTCCCTGAAGGCCTTCTGCTAGTGAGATGGGACGAGCCATAGAATGAAGACTGTGGCTCGGATCGATGAATCATCGACTCCGTTGGATTCAGCACACCGGGATAGTGCTAGAGGTGCCCCTCCCCTCCTACCCGGTGGCCCATGTGTCACCTTGCAGGTCCATCTTGAAAACTAGGGTTTTGCTCAGTGTGGGAGTGTGCAATATTTGCACACGGGGGTCAACTTTGGAAAATCATCCACCGGGCGGGTATGGCTAGTGTTCCTAACCCGAACTTGCCTAGACACTTTGAAAAATAGGGTTTTGCAGGTCCATGATGATGATGATGGTGATGATGATGAAGATGTTGATGATGATGGCTTGGTCTAAGGTGGTGCTCTCAAATAGCTAATTCATTATGAAATATTTAACAAGACATGAATTAAATTTAATATAAGTGTATTGTTTAATATAGTGAGCATGAATTGAATTAATTTTGTTGGGTGAAGCCAATAACCAACATGATGAACATAATATAATTTTAGGGTTTACTAATCATATGTAAAAAATGGCATATTCATAAACTTGACATACAAGAGAACTTTTGGCATATTTATAAACAACGTAAACGTAAATTTGGCATATCAAGAACGTAAAATTGACATATTCATATGAAACATACATGTGAAAATTGAGCATATATCAATATTCAATTACAAATAGTATAAATAGTATAGTATTAAAAGTATGTAACGTACCTCATCATGCTAGATCCCACCTATTATCATACAACCAAGCCCTCCGGATCATCTCTTATACTGATGGTCTCCATTAGTCTCTCGTGCTCTGTATCCGGTAAGAAGTAGTGTACCTTCGATGTATTTCGACTAGGAATTGTTCGTACCTGAAGGTTTGTGCCAATGATTAAGTTGGTAAAGTGATACACACTTGCACCTGGTTTGTAATCCCTGTAAACATATCCACCCTTCCTTCTTCCATTGCTGTCCCGTGTCAAGTATTCACCTTTAACAACCATAGACCCAGTTGGAAAGTGGTTGTTTTCATCGTCAGTCATGGACACAATGAGGGTTTGCTTTCCACCTATACAGCGTCCCAACCAGTATTCATCACCCCATTCAGTATCTTTTGAGGTAACCACTGCGTATATGTGCCCTGCATTATATGATTGTAGGTATATGATCAAAATATTTTTCGTGCGATACAAGGCCATTAATGTGCATTTGAAGACTATGTAAACAAACAAAAAATGTTAAGGAAATGCATCATACCGGGTTGTACAAGGTCTGAGACATGATCAAAATCTGCAGAAATAGATGATTGGTCTTCTTCCAACGGAGTTAACTCAACAATTGCACGCTGATCAAGTGGAAGTGATATGCGATCCCATCCATCAACCCAATCCAATGATTCACACCCATCCCAGTCACCATCACAGCAAGGCGGGAAAAAACAAGCGAGTTTTCTGGTCCAAATTTCAAATACTGGGTTATCAGAGCTTCGAACCGAATGAAAGCCACGAGTCCCAGGCACAGTCTTGCATTCCCATGCATGTGAACGATCTATGTCTACCACCTCCCAAAAAAATCTCTCCACATGTCTCTTTCTTGTGGATTCTACTCGCATAGTTGATTCCTCTCCCATTACTGACGTGCACCACCTGACTATAGATTGAGCAGTTAGAATAGTAGATTCTGTAGATACTTTCAATTCCTCTCTTCGTAGGGCTGTTTTGACACATGCTCCGACTCCATCATGCTCTCCTTTACCATGCCCAGACTCAAAATAGTTCCACATATGTGGCACTTTGTAGTTTTTATGCAATGAACACAACCACTGAAATATGCGTGCATTTTTGAACTGACCAGCACACCCATCAGACCAAATCCAGTGTTGGTCCATCTGTATGTTCCTTCCCTTCAAGTGATCATAGAACATGATGAAGCAATGACGTACATAGTGGAAGTCGTGGCACCTATCATCACTTATGTAGAAGTGATATTCCTTCAGAATTTCTCTTTGCTCTTCAGTGCTATTTGGGCCATGCCTATATGTGATATGGACCATCAAGGAAACCTGCTCAGAGTGATAATATTGACTTTGGATCTCATTTTGAGGTTGCAGAGTGTAGTTCTCGACAAAATCAACAACTGAAAGTATAGTACCAAGGGGAAATGTATCTCTGCATATTCTAAACTTCTCATCCTGCCATCGTGCCACGTGGACATGCTGAACATATTGATGTGTCTTTTCAATAAATTCCTTGATGAAGTCACTAACTTGTACCTGGTGACACAAAATGATCTCAATGTCAGTTTTTTGTTGTAAGTAAGGATTGAAATGTAACCGTTACAACATAATTTTATAGATATAAATGCATACCTGAGATGTCACCAATTGTATTTTTTTGCTTTCTTTCCCTGGGACTATTTCATAGTTGATATATTTGAAACTTTTCATGTCTGTAACCATTTTCCCAAATTCACTGTCTCCATTCTCGTGCATACATTGGCTCAATAATGCCATTCCAGCACAGTTGGAGCATGTTCCATCCAAACAAGATTTTGCATAGTATGTTTTCCCCTCGGGCCTATTGCACATGATGCTATGAATGAATTCTCTTGATGAAGTCGGTGGTATTGTCATGGAGCAATCCTGCACAATGTTAGTATGCAACACACGACGAATGTACAAAAATGTTTCATAGTAATATTCATATTCTACATGGTATCTACAACAACAAGTGTTACGAAGAGTATTTATTCTAACATACCATGGCTTACATTTCTCAAAAGATCTTTGCCCCAAGTTCAATTGTCTATGCTCAATCTTAAATTTCTCGTAAAGCTCTGTCTGTGTTATATCAAGAAGATGCTTAGTATGTGGTTCACGATCCTTTGAACCCCTTCTTAGTTTTAGTACATCCTTTCGATTTGAAGAAGGCCTTGTGTGATCATGCCAAAAACTGTGCACTAGTCCCTTTACTGCATCAACTAGCTTCATGTCACGACGTGGCAACCGACCAACAAAGGCCCAAAAATCTGTCTGATCGGTTTTGTCAAGATGTTCTCTTCTAATAGAATACCTACGGAGGGTTTTTACATTCAAATTAACTAATTCGGATGTAGGCCTGAGAATACGAAGGGCCCTGGTGTTCTTATGTGCAATTGATTGTGACAACACACGACGAGCAGCATTGCGGTCCTTTGAACGTGTGTTCTTACCAATTTTACCAAATGCATCTACTAGGCTTTTAACTATATGAGAACTTGGTTCAGAATTCTTTATCATCTTTATCCCTAACTTTTTCCTAACAACATTCATGCTCCTAGATTTTAACAATGATAAAAATAATCTACATTTATCTCCATCACATTTAGAAACAAAATATGTATCAAGTATCTATTGAGTTTGATAAGCAATACTACGTTTAGATACCGTACCTTCAATGGAATTCATAAGTCTTTCATCAACTTGTATACGCTTCGGAGTTCTTCGACGTGTGCTTGCTAATGGAGGTAAAGGGGTTGGAATTGTACCATGTAGCGCATCACCAAGACGCTCTGGCGTTTCAGTAGTAGCTTGGTGTCCTTCATTCTCTTCCTAGTAGTTGGATGGTGGAAGTCCAACATCCTCATCCATGGTCTGTGGAAGTCCAACATCCCCTTGTGGAAGTCCAACATCCTCATCGATGGTGTGGATAACATTCTCTTCTTCAACAGTAGGCAAAATGTCCAACGCCTCTCTGACTTCATCGCTTGTATAACCACATCCGGATAGCAAATTGGGTGTTTCTTCGTAAGCTTCATCTTGAGATGGTAACTTATCACTTTGACTTGAAGTGGGAATTGAAACATCCCCTAATGAGCACCTACGTTTTGCTTCTTGATTACTTCCATGGGGTGCTTGTTCAACAACTATTGTGGAAATTGAAGGTCCCTCTTGTTGTGGATTAATAGGATGAACCATGGTATCCTATACAATTGGATTTGGATTAATTTCCAAAGAAATCCTCCGATTCATCATGTATATTCTTTTCTTTTCTTTCTCTTCTTCAATGACTTCTTGAGGTCTCTTCTTCCTTGTTGATTTGTTTACTCGGTTACGTGCATTCCCCATCACCACAATGATCAATTCAATATAGTTTGTTTTTGTTGCTCCTCAATTACAAGCTCTTCAATAATAAGCAAATGGAAGTTCTTCCTTGTTGGTCTTGAAGCTTGATATCTTATCTTGTGTGCTCTTCAAATATAGGCAAAATGAATCTTTCAAAGGCCTTATCTTTGGTGTTCTTCAATTGGAGATTCTTCAAGCTTGCTAATTATTTTCTTCAAATATGGCCATATAACCCAACACCACAATGAGCAACCATGAAAGATGTCCTCAATGCTGCATCTGCATTAAAAAAAATGATGGAGTTGGTGTAGAATGTGAAAATTTTCAGACGCGGGCTCGTGCTGTTCGAAAAATCGCGGGATTGTTGTTTTCGTTCGGACAGAGTGAAGTTGCTGTCGGACAGCAGCAGTCCATTATTTCTAGAGTTCCAAAATGCGTACACGTTATAGAAGTACAAAACGCGTGCGTGATATGTAGTGAAAAAATGCGAACGCGATATAGTCAAGCACAATAAATAGGTTAGGTGCACGGCTAGGGCAACGAACAAAATCAAAGAAAACTAATAATTTATATGGTTGCATACAAAACAAATGTTTTGTATGGTTTAATACCCCCTAGCTCTCTCCCAATAATCCCTAGATACCCCCTATCTCTTTCTAAATATCTGTCCCTCATTCTCCCTACATCCCTCCCTACATGTTTCTTTCATGTTTCTTTCTCTCCCTTCATCCATGTCTCTACCACCCCACTCTCCATCTCTCCACCTTCTCTTTATCTTCGTCATTATCCCTCCCTATAGCACTCTCTCCCTTCTTCTCCCTTAATCACTAACCCTCTATGCCTTTTTCCCTCCCCCCTGCCCTCTCTGTCTTACCTTGTTCCTAGAGACCCTCCCCCATAAAGGCCTTTAGACCCTCTTCTAAACATTAATCCCTAAGTGCATAAGTGCACAAGATGATGAGGAGGAGGAGGGTGATGACAATGAAGATGATCATGATGTAGATGAAGATGATAAAGATGATGAGGAGGAGGAGGGTGATGACAATGAAGATGATCATGATGCAGATGAAGATGATAAAGATGATAATGTTGATGAAGATGATGGTGATGATGATGAAGATGTTGATGATGATGGTGATGAAGATGTTGATGATGATGGTGATGATGATGATGATGAAGATGATGGTGACATGATGGAGATGTTGATCTGATGAGGAAGATGATGATGATGATGGTGATGATGGTGATGATGATGAAGATGTTGATGAGGATGATGATGGAGATGAAGATGATGATGATGAAGAAGATGATGATGATGGAGATGTTGTGTTGATGGGGAACCTAGAGATGACAATGATGATGAAGATGGTGATGGTGATGGTGATGGTGATGGTGATGACGATGAAGATTTTGATGATGATGCTGATGGCGATGATGATGAAGATGTTGACGATGATGGTGATGGTGATGTTTAGATGATGATCATGATGATGTTCAGAAGATCATGATGGTGATGATGGTGATGATGATGGAGAAAATGACAATGATGGATATGTTGATGAGGAACCTGCAGATGCCAATGATGATGATGATGGAGATGTTGATGAGGAACCTACAGATGCCAATGATGATGGTGATGACGATGAAGATGTTGATGATGATGGTTCTGGTAATGATGATGATGATGATGATGAAGATGAAGATGATGGTGACATGATGGAGATGTTGATCTGATGAGGAAGATGATGATGATGATGATGGTGATGATGATGAAGATGTTGATGACGATGATGACGGTGATGAAGATGATGATGATGAAGAAGATGATGATGATGGAGATGTGTTGATGGGGAACCTAGAGATGACAATGATGATGAAGATGGTGATGGTGATGACGATGAATATTTTGATGATGATGCTGATGGCGATGATGATGAAGATGTTGACGATGATGGTGATGGTGATGTTTAGATGATGATCATGATGATGTTCAAAAGATCATGATGGTGATGATGGTGATGATGATGGAGAAAATGACGATGATGGATATGTTGATGAGGAACCTGCAGATGCCAATGATGACGATGATGGAAATGTTGATGAGGAACCTACAGATGCCAATGATGATGGTGATGACGATGAAGATGTTGATGATGATGGTGCTGGTAATGATGATGATGATGATGATGATGATGATGATGAAGATGAAGATGATGGTGACATGATGGAGATGTTGATCTGATGAGGAAGATGATGATGATGATGATGGTGATGATGATGAAGATGTTGACGATGATGATGGTGATGAAGATGATGATGATGAAGAAGATGATGATGATGAAGAAGATGACGATGATGATGGTGATGAAGATGATGATGATGAAGAAGATGACGATGATGGAGATGTGTTGATGGGGAACCTAGAGATGACAATGATGATGAAGATGGTGATGGTGATGACGATGAAGATTTTGATGATGATGCTTGATGATGATGATGATGATGATGATGATGATGAAGATGTTGACGATGATGGTGATGGTGATGTTCAGATGGTGATGATGATGATGATGATGATGGAGATGTTGATGAGGAAGGGGGAGATGACAATGATGATGAAGATGTTTATGGTCATGAAGATGATGATGATGGTGATGGTGATGATGATGGAGATGTTTAAGATGATGGAGATGGCGATGAAGATGATGATGATGATGATGATTGTGACGATGATGAAGAAGATGATGATGATGGAGATGTTGACCTGATGACGATGAAGATGATGATTATGGTGATGATGATGAAGATGTTGATGCTGATGATGATGGTGATGAAGATGATGATGATGGAGAAGATGATAATGATGGAGATGTTGATGAGGAACCTACAAATGCCAATGATGATGATGATGATGGTGATGACAATGAAGATGTTGATGATGATGGTGATGGTAATGATGATGAAGATGATGATGATGATGGTGATGGTGATGGTGATGTTTAGATGATGATGATGATGATGATGATGAAGAGGATGGTGACATGATGGATATGTTGATCTGATTCAAGGAAGATGATGATGATGGTGATGATGATGAATATGTTGATGATGATGATGATGGTGATGAAGATGATGATGATGAAGAAGAAGAAGATGATGATGATGATGAAGATGATGATGATGGAGATGTTGATGTTGATGGGGAACCTAGAGATGACAATGATGATGAATATGGTGATGGTGATGGTGATGGTGATGACGATGAAGATTTTGATGATGATGGTGATGGTGATGATGATGAAGATGTTGATGATGATGGTGATGGTGATGTTTAGATGATGATCATGATGATGTTCAGAAGATGATGATAATGATGATGATGGTGATGGTGATGTTTAGATGATGATCATGATGATGTTCAGAAGATGATGATAATGGTGATGGAGATGTTGATTTGATGAGGAATATGATGATGATGATGATGATGGTGATGATGATGAAGATGTTGATGATGATGATGATGGTCATGAAGATGATGATGATGAAGAATATGATGCTGATGGAGAATATGATGCTCACAACTCCCTCTAGTCTCTCTCTCCCCAACCACCAATCTCTCTCTCTCTCTCTCTCTCTCTCTCTCTAAAACACACACACATACACACACATTATGTCACTTTCCATTCTCAAACCCATCCCCCCTCCATCCATATATATCTCCAACTTTCTCCCTCCATCCCTCACCCTACCTTCTCTCCCTCCCTCTCTCATCGCATGTCTCTCACCTTCTATCCCTCCCTCATCTTTCCCTCAACCTATCCCAATCTCTCCATCACTCCCTCTCTCTCCATCGCCACCACTCTCTGCATGTCTCCCACCAACACTTTCTGTCCCTCCCTTCCTATCTCTTATTTCGTTCTATCCCCATCTATCTCTCACTCCCTCCAAATCCATTCCTCCCCATTGTCCCTCTCCCTCCCTCGCTCTATGTCTCTCCCCCCCCTTGTATTCTTTATTTCTCTCTCACATCCCCCTTGCCTCCATCCATTCCCCCTTGTCACTCAAGTCTCACTTTCAACTTCTAACCCTATACCTCTTCAGAACCTATTCTACTCCTAATAGTGCTCTCAAGCTCCACTTCCCTTCACCCCCTGTAGCCCATCATGTTCTCATTCCCTTCATCTCTCCCCACTCAAGCTTCCAACATCCTTCTAAGCCCTTGACCCTTTCCCACCCCTATTAAATATTAACCATAGATTCCCTTGACCCTTCCCCACCCCTTCTCAAATATTAAACAAAAATTCCCTTGACTTCCACACCCTCTCTTTCTCAAGTATTAAACATGTATTTTATGATTTGAATAACGCGAGCACGTTTTGTAACTATATAACGCGTACGTGTTATGTAGTTATATAACGCGTACACGTTAAGTATTTATATAACGTGGACGCGTTATTTAGTTATATAACGCGTACGCGTTAAGTATTTATATAACACGCACGCGTTATTTACATCTAAAAGCACGGCAATATTTTTGAATTTAAACAGGCCGAGTCACATGCTCACATGTCAACAATAATCCTATGTGTATGCTTTGGAGTTTGCTTCGGTAATTCCAAACCTGTGCTATGTTAATGAAAAACCAAAGCTAATTGGGTATTTCTTCCAGTTTTTGGAGAAGCCTGTGCTTAGCCACTCGTTACAATATGCTACACAGAGTCATTTTTTACGAAATCTTAGACACAAATAGCATTTTTTCTGCAGATTCCAAATATGTAACTTTTATTTTGAAATATTAATTTTTCCTATTTTCTTTCAATTTCTTTTCTGTCGTACCTCCTTAACTCGTGAAACACACTGTTAGTGTTTCTTCCATAACTTTTTCAATTCTCAATCATTTCAAAAAAAAATTGTATGGTGCACAGGAGGACACTAACCTCCACGTTCTATGAAAAACCCATTTCAAGATTTTTGCATTAAGACCTTCAAAGGATCTACCCACAAAAGAGGTACTATTTTCGAGGTTTGATCACTTAGACAATTATAAAAAAATTATAAAATTACTAATTTAATTTTCGAAAAATAATGGTGCACAAGTGCTATGTGTTCTCTACATGCATGCCGATTTTTGTAGCTTGATTCCATCATTTAGGCCCTCAAAGGCTCTACCCACAAAAACATATACCTTATCATTTGCCTGAAAAATAAAAAGTGTCTGTTAGGAAAAATGAAACTTGACATAGCTATGCAAATTTTCAATACATAAAAGTTATATATTCAGAAACGTGATTCAATTTCCCACATTTCATCTTTTTTACTCAATGCAAGATATTTTCCGTAAGTAAATCAAAAAATCCAAGTAAGTTGAGGGATGCATGCTTTTTCAGTTTTCTATTGCATCTAACGTGCCAAAAGTGACCCTCATTAGCTTGCAGTGACCCTTAGGTAAATATTAAATTGTTAGGGTAATATTAATTATATGTTATTAATGTTAATTGATGACACTAAAACTATCATTATCATTAGCAAAGGTTGTTAATTAGTTTAATTATAAACTAGAGTGCAATTTATATGGAACTAGGAATTGATTAAGTCTTAGTTAATTAGGTTAATTAATATAAATGTGTATTCATAACATTAACATGGAGGGGTAAAATTAATTACGTACCAAACAATATTAATTAATTAATTTAAAATAAGAATAAGGTTTGTTTAATTGATACATTACTCATTAATTATAATGTTATCGTAGTTGTTTAAAAACCATGGTATAAATTACAATTAATACCATGTGCCTTTATTAAACAATTGTTAAATTGTATTGAGTTAATTAATAAGAATATTAATTAAAATTTTGAATTTTTTTTCCAGCAAGAAAAAAAAGTACCAATGTTATTCATATGAATCAAAAGGTACATGAAACTGTGCATATGTTCGAAGAGCTTTTTTAGACATCATTGTCCAAAAAAACATCAATCCATCAAAACATTACAAAAAGACTTGCTCATCATCAGGCAGGAAGCCAGCGAACCTCTGAAGTGTTCAAAATGTACAAAAAAATAGAACTTTTTAACAAGTCTTATCCATTCTTAGATTTACATCAAAAATTACTCAAAAAGGTTCAAAGCTCCAAAATTTAGAATCTGGGAGCTTTGAAATTCTTCCCATACCAGCAAACCATTTTCAACCAACAGAGCCTGTTTAGACAGCTTGTCCACCAAGGAGTTATGTTGTCTATAAATGTGCTGAAAAGTTATATTTCTGAACCCCTTTATATCAGATTTGATTCTATTGCACCAGTGAATAAGTGATAATACCTTAAGATCATACTCACCCTGAGCCCATTTAATAGTGACTCTGGAAATTATGCAATCGTAAAGTCAACTATGATAAAATAAATTTAATATGTTAATATTATTTATTGAGGAGTTATGGTTGAGAAGTGACCCCCAACCAACACATTTTAATATTATTTTAAGTTATTAATGGGAGTCATGGGTTGGGCTCAAGGAGAGACTTGGTGACTAAAACATTTATGTTTAGGATAAGGTATTAATGGCAAGGAAGAAGAGTCACCAAAACATAGGATAAGGTGGAGAAGTGAGGGGAAGAGAGGGGATCATCTTTTACCTCAGAGATTTTTGGGGAGAATTTAGAGAGCAGGGAGAAAATTACAAAGAGGGGAGGTTTTTGTTGGAGAAAATTAAGAAGGGAGAGCAGGTTGGCTTGTACTCGGTTTGGGCTCGGGGGTCCAAAGGGATACTTTGGAGCTGGGTGGTCGGCGAGACCTCGCCAGTTGGCAAGGTGGCAAAACTGTTTTGGGCTGGTTGAGTTTCATAACTTTGGGGAAGGTTTGGTTGCAGGGAAAAGCAAAGGGAACAACAAGGCATTCAACAAAAAGGGGACAGCAACAAGGGTGGATCTACTGGCTATCTATAGGTATTTTCCAGTAGGTATATTTATCATTTCTACCCTTGTCAAATTATGTTTAATTTAATTTTAAAAGATTATATACTGTTACTCCTGCACAAATAGAACTGGTTAGAGGTAGATAAACCTGTAAAAATGAATGCAGATTTTATATATTTTTACAGACATGTAAATGAGCAAAACTAGAAATGAAAACATAAAAAATAGAAACAAATAGAAATTTGAAACATTAGAAATGAAAACATGAAAAACAGAAACAAATAGAAATTTGAAAGAGTGTGAAGTATTCATGAATTTTATTAAACTTATAAAATTTAGGACTTGGGTAATACACTCTCCTATGGTTGGGAGGAACTGAATCACCAACTATCTTTTTTCCAAATATTTTCAAGTATAATTCTTTTGCATGGGTTAATAATGGTGTAAATTATAGTTGTTTTATATCTTATGTGGAGTCATATCGACATTGTTTTGAGATTGCATATTTCTATTGAAAATATCTTAGAGAAATTAGTAGTGGCGTCCCTATAATATTCAAATGTCATGAGTGTAAATGGTTTTGATTTCTATTTCTATGAATAATACAGTGTTATGCGATATGGAAAACGATTTGTTGGGAATATGTTTAAAATCAAATATAAAAAAAAAAAAACGATTTTAACATCAACTCAGCGAAGATATAAGTTTTAGATATATTATATATGCAATACAAGTATTAGATAGAGTCCTTTTAAATATTATTCCCGAGATGGGCGATCCGTATTGGCGTCGTTTTATGAAACCAATTAGCATGTCAAAAGTTACATCTAAAATTGGTAAATTCCTTATAGAAGGCTATTGAGTCGTATGACTCATAATGCATTTATATAGATGCTATAGATCTATAATTTAGGTGTGATATATTTTAGATTGTGTTTATAATTTTAGAAATTATCATTAAATTAGTAGTCTCATGTTATCATCTAAAATAAAATTATGTTTATATGATTTTAAAAGAAATAAGTTTTATATTCATAAATATGATTTTTAAAAGAAATAAGTTTTATACTCTGAATTAATTAATTGGGTAATGATATACATCATATTTTTATAGAATGGAGGTAAGTAGATATGTTGTAGGAAAAAGGGCAATTGAATTTATATATAGAAGTGATGCAATTGAGTCTTAAGGATTATACAATTCTTGTTTGAAATAATAGTTATGTTTGAAATAATAGTTATATGTAAAATAAATAAATAAATACATATTGTATTTACTATAAGAGGAATTGAGCAAAGTCCTAAATGCACTAAAAATCATAGTTGTTCATCAAAAAATTTAAATTTTTTAAATTTTAGTGTATTAATAGGGTTTTAAATTTTAGTGTATTTTTTGGGTTGTTACAATGATTCCTTAACTAAAAAAACATATAGTTAGTGTTTCATTAATAAATATTTTGTTTCTTGACCATTTTGAAAAAAAATTGTATGGTGCACTAAATGACATCCACCTCTTCATGCTATAAAAAAACCGCTTAGAAATAATTGCATTAAGACTTTCAAAGGTCGCACCCACACGTGGCGTACTTCTTTGAAGGCTTGATCACTTAGATAATTAAAAAATATTATTATTTTTTAGAAGAATACCGTTGCACTAGTACTAGATGTTCTCTATATGTCCACAAAAACATATACCTTATAATTTGTCCAAAAAATTAAAAAAAATTCTTAAAAAACATCAAACTATATATAGTTAAGAGCATTTTCAATAGAAAATTTTTATATATTCGGAAACATCATTTAACTTCCTACTTTTCATATTTTTTACTCATCACAAGAGTTATTGTCTATGTGTCTCAAAATATCGATGTGTAAGTTGATGGATGACTTTTTTCGTTGGTGTCAAAAGAGACCCTCATTAGCTTGCACACACTCTTCATATTTTCGCTTGTTGGACATTATGGAATATGAGAAATAGAACTTTGTTGCAGAAAACATGTATGTGTTTGCATCAATATTATCAAATTTCAGTAGACAATGTAAAAAGGAAGAGGCAGGAAGATATCACCACTTTCTCTTATTGTACTACTCTAGGTTTTATTTGATGGTGCTCCTAGCTTAGGCACTTGTGGATGTGGCATGGTCCTCAAAATCAATGTTGATCACAAATTCAACCTTTGGATGGGAAGTGGCTTTGGATCCAACACCAAAGTAGAATTGGTTTCTATTTGGGGTTTATTATACTTTGTAGTGCTTAATGGTATCTATTCTATTCTAGATATTTGGTGTATTTGGTGATTCACAGGTTATTGTTCAATGGGTAAAAGGACAATATAATCTTTAGGTCTTATATTTGGAAGCTTGGTGTCAAAGAATGTTAAGCTCGTTGAAGAACTTCTCAATTTTTTCTTTGAGGAGGTGATGGAAGATATTATAATTGCTGAAGGAGCTATATTTTTGGTGGCATAATTTTTTGTTTTTCCAGTCTTATGGTGACTACTAATCTCTTGTACTCTAGTTTTGATTCTTTGTAATGCTTGAGTCAGTTTTTTACTGTTTTTGGAACATATACATTAAGTTAATTGGATCAATTTTCAATCATGAGTTTTGGGATGAGATTGTAAGCTTGGTGGAGTTTTTTTAGACTGGTAAAGTGTGAGTGATGTGTCGATATTACTTTGACATATTAAGGCATCTAACACAACAATTTTGGCAGAGTTCTTATTGATCTGCAACTCTGAACAATTTTTTCAATTTTCAATCATGAGTTTTGGGATGAGATTGTAAGCTTGGTGGAGTTTTTTTAGACTGGTACAGTGTGAGTGATGTGTCGATATTACTTTGACATATTAAGGCATCTAACACTACAATTTTGGCAGAGTTCTTATTGATCCGCAACTCTGGACAATTTTTTCAGTATTTGGATGGATTTAAAATAGGCTCAAACTCCAAAGACAGAGTTCCTTTTCCATAAAAAAAACTCTACCACCACACTCTTGAAACTCTACCCTACCTAGAATTTAAGTAGAAAAACCCACCATACTCTCGAAACTCTACCCTACCTGGAATTTAACAAAAAAAACCACTTGTGGTATTAGCTTCCGACTTTTCTTTTATTTATATGATTGGGCTTGTTGTTTTCGAGCGAGGCATCAGCAAGCATACGTGGAACTGACAAAAGCACCAAACAACCACGCTGATTACATTTTGACCAGGCGACGTTTTAAGAATATGAAACCTCCTTATCATTAAATATTTTAACAGTTTTTCAATTGCTTCTAGGCAGACAATACTTCCTTTGGAAACACGTTACTCCCTTGGATGGAAAAATCACTGCACTTAATGTGATACAGATAACCAACCTTCCAAATAAAAGGCGATGTTTGTACACCTACATAGGAAGTATCAGCATTCCCGTTATTCTGATTAACCAAAATTGCTCACATACCAAAAGTTTAATCAAAATTCAGTGGGCGAAAAGCCATATGGAGAAAGACATTTTTCAATGCATCATACTACTAAACAGATCCCGGACACATTGTTTCCAATACAATAATTCATGCACATACAATCCAACACTTAGAAATTAGGAGAGCATAAGCATAGATTGTATTGTACTTATTAAACAGATACATCACACTTAAATACAAGTGTTGTGAAATCCAACTTATTTTATTTTGAAAGAGCGGTTGGTTGGGAGAATCTGGAATCTCTCAACATGATCTAACAACCCAAACCAATCCCTAAACTCTAATATGTAGCATTAATTAAGCATTATATCTAATACCAACAATATTGCATAACCACAAGAATACAAATACTACGTAATTACTTGGAAATACTCACGTAACATAGCAACAGTCATAGCTCGATAATTTAAGAAACCTACATTGCAAGCACAAATACTGCAGTATAAGCACTGTCTTCATATCCCATATTTACTGGATTTTAAGTCTGCGATTCAATTTTTCTTTTCAGTTCGGCCCTGCATGTGGGCATAGTCTCGCAATATCTTTTCCTTATAGAAGTCTTTGAAAGTGCAGTGCCTGTCGAATTTAGTGGGATTCTCCTCGTTAATCAGTCCATCCAATGGGTGTACAACGGAAAGAGGATTCGGGTAGTATAATGTTACGATGGTTACCCGAGAGGAGCTTGAATTCACAGCAGCTTGATGATCCCCTACCTTCAAATGTCCATTGCTCAGAATCTGCGCCATTCATATTAAGTCATTGAGCCCAGACTTTACACGTCATATTGAAGAGATTATTATGGAAGGTTTACGAAACTAAAAATTAATTAAAAATACCTACTTCATTTAAATTTAATAATTTCTAAACATATAGATAAACCAACCGTACATCTATCTTAATTCCAAATTTGTAAAGGGTTTTGGTTCCTTGACTGAACGCATGTAAAAGAAAGCCACTTACGTGCATAATATCTCCCAGAAACACTACAAAAGCGCCTTCAATGGGTTCTACAGCCACCCAGTTACTCCCATCATCTTTTGTTACTTGCAATCCTCCGACTCGATCTTGGAGCGCTATAGTTATGACTCCAGGATCTGTGTGCCTCTTTAATCCCAACGTCAACTCGGGCTGAGGGCATTTTGGATAATAGTTAAACAGAACCTTCTGTTCACTTTCTCCGCAAGCCTTCTGGATAGCCTCAGACTCTAGTCCAAGAATTTCAGAGATCAGCTCTAGCAAAACTCTCCACAATTCTATCATTGCATCGCTATAATCTGCCAATGCTTGGCTGAAAACAGAAAACACAGAAGAGTATCAAAAACCAAGAATTTTTAGGGTTTGATTTTATAATTTACTGAACAATACAGTAGAGAACTGCTTACCGCATCTGTGGTGGTTGGGAAGGCCACGCAGTGACGTCTCGAGGAAAGCCTCTGGCGGCGTACAGCTCTCTCCAGTCCTTAAGAGTGTCATCTTTGTAAACACTCCCACTGGCATACCCAGTGAAACCTCCCTTTTCAAAAGAATATTTGCATTTCTCTTCCACGGGAAGTGAGAAAAAGCCTATTGCTTCCCTCATCATTCCATTATTGAGTTCCTCGGAGACTCCATGATCTACAACCTGAAAAACACCCCACTCCTCGCAGGCTCGTTTCACTTCACTTTTAACTCGATCTCGCTCGGGCCCTTGAGAGTTGAGCATGGAAATGACAGGCACGTCCTTGCTGAAAGCATTGTAGGGTATCTTGGGGCGTTTATCCGCGGTCTTGACATAGTTTGCAGGAAGTAACTTCAAACCAGACGTAGACAGGTTAATCACACTCTCCTTTTCTCCATGTTGAGGAGCAGCACACATAACAGTAGACGATGCCATGATTTTGTCAAAGGGGTGATTACGAGCCCAATTAGTAACGTAAGAATGCCCAGAAATGCAGCTAATTGGAAGAGTGAAATAGCGTCCATTTATAGAAATGTCGATGGTGTCTAACTGTGCCTGGCCGGAAAACCGCTCACCGGAATACCGGGGCGATTTGAGTGCCTGAAAGGCACTAAATCGAATTACAAGGAGCATCGTATTATATTCAATTTTTGAATATATATATATATATATATATATATTAAGAAATTAACTGATATATATATCCAAAAATTGACTGAATACAAAATCGAATCACAATTAAAAAAAACTATTTTATAATATATTAAATTTATATATATATATATATACTTTCAAAAATGACGGAATACATATTCATTTATATATATATATATATCCATAAATTTTTGGATATCCAAAATTTGACGGATATATATATCCAAAAATTGACGAAATACAAAACCGAATCAGAATTAAAAAAAAAAACTATTTTATAATCTATTGAATTTGGAGTATTATATTAAAGTTGACGGAATACAAAATCGAATCACAATTAAAAAAACAGTGATTATAAAAGAGTGTTTTTTAATTGTGATTCGATTTTGTATTCCGTCAACTTTAATATAATACTCCAAATTCAATAGATTATAAAATAGTTTTTTTTTTTAATTCTGATTCGGTTTTGTATTTCGTCAATTTTTGGATATATATATCCGTCGATTTTTGGATATCCGAAAATTTATGGATATATATATAAAAAAATGAATATGTATTCCGTCATTTTTGAAAGTATATATATATACAAATTCAATATATTATAAAATAGTTTTTTTTAATTGTGATTCGATTTTGTATTCAGTCAATTTTTGGATATATATATCAGTTAATTTTTTAAGAATTCTATCTGTAAGCAGGATCATTCGACTCTAATCATCTAGTATATCAATTGTATCACAGATCACCTTAACCACGTATGTTTTATCTCTGATTTCAAGTTCATGGACTATCACTCTACTGAGTATTGCTAACTACACTCTCATGCTGATAAAATGTAAAGTGTTACATAATTGCAGTACTACTAATCCTGATCAGACTAGACATCATTACATTCTACGTAGCCTTTTAATCAGTACTAATTCGTAATCAGATATATTTAAGGTATACGAGCTAGCTTCCTGCTCACTATTCATGCTACTATAAGAGATCTATCATACACCATTATAGTGGTCTAGCTTTCTCCACGTAGCTGGCCTAGTACTCAGCACCCATGTATTAATTAAGCTTGAATGAATCTGGCTATACAGGAGCTAATAAGCCTAATTGTTAAGTATAACCATACCTACTAGGCTAGACTGCAAGAGCAAACCGGTAACAGTGTTTCTCTATAGCAGTAGTAAATATATATGTGAGCTTTATAATTCTATACTTTTATGACTCTATGATACATAATGAAGCATATATTCTAATATTTTGGTTAGCCGTAAGGTGATTTCCATGCTTATGGTTAGACAGTACATATGCTTTATCTAGTTACAAGAAGAAGTAAGCTGACCATGGCGTAATGAACCGTTGGACAGCTTATTTATAGTCTAGGTAGGGTGCTTATCACTATCTACTATGATTTCAGAGCGTAGTAACAAATCACTGTTTTATAGTTAATGATGCACGACGCGATAAGCTAGTGCCTTATAGCTTGTATCCTAATTAAATTACCCGTGGATAGGAAAACATTACATAGATTCACCAGTGTAAGAGCTACTGACTACGAGTACGAAGCCAAGTAGTGGGTAATTTTATATTTACGTAATTAGCTGGAAGTCCTGAACTATATATAGTATTCCCTTACTCGTGACGTTACTTTATGGACTCTAATTAATAAGTACTTGAGATACGTATTATCTCGAGAACAGGCTCTTTTAACATGGATGTGCCACTTTATCGTAAGCAGCTTAGATAAAATGTCATGAATTAATGCCTTAGGGTTTCTATTTCCTTACTTTATATATATATACTGAATTACGACCCTAATATTTCATAGTTATAAGCTTAATCACATCAGGCCCTAGAGCTTTGAACTATCAGTAGGGAGTTATGGCATATAGTAACCTGTCCTCACTAGCCATTACTTACCACTGAGCTAGTAGTACAAGATAAAACATGTAATAACTTAATAAGTTCCGTATAACATATGACTAGAAAGCTCATGATAGGGGCATTGCTCTATATTATGAATACCACTCATGGAATATAATTTAAATAGTACCTCGAAAAGACATATAGGAAACCTTAGTATAATTGCACTCATACTACTACATACTGTAAATACGTGATTACAAATTACCCTATTTACTTGTTAGCACGGTATATTATACCCTGTAAGCTGGTTTTACGTGCATGTCACCCTGATTAGATATCCTATGTAACGCGTAATCGTCCATATGGCCTTTAATTAGGTGCATAATATATTAGCTAATGAGCTTGTAAAACGGATTTATGCTGATATATAATAGTGACCTGCAATTTTATCTTAAGTACTTTATTCCTTGTAACTCGGCAAGTAGTAAATCACGGGTTTAATTCATGATGTTTACGGAGTGTAATTGGTACTAGTTTAACTAGAGTAATTTAATAAGCCTATTATAGTTCAGGGATAAGAGTAAGTTAAAAATTAATATTCTGTCTATTTAATTGCTTTCTTCTATATTGTATAATACTATAGAATTTGGTTAACCTAAATATTTATGCTAAATTACTAAGACTAAGGAACTTTAGTTCTAATTTAATGGCTAACTCAGTGCTTAATAAGCTAGTTTAATCCCAGCAATGTGAAGTGACAGTAATACTCTGACTCAGAATAATGGAAAACCTTAATTACATACCTTAAATGGTCTAACTAGAGAAAGGTTAATATAGTTAACTATTAATTACAGGTTAAAGTCAAACATGCTCGTACTCTATACTGGTGGATATAAAGAATGATGGTTCAACTCCATAGATAGTAAGGCTAAAAGTCCGATTCACTTACGTACTATAGAGCTCTTTGCATGTAGGCTGCCATTGTAAGATGACGATAAGATGACGAAGATAGTCAATAAAAGAACACGTCATAAACCATGGATGAAAATGTATTCAGGGCTTAGATTTACTAATTAATTTAGCTAGTTATGGTATATGTAATCATATTGTCTCTTAAAGAGCCTTGCAAAATCATAGCCATGTAATCAAGCGGGTTAGTATTTATTGGTATAGAGTAAGAGCGTACATAAATATAGTAAATAGGTATATTACTGACCACTAAAACTTATAGCTGAGTATTACAAATATTCTTAGGATTAGCTGATTACTAGTTGCATATGAATACATGAGTTAAAGTAAAGCTATAACCCAGTACGAGCATAGAGCCCAATAAGTAAGGCATATAAGGTGTGGTCGTCGTTAACTAGCATCGTACTCCTCAATGTCCTGATATTGTAAACGTGATCAGATAGGTCTAGCTATTTGTAATTAAATTAGCTCATTATTTACTCTATTACGGTCGGGTTATCCTTATTATTTAGTGCATTTTATATCTTGGGAGTAAGGGTGTTATACCTTAGGATAAATCAGGCTATGTTTAACTTGTGCTCATAAATATACATGATTATTAATTAATCGTAGGATGTATAAGTCATATACATTCCCTTAAATATAACTAGGTTAATAGAAAAACATGTTGTCCATGATGTACTTTCTGGAGCTAGCCGGCTTAATGGATATCACTATGTAACTTAAATCTTTATTGACCTCGTGGTTTTATGTTACTGCTAGTACCTAATATATGGATGCTCTACATTATACTATGTTAAGCTAAGTGCAGCGTATTAGAGTCTAATATAAGTAAATAAAGGATACGATTAATTAAATACCAGGGTCGTATGCGGTATTACGTACTAGACTAACTTTTATTACTTAACATTAGAAACTACCTGTAATTTATTAAATCCTAGTGCTCCAGATGCGCTAGGACTCTAGTATAACCCGGAGTGTGCTGCTAAGAAACCTTGCATTCTACAAACTGCGTCTATGTTATGCCAATAGTTATACTTATTTAGTATGGCTAACCCTACTTAAAAAATTAACTGATATATATATATATATATATATTAAAAAATTAACTGATATATATATCAAAAAATTGACTAAATACAAAATCGAATCACAATTAAAAAAAACTATTTTATAATATATTGAATTTATATATATATATATATACTTTCAAAAATGACGGAATACATATTCATTTTTTTTTTATATATATCCATAAATTTTTGGATATCCAAAAATTGACCAAATACAAAACCGAATCAGAATTAAAAAAAAAAAAAAAAAAAACTATTTTATAATCTATTGAATTTGGAGTATTATATTAAAGTTGACGGAATACAAAATCGAAGTATTATATTAAAGTTGACCGCCCCAGCCAAGCCGCCTGTTAGCAGGACCCATTTATATTAAAGTTTATGGACACATAGAGTTATGCATAAATTAAAGAATGTAATTTAAGAATTTTTTTTTAACAATAAAAAGGCTATACTTGTATTAAGAAGTATAGTAATAATACATACCAATTGATTTGCAAACAGTCAACCATTACAGCGGAGACATAACCGTCTCCCAATAAGTGCAGAAGGTAAATAAATAAACCGGGATATACCAAATCCCCCTCATGCAGAAAAAAACAGATAGTCCAAGACATAACTGTCTCCCAATCAAGTGCAGAAGGTGAATAAATAAACCGGGATATACCAAATCCCCCTCATGCAGAAAAAACAGATAGTCCAAGATAATACAAATAGACGATTAAAAACAATCTGACTGTCCAAAATATACCAGAAAGGAAAGTGATATTTAAACGGTAAAAATGGTCCAGCAACCATGAAAAGTAGCCCGAGAACCTCTATGATCTCATAAAAAACCTTGTAAATTTTCAAAAAAATCTAATTTATAATGGTGCATGACATCGCCACCTTGTTGAATCAACAATTTGGACATGCTAACCGGTAAAATGAACAATCTGGACAATACAAGATGTTGTTGATGTTGAGGGATAATTAGAAGTGGTGTAAACACTAAGTAATTGACTTTTTCAAGCTATTTTAAATTTTAGAAGTGGTGTAAACATTAAGTAATTGACTTTTTGAAGCTATTTTAAATTTTTTGTTGATGTTTGAGGGAATAATTAGAAGTGGTGTAAACGTTAAGTAATTGATTTTTTCAAGCTATTTTAAATTATTATGCAGAAATGTGAATTTCTAGCATCATATCTAGAAACTTTTATCACACTTGCCCTCTACTTCGCATTTCACCATTTCTATGACATGTAAAAGAGATGTAACACATGCTTTGCTCTAATTGCCACAATAAAAATGATATCAACAAAATTTTATCACACCTTCTCTCCACTTCATATCTCACCATTTATATCACATGTCAAAGAGATGGCACACATGCTTTACATCTGGCTTTGTTAAACATCTTTCACATCTTCAAGTTTTAACATTTCACCATTTCTATCAAATGTCAAAGAGGTGCCATACATACTTTACATATTGTTAAGATTCAATATGCTAAGATAGATAACATCAGTATTCCATTCAATTTCACAACAATAGCATATGCATGATCATTGAAAGAACAACAAGCATAGCATAGACACAAGAGACACAATTTATCCTGGAAAACCCTCATGGGGTAGAAAACCTAGCAAAACTTCCTCAATATAGATGATCAACAAATACAAAGATGTAATCCCAAAACAAGAGCTCCTTCTCCTCCATTGCAGATCTCTCTCTCTCCTATGTGAGTTCACAAGTGAGTGAGTGTGTGTTAAATGACGAACACACCTCCTCTAAGTATACTTTACTTCACTTGACTTTTAACCCTAACTAGGTCGGCCCCAACAACTTAACCACTCAACTTAATGTTGACTGGGCCGACCCCTCTAGGGGACTTAAACACACCATTACAAATGACTCTTAGGGGATCTATTGGCTCGACTCACATGGGAGGATTTACCTCAATGACTTTACATAATAATAACATCCCAATGGAGGAAAAAAACATCTCCAGATGAATAATAATAAAGTACAAATAGAATATTCTTTGAAGTTACAATATTTCAACACTCCCCCTTAACAAGAAGGATATTCTAACAACATCTGGAAGAGCAAGGAGACATCAACATCATACATGATACATCTATAAATCATTGAAAGTTTTCTTCAATCATCATCAGTAACTCAAAATAGTTACTGGAACATAATCAATACTGGAACATCAATATCATCAGTACTGAGTCTTCATCTTCTGCATCACTAGATCACTTGATCAGCTACATCAACAACATCATCTGGATCTCTCGATCAACAGCATCATCATATGGATCTCCCGATCAACAACATCATCTGGATCTCTCGATCGAAAGCATCATCATCTGGATCTCCCGATCAACAACATAACCTGGATCTCTTGATTGATAGCATCATCATCTGGATCTCCCGATCAACAGCATCATCTGGATCTCTCAATCAACAACATCATCATCTGGCTCTCCCGATCAACAACATCATCTGGATCACTTGATCAACAGCATCATCTAGATCTTCCGATCAACAACATCATCTGGATCTCTCGATCAACAGCATCATCATAATATGGATCTTCCGATCAAAAACATCATCTGGATCTCTCGATCAACAGCATCAACATCTGGATCTTCTTATCAATAGCCTCATCGTTTGGGTCTCTTGATCAACAACATCATAGCAACTTACCCCGAAACATACATGATCTATTTATGAGATGATCAATCCCTATCCATTTAAGACACCATATCATGTCTAGGGACGATGCAGTCCACTCATCAACTTAAACAAAGTCTAAGGACCATTTTTTCGAAGACATTTGTCTACAGATCAATTCAGGGACCGAAGTCCGGGGATGATACAATCCCTCTTGTCCACTTCTCGGAGACATCTGTCTACGGATCAATTCAAGGACCAAAGTCCATGGATGATACAATCCCTCTCATCCACTAGGGACCACTTCTCTAAGACATCTGTCTACAGATCAATTCAGGGATCGAAGTCCGAGGATGATACAATCCCTCTTTTCCACTAGGGACCACTTCTCGAAGAGATCTATCTATGGATCAATTCAGGCACCAAAGTGTGGGGACGATACAATCCCTCTCATCCACTAGGGACCACTTCTTGAAGACATATGTCTACGGATCAATTCAAGGACCAAAGTCCGAGGATGATACAATCCCTCTCGTCCACTAGGGACCACTTCTCGAAGACATATGTCTATGGATCAATTGAGGGACCAAAGTCCAGGGATGATACTGTTGGTTGTGGAGCCAGATCTTCTAGTCTCATAGATGATATTGTATCATCCATGTTTGTACCCCAATTTTATATGATATGTAGGTGGACTGTACAGTCACCCCAGCGGGGGAGTGTGGGGGGTTGTTTTCGTCAGCTGTTTTGCGGGCCCATGGTTTTGGGTATCCCGTGGTATTTTTCCATTGTATTTCCCTTATAAAATAAATACATTGTAATACGGCTAGGGATGATGATGTATTAGGTTTTATGCATTGTAAAGATCTCTGAGATCAGGAGAGAGACTGTGAAATAGAGAAGAGGAAGTGCGGCGGTTGTGCTGCAGGTTGTATCCCTTCACCTTGCTGGACGGTAATAATAATAAGGATTGGAAAATTCAGTGTGGACGTAGCCCAAGTTGAGTGAAGCACGATATATCTATGTCTCTTTTGTAATGTGTATGTGTGATTATATTTGCATTTCTGTTTATTGTTATTGCTCTACGATCCTGTTTTTCTGACAATTGGTATCAGAGCCAAAGGTCTATTTGGCAGTTAAACCCGCAGGAAGCTAGGGTTTCTGGTTCGAGTGGGAGCAATGGCAGAAGAAGGAAAGTTTAAGGTCGAGAAGTTTAATGGCCAAAACTTCGGGTTATGGAAGATGCAAATGGAGGACTATCTGTACCAGAAGGATCTATTCCTACCGTTGGTAGGAAAAGCAAAGTAGCCGACGGCTATGAAGGACGAAGAATGGGAGGTTCTTGACAGAAAGGCTCTGGGAACAATACGGTTGAGCCTGGCTTCGTCGGTGGCTTTCAATATCTCAAAAGAAACGACAACAGAGGGTTTGATGAGTGCATTGGGTAAGCTGTATGAAAAACCCTCGGCCTCCAACAAGGTATTTCTAATGAAGCGTTTATTTAATATGAAGATGTCTAAAGGTGGATCTGTTACTGATCATTTAAATGAGTTTAATACGGTTACAAATTAGCTAAGTTTTGTAAGTGTGAACTTTGATGATGAGGTTAGGGCTCTTCTAATCTTGTGTTCATTGCCAGAAAGTTGGAATAGTTTGGTCATGGTTGTAAGTAACTCTGTCTCTGGTTCAAACACCTTGAAATTTGATGATGTTATTGGTGTTATTCTTAGCGAGGAAATGCGAAGAAAAAGCACAGGTGAGACATCAGGTAATGCATTGACCATGGAGAGCAGGGGAAGACAAAATGAGAAAGGAAAGAGCCAAGGTAATCGTTGAAAGTCTAAAATGGGCAGATCCAAGTCCAGACTGGAAAAGATAGAGTGTTGGAATTGTGGAAAGAAAGGACATCTGAAGAAAGACTGCAAATCTCTAAAGAAGAAAGGAGATGCACAGAAGGAAACTACCCAGGAAGCAAATGTAGCAGGTGATGTGTTACAAGATGATTTGATTCTTGCATTAGATAATACTAATGATTATTGGGTAGTAGATTCAAGAGCTTCATGTCATGCTACACCCCATAGGAAATACTTTCATGAGTATGTTCCTAGTGACTTTGGACAAGTTTTATTGGGTGATGATGAGCCATGTAAAATTGTTGGAATGGGTAAGGTATGGATAAAAGTTAAGAATGGAACTGATTGGTTGTTGAAAGAAGTTAGGCATATTCTTGCTATGAAAAGAAATCTGATCTCAACAGGGCAGTTGGGAGATGGCGGCTGTCTATCTACGTTTGGAGAAAAGTGGTGGAAGATCACTAAAGGATCAATGGTGATAGAAAAAGGAGACAGAGTAGGTACGTTGTATTTATGTCCTCATAATACTGACCATTCTATCTCTTTAGCTTCCACAGGAACAGATACAGCATTGTGGCATCATAGGCTTGGCCACATGAGTGAGAAGGGGATGCAGATTCTCCACTCAAGGAAGTTGCTGCTGGATTTGAAGCAGGTAAGTTTGGAATTCTGTGAAAACTATGTTTATGGAAAACAGAAGAGAGTCAGATTTCTCAGGGTTGGGAAACAGAAGAAGAATGAAAAATTAGAGCTTGTGCATACAGATGTATGGGGACCGGCTCAGGTACAATCTCTTGGTGGCTCTCATTATTATGTTACATTTATTGATGATGCAACTAGAAAAACTTGGGTTTATTGCATTAGACAGAAATCTGATGTGTTTGCTACTTTTAAGAAGTGGAAAGCTTTGGTTGAAAATGAGACAGGAAAAATATTGAAGTGTCTCAGATCTGATAATGGAGGTGAGTACTGCAGCAAGGAGTTTGATAGTTATTGTTCATGCCATGGGATTCGTAGAGAGAAGACATTCCCAGGAACACCACGGGAAAATGGTGTGTCAGAAAAGGATGAACAGAACGATCATGGAGCCTGCAAGGTGTATGAGATTGCATGCAAGGTTGCCCTTACAGTTTTGGGCGGATGTTGTAAATACTACTGTTTATTTAATAAACAGAGGACCTTCAAGTGCTTTGGATGGTGGTATTCTAGAGGAAGCATGGACAGATAAAAAGGTAAACTACTCATTTCTGAGAACGTTTGGTTGTGAAGCATTTGTCCATATTGATAAATAAAATAGAACAAAGCTTGAAGCTAAATCCAAGAAATGTACCTTTATTGGATATGGGGTTGATGAATTTGGCTATCGTTTATGGGATTATGAAAATAACAAAATCATCAGGAGTAGAGATGTGATATTCAATGAAAAGGTCATGTATAAAGATCAGTTGCAGGGAAAGAAACAAGAAATGGAAAACACAGAGTACATAGTGCTTGATGAAATTAAAGAAAATGAAGTTCCGAAGGTGCCAGAAAATCAAGAGCAGCAGCAAGTACCTGAAACTCCTGCAACTGTAAGAAGATCTACCAGGTTAAGTAGACTCCCTGAACGATACTCTCCTTCAATGTATTATTTATTGATGACTGATTCTGGTGAACCAGAATGTTATGAAGAAGCAATGCAGGTGGAAACTAGAAAGAAGTGGGAGCAAGGCATGATTGAGGAGATGGACTCATTGGTAGGAAACCAGACATGGGATTTGGTTCAGTTGCCTACTGGTAAAAGAGCATTGCAAAACAAATGGATTTATAGGTTGAAGGAAGAAGGAGGAGGTAAGAAGCGGTACAAGGCCAGACTTGTTGTAAAGGGGTTTGCACAGAATAAAGGTATAGATTTTGATGAAATATTTTCTCCTGTTGTTAAGATGACTTCAATTAGGACTATCTTAAGTCTAGTGGCGGTAGAATATTTGCATATTGAACAGTTAGATGTAAAAATAGCCTTCCTCCATGGGGATTTGGAGGAAGAAATATATATGCAGCAGCCACAAGGGTATGAGGTCAAAGGTAAGGAGGATCTGGTATGCAGGTTGAAAAAGAGCTTGTACGGCTTGAAGCAAGCTCCAAGGCAGTGGTATCTAAAGTTTGACAGGTTTATGATAGAACAAGGTTATAGTAGATGTCATTCTGACCACTGTGTTTATTTCAAGAAGCTAGACAATGGAAGATATATTATCTTGTTATTGTATGTGGATGACATGCTTATTGCAGGGTCTGACATGCAGGATATAAATGTACTCAAAAGGAAGCTAGCTAATTCATTTGCGATGAAGGATTTGGGTGCTGCAAAGCAAATCCTTGGTATGAGAATAACGAGAGACAGGAAAAATTGCAAATTGACATTGTCTCAAAGTGAGTACATACAAAAAGTGTTGGAGAGGTTCAGAATGCAGAATGCAAAACCTGTAAGTACACCTTTGGCTAGCCATTTCAGTATAAGTAAGGAAATGTGTCCCAAGACACAAGAAGAGACAGATTACATGTCCAAGATTCCCTATCAATCAGCAGTTGGCAGCTTGATGTATGCCATGGTGTGCACAAGACCAGATATTGCACATGCAGTGGGATTTGTGAGCAGATATATGAACAATCCAGGTAAAGAACATTGGAAGGCAGTACAGTGGATTCTCAGTTATTTGAGAGGTGCTACCACTGAGGCATTATGTTTTGGAGGTTCAGACACTGTTCTACTGGGATATGTTGATGCAGATATGGCAGGTGACAAGGATAGCAGGAGGAGCACCACAGGGTATGTGTTTACTGTAGGTGGAACAACAGTAAGCTGGATTTCGAAACTACAGAAGGTTGTTGCACTTTCAACAATAGAAGCAGAGTATGTTGCCATTACAGAGGCTAGTAAAGAGATGATTTGGTTGCAGAGGTTTATGGAGGAAGTGGGTAAGAAGCAGAAGGATAGCAGATTGTATAGTGACAACCAGAGTGCCATTTATCTTGCAAAGAACTTAGCATTCCATTCCAGGACTAAACATATACAGCTCAAGTACCATTTCATACGCTATGTTCTGGAAGATGAACTGTTGAAGCTGGAAAAGATACATACTAGCCAGAATCTTGCAGACATGTTCACAAAGGTAGTGACCAGAGAGAAACTGAGTTCGTGCTCGGTTTCAGTTGGCCTTCTAGCATGAAGGTGAAGAGGAGAAATTTGCCAAGTCCAAGTCCAGCAAGTGCAGCAGCGGTGGAGTTTCTGTGATCAGTCTCCAAGTGGGAGATTGTTGGTTGTGGAGCCAGATCTTCTAGTCTCATAGATGATATTGTATCAGTCGTGTTTGTACCCCAGTTTTATATGATATGTAGGTGGACTATATAGTCACCCCAGCGGGGGGGTGTGGGGGGCTGTTTTTCGCCAGCTGTTTTGCGGGCCCATGGTTTTGGGTATCCCGTGCTATTTTCCCATTGTATTTTCCTTATAAAATAAATACATTGTAATATGGCTAGGGATGATGATGTATTAGGTTTTATGCATTGTAAAGATCTTTGAGATCAGGAGAGAGACTGTGAAACAGAGAAGAGGAAGTGCAGCGGTTGTGCTGCAGGTTGTATCCCTTCACCTTGTTGGACGGTAATAATAATAAGGACTAGAAAATTTAGTGTGGACGTAGCCCAAGTTGGGTGAACCATGATATATCTGTGTCTCTCTTGTAATGTGTATGTGTGATTATATTTGTATTTCTGTTTATTGTTATTCCTCTGCGATCCTATTTTTCTAACAGATACAATCCCTCTCGTCCACTAGGGACCACTTCTCGAAGCCGAATGTCTACGGATCAATTCAAGGACCGAAGTCTGGGAATGATACAATCCAGTCGTCCACTTAGAAAAATTCTAAGGACCACACATCGACCTCATCGTCGATACAGGTATCCTCATCATCGACCTCTATGTCAGTACATGCATCCTCATCATCGATACAAGTATCCTCATCATCCATACAGGCATCCTCATCATCGATACATGTATCCTCATCATCGATAAAGGTATCCTCATCATCGATACAAGCATCCTCATCATCAATACAAGTATCCTCATCATTGACCTTTCCGTCGGTATAGGAAACCTCATCATCGATACAGGTATCCATATTGATACTAGTATCCAAGTATCATCATCGACCATATTACTCCCCCTTTCGAGGAGGGTCCTTCTGAACTACACCAACCTTGTCTCAGAAATACTCAAACTTTACTCGAGACATAGGTTTGGTCAATATATCAGCAACTTGCTCATCAGTGCTCACATACTCAAGCTTTATAGCTCCTTTCTGCACCATATCTCGTATATAAAAATATCGGATCTCTATGTGCTTTGACTTGTCATGGAACAATGGATTCTCTGTCATCTTGATACAACTCTGGTTGTCACATAGGATCACAGTGGAGTCCATCTCTAAGTCAAATAGTCCTGACAACAGCTTCCGAAGCCATATGGCTTCACAACAAGCAGAGCAAGCTACTATATATATATTCCGCTTCAGCTGTGCTGAGAGCCACACTGGACTGCTTCCTGCTAAACCACGAGATCATGCCAGATCCCAGATAATAATATCCACGCGATGTGCTCTTTCTATCTGAGACACTTCCATCCCAATCTGCATCTGTATAACCATACAGTCTGAAGTCATGATCTCCAAGATAATATAGTCCAAAGTCTATTGTACCTTTTAGGTACCTCAGCACATGCTTTGAAGCTACTAGGTGAACACATCTAGGCTCAACTAGATACTAACTCAGGGTGTTCACAACAAAGCATATATATATGGCATGGTATTCGTTAAATACATCAATGAACCAGTCATCTGTAGAAACCACTGGGAGCTCTACTCTACTTCACATTTTCCTTGGCTAAGGAAAAATCTCATCTGATCTCAGCCACATATATAATCACAAGAATCATGCCAAGATTCTTTAACTCTGAGATCTACTCCCTCTGAAGTGAAGTACTGTCCTCTCCATGTGACTAAACATCATGCACACTCTGCATTGAGTGATCTTCTACATATCTATCTGTGCCATCTCCCGTCAGATGGTTCTACTGATATGAGCCTCAAGATCTCTCAAACTCTATGGTGATTTCCTTCTTGCTTCCATTTGAGAGAAGCATGTCATCTGTATATAGAAACCCTCTTCAACCTTGTAGCAAAGGTTGAAATCCGCATCATCTGTGGTGATCATCAATCTCATCAAATGACTATCGATCCTGGGTACCTGTTGAACCTGTACAAATCCTTCTTCAATCATATGATTCTTTATCGAATCTTGGGAGTTTGCTTGATATGCACTTCTTCTTCTATTACACCATTCAAGAGAATGGTCTTATCATCCACGGGTGTAATCTATCTTTGGAAGTGTGTCTAGCCACTTGGAGAAAACATCTCGTCATGATCCTCTCCCTCTATCTAAGAGAATCATCTAGCCATGAGCCTTCCTTTGTACTTCTATAGTACGTTTGATTTGTAAGTCTTCTTGTTGAACATCCATCACTTGTTCTTTGGAACAGGTGTTCATCATCCTTCTTTTGTAGATCATAGCACATGATCTTTCCTACAAATCAAATTTAATTACATGATTAGTAACACTTCATAGTCATTAGATCATGTTGACATTTCAATGATAACCTATTATGCATACAGACATGATTCACATAGTTATGCAACTATCTTGACCAATACTTTGGCACAACACTTTTCCATATCTTGTATGCATACAGTGGCTATCTAGATGCCTTCCATCTCTACCAGAACATACTATTAAGAGCATGCACAGCTCCCAGCATGTTAGTAAAGAGGTTTCATTCTAGACAAGCAACAATGGAATGTTTGTCCAACTTACCCATCATATGCATATTAGTAGTATATTGTTCAATGCTATATGAATTCTTACACTATGCATGATATATTCTAGGAATGAAAATATGCATACAACTATTATGAGCAATATCATTAACTATTCGAAGATTCAAGAAGTAATTCAAATAACAATTCAAATAATTATCTTTTATGTTTGTGTGGTTGCCTCCCTCTTGATCTCTATTTTTCCCTTTATGATAGCATCATGATTATATTTCTTTGAGCTTCTATCCATCCTGGACCACTATGCATGCTTAAGTGTGCACAAGTGTCATTATTGTGTCATCCTCAAGATCTCATACATCATCATGCATTCATTAGTATAATCTCAATACTATAAAAACAATATGATTCTAAATAATCTTAAACATGTATGGTCATGATCATTTCATACAAAAGTATACTTATGTAAGATCCTAACACAAAGTATGATTCTTACTCGATATAAGAAAACATACCTGGATTAGCATGCTTTCTAGTTATCTCTAACATACCCAAACAATGTCTTCTTTGTTCTCTTCAATGATTTAGAGGCCTTGCGCTAGTAACCTGCATATATCATAAGTTAAGCATTGTAGGACCAAATTATACATACCTTGTAAGTAGAGCTTTCTATGTGATCAAAGACTATGGATGAGTCTTTGCCTTCATGTCATCATGGTCATATGGATTTGTCTTTCTTGATGTACCTTTCATGTTAGCAGACAACATCATCCTCATACAACAACACAAATGCATTAGTACAATCATAAGTGTCATAACCCTAATCAATGAATGTCTTCTATTATTCACATGCATTCATACTTTTACTAAGGTTATTAGACAATCTAAAATTAATCATGATTGTAATAACCTCAATAATATGAATACAAACATATCATGAACTTAATCATGAAACAGATTTCAAAACATACCTGTATCTCCTCAAGTCATACCTGTCGAGATTGCTTGTAGTCTTCTCTATAAGGGTAAAACCCTAACCATCCAAGGTCAATCACTTGTAAAAATATTATATAGGTTCATTGTGCTAGGATGATAGAATGTCAGTGCCATTTGAACCTCCTTCATGGCTTCCCTATAACTCTCCCAACTTTGCCAGGGTTTATTCTTACTTGGAAACCCTAATTTTCAATCTCCTTCCTCCCATAACATTTTTATGGAGGATTAATATCTATGATGAATGGATTCCAAATCCATTTTCAAGGTTTCTAGTTTTGTATCAGGTGTCTCCAACATTGTATCAGGTCATTCCATACCTAAAAAATGAAAACCCTAAGTGAGAGCTTCTTCCTCCTCTTCTTTGATTTCCTTCGTCGAGCCATTTCATATGTGCCGTATTGTTTCTGATGTATCTCTGAAATTTTGGATCTACATGGTCTGAAAATTTGGCCTGTGGTATCTTGACCTGTCATATTTCCAACCCTACAGGTTTGAGCTTCATTGGATTCTCCATCAGAGAGATATGCTCAGTTTCCCAACATGACCTGTTTAAGGGATGAAACATCATAGCGAAATTGTACGGAGTACCACATGTCACTATTTCAACTTCAGCCTCTGAAACTCAGACCTATGAAACTAAAGTCCATGCCCTAACTGTCACTTTTTACGGAATTCCATTTGGAGCTTCCTAGCCCAATATATGACCTTTTTACCTAGGTCACCTATTTAGGGCTTCATTATGGAAGAGGCAGAAACCCTAACTTGTACGGATCATATCTCAGAAAGTACAACGAATCTGAGGCTGAAATTCGGACATAAGGTACAGAAAAATTTCATCTTCAGCCTGTCCAATTTTTAGATACTGAAACTTCGCCAAAATGGATTTATAGCGAAAGTTTCATGATGACTAGGTTTTTCTATACAAAACCCTAACTTTCAAATTGTCGCAAGTGGAACAAGTGTCATAAGTGCCATACATTGCCTTCCTTCAGGCTAGATCTGATACCATGTTAAGATTCAATATGCTAAGATAGATAACATCAGTATTCCATTCAATTTCACAACAATAGCATATACAGGATCATTGAAAGAACAATAAGCACAACATAAACACAAGAGACACAATTTATCCTGGGAAACCCTCATGGGGTAGAAAACCCAGCAAAACTTCCTCAATATAGATGATCAACAAATACAAAGATGTAATCCCAAAACAAGATCTCCTTCTCCTCCATTTCCGATCTCTCTCTCTCCTATGCGAGTTCACAAGTGAGAGAGTGTGTGTTAAATGAGGAACACACCTCCTCTATTTATACTTTACTTCAATTGACTTTTAACCCTAACTAGGTCGACCCCAACAAGTTAACCACTCAACTTAATGCTGACTGGGTCGACCCCTCTAGGGGACTTAAACACCCTATTACAAATGACTCTTAGGGGATCTATTGCCCCGGCTTACATGGGAGGATTTACCTCAATGACTTTACATACTAATAACATCTCAATGGAGGAATAAAACATCTCCAAATGAATAATAATAAAGTACAAATAGAATATTCTTTGAAGTTACAATATTTCAACACATATGACTTTGTTAAACATCTTTCACATTTTCAAGTTTTCAAACAAATAGTAAAAAACTAAAATAATGAACATCGATAGTAAGGTATATTAGATGGACATCAAAAGTGACCACTTGGATAAAGAAGTCTCCATGATGTTTACATGATGCAGTTGCAAGGGTTTCATATTATTGAAAAGAAACATTTGGATTGTCTATTGGAAAAGTTCATGTATGAGCTCAATCAAGTTCCTTGAACTTGGTATTTCAAACTTCATCCTTATTAAAAAACAATGGCAATGACATAGTGATCCTAATTGCCTGGATCTAATCTTGTCATCACCAAAAGTAGCTCAACAACATGATTTAGCTGATGAAATCTAATATTTGTTTTGTTTTTTAAATCATTGATCTAGGCATGCTCCATTATTGTTTGAGTGTAGATTTTTGGCAATCTGATCATACTATATTTGTATCACAAGGAAAGTATGCCACATCTCTACTAGAAAAATTCAGAATGATTAAATGTAATTCTATACCTACACCTCTTAAAGTTGGGATAAAATCTCATCTTACACTCACTCATGACCTGTAGAGGATTTATTGCATAGATAATATATAGGTAGTTTGATTTATCTTACTACCACTCATTCAGATATATGTTTTGTAGTAATTTGTCTTTCTTCATTCATGTATAGGTCTCAAGAGGTATATTCACAAGCTTCAAAATGAGTCCTTTGATATGTCACAAGGACCCCAGACTTTGGAATTCTATATATCAGAGATCTAATAACTTAATGTCAGTAGGATATATTGATTCAAACTAGGTTGGATCAATTGATACAATGAATTCAACAACAAGTTACGTATTCACTCTTGGAGCATGTGTAATTTCATGGTAAATTAAGATACAACCTACAATTTCTGTATCCTCCACTGAAGCATAATACGGGGAAGCAAGCAATACAACTTGTGAGGCAATATGGTTATTAAGAATATTGGTTGATTTTCAACTTGACCAAATTGTTCCAACCTTACTTTTCTACAACAATCAAAGTGTTCTAAATATGGTCTAGAACCCAATCTATCATGCTAGAACTAAGCATATTTAATTTCATCACCATTGCATTAGACAATTGGTTGAGAATGAGTCTCACAACATAGCAAGATACTAACATATTGACAAAACCACTTGGCAATGATAAATTTGTCAAGTTTAAAAGTAAGTGATAAGATCCTTGGTTGGGGATTGTGTTTCCCTTATAATGGAGTGTCTCTCTGGAATAATTATAGTTGTGCCTCTGGGCTTCGTTCTAGCCTAGTAGTTTGCTATTGTGTTGATCATTATGCATCCCCTCTTGTAAAAGCATTCCTTTTCATAGCTAGCCGCAAAGCTGGTAGCAATGTCGAGGACATTGCCACCATGTGGCTCTTGTTATGCTAGGACTCATGCAAGTTTATAAATAAAAGATAAATTTATAGAATGCATAAAGTTGGCGGACCTTTAGTTGGATCATGTTTATGCTATAACCTTTTTTTTTCAACCATTTTATAAAAGCAATTAGATGTTGCACTACTAGATTTCTACATGCTATAAAAAATTCAATCCATCATCATTACATTAAGACTTTTAGGCGTACTAATTTTGAGATATGCTCACTTAGATAATTTTAAAAAATATTTAAAAGTACTAATTTTATTTTGGAAAAATAGTATCCCAATAGTACTATTTGTTGTCTACATATTTGCTAATTTTTGTGTATTGATTCCATCATTTAGGCACTCAAAGACATATACCTATCATTTGATGAAAAAATAAAATGTTGAGTTAATTGTGAACATTTTCAATAAATAAAATTTATATATATTAGGAAAGGTGATTCAATTTCCTACATTTCATTTTTTTAGTAGAAAATTCATTGTGTAGGTATGTCAAAATGCCCATGTAATGTGAAAATTATCTTTTTTTTTTATTGCATTTAACATGTAAAGGACGCTATAATTTTATAAAAGAAATAAACTATTATATTAAATCTTAAAATATTATTAAAAATAGTTATTATATATAGATATTATTAAAATAAATCAAATTTAAATTATAAATTTTATTTTTAAATAAATAAAATTATAAATTTAATTATATAAAAAAATTATAATGTCTTATTAATATAATAAGTTAGATGGACTAGATCAAGTGGTTAAGTGTTGTAAGTTGTAAGCAAAAGTGTTGTAAATTGTGAACATAAATCGGAGTTTCAAAAAAACCTAGAAAATAAATTTTTGATAAATGTTTTGAGCCTCGTTACAAAGACAAAATGAGAGCATTTGGAATTTAATGGTATGGTTATAAAAATGCCCTCCTCTCCTGTCAATTTCTCTTCCAAGCAGAGACGGAACTATTAATGATAATCGTGACAAACCATCTTTCAAAAAGTATTTACCCCCTCATCCATCGAAGGAACCTTCACGAATCTGCATTGGAGTACATCGCAGACATATTTGCAATGAATAAGTCATGTCAATATCAACACTTTAACATACAGGGACTAACAACGATGTTGATATGATATAGATAATCAATTTGACTTTTAATTAGTAATTTTATTTTAATCAATTTTTAAATTTTAAATTTTATAAATTAGAAAATAATAATTTTATAATATACTAAAAATTTATTTATAGACTACTTGATTGGATAAAAATGTGATATAATTTTAATGAGATTTTTTTATATTATTCTTATTAGAAGATAAATACAAAATTAAATAAAAATATTAATTACATTTAAAGTGAGTATTAGGGGGCAATTTTTAAGACATTAAAAGCTAGTTGAAATTGGATTACTTGTTAGAGACACAGTTAGTAGTTAAATCTTGCACTAATAAAAATTCCAATACCTTTAAAAACATATGCATATATTGTTGGGATATTACTATACTCCATCCTAGTCCTAATAGCATTTTTCATTTTTGCATTTTCAGTCATGCATGCATTTTGCATGCAACCATGATTTTTCATGCATGTATGCAATTGCATGTATCCTAGTCATCAGTCCCATCACCTAGCCCTCAGTTAGCTAGCCCCGGGAGCTTCTTTCGGATCAGTTTCAGCCTTCCTAGTGCTTAGTGCACCCTGCATGCAATTGCATGCATCCCAGGCGCCCTCTTTCACCTACCACTCAGTTGTTCTTCAGTTAGTTCAGTTATCTTTAGATATTTCCTTGATTTAAGGCTACATTGACAACTCAACTAACTGTATCACTCCGATGGACCTCCAGTGAGACTAGACTGCCTATTCTGACTCCAGTTAGCTCCTCATGCGTCCTCCACTGAGCCTCCTTCATTCAGTTAGTGCCTCCATGTGTCGGTTACACCTACCACACTCAGTTAGACTCAGTTTGACATATGGTTGACAATGACTTGTGCATTGATGACTCCACTGATGATGATCATGACTCCTAGTTGTGCTTTGATGACTCTCTATTGATATGATGATCACTCCATGAAGGCTAATTCAAATTGCCATCTTGGCATTCGAATCCTCTTCACCATTGTACTATTTATTGTTCATATTGTGATTAATAAACTAGTGTGTGATGTTATTCTGCTTCTATCCGAGTTCTACTGTACCATAATTCTATTGCTCCTTTACATTGCATTGACAACTCTTCTTCTATTTTTGTGCTTAATCTTAATCTTTCTTGTGAGGTATACATCAGCTCTTAGATTTGCTATGAGGATTTTCACATGGTATCAGATCATGTTGAGAATATTGTCTATCTCCATTCCTAAGAGTTCTTTTTGTAGATTATTATCAAGATTTCGAGGCAGCAGTTGTAGCAGTTTCTACATTTTTGCAGTAGTAGCAGCTGTAGATATTTTCTATCAGTTTTTTGCAGGTCTTGTGAAACAGCTTCCATGAATCCGGAAGTAATTCCTCCTCTTTCTCCATTCAACTATGATGAGGGGAAACCAAAGATGAAAGCACATTTGAAGAGACATGGTCTCTTTGATTATTGTTTTGAAAGAGAGTTTGAATCCTCTGAAGAAGAGAATGATTGGTAAAATGAAGGTGACAGAGCCTATGCAACAATGATGTATGATATGTCTCGTTGCATGGTAACCCACTTCCTTTCTGTTGAATCTCCAAAAGATCTATGGGCCCATCTAGATAAAATATTTGGCAAACAGAATGAAGGGATTGGTCCAAACCATTTCGAGAGCAAGCCCAGTGATGCATTTTCCGTCCTTGATGGTCTCTCTGATCATGAATCAGTATCAAACATATATCATAATGAAGTTTTCCACAAAGAAGAATAGCTTACAGATTATACACTCATGCTCTCAAAATCTTCTATTTCGAATTCTGTGCCAGCTCACACTCTAGAAACTGCATAGGTTCTTAAATCCTCTCTTGCACAAGAGTTTGTTGGTTTGCATAATGATGATCTCATGAATGTTTCAGAGGTTAAATCAGCAATTGGAGGTAATGCATTCGCTCTCCTTGATCACTCACCTCTTATGTACTACTGTAAGATGATTTGCGCATGGTCTCAGAAGTTTATTGAAGATGTTGGGCATTGCCATTCGCTTGGGATAATTTCTCATGCATTTCATGGTTTTGATCTCACCTCTAATGGTTCAAAGGAGATCTCAAGAAACCATTTTTCAAGTTTTGGATCTGATTTGGATTCCAAGCAATCACTATCATGTGATGGTTCTTTTGGGCATAATCTCACCTATGATGGTTCGAAGGAGAAAACAAAAGACTATCTACACATTCATGGATTTGATCCTACCTCAACTGATTCGAATCACAAGTTCCAGGATCATCCTCATACTTTTGGATTTGTTCTCATCACATTCGATCTGAAGAGCAAGTACAAGCACATGCTTTTTGAGCATGAACCACTTCTTCCCAAGAAGACGATACCTCCAGACATATGACCAAGCATCACACCTGCTTGAGTTTGGAACATTTATTTTTGCTGTGCCCTACAGTCTATTTTGAAGGGGGGTATTTTTCCCATGAGGTTTTCCCCATTTCCTCGGTTTATTGACTGTTATTATTATTCAGTGTATTGGGTGACCTTTGGTCTCAGTTACTAGGGCCCATGATGGATTAAGGGGCGGTGTTGGGATATTCCTATACTCTATCCTAGTCCTAACAACATTTTCTATTTTTGCATTTTCAATCATGTATGCATTTTGCATGCATGCATCCCAGTAATCAATTCCAACACCTAGCCCTTAGTTAGCTAGCCATGGTAGCTTCTTTCTGATCAGTTTCATCCCTCATAGTGCTTAGTGTGCCCTGCATGTAATTGCATGCATCCGAGGCACCCTGTCTCACCTACCACTCAGTTGCACTTCAGTTAGTTTAGTTATCTTTAAATCTTTCCTTGATTTAAGGCTAGATTGACTCCTCAACTGACTGTATCACTCCGATGGACATCCAGTGAGACTAAACTGCCTATTTTGACTCTAGTTAGCTCCTCATGTGCCATCCACTGAGCCTCCTTCATTCAATTAGTGGTTCCATGTGCCAGTTACACCTACCACACTCAATTAGACTCAGTTTGACATCTGATTAACAGTTACTTGTGCATTGATGACTCCACTGATGATGATCAGGACTCCTGGTTGTTCTTTGATGACTCTCTACTAGTCTGATGATGACTCTCTATTGGTCTGATGATCACTCCATGAAGGCTAATTCGAATTTCCACCTTGGCATTCGAATCCTCTTCACCATTGTACTATTTATTGTTCATATTGTGATTAATAAACTAGTGTGTGATGTTATTCTGCTTCTATCCGAGTTCTACTGTATCATAATTATGTTGCTCCTCTACACTGCATTGACCACTCTTCTTCTATTTTTCCACTTAATCTTAATCATTTTTGTGAGGTATACATCAAATCTTAGATCTTTTGTGAGGATTTTCACATGGTATCAGAGCATGTTGAGAGTATTTTCTATCTCCATTCTTGAGAGTTTTTTTTGCAAGTTATTATCAAGATTTTGAGTGCAGCAGTTACAGCAGTTTCTGCATTTTTGCAGCAGTAGCAGTTACAGATATTTTCTATTGTTTTTTGCAAGTCTTCTGAAACAAATTCCATGAATCTGGAAGGAATTCCTCCTCTTTCTCCATTCAACTATGATGAGTGGAAACCAAAGATGATAGCACATTTGAAGGGACATGGTCTCTTTGATTATTGTTTTGAAAGAGAGTTCAAATCCTCTGAAGAAGAGAATGATTGGATAAATGAAGGTGACAGAGCCTATGCAACAATGATGTATGCTATGTCTTGTTGGATGGTAATCCACTTCCTTTCTGCTGAATCTCCAAAAGAGGTATGGGCCCATCTGGATGAAATATTTGGAAAACAGAATGAAGGGATTGGTCCAAACCATTTCAAGAGAAATCCCAGTGATGCATCTGTCGTCCTTGATGGTCTCTCTAATCATGAATCAGTATCAAACATATCTCATAATGAAGTTTTCCACAAAGAAGAAGAACTCGCAAATTCTACACTCATGCTCTCAAAATATTCTATTTCAAATTCTGTGCCAGCTCACACTATAGAAACTGCAGGGGTTCTTAAATCCTCTCTTGCATAAGAGTCTGTTGGTTTGCATAATAATGATCTCATGAATGTTTCAGAGGTTAAATCAGCAATTGGAGGTAATGCATTCACTCTCCTTGATCACTCACCTCTTATGTACTACTGTAAGATGATTTGCACATGCTCTCAGAAGTTTATTGAAGACGTAGGGCATTTCCATTCGCTTGGGATAATTTCTCATGCATTTCATGGTTTTGATCTCACCTCTAATGGTTCAAAGGAGATCTCAAGAAACCATTGTTCAAGCCTTGGATCTTATTTGGATTCCAAGCAATCACTATCATGTGATGGTTCTTTTGGGAATAATCTCACCTATGATGGTTCAAAGGAGAAAACAAAAGACTATCTATACATTCATGGATTTGATCCTACCTCAACTGATTCGAATCACAGGTTCTAGGATCATCCTCATACTTTTGGATTTGTTCTCATCACATTCGATCTGAAGAGCAAGTACAAACACATGCTTTTTGAGCATGAACCACTTCTTCCCAAGAAGACGATACCTATAGACATATGACCAAGCATCACACCTGCTTGAGTTTGGAGTATTTATTTTTGGTGTGCCCTACATTCTATTTTGAGGGGGGGTACTTTTCCCATGAGGTTTTCCCCATTTCCTCGGTTTATTGACTATTATTATTATTCATTGTATTGGGTGACCTTTGGTCTTAGTTACCAGGGCCCAGGATGGATTAAGGGGGGGTGTTGGGATATTCCTATACTCCATTCTAGTCCTAACAACATTTTGCATTTTTGCATTTTCAGTCATGCATGCATTTTGCATGCAGCCATGATTTTGCATGCATGCATGCAATTGCATGCATCCCAAGCGCCCTCTCTCACCTACCACTCAGTTGAACTTTAGTTAGTTCAGTTATCTTTAGATCTTTCCTTGATTTAAGGCAATATTGATTCCTCAACTAACTGTATCACTTCGATGGACATCCAGTGAGACTAGACTGCCTATTCTGACTCCAGTTAGCTCCTCATATGCCCTCCACTGAGCCTCCTTCATTAAGTTAGTGCCTCCATGTGCCAGTTACACCTACCACACTCAGTTAGACTCAGTTTGACATCTGGTTGACAATTACTTGTGCATTGATGACTCCACTGATAATAATTAGGATTGCTAGTTGTGCTTTGATGACTCTACTGATAATAATCAAGACTGCTAGTTGTGCTTTGATGACTCTCTATTGATCTGATGACCACTCCATGAAGGATAATTCGAATTTCCACCTTGGAATTCGAATCCTCTTCACCATTGTACTATTTATTGTTCATATTGTGATTAATAAACTAGTGTGTGATGTTATTCTGCTTCTATCCGAGTTCTACTATATCATAATTATGTTGCTCCTTTACACTGCATTGACCACTTTTTTTCTATTTTTCTGCTTAATCTTAATCTTTCTTATGAGGTATACATCAACTCTTAGATCTGCTGTGAGGATTTTCACATGGTATCAGAGCATGTTGAGAGTATTGTCTTTCTCCATTCCTGAGAGTTTTTCTTGCAGGTTATTATCAAGATTTCAAGTGCAGCAATTGCAACAGTTTCTGCATTTTTGCAGCAGTAGCAGCTGCAGATATTTTCTATTGTTTTTTGCAGGTCTTTTGAAACAGCTTCCATGAATCCGGAAGGAATTCCTCCTCTTTCTCCATTCAACTATGATGAGTGGAAACCAAAGATGATAGCACATTTGAAGAGACATGGTCTCTTTGATTATTGTTTTGAAAGAGAGTTCGAATCCTCTGAAGAAGAGAATGATTGGTTAAATGAAGGTGAAAGAGCCTATGCAACAATGATGTATGCTATGTCTTGTTGCATGGTAACCCACTTCCTTTCTGCTGAACTTTCAAAATAGGTATGGGCCCATCTAGATGAAATATTTGGCAAATAGAATGAAGGGATTGGTCCAAACCATTTCGAGAGAAAGCCCAGTGATGCATTCGCCGTCCTTGATGGTCTCTCTGATCATGAATCAGTATCAAACATATCTCATAATGAAGTTTTCCACAAAGAAGAAGAACTTGCAGATTCTACACTCATGCTCTCAAAATATTCTATTTCGAATCCAGTGAGAGCTCAAACTCTAGAAACTGCAGAGGTTCTTAAATCCTCTCTTGCAAAAGAGTTTATTGGTTTGCATAATGATGATCTCATGAATGTTTCAGAGGTTAAATCAGCAATTGGAGGTAATGCATTCTCTCTCCTTGATCACTCACCTCTTATGTACTACTGTAAGATGATTTGCACATGCTCTTAGAAGTTTATTGAAGATGTAGGGCATTGACATTCGCTTGGGATAATTTCTCATGCATTTCATGGTTTTGATTTCACCTCTAATGGTTCAAAGGAGATCTCAAGAAACCATTTTTCAAGTCTTGGATCTGATTTGGATTCCAAGCAATCACTATCATGTGATGGTTCTTTTGGGCATAATCTCACCTATGATGGTTCGAAGGAGAAAACAAAAGACTATCTACACATTCATGGATTTGATCCTACCTCAGCTGATTCGAATCACAGGTTCCAGGATCATCCTCATAATTTTGGATTTTTTCTCATCACATTCGATCTAAAGAGAAAGTACAAGCACATGCTTTTTGAGCATGAACCACTTCTTCCCAAGAAAAAGATACCTCCATACATATAACCAAGCATCACACCTGCTTGAGTTTGGAGCATTTATTTTTGGTGTGCCCTACAGTCTATTTTGAAGGGGGGTATTTTTTCCCATGAGGTTTTCCCCATTTCATCGGTTTATTGACTGTTATTATTATTCATTGTGGATAACCTTTGGTATCAGTTACCAGGGCCCAGGATGGATTAAGGGGGGGTGTTGAGATATTCATATACTCCATCCTAGTCCTAACAACATTTTTCATTTTTTCATTTTCAGTCATGCATGCATTTTGCATGCAGCCATGATTTTGCATGCATGCATGCAATTGCATGCATCCCAGCCATCAGTCCCAGCACCTAGCCCTTAGTTAGCTAGCCTCGGGAGCTTCTTTCTGATCAGTTTAATCCCTCCTAGTGCTTAATGCTCCCTGCATGCAATTGCATGCATCCCAGGCGCCATCTCTCACCTACCACTCAGTTGCACTTCAGTTAGTTCAGTTATCTTTAGATCTTTCCTTGATTTAAGGCTAGATTGACTCCTCAACTGACTATATCACTCCGATGGACATCCAGTGAGACTAGACTGCCTATTCTGACTCCAGGTAGGTCCTCATGCGTCCTCCACTAAGCCTCCTTCATTCAGTTAGTGCCTTCATGTTCCATTTACACCTACCACACTCAGTTAGACTTAGTTTGACATCTGATTGATAGTTACTTGTGCATTGATGACTCCACTGACGATGATCAGGACTCCTAGTTGTGCTTTAATGACTCTCTATTGATCTGATGATCACTCCATGAAGGATAATTCGAATTTCCACCTTGGCATTCGAATCCTCTTCACCATTTTACTATTTATTGTTCATATTGTGATTAATAAACTAGTGTGTGATGTTATTCTACTTCTATCAGAGTTCTACTGTATCGTAATTATGTTTCTCCTTTACACAACATTGACCACTCTTCTTCTATTTTCCTGCTTATTATTAATCTTTCTTATGAGGTATACATCAGCTTTTAGAACTGCTGTGAGGATTTTCACATGGTATCAAAACATGTTGAGAGTATTGTTTATCTCCATTCCTAAGAGTTTTTTTTTCAAGTTATTATTAAGATTTCGAGTGCAGCAGTTGCAACAGTTTCTGCATTTTTGTAGCATTCGCAGTTGCAGCTATTTTCTATTGTTTTTTGCAGGTCTTCTGAAACAACTTCCATGAATCCGGAAGGAATTCCTCCTCTTTCTCCATTCAACTATGATCAGTGCAAACCAAAGATGATAGCACATTTGAAGAGACATGATCTCTTTGATTATTGTTTTGAAAGAGAGTTTGAATCCTCTGAAGAAGAGAATGATTGGTTAAATGAAGGTGACAAAGCCTATTCAACAATGATGTATGCTATGTGTCGTTGCATGGTAACCCACTTCCTTTTTGTTGAATCTCCAAAAGAGGTATGGGCCCATCTGGATGAAAGATTTAACAAACAGAATGAAGGGATTGGTCCAAACCATTTCAAGAGCAAGCCTAATGATGCATTCACCCTCCTTTATGGTCTCTTTGATCATGAATCAGTATTAAACATATCTCATAATGAAGTTTTCCACAAAGAAGAAGAACTTGCAAATTCTACACTCATGCTCTCAAAATATTCTATTTCGAATTCTGTGCCAGCTCACACTCTAGAAACTGCAGAGGTTCTTAAATCCCCTCTCACACAAGAGTTTGTTGGTTTGCATAATGATGATCTCATGAATGTTTCGGAGGTTAAATCAGCAATTGGAGGTAATGCATTCTCTCCCTTTGATCACTCACCTCTTATGTACTACTGTAAGATGATTTGCACATGCTCTCAAAAGTTTATTAAAGATGTAGGGCATTGCCATTTGCTTGGGATCATTTATCATGCATTTCATGGTTTTGATCTCACCTTTAATGGTTCAAAGGAGATCTCAAGAAACCATTTTCCAAGTCTTGGATCTGATTTGGATTCTAAGCAATCACTATCATGTGATGGTACTTTTGGGAATAATATCACCTATGATGGTTCGAAGTAGAAAACAAAAGACTATCTACACATTCATGGATTTGATCATACCTTAGCTGATTCGAATCACAGGTTCTAGGATCATCCTTATACTTTTGGATTTGTTCTCGTCACATTCGATCTGAAGAGAAAGTACAAGCACATGTTTTTTGAGCATGAACCACTTCTTCCCAAGAAGAAGATACCTCTAGACATATGACCAAGCATCACACCTGCTTGAGTTTGGAGCATTTATTTTTGGTGTGCCCTACAATCTATTTTGAGGGGGGGTATTTTTCCCATGAGGTTTTCCCCATTTCCTCGGTTTATTGACTATTATTATTATTCATTGTATTGGGTGACCTTTGGTCTTAGTTACCAGGGCCCAGAATGGATTGGGGGGGGGTGTTGGGATATTCCTATACTCCATCCTAGTCCTAACAACATATTGCATTTTTTCATTTTTAGTCATGCATGCATTTTGCATGCAGCCATGATTTTGCATGCGTGCATGCAATTGCATGTATCCCAGTCATCAATCCCAGCACCTAGCCCTCAGTTAGCTAGCCCTGGTAGCTTCTTTCTGATCAATTTCATCCCTCCTAGTGCTTAGTGCACCCTCCATGAAATTGCATGCATCCCAGGTGCCCTCTCTCACCTACCACTCAGTTGCACTTCAGTTATCTTTAGATCTTTCCTTGATTTAAGGCTATATTGACTCCTCAATTGACTATATCACTCTGATGGACCTCCAGTGAGACTAGACTACCTATTCTGACTCCATTTAGCTCCTCATGCACCCTCCACTGAGCCTCCTTCATTCAGTTAGTGCCTCCATGTGCCAGTTACACCTACCACACTCAGTTAGACTCAGTTTGACATTTGGTTGATAGTTACTTGTGCATTGATGACTGCACTGATGATGATCAAGACTCCTAGTTGTGCTTTGATGACTCTCTATTGATCTGATGATCACTCCATGAAGGCTAATTCGAATTGCCACCTTGGAATTTGAATCCTGTTCACCATTGTACTATTTGTTGTTCATATTGTGATTAATAAACTAGTGTGTGATGTTATTTTGCTTCTATCCGAGTTCTACTGTATCATAATTCTGTTGCTCCTTTACACTGTATTGACCACTCTTCTTCTATTTTCCTGCTTAATCTTAATATTTCTTGTGAGGTATACATCAGCTCTTAGATCTGCTGTGAGGATTTTCACATATATTATAAAAATATATTACAAATAAGATTTCAAATTATAAAGATAAAATCATTTTTTATTAATTAAGTTAAATTTAATTCATAAATTCATAAAAAACTAAAAAATAAATTATATACATATTTAAAAATATGTATAGAATTTATTTTTATACATAATTAAAATTTTATAGTAATTCAAATCATTTTTATTTCTCTTCATAAAGTTCTATAAACCAAATAGATATGAGTGGAAGTTAATATTCATCATCGCCATATTTAAAAATATAAATTAAAATATCATAAGTAATATTTTTTCATTTAAGTATATAATCTAAACATATTAAATGTTAATATTATAATCTTATTTAAGTATTTAAAGGATTTGGGGCTCTACGGTGAGAAGGTCCGAAGGACACATGATCAGGGTTTTTTGAACGGGACTGCAGCTGCGGCCACCAGAGGGAACGCTCTTTTTCCCATTTGTCAGACAGCTGGTGAACTATGGAGCTGGATGATGTCGATTTGGTTGACTATTTGGACGAGCCCTATGATGACGAGTCAATTTTTGTCAATAACTGGGGAATACAGTTGGATAAGGTTAATCCTGATCATGCAGACTACAGTGACTGGGCCGACCTCGAAGTGACAGCTGGAGCCTCAACCTTGCATCTGAAAGGAATGGCAGACAGATTTGAAAACCCTTGTCCTCCCCAGATGGAATTTTCAACCCGTTCTGAGAAATCATGACGATGTCGTTAGTGGTCAGGGGTTTGGGACCTCATCTTGGAGGGAATTCGTTTCCTCTTTTCCATGACAGCCTCCCTAGTTGCTTAGGCAGTGCGAACGCAGTGGACACCACTATTGTCGATACAGAAGAAACCCTAGGGCCCCAAAATGCCCCACCTCTCCTAAAATATTTTAACCCTTTTCCCCACGCAGAGTTGTTGGAAGTAGGCTTGCCATTATCAGGTGGAGGATTTCAGGACTTCCCTAAATATGTATATTTTAACATCCCAAAAATTCGTAAAAATTTAAAAAATTTCTAAGCAGTTCATCCGCCAATAAATGCTATACGGAAGTAAAAGTTTTCAACATTTATAATTACTGTTTACATAAAAAGTTGACATTTAAACATCTTCTTAATGTTCATTAATTATTTGATTGTCTATATGACAATCAAGTAGATAGAATCATTATGCTTTTAAATACATAATCGTCCATAAAAACATGTCCTAACGATAACTCTATAATCCTACGTAAGATTGATATAATACTGTCGAGTTTGTTTTGTTACACTTATAGAGTTTCTTGACTAGAATAATTATTGTTTGACTCTAGCATTCTAAGTGTCGACATTTATTTAATTTGTTCTTCCTCACTAGTACCACTGTATTTCCATTTTAACTTATGTATAAAGGCATGAATCAAGATCTATCTGTGACGTTGAGTTATTGTTACACATTAATGTATCTTATGACGTATTTTAACTCATTTGTACTTGCTTTAGCTTTATTAAAGATGTGTTGAGCTTATACACCAAGAGCTGGTAAAATACGACTTTCAATGTTTGACAAGAGAAATCCTGGCATAAGCCTGAGACTTACTTAGCTTAAATGCTAATGCATGTTGACCTTCTATTTTGTCCAGGTTACAGGTTTATCCTAGAAAGTGTGTGATAATTACTAAAGAAGTTTAAAGCTCCATGGCAAGGAGTTGAAACAAGGTTAATACATTCTATAACTTATAAATAAATGAGTTCAAAAAGTCTAGCTAAACTCTATATATCAAGGTCCTAGATTATACATTATCATGGATTAAGTCCAGGGCTATAGTTAAGTTTTAATTTGATGATCATGCATACCAACTATAGACATGTGCAAAGTGTGGATCGTATTTCAAATCAAAATCAAACTATTAATTCAACGAGTATTGAATATAAGCTATATATTATGTAAAGGGCATGGATCATATTCAAATCAAGGCCAAGTTATTAATTTGATGAGCATGTTTGCAAACACCAACTATAGACAGGTGGGTTCACATCTCGGTTGGTGAATGATGAGGCAAGAAATAAATAAGTTCACGTGATTGTTTTTAATGTAGCCTCGGGTATCAAAACCCTACTACGAAGCTTCAGGGTTTTGGTTCCTTCGTTAACCGTCTTTAAATGTGATGGAAGGAGTCTGTTTTTAGACTTTGGTGATGGCACTTAAGAGGAAAAATTACTGGTTCCAAAGGATTGTGAGCCCTGGTAAGTCTTGAGCTCATACCAATGATACATCTGTCATCGTTTAAGGGTTTGATAATGTCTCATTGCTCTTCAGTGTAGACTTGCTTGTAAAAGGGTTTAAATCAATAATTTTAAGCAGCGTTGCTGCAGTAGATGGTTGCCTCAGCACCACCCAAGTTGGGGTTTTGGTCGTCAAGTTAAAAAATACAAGGTTTTAGTGTTATGGTTACCCTTTCGTTTTCTTAAGCAGTTTGGACTGCAAATGTAATACTCCTTTTGATAATAAAATGTTTCTCTTGCTCCGGCCTTATATTTTTTAAAGCTTCTGTGTTAAATTGCTTATGGTGTAAATGTTCCAAATGTGAAAGAGGTTACCCTCGGCTCGTCACGTCATCTAAGTATGGAAAAAGAAACTTGCTATTGTATGTTTGGGGCTAAGCCTGTCTTTCAACTCTATTAATAAATAGCATTTATACTTCTTGGTAGAATTCTAGCTAAGAATATGTTTACTGGTTTAAACCCTAATCTTGGATGGTATGTAAAGGGTTGTTAATTCGGGTTTTGAGAAATTACAGGGTCTAACCCTTTTACGAGTTTAAGTTTTTATACATGTTAATAGTTTTTAAGATTGCAGTCTGGGCGAGTCGAGACTCGAGCCCGAGACCTTCGTTAAAATCCTGTACATATATCTTAATTTCTGACTCATTGATGGTATTAAGTTTTGTTTGTTTCTTTTTATTTATAAATTTAATAATGAAAATAAAACAAGTCTGGGCGTGCCCTCTGATAAGGCTTGAACTCTCGACCTTCTCTTTTATGTAACACTGGTTCATATTGAACCTTCGGGTGTACCCTTCTTAGTTTGGTTATTAAAATATTAACCTGAACGATGAAAGATAATATTGATAGGTTTTGTATTAAATGTTGCACATACCATATAATAGCTTTTTAAAGAGCTTACATATATAGTATTCCATATAGTGATATTTGTATTAATACTATGTGATTTAATAAGGGACAGTCATCTTACTAAGTATATGTTGTTGATACTATTTGTATGATCGATTGCAAAGATGATATGATAAAACTAAAACTTATCCTATACGTATGAAATCCTAATTTGAAAATTTTTACAAAGGTTGAGTTGTACCTAGAGTTTGTGTAAAATAATATAAGCTTTATTCTTATTAAAATAATATATAGATTTATGTTTGTGTTTTGCTATTATGTGGATAACTCTAAAATATGAAGCTTAGGGTTTTTAATATTTAAAATTTGTGTGAATTAAAAATAAATATTCAAGTTGTTTTATGTCTGAGCCTACAAGTATGAACATATTCGTATGAAATGCTATAATGACTTCAATGTAAATGTTTTCTTGATTCTGTAATGTTTAACTTGTACTGAATACTATTGTTTAAATTAAACTGATATAACTTCAGAATTTGCATGCTATAGTAAAGAATTCATGAGACATCAATCATTTCAAGACTCTGTTTGGAAATTATATCTAATCTATGTTAATTAACCTTCTTCCTGTACTAGAGTACATCATCTATGATGAAAGGAAAAATACAGGAAGATATTTTATTCATTCATCAATATCATCTACTCTTCCATTTTAAACTATAGAAAACTAGTTTAACTTATTCAGAAATCAATCATTAGTACAACTAACTGTTGTCTAGAAAAATAACATATTTATACAGTCTAGCAGAATAGTTAAACAGTTCAGAAAATGAAATAAAATATAACAAGTAGAACCTGATAACTTGATAGGGTGGACAAACACCCAAGGAGGCTTGTTCCTCCCAACCTTCTCTAGAAGAAGCAACCAAATCAATTGCTCCCTTGGACCCCCGAGCCTGTTTACTGAACCACTAGGAAGAATTCTCTGTGTAGAAGCAAGGCACTCAGGTTGTACTTCAGCAATCAATGGAGACTTGCATACGCCTCACATATGTACTTCAGCAATCAATGGGGACTTGCATACATATCCAAAACCTCTGCACTCAGCAGAAATAAGATAGACTTACACTGTAACTCAAAACATAGCTTCCCCTCATCGAATCTCTTGTGTGCATACAATAGAACCACAAGGTAAATTTTCTCCTCAGAAAAAAGTGTGAGCCTCTGCTCAAATTCGATGGCTTCTAAAAGATGCCTAGGTCTTTTAGTGGTCAGTTTTCAATAAATGAGCCTCAAGCTCCAGTTCCACATTCCATGGAAATTAACCACAATTTAAGGGAGTTGTCCCATAACAACAGCTAGTTACTGAGTTCATGATGCTGCCACTTGTCCATTTCCTTATACCCCAGATTCCATTCCTCCTAGTGGGTCAGTAAACACTCTTTCAACAGTCTCCTTGGGTGAGTGTCTCCTATTTTATTTTATTAAATAATAATATTATTCGTTTACAGCCATCCTTGCCACTTGGTCAAATATAAATCTTTACAATAAAAAATAAAACAATGTTTTCCTCAAACATAACATGTCTCAAGTATTGGGTATGTTACATATATGCACTCGAGGATGACCTGAACTAGGGTTCTAATGGATTTATAGCTTCATTACTAAACCCTAATGACCTGTGTAGAAACCCTTCTATTTAAGTCTCATTGGGTGGTAAGCAAAGCAAGGAGCAAGCAGCAAGCCCTAACAGAAGCCCTGGTGGTTATAACCAGAAGAAGAGAAGGAACAAATGTGTTAAATATTCTGGGGGGATTTTGAGCCTGGTCTGCGAAGTAGATGTCTCTGTGGATCAATTGACGAACATGGCATAAAATCCAATGGTACGTGGACGATACTTCAGTCACCATACCATGGAAAAATGGGAAAGAGAAAATTGGTTCGAAACCGTAAAATATATTTTGGAGACAAGAAATCTATCAAAGGGGTGGTTTGTCTACAAATTCGAAAACAAAGAGGATGCAAATCATATCTCGCAGAGGTATTCGAGCATTCACTCAACATTGGTAATGTTCAAGAGATGGACACCATTATTTGCTATAGATGTTGAGAGAATGGATGTAGCGGCAATCTACTTTAAGCTCTCACGATTGCCAATGGAATTCTAGAATCTGGAATCCTTCAGGGACATAGGGAATGCCTTGGGGGCATTCCTTGATGTGGACATGTCCTTTATGACAATAAAGCGGATTTCCATTGCAAGAATTCTTGTCTCCATAAACATCAGATTGGACCTCAGGAAATATTTTCAACTAGTCTGGGGGCAGCTCATCAGAAAGCAAAGTTTGGACTACGAAGGAATCCCTTTTAGATGTCATAGGTTCCATGTATATGGTCATATTGCGAAGCAATGCGACCTCCCTTTCACTCGAAACTCGGCCATACCTAGGAACTAGAATGAATAAATTATTGAAGCGGACTCGGCATGTCAAAAGAAGCTTGAAAGTATAGTACCTCTAATCCCTGCAATCTAGCACTTTAAGACTCTCTACAATGGAGGTGAATGGAGTGAAGGAACCCTAGGGCCTCAGGATATAGTTGAAGGGATCTTGGACCCGGCTAGATCATCTGACCAAGATGGGACTGGGGAAAAACTCCAACCTTCAAGCCAGGCATTGACATATTTACTAGGTATGATCACAACACTTCCCTTCTCTTTTATTTCTATAACAAATGGTATCAATAAGCTGGGAAATGAATGGGTGGATATGGAAAGTGATTTGAACAAAAAAATTCTCCCCCTCTTCCCTTGACCCTTTTCCCGGCCCTTCCCCCCCTAACCCCCTCACCCTAGATCCCAATCTCTCGACGCACAGTGCAAACCAAGCTGCAAGCCCTGCACAACATTTGGAACCCTCACAAAACCATCCCTCACAGCTTAATATCCCCCTCCATTGATACAGGGGCCTCATCCAGCCTAGGTTCAAAAGAAACCAGAATTAGATTTCACCTCAAATCAAGAGATATCCTAGAGAAAGAACAGAATAATGGAAACAATCTTGGTTTGGGAAAAAATGGGATCTCCTTTGAAAAAAATAGAGGTAGAGGAAGACCCTCACACTTCTCGACGGATTAGGAAAAAGCTCAGAAAGTTGGACGGTAGGAAACAAACCATTCATGGGGCACTTAGAGCAAAGAAATCCCCTGAAGGGGTTCTCCCATGAAGATACTTTCCCTGAACTGTAGGGGTTTGGAAATTCCCCACAAAAAACTTGCACTCAAGAGGATGGTTATGACAAAGGAGTAAGCTATCTCCTCGACGGTTTGCACCCGGGTCCCACCTGGGCCGTCGAGGAGATCCTCAAGTCGTTTACAAACTCCGTCAGCACGAGAGTCGTTTGCAAAAACTCCGTCACCAAGCAGAGCCTCCTCCCGCACTTATACATAATCACATCGAATAGAAAGAATTCATGCATCCATCTTTCTGTGACCTATCCATCATCATATATGATATAACGAAACCATACATCCATCCATCCTTCCTTCGGCCCATTAAAATTTGAAATTTAAACTCCAGCAAAAGGCGCGCAACAAAATTTGAAATTTGAGTTCACTTAAAATTTGCAGAAACAGGGTAATCCATATCAGTATGGAAGGGGCAGATTCGAGAATGTAGAGCAGCTTCATCCGAACATTATCTCTATTAATCCACCTTATGTGTTTAATGTTGTTGGTATAACTGGTCGACCTATATTGGTGCGAATCTCACGAGCTAGAGTCTATCTAAAGCAATGTCGTGGGCATTTTTAATTTTGTTGATGAGTTTTTGCTTGTGAAAATTCCGTGCAGATGTATTTTTTACTATAATGTTGTTCATCCTGAAACCAATGCACCGGATACAGGGAAGAAGACACAGATTTTTTACTATAATGTTGTTCATTCTTTTTTATTTTATTATTAAAGAAAATATTAGAAATTAATTTGAATTATTTGAATTGATATTTTACTATTTTCCCTTAATTTGATGAGCTAACTGTTTTATGATAATGTAGATCCTAATAACATTGCAACTACTCAATTGAACCCTCAATTCAGCTAATAAAAAAATAGTGCAATATGCATGATTGAGCATTTTTAAGGTGTTGATTGAGTAGATAGCTCCATCAATCACTTAATTTGTAAACCCCCTTTATATATTTCATCTTCGGGGTGGAGTCAATGCTAGTGGTTCATGGGTGAATCTTCTATTAATTTTTCACATTTTTGATTTCATATTATATCTTTTATTTAATTTTGTTTAAATTTTATATTAATATTTTTAAAAAAAATGTTATAAAGGAAACACAATTAAAAAAAAGTAATGTTATAAAGAAAACAAAATTCACTACAAGTTTACTTTCTTAGCACATCAAAAATCACAAAGCTTATATGAGTTTTGTCACTTTCAATCTAAAGAGCTTATATAAGTTGAGAATAGATATTTTCTATTATCACATTTTATTAAAAAGTGTTGCCTATATCCATGGATTCACTCATTTAAGACAATATAAAGAGTGTTCTAATTGATATTTTTTATATACCAATTAAAACTTTACGAAGTTATGAATCATGAACTAACCAAATCCCAATTAAGTACTTTTAATATCACATTCTTTTAAATGCTTGGACAAAACTGATGAGAACGTGAGGACCCTTCTTTGTCTAGAAAGGTATATAATATATTTCAAATAAAGATTACCTAGTTCTACTTCAACATAAGAGTTACTAATATAGAGAAGCAATTTTCATTAACTAAATTACATAGTAATGTATTTGATAAAAAATAAAGTAAATTAGCTTATAAATTAGAGATTTCCACCATTAAAAATAAATTATAGAGCATATGTCATGGCCACCCATTAATAACATGCATGTATAATAATATACCACAAGATTTAGACCTTAATCACTCTAGAGGCATGTTTAGAAGCCTAATCATGCTTTTATCCATGTTGCATGGAACAATTTATTATATGCAAATGACTTAAGCCTTGCCTCACCTAAATATTTATTTTAAGTATAAAATAAAATGTAATAAAAACCAATGGAGGAGAATTTTTGCTTGGAGTTAGAAAAGGATTTTTATGGATAATTTATTCGATAGAATAGAAAGAATCGGCCCAAGTGTCAAGTGATAATAAATTAATACAAAGTCATAATGATAATGATAATAATAATTATATTTATAATTATAAATATTTATTTCAAGGATAAAATAAAATGTCGTCAAAACCAATGGAAAGGAATTTTTGCTTGGAGTTAGAAAAGGATTTTTATGGATAATTTATTTAATAGAATAGAGAGAATTGGTCCAACTCTCAAATGATAATAAATTAATACAAAGTCATAATAATAACAATGTCCTTAGATGACTGAAAAATCTCTTTCAGCAGTTCCATTGCTAGCTAGGTCAAGTTTAAAACATTGCCTTTATTTATTATATGGGCACTATGGAATTGCAGAAATAAGACCAATTTTGAAAATAAAATGTTGTCAGTTTTTGACATTTGCATAAGAGTTCATTATGCATTTTTTTATTATCTTTCTTGGAGCCGAAACAAAAAAAGTAAGAACATTGTGCATCCTATCATTGACAGTGGTGTTCCATTCAAATTCTTTGATGGTGCAATGAAAAGTGGCATGTGTGGGGTAGGTATGATCCTTTATATTAAGAAAGATCATAAGATTTTAGTGAAGATGGGTGCTGGTTGTGGAAGTAATTTTAGGGTGGAATTTCTTGGTTTTTGGGGCTTTTATGGTTTGCCTTCAAAAGAGGTATTTTACATATAAAGGTTTTTGGTGACTCAAAGTCATTATTGATTGGGTAGCACGCTTTTATAATATTCATAATCTTCAGTTGGAGCATTGGATTCTCAAAACTAAACATCTTTTTCCAACGGAAAAATCACCTTCCTGCTATTCCGAAGAATCAAGGAAAGCTTGAAATACAATCATTACAATAGGGCTCAACAAGAGCATCATGTCACTTACAAGAATTGAACCTAGGTGGGGAGGGTAACAATCTTTCCTCCCAACCACCCAACCTACAACCAATGGACTAAAACTAAACATCTTATTATGTCTTTTGAGATGATTACTTTCTCACCGACAATTTTTTTTTTTGTTACTACAAGTGAGGGATGCCTCTATATTGCTCGTAAGGATGTTTAGTAACAATTTTAAGTAGTCCTTGTATTTTGGATCAAAAGAAAATAATAGGTTCGTCCTTTTTTCTTTTGAAAAAAAATTATTATATTTATTATAATTATAATAATAATTACTATTTAATTATAACAATAATTATTATAATTATGATTAGATATTAATTAAGAAAAATTAAACAATGTTATTTTTTTAAATATTTAAGTTTTATATAAATTCTAAAAAATAGATAATTTTTTAAAGTAAAATAACTTTAGCAAATAAATTTTGGAAGAAAAATAATTAGATCATCAAATTAAGGAAAAATAATAAAATATCAATTCAAATAATTCAAAATAATTTTTAATATTTTCTGAAAATGAAAACAAATTACTTCTTTTTAAATTGATTTAAAAGTAATTCATAAATATAAATGGAGCACTCTTCTCAACAAAATGATTTTTTATATTTTCTTTGATAATAAGGAGAAAAGGAAAAATAAATCCTTCTTTTCAAATCAATTAAAAATAATTGTTCACCTTTCTCCACGACATTACTAAACCAACTAGCACGTATAAATTATACCTTGTAACAGGGAGTTGACATCTATTTAAAAATCCCATTTTGGAAAAGACCATGTGACTAAACTAATTAAAGATATATATACATATATTTTTTTAATGTTGCTGGTATAACTGGTCTTGGTTGTGTCTTCTTCCCTCTATCTGGTGCACTGGTTTTAGGATGAACAACATTATAGTAAAAAATGCATCCGCACGGAATTTTCACAAGCAAAAGCTCATCAGCAAAATTAAGAATGCCGACGACATTACTTTAGACAGACTGTAGCTTGTGAGATTCGCACCATTCTAGGCCGACCAGTTATACCAGCAACATTAAACACATCAGGTGGATTAATAGAGATAATGTTCAGATGAAGCTGCTCTACATTCTCGAATATTCTCCTTCAATATTGATATGGATTACCCTGTTTGTGCAAATTTTAAGTGAATTCAAATTTCAAATTTTGTTGTGCACCTTTTGCTGGAGTTTAAATTTCAAATTTTAATGGGCTGAAGGAAGGATGGATGGATGTATGATTTCGTTACATCGTATATGATGATGGACAGGTCACAGAAAGATGGATGCATGAATTCTTTCTATTCGATGTGATTATGTATGAGCGCGAGAGGAGGCTCTGCTTGGTGATAAGAGTTTTTGCAAACGGCTCTCGTGCTGACGGAGTTTGTAAACGACGTGAGGCTCTCCTCGACGGACCCGGGTGCAAATCGTCGAGGAGATAGCTTACTCCTTAAAACAAATCAACCAGAAATCATCCTACCACAGGAAACTATGGGCAATCATATTGCTTCTTAAGAATACCTTGAATTATTTTGAATTCTTCCCTCTAGACGCATGTGGGCACTCGAGAGGACTGGTAACTAGATGGAATCCAAAATCCATCAAAACCCTAGGCACCTGGGGTTTCTAATCAAGGCTAGGTCTTGAATTCTTCTCTTTGAAATGAATTATTCCTTGTACTTGCTCAACGTATATGGCCCTTATGAAGAAATGACATCCTTATGGGATTCACTATTTCGGAAAACTTTCCCAAAGCTACGGGGGCTTCACTCAATAAACCGCTATCATAGCACGTTGTTTGTGGCATATGAAACAATACCCCTAATTTCACTAAATATTGGAAAATACCTTCAAAAATCGTTTTTTTAACCCCCTCCCAATATGCCTTCCCAATTTAAAAAAACCCCTATTTTCACTAGATATTGTATGTATCAATTTTTTCATTTACATTTTTTATACCTATTTATATTTCTACCTAGTATATTGATATGATACCCCTCTTATGACCCCACATGCATTCTACAATGCACCTTGCTTCTTTCGATGTATATTGTGGATGCACATTACTTCACCCACAATGCAATTACTCAACCACATATCATTATGATTTTTAACATCTAATGGTCTAATGAAGAGATAGGAGATCACTTCTTGTATGTCACTAGAGCCAATGCACATAGTACAACATTTAGATTGCATGTTGCAGTTCCCCAATCGCTGACTAATCCTGTTGTGGGCTAGGTATCCAAGCCCCCAGGTCCTGTAACAAGTTCTAGGATGCTGACTAAACCTCCCAAGGCCTATAATAGGCATGAGTGGTTGGGTATTCAAGCCCCCAAGGCCTATAGAGGGCCTATAACAGGCCCTGGAGGCTTAGAGCCTCCCAAGGTTGTTGGTAACAACTGGCTGAGTGCTATTGGTAGCAATTGGCTGTCAATGACCACTATCTCTCGACTATGATCGACTGGAAACCCACTTCACCACGAAACCCCTGGCCTCAAGCATGCCTCAAGACACGATTTTCTTGAGTACTGGTAAGTCGAGCCTTGCCTCAACCTGATTTCTCATCCGGTCGTGATTCCGCCATCTCCATTTGGCGGATATTTGTCATCCTGCCCATATAAAAAAGACCCCAAAGTATTTTTGTATTGTTACATTAAATAAAAAAACCCTTTGCCCCTTAATATATAAGCAATATAATTTTTAGGTTTTCATGAATATTTAATACCGCAATATGAATGAACGTGATATTATATTTCCTTCTAGTGAAGATCCCATGCCCAAAGCACTCAAATTTGATTATGGGTAGAGATTTGAACTTTTCCCTAAGGGCCTGGAAATTTGGGGACAAAGAGAAAGGGTGGATACAGTGGCAGAATTTTTCAAGCAAAAGATTCGAGAGGGTGGACTCCTGGATATTGAAATGACAAAGTTAAATCCCACTTGGACGAATAGAAGAGTGAGAGAACACAAAATTGCCAAGAGATTAGATTGTTTCCTGGTTTTAGAAAAACTATTGAACTCAAACCTAATTATGCGACAGTGGGTGGATGCTAAGGGGAATCTGATCACTACCCCATATTTTTGGAACTTAAGGGAGGGGACAACAAACCAGCCATCCCCTTTAAATTTTGTGAGGCCTGGCTTAAAAAAGAGGATTGTTTACAGCTTATCAAAACTACCCAGATCCCCTTCATTTCAGATAAGGGGAGTCATGCAACTCTCCATTTCTCTCAAAACCTTTCTAGATTTAAAAATGCAGTTCAATAGTGGGAGAGAGAGAAAAAGAACAAATATGAGCAGATGTTTAGACAGATCGAAGAATATATAAGCACCATTATAGAAACAGAGGGGGGAGGATTTAACTCACAAAAGGCAAAGGAATGGTTGATGAACCTTGAAGATGGCAGAAGGAAAATCATAAAAGAACAAGAAGAATTATGGAAGATCAAAAGTAATGCTCTATGGTTAGAGAGAGGATATGAGAACACAAATTTTTCTTAGGCCTATGCCAAAGGAAGGAAAATTCAAAATACAAGTTGGAGCTTAAAAGGCCAAAACAATGAAAGAGCCTCATCCTTCGAGCAGCTAGCCAAGCTAGGCAATAACCATTTTAAGAATCTGTACAAAGTTCTCGAGGGGATATTCATTGCAAAAGGAATAAGGATTTCCCAACTCTTTCCATCTTTTGTAATGCTTGAAGACAATAGGGAGCTTATGGAGGAAGTCTTAGAGGAGGAATTGAAAAAAGTCCTACAAAGCTTCTAAAAATGTAAAATCCTAGGCCCAGATGGGTGTACAATCAAATTCTTCTTGTCTCTCTTTGACACCATTGGGTCTTATCTAAGAATGTTTATTGAAGAGTCCAGAATGAGAGGCTTTGTGCACCCTCCCCTGAACACAACCTTCATATCTCTCATTCCTAAGATTGGCCATCCTAAAACCATGGAAGAATTTCGGCCTATATCCCTCTACAACATTACCTATAAAGTAATAGCAAAAATCATAGCAAGAAGGATTAAAGGTATCCTCTCTAAAAAATATCCAATGAGCAGTTTGGGTTCCTTCAGGACAGGAAAATTCATGAAGCAATCGGCGTTGCTCAAGAAGGGCTCCACAATATTAAAACAAGGAAGCTAAATGGGGATGCTATGAATATTGACCTATCAAAATCCTTTGACAGAGTCAGTTGGCTATACTTGAGGCTCCTCTTGACACACTTAGGGTTTGACTATCCCTTTGTAAAATGGGTGATGGGATGTATCACCACTGTCTCTTTTGCAATTCTAATAAATGGTGCAACATCCCTTTTTTCACTCTAAAAGAGACCTTCAACAAGGATGCCCCCTATCTCCACTATTGTTTCTTCTAGTAGCGGACGCATTGAGCAGAGAAATTACTGAAGCTGAAAGAAGAGGTGTTTTTGCATGTATTCAAATTTCCCAATTACTTCGAATAACACACTTTCTCTTTGTGGATGATGTGTTAATTTTCTGTGATGGATCTATCACCGACACATAGAAGCTAGGTGATGTTAAATTTTCAGAATTTACTTCAATCTGATCTAGGATCTTAACTAAGAGAACAATATGTACAGCATATCTACATCATATCAATCATGGAGACAATAATGCAAGCACACAAGAGACACAAAGATTTACTTGGTGAAAACCATAAAGGTGAAAAACCCCAATAACTTCCTCAGAGATAGATAGAGCAATGATACAACCAACCATGAGAGATAGACACAACCTAGCAGCAGATCCTCCTCCTCCATAAGTGCGCCACTCCTCCTTGAGTGCATGAGTGAGAAGTGAGTGAGTAAATAGAGTGCCTCCCGCACTCTATTTATACTTGACTTGACTTGCCTTTTTTTACCTAACTCATGTAGGCTCGAACTTAACCACATAACATAATGCTGACTGGGCCGACCCCCAATAGGGTGGTCTAATAACCCTTTGACCCACATGGCCGACCCCCAATAGGGTGGTCTAATAACCCTTTGACCCACATGACTTATACAGGGCCGACCCCAAACAAGGTGGTCTAATAACCCATCAATTATAAGTTACGACACTTACAATATAAATGACGACACTTCCTTATAGAGGAATAATACCATCTTTATAGGAATACAATATACATATATGTGAAATACATTCCGAAGTTACATATACATCAACACTCCCTCTTAACTAGGAAGGTATTTCTTAGCACAGTTCTTCTAGCACAAGTCATCTTCTCTGGATCATCGTCACTGGATAATCATCATCGAGTCATCATCATCGTCACTGCTGCTGCTATCTCAATCAATCTCTGAATCTACTCGTCATAGGAAGTTCTACAGAGCCAGTCCTTTTTCATACTGGATGTAGGCCCACCACCTGGAGGTCTTCATCATCACTGGTCATACTGTGGAATCCTCAGCACTTATTACGTGCGTCACAAAACCTGGCTGCAGCATCCCAGGCTATTACGAGCACACAGCTCTACCTGTAGGATCTCCCAGGAGCACATTACATGTGACCCATCACAAAACCTGGCTGAAGCATCTCAGGCTGTTACGAGCACACGACTCTACCTGTCGGATCTCCCAGGAGCACATTACATGTGATCTCACCACAAAACCTGGCTGAAGCATCCCAGGCTATTACGAGCACACAGCTCTACCTGTCGGATCTCCCAGGAGCACATTACATGTGGTCCACCACAAAACCTGGTTGAAGCATCTGAGGCCTTTTTCATCCTGTCCAGATCTCCCAGGAGCAAATTACATGTGGTCATTGAAAAACATGGCTGAAGCATCTGAGGCCTTTTTCATCCTGTCCAGATCTCCCAGGAGCAAATTACATGCCATAGGACAAAACCTCGCAAGAGCATCTGCCAGATATCCCAGGGCACCGAATTACATGCCATAGGTAAAACCTCGAAAGACTATCTGCAGATCTCCCAGGGCACAAATTACATGTCCTCCCAAGCAAAACCTCGCAAGAGCATTTGCCAGATGTCCCAGGGCACCGAATTACATGCCATAGGCAAAACCTCGAAAGACCATCTGCAAATCTCCCAGGGCACAAATTACATGCTTTCCTGCACAACCTGATCCACGGCCATAAAGTATCATCTGATACTCATCAAACATCATCCTGATGTACACATGATCAACCTAATCATCATCACTGCAACATCCTGCTGCATGTCATCTGGAGAAGCTCATCATCCACGATCATCCAAGTATCCACCTGATCATACAAAGATACATGATCCACACAATGTATCCATCAGCATACATGATCCACCTGATCATACAAAGATACATGATCCACACGATGTATCCATCATCATACATGATCCACCTGATCATACAAAGATACACGATCCACACAATGTATCCATCAGCATACATGATCTACCTGATCATACAAAGATACATGATCCACACAATGTATCCATCAGCATCCAACATGATGCGTTTATACAAAATACATACACATGATCCATCCGATCATATCCAACATCCAACATGATGCATACATACATACATATAATGATCCAACTGATCATATCCAGCATCCAACATGATGCATACACAAAATACATATAATGATCCAACTGATCATATCCAAGCAGAAACCAAAACATCATCCTGATGCTTATCATCCAGCGCTTACATCCACAGCCATGTGAAGGATCCTCCTTCCAACATGCTTGGAATGGCTTCAGCAAATGTGTCCATCACTTCTTCCTCGAAGTGTCCTCGATCTAAAAAACGCCAAGCCTCTCTCTGAAGTACTCGAACTTCACCCTGGCTAGTGGCTTCATCAGCACATCTGCAATCTGCTCGTCTGTCGTAACATACAGGAGTTTCACAGCTCCTCTCTGCACCATATCCCTGATATAGTGATATTTGATCTCTATGCGTTTCGACCTGTCATGAAACACTGGGTTCTCGGATAGCTTCCCACAACTCTGGTTATCACAGAAGATACTAGCAGCCTCCAACGGGAGATCAAATAACTCAGACAGTAGCTTCCGTAGCCATACTGCCTCACAACTAGCTGAACAGGCTGCAACATACTCTGCCTCAGCTATACTCAGTGCTACGCAGGACTGCTTCCTGCTAAACCAAGAGATCACACCTGATCCCATACTGAAGCAGCACCCAGATGTGCTCTTCCTATCTACAGCACTGCCAGCCCAATCTGAATCAACATAACCCTGCAGGTTAAACTTTTGATTCGCCTCATACCTGAGCCCATAATCCACTGTACCCTTCAGGTACCTCAGAATATGCTTTACAGCAACCAGGTGAACACTCCTCAGATCCGTCAGGAACTGGCTCAATGTGTTCACAACAAAGCAAATGTTTGGTCTCCTGTTCGTCAGGTACATCTAGGACCCAATCATCTGGCGATTCATAGAGACATCAATCGGCTCAGATGAAGCATCACATAGAAGCTTCAGATTTGATGCCATAGGTGTGGCCATGGCCTTGCAATCCATCATCCCGAACCTCTTTGGGATCTCTACTGCATGCTTCCCTTGTCCAAGGAAGATTCTATCTGCACTCTGCCACACCTCCATGCCAAAAACAAATAGTGCATCATCCCCAAGTTCTTCATCTCGAACTCGGTAGTAAGCTTCCGCTGCGTGTCGGCAATCAATCTATCTTCACCATACCAAGTTCTGCACATATATGATTTCCTATCATGTGTCTTAGAACCAAGTGGCTGCTTTACATACACTTCTTCTTCAACTACACCATTCAAGGAAGCTGTCTTGAATCCATCTGGTGTATCTTCTATTTCATCACTTTTATATTTCTCAATGCTGCCATCTGCAACATGCTTGATCTGATAGTTCCATTTGGAAGTCATAGCAAACTTCCCTTCATGTCTTGGGATTACATCCCAAACATCATTCTTCATGATCGACGGATCATGGCATTTCATTTCTTCATCCCAGATCCTGGGAACTTCAATATCTTTAATATTTTCAATAGATATCTTTGTTGCTGGAACAAAATGTTGTAGTTCTTCTTTTGTAGGAGATGGCATACGATCTTTCCTACACAACAAGTTAAATTGCATGATTAGAAAACATCTCATAGTTGTCAGAACAAATTCTTACACATAAAGAAATATGCCATACAGTCATGCAATTATCTTAGCCAATGCTTCAATACAACATTTATCCATATTCCGTAACTTTCTAGATGCCTTCCAATCTCTACCAGAACATTGTTAAGAGTGTGCACAACTCCCAACATGTCAGCAAAGAGGTTTCATTCTAGATAAGTAGCAATGGAATGTTGTACAGTGCCATAGGCCACTTACCCATGTATATTAGTAGTATACTGTTCATCAATGCAACTATTCTAATATGCACAATACATATCCTAAGTCTAGGAACATGAGCATATACATCATTGAACAATTTTATTTAAACAAACAAATATGCAAGAAATTAAAATACTTATCTTTGTTTGTTCATTGGGTGGACTCCCTCTGAGTCTTTGCTTCCTTGCAGGAGCTGTTGGAGTCCTAATCTGAAGTAGCTTCTTCTACACTTTTCTGTTGTGGAATATAGAAAGATGGTCAACTCCCTCTGAATATCTGCATCCTTGTAGAAACTACTGAAGTGTGCTCTTTTTCTTTCTTGCAGGAACAACTGGAGTGTGCTCCTTTGCTTTCTTGCAGGATCAACTGGAGTGTGCTCCCTCTTGATCTTTGCTTCATGAATTACCTGTTCTTGAAGTCATATTCATCCTTGGTCCCTATGCATGCTTATTAGTATCATGATTGTGTTATCCTTGTGATTTCATATAAAATCATACATTCATTAGTATACTATTAAAACACAATAATTTCAAGCATGTATAGTCATGATCATTTCAAACAGAATAATAAGCATTAGCATTCAAGGTTTATGTGGGATTCTTATGGTTAGTCAAATCATAAGAAGCATAACATGTCTAAACCTGTAATTACTCAAACCTATGACTCTTCAGGTTAGTTGAATCATCAATCAAGATAAGAGATATAATATGCATAAAACCTGTGATTATTCAAACCTATACCTTCATGAATAATCATTATCAACAACACAACAGTATAAGATCCTAAACCAAGGTAGGATTCTAGCTTGATATAGGAAAAACATACCTGGATTAGCATGCTAGCTAGTTTATGTCTAACATACCCGCATAATGTCTTTTGGTTCTCTTCAGTGACTTGTGCTAGTAACCTACATGTATCATATGTTAACCATTACAAAACCGAGTTATACATACCTCGTAAATGGATCTTCTATGAGATCCATGACAATTGATGAATCTTTGTCCTCATGTTATCATGACCATATGTTCTTGGACCAAAAAATGATTTGTCTTTCTTGGTGTACCTTTCATGTTAGTAGACAATATAAACCTCATACAACACCATAATGCATTCGTACAATCATAAGTGTCAACACCCTAATCAATGAATATTTTCTATTGTGCATTCATAGTTTTATTAAGGTTATATGACAAGTCTAAAATCAAGATTGTACTAACTGTAATAACATGAAGACAAACATACCATAAACTTAATCATGAACAAATCTCAAAACATACCTTGATGAGTCATACCTGTCGAGATCGCTTGTATTCTTCTTATGTAAGGCCTTAGCCTCATCTCCCTCTGAAACAGGAACTTCTTCACTTATGAAGGTGACCAATCCATCTTCTTCTAGGATTAACCCAATCCACTTGATTTGCAAGAACTGGACCTGGAGCTGGATATGGGTTTGTTAGAGAAACCCCAAAAATTCAAACTTTGAATTTCAGACTTCTGAAAGGATAGAAATATGTGCCTTGATGAGCTGATCAAGCTGGTATATTCAGAATTTGAAAACTGCAAAGTTTCACTCCTCAATTTTTCCTTTGAGACTTCTCGATTCACTGGACGTGACCCTGAACTGGGGTTTGATGAAGCCCACTCTTCTGCCCAATCAAAAGGTTTGATCCAAAGCTCTAAGCTTCTATTTTTCTGAGGAGCTTCTAGCCGTGGTCACAGATTTCAAAAATTCCCATTTTTACAGAAGCCCTAATTTTCCACTTTTCTGATCAAAGTCCTGAACTAGGGTTTGATCAAGCCCGGCCTTCTTCCCAACCAAAAATTTTGATCTTGGTCTCTAAATTTCTATTTTGATGAGTAGCATCCAGCCGTGGTCTCCGATTACAAAAATTTCAACTTTCTTCAAAGCCCTAAATTCCGGAAGCCATGAATGAAGGTACTCAAAAAAAATTCTGTTTTGACAGAAATATGTACCTGATTGTTTCTGGTGTAACTCCGAACTTTTTGATCCACAAGGTCTGAAAATGTTTTCTGAGATATCCTGACCTGTTATCTTTCCATCCTGATAGGTCTGACCTCAATTGGATTCTCTGAGAGAGAGTTATGCCAAATGTCGCAATGTGACCTGTTTTGGGATAAAACAGGAGAGCAAACTTGTACGGTGCGCCACGTGTCACTGTTTGAACTTCGGCCTCTAAAAACGTTTCCTGAGATATCTCGGCCTGTTATCTTTCCATCCTGATAGGTCTGACCTCAATTGGACTTTCTGAGAGAGAGTTATGCCAAGTGTCGCAACGTGACCTGTTTATGGGATAATACAGGAGAGCGAACTTGTACGGCATGCCACGTGTCACTCGTTCAACTTCGGCCTCTGAAAACGTTTTCTGAGATAGTACAGTCTGTGTACTACCTGTCACTTTTTACGAAATTTCATTTGGAGCTTCCTAGCCCAAGTTATGACCTTTTTCCCAAGGTCACCTGATTTTGACTCAGATCTGGAAGAGGCAGAAACCCTATATTGTACAGATCATAAATCACAAAGTACAACGAATTAGAGGTTGTCCTTTGGACACAAGGAGACATTACCTTGTTGGACGAAGCTTTGAGCTCAAGTATAATCACCAAATCTTAAGGTATATCTTCACCCAGAGAGACCTAAATGCTAGGCAAAGGCGATGGAGTCAATTCATGAGCGAGTATGATTTTGGGATTTCGTACATCAAAGGGAAGGAGAATGTGGTAGCCGATGCCTTAAGCAGAAAACCAATACTTTTCTCTCTTATACCTTTGAAGGTCGATTTGAGAGAAAGAGTATTATGACAACTACTCGGGGATAGTTGGTACCTAAAGGTCACATTAGCACTCCAGAGTGGGAAACTAGTGGGACCTAAGTTTGAAGGCTATGAGTTGGAGGCCAATGGTTTCTTACGGTATCAAGAGAGGATGTATATTACCGAGGAGGGAGATATTAGAGAGACTATCCTTAAGGAAGCCCACAAAACAGTGTATTGCATGCAACCGGGTGTAAAGAAGATGTATGTAGACATGAAGCAACTCTTCTTTTGGGAAGGGATGAAAAGTGACGTGGTCAAATTCGTTGCTAGGTGCCTTGAGTGTCAGCGGGTAAAAGTTGATCATCACCACCTGGTAGGTCTGTTGCAGCGACATGACATTCCTATGTCGAAGTGGGAGCTTATCTCCATGGAATTCGTGGTGGGATTGCCTCTTACCTCTCATAGGCATGATGCCATTATGGTTATCATTGACAAACTGACCACAACTACTCACTTCATTCCAGTTAAGGAGACCTATGATGCCACGGATGTAACATGTGTGTTCATAAATGAAGTTGTTCATCTCCATGGGTTTCCCAAGAAGATTACATCGGATAGAGATTCCAGGTTTACATCCAGGTTTTGGACAAGTTTGCAGTCGACGTTGGGTACTCAGTTGAATGTAAGCACCGCCTACCATCCTGAGACAAATGGGAAAACATAAAGAGTGAATCAGGTGATGGAGGACATGCTGAGGATGTATGTCATGGATAAGTAGACTCATTGGGAAAAGAACTTACCTTTCGTAGAGTTTGCTTACAACAACAGTTACCATAGCTCAATTGGGATGCCTCCATATGAAGCATTATATGGAAGGCTATGCAGGACACGATTGAGTTGGGAAAGGTTAGAGGAACGAGTAATTATAGGACCTGAGTTGATTCAGGAGATGGAAGAACAGGTTGTTCAGATTAGACAATGATTAAAGGAAAATCAGGATAAACAGAAGAGCTATGATGATGCGCATAGGGTTTACCGAATCTATAAGGTTGGTGATGCAGTGTTCGTCCGCATCAGGCCTAGCAAAAGTACCATCAAGTTTGGGAAAGGGACAAAGTTGTCGCCACGATTTATAGGACCCTTTGAAATTTTAGAGAAGGTTGGACCCGTCGTGTATCGTCTTGCGCTGCCACCCCATTTGCACAAAACTCATAATGTTTTTCATGTATCTGTTTTACGACATTATGTAGCTGATGAGTCTCATAAAATAAATTGGAAGAAACTGCAGGTTTCGGACGAGGGAACCATAAGGGTCGAACCATTACTTATATTGGATCACGGGGTTAAACAGTTGAGGCACCGTTTGGTGGACCAGGTTAAGGTCCATTGGGACCGATATAGCCTAGGTTCTGCTACCTGGGAGGACGCAGAGACTATGCGTTGTAATTATCCCACACTTTTTTTACCATAACTTCGGGATGAAGTTTCCTGAAGGGTGGGTGTATGTAACGCCTCGTTTTGACATTACTACCTGAACTACTATTATATGTTGTATTTGTTTGATTGTGAAACTTCGTCGGTTTGACGACACTGTGGACATATGGTTCTATTCTTTTGCCAATATATATATATATGTGTGTGTGTGTGATGTTAGTATTATGATCGGTAGTCATGTTTAGATATGTATCAATTGTTAATTATATATGCAAATTACTGAATGATGGGTACGTGGATACCGTTACAGCTATATGTTGAATAAATCAATGTTATGCCAGGTGCATGGCAAATAAATGAGTTTATTATTGTTATGTTATTCTAAAATGTATGTGTATATGTTGATGATTTATGCACGATACTCTATATTGTATGTCAAGGACTGACTTACAGGTTGAAACGGCTAAGTGATTGTTGGATCCTACGAGGTGGGAGAGCCTCGGGGACATTGACTTCGAAAGATAAATAGTATGCGAGTGATGCATTATTTACTTTCGCAAGATTATTATTAAGATGTATATGATGACATGGGTGGGTTAGGGTTTCAGAAAACTCAACCACCTAGATTGGTTATACGATGACAAACCAAGTACAAGTGCAACGTTGTTGTTATGTCGGGTATACATAGTATTTTGTTCCATTAGGGGGGTGGAGGCATTACCCACCGTTTATCCCCGAAACCCAAAGTCATGGGAGGGATGTGCTACGATGCGCTTCCCAAGGTGTGTGATGATGACTGGTGGTTTCCTGCTGAGGAAGCTTGGTCGATGTAGTCGACACTTCCGCTTATGGGTTTTAGCTGGAGCCGATCATGGCTTGACACTTCAGGGTAGTCTAGCAGAGGATAGGATAGGATGTGGAATTTAGTGATGATGTAGGTAGATAGTTGTAGCTTGAAGTAGTGATAAAAAAAGATCTAACTATATGTGTGTAAGACCTTGATTGATTATGTGTCGTAACTCGGTAATTTATGAATTGTCGTAACTTAATAATATGTAGTTAGGTAAAAGGAGACACCTTGCAAACTATGTTAAAACATGTGTCAGTAAACAGTAAGTTTCATGATTATGATTGACGTGTGTGAGTTATTATTGTTAGTGTACTTACGCGAGGTATGTAAGCAATAGCTACGCTTACATAACTCGCCTACATATTTATAAATTGTGTGAAATAATGTTGAATAATAATGTCAGTTATTTTTGATTAACAATTAATTATTGTTGACCAGTGTTAATAATGTCGATTAAAGTCGATAATGATGATTAATGTTAATGATGTAGATTAACGATTAATTATTGTTGATTAAGGTTAATAGAGTTGATTAATGATTAATTATTGTCCATTAATGGTTAATTAGTGTTAAGTAATAAACGAGCTATGGTTATCCTAGGTGGTAACTAATGCAATTAATTAATTAATTGATTGTTATTAAATTTATTTAGTCAAGACTAAGGGTTAAAAAGTTAAAAGTAATTATCATGTCAATTAGGTTAATATTAAATTGTTAGGTTAATATTAATTATATGTTATTAATGTTAATTGATGACAATAAAACTATCATTATTATTAGCAAGGGTTGTTAATTAGTTTAATTATAAACTATGGTGCAATTTATATGGAACTAGGAATTGATTAAGTCTTAGTTAATTAGGTTAATTAATATAAATGTGTATTCATAACATTAACTTGGAGGGGTAAGATTAATTATGTACCAAACAATATTAATTAGTTAATTTAAAATAGGAATAAGGTTTGTTTAATTGATACATTACTCATTAATTATAATGTTACCGTAGTTGTTTAAAAACCATAGTGTAAATTACAATTAATACCATGTTCCTTTATTAAACAATTGTTAAATTGTATTGAGTTAATTAATAAGAATATTAATTAAAATTTTGAATTTTTTTCCAGCAAGAAAAAAACATACTAATGTTATTCATATGAATCAAAAGGTACATGAAACTGTGCATATGTTCGGAGAGTTTTTTTAGACATCATTGTCCGAAAAAAACATCAATCCATCAAAACATTACAAAAAGACTTGCTGATCATGACGCAGGAAGTCAGCCAACCTCTGAAGTGTCCAAAATGTACAAAAAAACAGAACTTTTTAACAAGTCTTATCCATTCTTAGATTTACATAAAAAATTACTCAAAAAGGTTCAAAGCTCCAAAATTTAGAATCTCGGAGCTTTGAAATTCTTCCCATACCAGCAAACCGCTTTCACCGGACAGAGCCTGTTTAGATAGCTTGTCCGCCAAGGAGTTATGTTGACCATAAATGTGCTGAAAAGTTATATTTCTGAACCCCTTTATATCAGATTTGATTCTATGGCACTAGTGAATAAGTGATAATACCTTAAGATCATACTCACCCTAAGCCCATTTAATAGTGACTCTGGAAATTATGCAATCATAAAGTCAACTATGATCAAATAAATTTAATATGTTAATATTATTTATTGAGGAGTTATGGTTGAAAAGTGACCCCCAACCAACACATTTTAATATTATTTTAAGTTATTAATGGGAGTCATGGGTTGGGCTCAAGGAGAGACTTGGTGACTAAAACATTTATGTTTAGGATAAGGTATTAATGGAAAGGAAGAAGAGTTGGAACAACATAGGATAAGGTGGAGAAGTGAGGGGAAGAGAGGGGTCATCTTTTACCTTAGAGATTTTTGGGGAGAATTTAGAGAGCGGGGAGAAAATTACATAGAGTGGAGGTTTTTGTTGGAGAAAATTCAGAAGGGAGAGCAGGTTGGCTTGTACTCGGTTTGGGCTCGGGGGTCCAAAGGGATACCTTTGGAGCTGGGTGGTCGGCGAGACCTCGCCAGCTGGCAGGGTGGCAAAACTGTTTTGGGCTGGTTGAGTTTCATAGCTTTGGGGAAGGTTTGGTTGCAGGGAAAAGCAAAGGACAAGGCATTCACCAAAAAGGGGACAACAACAAGGGTGGATCTACTGACTATCTATAGGTATTTTCCAGCAGGTATATTTATCATTTCTACCCTTGTCAAATTATGTTTAAGTTAATTACAAAAGATTATATGCTGTTACTCCTGCACAAACAGAACTGGTTAGAGGTAGATAAACCTGTAAAAGTAAATGCAGATTTTATATTTTTTTACAAACATTTAAATTAACAAAACTAGAAATGAAAACATGGAAAACAGAAACAAATAGAAATTTGAAACACTAGAAATGAAAACATGAAAAACAGAAACAAATAGAAATTTTAAATAATGTGAAGTATTCATGGATTTTATTAAATTTAGAAAATTTAAGACTTGGGTTATACACTCTCCTATGTTTGGGAGGAAATGAATCACCAAATATCTTTTTTCCAAATATTTTCAAGTAAGTATAATTATTTTGCATGGGTTAATAATGGTGTAAATTATGGTTGTTTTATATCTTACCTGGAGTCATATCGACATTGTTTTGAGATTGCATATTTCTATTGAAAATATCTTAAATAAATTAGTAGTCGCGTCATGAGTGTAAATGGTTTTGATTTCTATTTCTATGAATAATACAGTGTTATGCGATATGGAAAACGATTTGTTGTGAATATGTTTAAAATCAATATAAAAAAAAAAAAAAAAAAAACGATTCTAACATCAACTCAGCGAAGATATAAGTTTTAGATATATTATATATGCAATACAAGTATTAGATAGAGTCCTTTTAAATATTATTCCCGAGATGGGCGATCCGTATTGGCGTCGTTTTTTGAAACCAAATTAGCATGTCTAAAGTTATATCTAAAATTGGTAAATTCCTTATAGAAGGCTATTGAGTCGTATGACTCATAATGCATTTATATAGATGCTATAGATCTATAATTTAGGTGTGATATATTTTAGATTGTGTTTATAATTTTGGAAATTATCATTAAATTAGTAGTCTTATGTTATCATCTAAAATAAAATTATGTTTATATGATTTTAAAAGAAATAAGTTTTATATTCAGAAATATGATTTTAAAAGAAATAAGTTTTATACTCTGAATTAATTAATTGGGTAATGATATATTATAGAATGAAGGTAAGTAAATATATTGTAGGAAAAAGGGCATTTGAATTTATGATATAGAAGTGATGCAATTGAGTCTTAAGGATTATACAATTCTTGTTTGAAATAATAGTTATATATAAAATAAATAAATAAATACATATTGTATTTACTATAAGAGGAATTGAGCAAAGTCCTAAATGCACCAAAAATCATAGTTGTTCATCAAAAAATTTAAATTTTAAAAATTTTAGTGTATTAATAGGGTTTTAAATTTTAGTGTATTTTTTGGGTTGTTACAATGACTCCAACATATCGTTAGTGTTTCATCAATAAATATTTTGTTTCTTGACTATTTTGAAAAAAAATTGTATGGTGCACTAAATGACATCCACCTCTTCATGCTATAAAAAAACCGCTTAGAAATAATTGCATTAAGACCTTCAAAGGCTGCACCCACACTTGGCGTACTACTTTGGAGGTTTGATTACTTAGATAATTAAAAAATATTATTATTTTTTGGAAGAATACCGTTGCACTAGTACTAGATGTTCTCTATATGTCCACAAAAACATATACCTTATAATTTGTCCAAAAAATAAAAAAAAAATTCTTAAAAAACATCAAACTATATATAGTTAAGAACATTTTCAATAGAAAATTTTTATATGTTTGGAAACATCATTTAACTTCCTACTTTTCATCTTTTTTACTCATCACAAAATTTATTGTGTATGTGTCTCAAAATATCCATGTGTAAGTTGATGGATGACTGTTTCTGGTGGTGTCAAAAGAGACCCGCATTAGCTTGCACACACTCTTCATATTTTCGCTTGTTTGTCATTATGGAATATGAGAAATAGAACTTTGTTGCAGAAAACATGTATGTGTTTGCATCAATATTATCAAATTTCAGTAGACAATGTAAAAAGGAAGAGGCAGGAAGATATCACCACTTTCTCTTATTTTACTGCTCTAGGTTTTATTTGATGGTGCTCCTAGCTCTTGTGGATGTGGCATGGTCCTCAAAATCAATGTTGATCACAAATTTAACCTTTGGATGGGAAGTGGCTTTGGATCCAACACCAAAGTAGAATTGGTTTCTATTTGGGGTTTATTATACTTTGTAGTGATTAATGGTATCTCTTCTATTCAGGTATTTGGTGTATTTGGTGATTCCCAGGTTATTGTTCAATGGGTAAAAGGACAATATAATCTTTAGGTTTTGGAAGCTTGGTGTCAAAAAATGTTAAGCTCGTTGAAGAACTTCTCAATTTTTTCTTTGAGGAGGTGATGAAAGATATTATAATTGCTGAAGGAGCTGTATTTTTGGTGGCATAATTTTTTGTTTTTCTAGTCTTATGGTGACTACTAATCTCTTGTACTCTAGTTTTGATTCTTTGTAATGCTTGAGTCAGTTAATTTTTACTGTTTTTGGAACATATACATTAACTTAATTGGATCAATTTTCAATAATGAGTTTTGGGATGAGATTGTAAGCTTGGTGGAGTTTTTTTAGACTGGTACAGTGTGAGTGATGTGTCGATATTACTTTGACATATTAAAGCATCTAACACAACAATTTTGACAGAGTTCTTATTGATCCGCAACTCTGAACAATTTTTTCAGTATCTGGATGGATTTAAAATAGGCTCAAACCCCAAAGACAGAGTTCCTTTTCCATAAAAAAAACTGTACCACCACACTCTTGAAACTCTACCCTACCTAGAATTTAACTAGAAAAACCCACCATACTCTCGAAACTCTACCCTACCTGGAATTTAACAAAAAAAACCACTCGTGGTATTAGCTTCCGACTTTTCTTTTATTTATATGATTGGGCTTGTTGTTTTCGAGCGAGGCATCAGCAAGCATACGTGGAACTGACAAAAGCACCAAACAACCACGCTGATCAGATTTTGACCAGGCGACGTTTTAAGAATATGAAACCTCCTTATCATTAAATATTTTAACAGTTTTTCAATTGCTTCTAGGCAGACAATACTTCCTTTGGAAACACGTTACTCCCTTGGATGGAAAAATCACTGCACTTAATGTGATACAGATAACCAACCTTCAAAATAAAAGGCGATGTTTATACACCTACATAGGAAGTATCAGCGTTCGGCATTCCCGTTATTCTGATTAACCAAAATTGCTCACATACCAAAAGTTTAATCAAAATTCAGTGGGCGAAAAGCCATATGGAGAAAGACATTTTTCAATGCATCATACTACTAAACAGATCCCGGACACATTGTTTCCAATACAATAATTCATGCACATACAATCCAACACTTAGAAATTAGGAGAGCATAAACATAGATTGTATTGTACTTATTAAACAGAGATACATCACACTTAAAATACAAGTGTTGTGAAATCCAACTTATTTTATTTCGAGAGAGCGATTGGTTGGGAGAATCTGGAATCTCTCAACATCATCCAACAACCCAAACCAATCCCTAAACTCTAATATGTAGCATTAATTAAGTATTATATCTAATACCAACAATATTGCATAACCACAAGAATACAAATACTACGTAATTACTTGGAAATACTCACGTAACATAGCAACAGTCATAGCTCGATAATTTAAGAAACCTACATTGCAAGCACAAATACTGCAGTACAAGCACTGTCTTCATATCCCATGATTTACTGGATTTTAAGTCTGCGATTCAATTTTTCTTTTCAGTTCGGCCCTGCATGTGGGCATAGTCTCGCAATATCTTTTCCTTATATAAGTCTTTGAAAGTGCAGTGCCTGTCGAATTTACTGGGATTCTCCTCGTTAATCAGTCCATCCAATGGGCGTACAACGGAAAGAGGATTCGGGTAGTATAATGTTACGATGGTTACCCGAGAGCAGCTTGAATTCACAGCAGCTTGATGATCCCCTACCTTCAAATGTCCATTGCTCAGAATCTGCGCCATTCATATTAAGTCATTGAGCCCAGACTTTACACGTCATTTTGAAGAGATTCTTATGGAAGGTTTACGAAACTAAAAATTAATTAAAAATACCTACTCCATTTAAATTTAATAATTTCTAAACATATAGATAAACCAACCGTACGTCTATCTTAATTCCAAATTTGTAAAGGGTTTTGGTTCCTTGACTGAACACATGTAAAAGAAAGCCACTTACGTGCATAATATCTCCCAGAAACACTACAAAAGCGCCTTCAATGGGTTCTACAGCCACCCAGTTATTGCCATCATCTTTTGTTACTTGCAATCCTCCGACTCGATCTTGGAGCGCTATAGTTATGACTCCAGGATCTGTGTGCCTCTTTAATCCCAACGTCAACTCGGGCTGAGGGCATTTTGGATAATAGTTAAACAGAACCTTCTGTTCACTTTCTCCGCAAGCCTTCTGGATAGCCTCAGACTCTAGTCCAAGAATTTCAGAGATCAGCTCTAGCAAAACTCTCCACAATTCTATCATTGCATCGCTATAATCTGCCAATGCTTGGCTGAAAACAGAAAATAGAAAAGTATCAAAAACCAAGATTTTTTAGGGTTTGATTTTATAATTTACTGAACAATACAGTGGAGAACTGCTTACCGCATCTGTGGTGGTTGGGAAGGCCACGTAGTGACGTCTCGAGGAAAGCCTCTGGCGGCGTACAGCTCTCTCCAGTCCTTAAGAGTGTCATCTTTGTAAACACTCCCACTGGCATACCCAGTGAAACCTCCCTTTTCAAAAGAATATTTGCATTTCTCTTCCACGGGAAGTGAGAAAAAGCCGATTGCTTCCCTCATCATTCCATTATTGAGTTCCTCGGAGACTCCATGATCTACAACCTGAAAAACACCCCACTCCTCGCAGGCTCGTTTCACTTCACTTTTAACTCGATCTCGCTCGGGCCCTTGAGAGTTGAGCATGGAAATGACAGGCACGTCTTTGCTGAAAGCATTGTAGGGTATCTTGGGGCGTTTATCCGCGGTCTTGACATAGCTTGCAGGAAGTAACTTCAAACCAGACGTAGACAGGTTAATCACACTCTCCTTTTCGCCATGTTGAGGAGCAGCACACATAACAGTAGACGATGCCATGATTTTGTCAAAGGGGTGACTACGAGCCGAATTAGTAACGTAAGAATGCCCAGAAATGCAGCTAATTGGAAGAGTGAAATAGCGTCCATTTATAGAAATGTCGATGGTGTCGAACTGTGCCTGGCCGGGAAACCGCTCACCGGAATACCGGGACTATTTGAGTGCCTTTTATCAGGCGCCAAATCGAATTATAAAGAGTATTGTATTATATTCAATTTTTGAATATATATATATAGATATATATCTTAAAAATTAACTGATATATATATCCAAAAATTGACTGAATACAAAATCGAATCACAATTAAAAAAAACTATTTTATAATGTATTGAATTTATATATATATATATACTTTCAAAAATGACGGAATACATATTCATTTTTTGATATATATATCCATAAACTTTTGGATATCCAAAAATTGACGGATATATATATCCAAAGATTGACGAAATACAAAACCGAATCAGAATTAAAAAAAAAAAACTATTTTATAATCTATTGAATTTGGAGTATTATATTAAAGTTGACGGAATACAAAATCGAATCACAATTAAAAAAACACTCTTTTATAATCTATTGAATTTGGAGTATTATATTAAAGTTGACGGAATACAAAATCGAAGTATTATATTAAAGTTGACGGAATACAAAATGAATCCCAATTAAAAAAAACTATTTTATAATCTATTGAATTTGGAGTATTATATTAAAGTTGACCGCCCCAGCCAGGCCGCCTGTTAGCAGGACCCATTTATATTAAAGTTTATGGACACATAGAGTTATGCATAAATTAAAGAATGTAATTTAAGATTTTTTTTTTAACAATAAAAAGGCTATACTTGTATTAAGAAGTATAGTAATAATACATACCAATTGATCTGCAAACAGTCAACCATTACAGCGGAGACATAACCGTCTCCCAATCAAGTGCAGAAGGTAAATAAATAAACCGAGATATACCAAATCCCCCTCATGCAGAAAAAACAGATAGTCCAAGATAATACAAATAGACAATTAAAGGCAATCTGACAGTCCAAAATATACCAGAAAGGAAAGTGATATTTAAACGGTAAAAATGGTCCAGCAACCATGAAAAGTAGCCCGAGAACCCTCTATGATCTCATAAAAAACCTTGTCTGCTTTCACAGCCAGTCCACGACGAGACAACGAGCTCTCGGAAAATATGAATTAAATATAATCTATGGTCTGATCCGTCCAAGAAGAGAGTGCCGCCATCGAGGGCCGGCCTCGAGGGCCGCCCATTGGCGCCCGACGGGCGGACGTCCGCCGGCTCGGGCGCCAATGGGCGGCCCTCGAGGCCGGCATCGAGCCAATGGGCGGCCCTCGAGGCCGGCCCTCGGGCCGCCCATTGGCGCCCGAGCCGGCGGACGTCCGCCTGTCGGGCGCCAATGGGCAGTTGAAACAGAATTGGCCCAGTTCACAAGGGATAAGGAATCTCCCCCAAATGAATTAAATATAATGAGAATAAGGTAACTTAAACATGTTGTAATAAGTTTTGGGTGAAATTTTCAAAAAAATCTAATTTATAATGGTGCATGACATCTCCACCTTGTTGAATCAACAATTTGGACATGCTAACCGGTAAAATGAACAATTTGGACAATACAAGATGTTGTTGATGTTGAGGGATAATTAGAAGTGGTGTAAACATTAAGTAATTGACTTTTTGAAGCTATTTTAAATATTTTGTTGATGTTTGAGGGAATAATTAGAAGTGGTGTAAACGTTAAGTAATTGATTTTTTCAAGCTATTTTAAATTATTATGCAGGAATGTCAATTTCTAGCATCATATCTAGAAACTTTCATCACACTTGCCCTCTACTTCGCATTTCACCATTTCTATGACATGTTAAAGAGATGTAACACATGCTTTGCTCTAATTGCCACAATAAAAATGATATCAACAAAATTTTGTCACACCTTCTCTCCACTTCATATCTCACCATTTATATCACATGTCAAAGAGATGCCACACATGCTTTACATCTGGCTTTGTTAAACATCTTTCACATATTCAAGTTTTAACATTTCACCATTTCTATCAAATGTCAAAGAGGTGCCATACATACTTTACATATTGTTAAGATTCAATATGCTAAGATAGATAACATCAGTATTCCATTCAATTTCACAACAACAGCATATACATGATCACTGAAAGAACAACAAGCATGGCATAGACACAAGAGACACAATTTATCTTAGGAAACCCTCATGGGGTAGAAAACCCAGCAAAACTTCCTCAATATAGATGATCAACAAATACAAAGATGTAATCCCAAAGCAAGAGCTCCTTCTCCTCCATTGTAGATCTCTCTCTCTCCTATGTGAGTTCACAAGTGAGTGAGTGTGTTTTAAATGACGAACACGCCTCCTCTAAGTATACTTTACTTCACTTGACTTTTAACCCTAACTAGGTCGGCCCCAACAACTTAACCACTCAACTTAATGTTGACTGGACCGACCCCTCTAGGGGACTTAAACACCCCATTACAAATGACTCTTAGGGGATCTATTGCCTCGACTTACATGGGAGGATTTACCTCAATGACTTTACATAATAATAACATCCCGATGGAGGAAAAAAACATCTCCAGATGAATAATAATAAAGTACAAATAGAATATTCTTTGAAGTTACAATATTTCAACACTCCCCCTTAACAAGAAGGATATTCTAACAACATCTGCAAGAGCAAGGAGACATCAACATCATACATGATACATCTATAAATCATTGGAAGTTTTCTTTAATCATCATCAGTAACTCAAAATAGTTACTGGAACATCAATATCATCAGTACTGAGTCTTCATCTTCTGCGGCACTCGATCACTTGATCAGCTACATCAACAGCATCATTTGGATCTCTCGATCAACAGCATTATCATATGGATCTCCCGATCAACAACATCATCTGGATCTCTCGATCGAAAGCATCATCATTTGGATCTCTCGATCAACAACATCATCTGGATCTCTTGATTGCTAGCATCATCATCTGGATCTCTCGATCAACAACATCATTTGGATCTCTTGATCAACAACATCATCATCTGGATCTCCCGATCAACAACATCATCTGGATCACTCGATCAACAGCATCATCTGGATCTTCCGATCAACAACATCATCTGGATCTCTTGATCAATAGCATCATCATAATATGGATCTTCTGATCAACAACATCATTTGGATCTTCCCATCAACAACATCATCTGGATCTCTCGATCAACAGCATCAACATCTGGATCTTCTTATCAATAGCCTCATCGTCTGGGTCTCTTGATCAACAGCATCATAGCAACTTACCCCGAAACATACATGATCTATTTACGAGATGATCAATCCCTATCCATTTAAGACACCATATCATGTCTAGGGACGATGCAGTCCACTCATCAACTTAAACAAAGTCTAAGGACCACTTTTTCGGAGACATCTGTCTACAGATCAATTCAGGGACCGAAGTTCGGGGATGATATAATCCCTCTTGTCCACTTCTCGGAGACATTTGTCTATGGATCAATTCAAGGACCGAAGTCCGGGGATGATACAATCCCTCTCATCCACTAGGGACCACTTCTCTAAGACATATGTCTACAGATCAATTCAGGGATTGAAGTCCGGGGATGATACAATCCCTCTTGTCCACTAGGGACCACTTCTCGAAGAGATCTGTCTATGGATCAATTCAGGGACCAAAGTCTAGGGATGATACAATCCCTCTCATCCACTAGGGACCACTTCTCGAAGACATATGTCTATGGATCAATTCAGGGACCAAAGTCTTGGGATGATACAATCCCTCTCGTCCACTAGGGACAACTTCTCGAAGACATATGTCTATGGATCAATTGAGGGACCAAAGTCTAGGGATGATACAATCCCTCTTGTCCACTAGGGACCACTTCTCGAAGCTAAATGTCTACGGATCAATTCAAGGACCGAAGTCTGGGAATGATACAATCCACTTGTCCACTTAGAAAAATTCTAAGGACCACACATCGTCCTCATCGTCGATACAGGTATCCTCATCATCGACCTCTACATCAGTACATGCAGCCTCATCATCAATACAAGTATCCTCATCATCGATACAAGTATCCTCATCATCCATACAGGCATCCTCATCATCCATACATGTATCCTCATCATCGATACATGTATCCTCATCATCGATACAAGCATCCTCATCATCAATACAAGTATCCTCATCATTGACCTTTCCGTCGGTATAGGAAACCTCATCATCGATACAAGTATCCATATCGATACTAGTATCCAAGTATCATCATCGACCATATCACTCCCCCTCCCCTTTCAAGGAGGGTCCTTTTGAACTACACCAACCTTGTGTCGAAAATACTCAAACTTTACTCGAGACATAGATTTGGTCAATATATCAGCAACTTTCTCATCATTGCTCACATACTCAAGCTTTATAGCTCCTTTCTGCACCATATCCCGTATATAAAAATATCGGATCTCTATGTGCTTTGACTTGTAATGGAACAATGGATTCTCCGTCATCTTGATACAACTCTGGTTGTCACACAGGATCACAGTGGAGTCCATCTCTAAGTCAAATAGTCCTAACAACAGCTTCCGAAGCCATATGGCTTCACAACAAGCAGAGCAAGATGCTATATATATATTCCGCTTCAGCTGTGCTGAGAGCCACACTAGATTGCTTCCTGCTAAACCACGAGATCATGCCAGATCCCAGATAATAACATCCACCCGATGTGCTCTTTTTATCTGAGATGCTTCCAGCCCAATCTGCATCTGTATAACCATACAGTCTGAAGTCATGATCTCCAAGATAATATAGTCCAAAGTCTATTATACCTTTTAGGTACCTCATCACATGCTTTGAAACTACTAGGTGAACACATCTAGGCTCAACTACATACTGACTCAGGGTGTTCACAACAAAGCATATATATGGCTTGGTATTCATTAAATACATCAATGAACCAGTCATCTGTAGAAACCAATGGGATCTCTACTTCACATTTTCCTTGGCTAAGGAAAAATCTCATTTGATCTCAGCCACATATCTAATCACAAGAATCATGCCAAGATTCTTTAACTCTGAGATATACTCCCTCTGAAGTGAAGTACTGTCCTCTCTTTGTGACTAAACATCATGCACACTCTGCATTGAGTGATCTTCTGCATATCTATCTGTTCCATCTCCCGTCAGATGGGTCTACTGATATGAGCCTCAAGATCACTCAAACTCTATGGTGATTTCCTTCTTGCTTCCATCTGAGAGAAGCATGTCATCTGTATATAGAAACCCTCTTCAACCTTGTAGCAAAGGTTGAAATCCACATCATCTGTGGTGATCATCAATCTCATCAAATGACTATCGATCCTAGGTACCTGTTGAACCTGTACAAATCCTTCTTCAATCATATGATTCTCTATCGAATCTTGGGAGTTTGCTTGATATGCACTTCTTCTTCTATTACACCATTCAAGAGAATGGTCTTATCATCCGTGGGTGTAATCTATCTCTGGAAGTGTGTCTAGCCACTTGGAGAAAACATCTCATCATGATCCTCTCCCTCTATCTAAGAGAATCATCTAGCCACGAGCCTTCCTTTGTACTTCTATAGTACGTTTGATTTGTAAGTCTTCTTGTTGAACATCCATCACTTGTTCTTTGGAACAGGTGTTCATCATCCTTCTTTTGTAGATCATAGCACATGATCTTTCCTAAAAATCAAATTTAATTACATGATTAGTAACACTTCATAGTCATTAGATCATGTTGACATTTCAATGATAACCTATTATGCATACGTACATGATTCACATAGTTATGCAACTATCTTGACCAATACTTTGGCACAACACTTTTCCATATCTTGTATGCATACAGTGGCTATCTAGATGCCTTCCATCTCTACTAGAACTTACTATTAAGAGCATGCACAGCTCCCAGCATGTTAGTAAAGAGGTTTCATTCTAGACAAGCAACAATGGAATGTTTGTCCAACTTACCCATCATATGCATATTAGTAGTATATTGTTCAATGCTATATGAATTCTTACACTATGCATGATATATTCTAGGAATGCAAATATGCATACAACTATTATGAGCAATATCATTAACTATTCGGAGATTCAAGAAGTAATTCAAATAACAACTCAAATAATTATCTTTTATGTTTGTGTGGTTGCCTCCCTCTTGATCTCTATTTTTCCCTTTATGATAGCATCATGATTATATTTCTTTGAACTTCTATCGATACTGGACCACTATGCATGCTTAAGTGTGCACAAGTGTCATTATTGTGTCATCCTCAAGATCTCATACATCATCATACATTCATTAGTATAATCTCAATACTATATAAACAATATGATTCTAAATAATCTTAAACATGTATGGTCATGATCATTTCATACACAAGTATACTTATGTAAGATCCTAACACAAAGTAGGATTCTTACTCGATATAAGAAAACATACCTGGATTAGCATGCTTTCTAGTTATCTCTAACATACCCAAACAATGTCTTCTTTGTTCTCTTCAATGATTTAGAGACCTTGCGCTAGTAACCTGCATATATCATAAGTTAAGCATTGTAGGACCAAATTATACATACCTCGTAAGTAGAGCTTTCTATGTGATCAAAGACTATGGATGAGTCTTTGCCTTCATGTCATCATGGTCATATGGATTTGTCTTTCTTGATGTACCTTTCATGTCAGCAGACAACATCATCCTCATACAACAACACAAATGCATTAGTACAATCATAAGTGTCATAACCCTAATCAATGAATGTCTTCTATTATTCACATGCATTCATACTTTTACTAAGGTTATCAGACAATCTAAAATTAATCATGATTGTAATAACCTCAATAATATGAATACAAACATATCATGAACTTAATCATGAAACAGATTTCAAAACATACCTGTATCTCCTCAAGTCATACCTGTCGAGATTGCTTGTAGTCTTCTCTATAAGGGTAAAACCCTAACCATCCAAGGTCAATCACTTGTAAAAATATTATATAGGTTCATGGTGCTAGGATGATATAATGTCAGTTCCATTTGAACCTCCTTCATGGCTGCCCTATAACTCTCCCAACTTTGCTAGGGTTTCTTCTTACTTGGAAACCCTAATTTTCAATCTCCTTCCTCCCACAACATTTTGATGGAGGATTAATATCTATGATGAATGGATTCCAAATCCATTTTCAAGGTTTCTAGTTTTGTATCAGGTGTATCCAACATTGTATCAGGTCATTCCATACCTAAAAACTGAAAACCCTAAGTGAGAGCTTCTTCCTCCTCTTCTTTGATTTCCTTCGTCGAGCCATTTCCTATGTGCCGTATTGTTTTTGATGTATCTCTGAAATTTTGGATATACATGGTCTGAAACTTCGGCCTGTGGTATCCTGACCTGTCATCTTTCCAACCCTATAGGTTTGAGCTTCATTGGATTCTCCATCAGAGAGATATGCTCAGTTTCCCAACATGACCTGTTTAAGGGATGAAACATCATAACGAAATTGTACGGAGTGCCACGTGTCACTATTTCAACTTCAGCCTCTGAAACTTAGAACTATGAAACTAAAGTCCATGCCCTAACTGTCACTTTTTACGGAATTCCATTTGGAGCTTCCTAGCCCAATATATGACCTTTTTACCTAGGTCACCTATTTAGGGCTTCATTCTGGAAGAGGCAGAAACCCTAACTTGTACGGATCATATCTCAGAAAGTACAACGAATTTGAGGCTGAAATTTGGACCTAAGGTACAGGAAAATTTCATCTTCGGCCTATCCAATTTTTAGATCTTGAAACTTTGCCAAAATGGATTTAGAGCGAAAGTTTCATGATGACTAGGTTTTTCTATACAAAACCCTAACTTTCAAATTGTCACAAGTGAAACAAGTGTCGTAAGTGCCATACATTGCCTTCCTTTAGGCTAGATCTGATACCATGTTAAGATTCAATATGCTAACATAGATAACATCAGTATTCCATTCAATTTCACAACAATAGCATATATAGGATCATTGAAAGAACAACAAGCACAACATAAACACAAGAGACACAATTTATCCTGGGAAACTCTCATGGGGTAGAAAACCCAGCAAAACTTCCTCAATATAGATGATCAACAAATACAAATGTGTAATCCCAAAACAAGATCTCCTTCTCCTCCATTTCCGATCTCTCTCTCTCCTATGCGAGTTCACAAGTGAGTGAGTGTGTGTTAAATGAGGAACACACCTCCTCTATTTATACTTTACTTCAATTGACTTTTAACCCTAACTAGGTTGGCCCCAACAAGTTAACCACTCAACTTAATGTTGACTGGGTCGACCCCTCTAGGGGACTTAAACACCCCATTACAAATGACTCTTAGGGGATCTATTGCTCCGACTTACATGGGAGGATTTACCTCAATGACTTTACATAATAATAACATCTCGATGGAGGAATAAAACATCTCCGGATGAATAATAATAAAGTACAAATAGAATATTCTTTGAAGTTACAATATTTCAACACATATGACTTTGTTAAACATCTTTCACATCTTCAAGTTTTCAAACAAATAGTAAAAAACTAAAATAATGAACATTGATAGTAAGGTATATTAGATGGACATCAAAAGTGACCACTTAGATAAAGAAGTCTCCATGATGTTTACATGATGCAGCTGCAAGGGTTTCATATTATTGAAAAGAAACATTTGGACTGTCTATTGGAAAAGTTCATGCATGAGCTCAATCAAGTTCCTTGAACTTGGTATTTCAAACTTCATCATTATTAAAAAACAATGGCGATGACATAGAGATCCTAATTGCCTAGTTGTAATCTTGTCATCACCAAAAGCAGCTCAACAACATGATTTAGCCGATGAAATCTAATATTTGTTTTGTTTTTTAAATCATTGATCTAGGCATGCTCCATTATTGTTTGAGTGTAGATTTTTGGCAATCTGATCATACTATATTTGTATCACAAGGAAAGTATGCCACATCTCTACTAGAAAAATTCAAAATGATTAAATGTAATTCTATACCTACACCTCTTGAAGTTGGGATAAAATCTCATCTTACACTCACTCATGACCTGTAGAGGATTTATTGCATAGATAATATATAGGTAGTTTGATTTATCTTACTACCACTCATTCAGATATATGTTTTGTAGTAATTTGTCTTTCTTCATTCATGTATAGGTCTCAAGAGGTATATTCGCAAGCTTCAAAATGAGTCCTTTGATATGTCACAAGGACCCTAGACTTTGGAATTCTATATATCAGAGATCTAATAACTTAATGTCAGTAGGATATATTGATTCAAACTAGGTTGGATCAATTGATACAATGAATTCAACAACAAGTTACGTATTCACTCTTGGAGCATGTGTAATTTCATGGTAAATTAAGATACAACCTACAATTTCTGTATCCTCCACTGAAGCATAATACAGGGAAGCAAGCAATACAACTTGTGAGGCAATATGGTTATTAAGAATATTGGTTGATTTTCAACTTGACCAAATTGTTCCAACCTTACTTTTCTACAACAATCAAAGTGTTCTAAATATGGTCTAGAACCCAATCTATCATGCTAGAACTAAGCATATTTAATTTCATCACCATTGCATTAGACAATTGGTTGAGAATGAGTCTCACAACATAGCAAGCTACTAACATATTGACAAAACCACTTGGCAATGATAAATTTGTCAAGTTTAAAAGTAAGTGATAAGATCCTTGGTTGGGGATTGTGTTTCCCTTATAATGGAGTGTCTCTCTGGAATAATTATAGTTGTGCCTCTGGGCTTAGTTCTATCCTAGTAGTTTGCTATTGTGTTGATCATTATGCATCCCCTCTTGTAAAAACATTCCTCCTCATAGCTAGCCGCAAAGCTGGTAGCAATGTCGGGGACATTGCCACCATGTGGCTCTTGTTATGCTAGGACTCATGCAAGTTTATAAATAAAAGATAAATTTTATAGAATGCATAAAGTTGGAGGACCTTTAGTTGGATCATGTTTATGCTATAACCTTTTTTTTTCAACCATTTTATAAAAGCAATTATATGTTGCACTACTAGATTTCTACGTGCTATAAAATATTCAATCCATCATCATTACATTAAGACCTTTAGGCGTACTAATTTTGCGATATGCTCACTTAGATAATTTTAAAAAATATTTAAAAGTATTAATTTTATTTTGGAAAAATAGTATCCCAATAGTACTATTTTTTGTCTACATATTTCCTAATTTTTGTATATTGATTCCATCATTTAGGCACTCAAAGACATATACCTATCATTTGATGAAAAAATAAAATGTTAAGTTAATTGTGAACATTTTCAATAAATAAAATTTATATATATTAGGAAAGGTGATTCAATTTCCTACATTTCATTTTTTTGTAGAAGATTCATTGTTTAGGTATGTCAAAATGTCCATGTAATGTGAAAATTGTATTTTTTTTTTATTGCATTTAACATGTAAAAGGACACTATAATTTTATAAAAGAAATAAACTATTATATTAAATCTTAAAATATTATTAAAAATAGTTATTATATATAGATATTATTAGAATAAATCAAATTAAAATTATAAATTTTATTTTTAAAGAAATAAAATTATAAATTTAATTATTTAAAAAAATTATAATGTCTCATTAATATAATAAGTTAGGTGGATTAGATCAAGTGGTTGAGTACAAAAATGTTGTAAGTTGTGAACATAAATCTGAGTTTAAAATAAACCTAGAAATAAATTTTTGATAAATGTTTTGAGCCTCGTTACAAAGACAAAATGAGAGCATTTGGAATTTAATGGTATGGTTATAAAAATGCCCTCCTCTCCTGTCAATTTCTCTTCCAAGCAGAGACGGAACTATTAACGAAAATCATGACAAACCATCTTTCAAAAAGTATTTACCCCATCATCCATCGAAGGAACCTTCACGAATCTGCATTGGAGTACATCGCAGACATATTTGCAATGAATAAGTCATGCCAATATCAACACTTTAACATACAGGGACTAACAACGATGTTTATATGATACAGATAATCAATTTGACTTTTAATTAGTAATTTTATTTTAATTAATTTTAAAATTTTAAATTTTATAAATTAGAAAATAATAATTTTATAATATATTAAAATTTTATTTATAGACTACTTGATTGGATAAAAATGTGATATAATTTTAATAAGATTTTTTTTATATTATTCTTATTACAAGATAAATACAAAATTAAGTAAAAATATTAATTACACTTAAAGTGATTATTTGGGGGAAATTTTTAAGACATTAAAAGCTAGTTGAAATTGGATTACTTGTTAAAGACACATTTAGTAGTTAAATCTTGCACTAATAAAAATTCCAATACCTTTATAAACATATGCATATATTGTTGGGATATTTCTATACTCCATCCTAGTCTTAAGAACATTTTCCATTTTTTCATTTTTAGTCATGCATGTATTTTGCATGCATCCATGATTTTGCATGCATGCATGCAATTGCATGTATCCTAGTCATCAATCTCACCACCTAGCCCTCAGTTAGCTAGCCCCGGGAGCTTCTTTCTGATCAGTTTCAGCCTTCCTAGTGCTTAGTGCGCCCTACACGCAATTGCATGCATCCCCGACACCCTCTCTCACCTACCACTCAGTTGCACTTCAGTTAGTTCAGTTATCTTTAGATCTTTCCTTGATTTAAGGCTAGATTGACAACTCAATTGACTGTATCACTCCGATGGACCTCCAGTCATACTAGACTGCCTATTATGAATCCAGTCAGCTCCTCATGTGTCATCCACTGAGCCTCCTTCATTCAGTTAGTGCATCCATGTGCCGGTTACACCTACCACACTCAGTTAGACTCAGTTTGACATATGGTTGACAATGATTTGTGCATTGATGACTCCATTGATGATGATCATGACTCCTAGTTGTGCTTTGATGACTCTCTATTGATATGATGATCACTCCATGAGGCTAATTCGAATTGCCATCTTGGCATTCGAATCCTCTTCACCATTGTACTATTTATTGTTCATATTGTGATTAATAAAATAGTGTGTGATGTTATTCTGCTTCTATCCGAGTTCTACTGTATCATAATTCTGTTGCTCCTTTACATTGCATTGATCACTCCTCTTCTATTTTCCTGCTTAATCTTAATCTTTCTTGTGAGGTATACATCAGCTCTTAGATCTGCTATGAGGATTTTCACATGGTATCAGAGCATGTTGAGAATATTGTCTATCTCCACTCCTGAGAGTTTTTTTTGCAGGTTATTATCAAGATTTCGAGTGTAGTAGTTTCTACATTTTTTCAGCAGGAGCAGTTGCAGATATTTTCTATCGGTTTTTTGCAGGTCTTCTGAAACAGGTTCCATGAATCCGGAAGGAATTCCTCCTCTTTCTCCATTCAACTATGATGAGTGGAAACCAAAGATTTAAGCACATTTCAAGAGACATGGTCTCTTTGATTATTGTTTTGAAAGAGAGTTCGAATCCTCTGAAGAAGAGAATGATTGGTAAAATGAAGGTGACAGAGCCTATGCAACAATGATGTATGCTATGTCTCGTTGCATGGTAACCCACTTCCTTTCTGTTGAATCTCCAAAAGAGCTATGGGCCCATCTAGATGAAATATTTGGCAAACAGAATGAAGGGATTGGTCCAAACCATTTCGAGATCAAGCCCAGTGATGCATTCGCCGTCCTTAATGGTCTCTTTGATCATGAATCAGTATCAAACATATCTCATAATGAAGTTTTCCACAAAGAAGAAGAACTTATAGATTCTACACTCATGCTCTCAAAATCTTCTATTTCGATTTCTGTGCCAGCTCACACTCTAGAAACTGCAGAGGTTCTTAAATCCTCTCTTGCACAACAATCTGTTGGTTTGCATAATGATGATCTCATGAATGTTTCAGAGGTTAAATTAGCAATTGGAGGTAATGCATTTGCTCTCCTTGATCACTCACCTCTTATGTACTACTGTAATATGATTTGCGCATGGTCTCAAAAGTTTATTGAAGATGTAGGGCATTTCCATTCGCTTGGGATAATTTCTCATACATTTCATGGTTTTGATCTCACCTCTAATGGTTCAAAGGAGATCTCAAGAAACCATTTTTCAAGTCTTGGATATGATTTGGATTCCAAGCAATCACTATCATGTGATGGTTCTTTTGGGCATAATCTCACCTATGATGGTTCAAAGGAGAAAACAAAAGACTATCTACACATTCATGGATTTGATCCTACCTCAGCTGATTCGAATCACAGGTTCCAGGATCATCCTCATACTTTTTGGATTTGTTCTCATCACATTCGATTTGAAGAGCATGTGCAAGCACATATTTTTTGAGCATGAACCACTTCTTCCCAAGAAGACGATACCTCCATACATATGACCAAGCATCACACCTGCTTGAGTTTGGAGCATTTATTTTTGGTGTGCCCTATAGTCTATTTTGAGGGGGGGTATTTTTCCCATGAGGTTTTTCCCATTTCCTCGGTTTTTTTACTGTTATTATTATTCATTGTATTCGGTGACCTTTGGTCTCAGTTACCAAGGCCCAGAATGGATTAAGGGGCGGTGTTGGGATATTCCTATACTCTATCCTAGTCCTAACAACATTTTGCATTTTTGCATTTTCAATCATGCATGCATTTTGCATGCAACCATGATTTTGCATGCATGCATGCAATTGCATGCATCCTAGTCATCAGTCCCATCACCTAGCCCTTAGTTAGCTAGCCCCAGTAGCTTCTTTCTGATCAGTTTCATCCCTCCAAGTGCTTAGTGCGCCCTGCATGCAATTGCATGCATCCTAGGCGCCCTCTCTCACCTACCACTCAGTTGAACTTCAATTAGTTCAGTTATCTTTAGATCTTTCCTTGATTTAAGGCTAGATTGACTCCTCAACTAACTGTATCACTTCGATGGACATCCAGTGAGACTAGACTGCCTATTCTGACTCCAGTTAGCTCCTCATACGCCCTCCGCTGAGCCTCCTTCATTAAGTTAGTGCCTCCATGTGCCAGATACACCTACCACACTCAATTAGACTCAGTTTGACATCTGATTGACAATAACTTGTGCATTGATGACTCCACTGATGATGATCAGGACTGCTAGTTGTGCTTTGATGACTCTCTATTGATTTGATGACCACTCCATGAAGGATAATTTGAATTTCCACCTTTGCATTCGAATCCTCTTCACCATTGTAATATTTATTGTTCATATTGTGATTAATTAACTAGTGCGTGATGTTATTCTGCTTCTATCCGAGTTCTACTGTATCATAATTATGTTGCTCCTTTACACTGGATTGACCACTCTTCTTCTATTTTCCTTCTTAATCTTAATCTTTCTTGTGAGGTATACATCAACTCTTAGATCTGCTGTGAGGATTTTCACATGGTATCAGAGCATGTTGAGAGTATTGTCTATCTCCATTCCTGAGAGTTTTTTTTGCAGGTTATTATTAAGATTTCGAGTGCAGCAGTTGCAACAGTTTCTGCATTTTTGCAGTAGTAGCAGTTGTAGATATTTTCTATTGTTTTTTGCAGGTCTTCTGAAACAGCTTCCATGAATCCGGAAGGAATTCCTTCTCTTTCTCCATTCAACTATGATGACTGGAAACCAAAGATGATAGCACATTTGAAGAGACATGGTCTCTTTGATTATTGTTTTGAAAGAGAGTTCGAATCTTCTGAAGAAGAGAATGATTGGTTAAATGAAGGTGACAGAGCCTATGCAACAATGATGTATGCTATGTCTCGTTGCATGGTAACCCACTTCCTTTCTGCTGAATCTTCAAAAGAGGTATGGGCCCATCTAGATGAAAGATTTGGCAAATAGAATGAAGGGATTGGTCCAAACCATTTCGAGAGAAATCCCAGTGATGCATTCGCCGTCCTTGATGGTCTCTCTAATTATGAATCAGAATCAAACATATCTCATAATGAAGTTTTCCACAAAGAAAAAAAACTTGTAGATTCTACACTCATGCTCTCCAAATCTTCTATTTCAAATTCAGTGCCAGCTCAACCTCTAGAAACTGCAGAGGTTCTTAAATCCTCTGTTGCAACAGAGTGTCATGGACCCAAAATTTCGAAAAATTTAAAACTTTTCTAGGTGCCTAAAATGCCACTAAAATATATGCGGAAACATAAAGTGTGGGTTTATTTTCTTTAAATACTGCTTTACAAAATAATTAAAACTTGCGACACTTATTACTGTTTACAAATGTCGTTGTGCTAATCAAGGAAAAGATTTACGTTTTATTTTCAACTAAATAAATTTTGAACTAGATATGTCAACCATTTCTTAAATCTTGTGGAAAACACAACAACTTCATTATGTCTTAATATATATCTTTAGAAACATATACTTCTTTCAATAAAACAATTTAAATGGTAACATCACAATCAGAATCATAAGAGAAGCATTATATAAACAACCAACCTTCTGTATACATCAAAGTAACAATAAACATTTATAAGACAGAAACAAATACTCATACATAAGACACATTGAGAAACACCATAGGAGACAAAATATAACGTGGTTCACCCGTACACGGGCTAGTCCACAAAGGTTTGTGTGTGTATTATTTAACAATTCCTAAAGGAATTACATTCTTGCAACATGATTGTTGCTATCTTACTCAGATTATATGACCCATTTCTATTCTACAAGTACTTACATTCTTGCAACATGATTGTTGCTATCACTTCTTTTAGTTTTCTCAGAAACTTCCCTTTCTGAGAATATCTTTAAGATATTCCCAAAACAATGTCAAATGAAACTGAGATTTATCCCAGTAAATGACCACCAAGGTTCTCTCTAGTATTCCACAATTTAAACAAGTTCCTTGGAAAGACATTCAACTCTTTGACCTAAATCTTTAATACTTAAAGGAGCTAGAACACTATATGATCAAACAAGTAGTAACTAAAGTTACACCCTTATTACCTTTTGTCATATAAATTTTTACCAAATTTATATTTCTTATAAATTAAACAAAAACATAGGGTCAATTTCCTTCTAGTTTCATTTATAGGCTATTGCCTTTTAACAATCTAGATAATCCAATAATGAATATGTATATATATAAAATCATATATAAAAACCATAGAATAGCCTTAAAGACTTTAACTTTGTACTAAAATAATAATCCAATAAATAAATAAATATATACAACCATATAAGAACAATACAATAACCTCAAAGGCTTTTCCTTTTTACTAAAATGATAGTCTAATAAATTAATAAATATATACAACCATTGATATGGTTCTTATATATATAGGAGCATACAATAGCCTCAAAGGCTTTACCTTTTCACTAAAATTATAATCCAATAAATGAATAAATATTTATACAACCATATATAAGGACCATATATATAAGGAGCATACAATAGCCTCAAAGGCTTTACCTTTTCACTAAAATTATAATCCAATAGATGAATAAATATATATACAACCACATATATAAGAACCATACAATAGCCTCAAAGGCTTTACTTTTTACTAAAATGGTAATCCAATAAATGATTAAATATATATACTTTATTCTGAAGGGAGGTACCCTCTTCATTAGAGTGTAGCTATATATATATTAATCCATGTATATTGGAAATAGCCCCAATGGCTACGTCCTTCTCACCAATACTAAAATACGTAAACAAGTAATATGTGAAGTCACCATTCATGGTAGGGTAATGCGAAAAGCATTCCACTAAGACTAAAACTACACCCTCTTGGCACTCTATAAAAAGATGTGGGCCTTCCTACCGTAAAATTTTTATATACATACTCATATAATGGAGTGCACTTTTCATAGTATATAAACAATTCATACTATCACCGCCATAGGAATTTAACTGAGCTATTTTAAGCATTTAGCCATATGCAACGCACATTTGAATTAGGCTTTTATACTATTTCACGTATATATATAAAAATATATTTCCAATCACCCTAACTAAGGTATGAACTAGCAAAACCTTATTTTCATAACTTAATAGATAAATCATAAAAATCTATTGCATGAAGAAGCTATGCAACCAGCTATCGCAGAAACCAAATATTGAATCGGTCATCTTAAAGAATGAAATCTAGTGATTCTTTACAATGCTTCTAGTGTAGGATTGCCCGGCTTCTAACGCAGGATTTCTGTAGTAGCCATCCCTTCCCAGTTTGTTATGCATTTTCAAAAGAAAAAGGGAGTTTATATATAAAGATACTCATAATACAAGGGAAGGAACAAAGTAGATGTGCTGCACACTACAATAGACAGTGCGTCTATTTTTAGAGGTAACAACCAGTATATAACAAAAGAGGGTATTCTTGAACTTACTTACAGAGCAAAACTAGTGCGTCAAAGGAGAGAAAACTGAACTATCTTCTGTGCAAAACAATTGTTGAGATAAAATGTTCAGCTTAATTAACAAGAAGTAACTGAATTCTACAGGATACCTCTTTCCAAACAGATCTACATGATCGCAAGAGTTGACATAGAGAATTTCAACATCTGAATAGATAAATTTGACTGAGGTCTCTTACTAAATGCGTAAAGTGTAGGTATTCGGCACTAAACAAAATATATATATAAGCAGCGAAACTACAATAGCTTGTGCATAATATATATATATATAAATATATATTTCCACCCAATCGAAAACCTAAGAACAAGTCTGGACCAGATCGTTTTCATGCTTGAATCGTTGACAAGGAAAACAACATTCAACAAACGTAAAGTTCGTTTAAATCTACTAACTCTATTTATACAAACAGAGGTTGCTATCAGTCTACGAGGACAACCATCAAAGGCTGTGGCTGAAACCCTACGGCAGTAATACTACGAAAACCAACTCTCTTTCTCTTTCTTTACAGCTTTGAGCCATTTTCCAGAGCTTTGTATTTCACCGAAACAAAATAAAAATCTCTTAAGAACAGAGATCAATAGCTAACTATCCTGTAGCATAGATATAAATATATTCCAATAAACTGAAAATGCAAAGAATGACGATACCGCGATCTTTCCTGAGGTTTGAGCAATTTGAGACTACGCCAAACAGGGATCGAAAACATACCAGCGATCAACCGATCAAGAGGTATATGCATCAAGAAGAAGGCCGTGAGACCGATTTCCTACCAAGAAATCACCCAATAGTCACACAATCCTCTAAGATTGCTCGCCATCCATCTCCTCTCTGATTGGTTTCCTTTCTCCTTCCGTCAGGTTTGCATTTTCCATTCTTGTATCGCATAGTTATCCCCATTGCATGCCATCGTCCTCTTACCGAGATCAACCACTGGCATATGGCCATCCCCAATGACTAACTCTTCAAGTATTTTATGGTCGCCTCCTCCCATCTCACCACTCCCCCACTCTTCACAAGAGTGATACCCAGTGTAACTAACGCCCAGCTAATTTAATCACAGAAGGGCAAGTGGCAAAAGGTGGTTTCCTCAAGGAAACAACCTCCTAAAACTTCTCGAGTCTCACACTCCACTAGGGAGACCAATTCACCTAAAAATTCTGCTTACTCTCCTAGGCTTGATCTTAAAATAAATAATAGTCTTATTCTCCAATATCTTTATAACAAAAACTATTAAAAGCCATACTCTTTCCAATCAGAGAATGCGACACCTCACTCCTTTCGCCATGCAGAATAAGAGGAGTGTTGCGTAAATTAAGGGAGAGTGTAAACTTGACCCAACTCTATAACCCTTATACACTCATAAAATAAGTGTATGTCTATTTTACCAGAGGAATTTTACTCCATCGTGAAAATATCTATAGTAAATAAATTTGATAAATGTTTAAGAAGATTCACACTTAAACACATATAAGTTTATACTATGGTTATGATTAAAACATATATTCTTATACTATATGTTTCACTAAAAGATGTAATCCTTCATAAATATGATCAATGATCATTTAACTCCCACTTCATATAATACTTCTAAACAAGGATTCATCGATATCTTTGTATATATAGAAACAAGTAAAATATTCTCTCCTAGCCCCCTTAGAGTAGTGACTAATGTATTTTAATTAATAATTCTTTAGCTTCTTTAAATGAAGGTTTCAATAAACCTTTTTGGATACTTCCTTAGGGATTTAGGCATTTTTAAGTGAAAGGTTAATCTTCTTCTAGTACACGAGGTAACCGGATGACACCCGTCATCACTAATTATATCTCATGGCTTCCCAACTGCTTCACCCTTTTACCCTTAGTGGATTTAGTTTCCCATCGCTTAGTTGCGTCCATCACTAATTTAGATTTTTAAGAATAAAATCACAACAATACCTTTTCAAGGTCCACTGGTGGAGCCTTGGCCTTGAGCTCCTCACCATGGCCATTTAAAAAAAAATCATAATTACATTTACAAGAGAATTAACAATAAGGTTGAATTTGAGGGATGTTACACATTCCACCCCTTAAAGATAACACCGTCCTCGGTGTTTGATAGTCTGTCTTTTCTGTCCATTCATATCATATCATCTCTGTCTTACTTGCTGTAACCTTTCATTTTTGTGGATCCTGCAAACTCTGTTTCTTTATAACCTGCACATTGTACAACTTGTACAAGATTTTTCAGTATAACATAAGTATTCAAAATTTCAAAATAGCAAATGTTCATCATTCATTCTCATCCTTGATGAAATATTTCCTTACTTTAGCATTCATAACATTCGCATAGGAATATATTCATTAGTCAAATTACAAGACAATCATAACATTTGCTTATATCATAAAACATTTCAACAAAACCTTGTTGATCATCAAAGTCTTTTGTACTTCCACAATCATGGAGACTTGCATACAAAAACCTTTATGTATTTCCGCAATTGTGGGGTCTTGCCATACATATCTTGCTCATGTACTTCAGCAATGGTGTAGACTTGCATACAAATTATGAGTCCTCTGTAACTCAGTAGGAATATGACATTCTTACTCTGCAACTCATTACATAGCTTTCCCTCATCGAATCTTCTTGTGGGCTCAGTTCTAACACCACAAGGAAAAAGTTTAGTCTCCTCAGAGAACCTCCTGTGTGCTCCATTCTAACAACACAAGGAAAAATCATGAGCCCTTCCTCTGCTCAATTCGATGGTTATAAAGTTTTCCTAGGACTTTTGGGTCAGTATAACATTCAACGAGCTTCCCACCTGCTTTGTTCCACTTCCATGGGGAACATGACCACAATTTTAGGGAAGTTGCACCCTGCAACAGCTAGTAAGTGAGTGCAAGATGCAACCTCTACTTGAGTTCAGGAAATATTATTTTCCTCTCAACCTTCTCATTTGAGTCCGAGAATTTTACTTAGTAACAATCATTTGGTATTTCTTGTATTCCACATGCGACAAAATAGCCACAAACTATTTAATGAATATATTCATCTATTTACCATCATATTCTATGCATTTTGATGATAACACCTCATCAATCATAAGTCTTATCACCAATCCTGATTCATAAAATCCTGTAAATAACATGTAAAGAAAATCATTACTTACTTTTGAGCAACATAGCTTAACTTATCTGTATAAGTCAACGTCCCTTTTTTATCATGTCATCAGTTGGGATTAAGTTCACTTCCTAAAATGTTAGTATAAGGATAAGTTTTTCTGCTTCAATTGCTCATCTTCTGAACATATTAGTTCCATAACGTGATACACATGCTCATTCAATAACTTATGCATCAAATAATCAGTAGCTATCACTTCTACCAACAAATATGTTACCCGATTATCTTCTACATATCTATGAAGAAATATTTATGAAGTAACATTATATGAACTAACAATCATGCATTGAATTTGAGGGTGTTTATCTGACTTTGCTTAATCAAACATACTTACTTTATTGGAGTATACTAATAAAACTGATACTTTTAACTCAGAGGCGCTCATAGGTAACACACTTAGTAAATGCAGAAAATATATGATACTTCTATGAAATTACTTATTAGTCGGCATGTCTCAAAATCTTTTGTTCTGTCAAGGTAGTGACATATTTCAGCAAAGTTTTCCATATCCTCATCTATTTCTTCTAGTTTAGTACTTTACCAAAGAATATTAAAATTTATGAATCAACAATCCTATAAGAGATTTATAGTGCTTCTATTCCCTTTAACAAGGTTAACCGAGTTAATAAATCATAATACAGAATTCGTTACATTCACATGTACTAAAATTATTTCCACTAAATATTCCGCGATAATCATGTGAGTACCTACATCTTTCTTCTAGCAAAGAGAACTTTCGACAAAGATAACATACCTCCTTCAAATGTTGAGTTACTTATCTTTACTCCCTTGAACCAGGATGACATTAACTCCTCGTCCATTCAAATACCATGCATCAAAAAAAAAAAAAAAAAAAAAAAAACAATTTGATTAGTCAATTTTCATACTTATTCATTTCATGCTGAGCCCATCAGGCCCGAGTGCTGTAACCTACAGCTCTGATACCATATGTCACGGACCTAAAATTTCGAAAAATTTAAAACTTTTCTAGGTGCCTAAAATGACACTAAAATATATGCGGAAACATAAAGTGTGGGTTTACTTTCTTTAAATATTGCTTTACAAAATAATTAAAACTTGCGACACTTATTACTGTTTACAAATGTCGTTGTGCTAATCAAGGAAAAGATTTACGTTTTATTTTCAACTAAATAAATTTTGAACTTGATATGTCAACCATTTCTTAAATCTTGCGGAAAACACAACAACTTCATTATGTCTTAATATATATCTTTAGAAACATATACTTCTTTCAATAAAACAATTTAAATGGTAACATCACAATCAGAATCATAAGAGAAGCATTATATCAACAACCAACCTTCTGTATACATCAAAGTAACAATAAACATTTATAAGACATAAACAAAAACTCATACATAAGACACATTGAGAAACACCATAGGAGACAAAATATAATGTGGTTCACCCGTACACGGGCTAGTCCACAAAGGTTTGTGTGTGTATTATTTAACAATTCCGAAAGGAATTACATTCTTGCAACATGATTGTTGCTATCTTCCTCAGATTATATGACCCATTTCTATTCTACAAGTACTTACATTCTTGCAACATGATTGTTGCTATCACTTCTTTTAGTTTTCTCAGAAACTTCCCTTTCTGAGAATATCTTTAAGATATTCCCAAAACAATGTCAAATGAAACTGAGATTTATCCCAGTAAATGACCACCAACGTTCTCTCTAGTATTTCACAATTTAAACAAGTTCCTTGGAAAGACATTCAACTCTTTGACCTAAATCTTTAATACTTAAAGGAGCTAGAACACTATATGATCAAACAAGTAGTGACTAAAGTTACACCCTTATTACCTTTTGTCATATAAAATTTTACCAAATTTATATTTCTTATAAATTAAACAAAAACATGGGTCAATTTCCTTCTAGTTTCATTTATAGGCTATTGCCTTTTAACAATCTAGATAATCCAATAATGAATATGTATATATATAAAATCATATATAAAAACCATAAAATAGCCTTAAAGACTTTAACTTTGTACTAAAATAATAATCCAATAAATGAATAAATATATACAACCATATAAGAACAATACAATAACCTCAAAGGCTTTTCCTTTTTACTAAAATGATAGTCTAATAAATTAATAAATATATACAACCATATATATGGTTCTTATATATATAAGGAGCATACAATAGCCTCAAAGGCTTTACCTTTTCACTAAAATTATAATCCAATAAATGAATAAATATTTATACAACCATATATAAGGACCATATATATAAGGAGCATACAATAGCCTTAAAGGCTTTACCTTTTCACTAAAATTATAATCCAATAAATGAATAAATATATATACAACCACATATATATAAGAACCATACAATAGCCTCAAAGGCTTTACTTTTTACTAAAATGGTAATCCAATAAATGATTAAATATATATACTTTATTATGAAGGGAGGTACCCTCTTCATAAGAGTGTAGCTATATATATATTAATCCATGTATATTGGAAATAGTCCCAATGGCTACGTCCTTCTCACCAATACTAAAATACGTAAACAAGTAATATGTGAAGTCACCATTCATGGTAGGGTAATGCGAAAAGCATTCCACTAAGACTAAAACTACACCCTCTTGGCACTCTATAAAAAGATGTGGGCCTTCCTACCGTAAAAATTTTATATACATACTCATATAATGGAGTGCACTTTTCATAGTATATAAACAATTCATACTATCACCGCCATAGGAATTTAACTGAGCTATTTTAAGCATTTAGCCATATGCAACGCACATTTGAATTAGGCTTCTATACTATTTCACGTATATATATATAAATATATTTCCAATCACCCTAACTAAGGTATGAACTAGCAAAACCTTATTTTCATAACTTAATAGATAAATCATAAAAATCTATTGCATGAAGAAGCTACGCAATCAGCTATCGCAGAAACCAAATATTGAATCGGTCATCTTAAAGAATGAAATCTAGCGATTCTTTACAATGCTTCTAGTGTAGGATTGCCCGGCTTCTAACGCAGGATTTCCGTAGTAGCCATCCCTTCCCAGTTTGTTATGCATTTTCAAAAGAAAAAGGGAGTTTATATATAAAGATGCTCATAATACAAGGGAAGGAACAAAGTAGATGTGCTGCACACTACAATAGACAGTGCATCTATTTTTAGAGGTAACAACCAGTATATAACAAAAGAGGGTATTCTTGAACTTACTTACAGTGCAAAACTAGTGCGTCAAAGGAGAGAAAACTGAACTATCTTCTGCGCAAAACAATTGTTGAGATAAAATGTTCAGCTTAATTAACAAGAAGTAACTGAATTCTACAGGATACCTCTTTCCAAACAGATCTACATGATCACAAGAGTTGACATAGAGAATTTCAACATCTGAATAGATAAATTTGACTGAGGTCTCTTACTAAATGCGTAAAGTGTAGGTATTCGGCACTAAACAAAATATATATATAAGCAGCGAAACTACAATAGCTTGTGCATAATATATATATATAAATATATATTTCCACCCAATCGAAAACCTAAGAACAAGTCTGGACCAGATCGTTGTCATGCTTGAATCGTTGACAAGGAAAACAACATTCAACAAATGTAAAGTTCGTTTAAATCTACTAACGCTATTTATACAAACAGAGGTTGCTATCAGTCTACGAGGACAACCATCAAAGGCTGTGGCTGAAACCCTACGGCAGTAATACTACGAAAACCAACTCTCTTTCTCTTTCTTTACAGCTTTGAGCCATTTTCCAGAGCTTTGTATTTCACCGAAACAAAATAAAAATCTCTTAAGAACAGAGATCAATAGCTAACTATCCTGTAGCATAGATATAAATATATTCCAATAAACTGAAAATGCAAAGAATGATGATACCGCGATCTTTCCTGAGGTTTGAGCAATTTGAGACTACGCCAAACAGGGATCGAAAACATACCAGCGATCAACCGATCAAGAGGTATATGCATCAAGAAGAAGGCCGTGAGACCGATTTCCTACCAGGAAATCGCCCAATAGTCACACAATCCTCTGAGATTGCTCGCCATCCATCTCCTCTCTGATTGGTTTCCTTTCTCCTTCCATCAGGTTTGCATTTTCCATTCTTGTATCGCAGAGTTATCCCCATTGCATGCCATCGTCCTCTTACCGAGATCAACCACTGGCATATGGCCATCCCCAATGACTAACTCTTCAAGTATTTTATGGCCGCCTCCTCCCATCTCACCACTCCCCCACTCTTCACAAGAGTGATACCCAGTGTAACTAACGCCCAGCTAATTTAATCACAGAAGGGCAAGTGGCAAAAGGTGGTTTCCTCAAGGAAACAACCTCCTAAAACTTCTCGAGTCTCACACTCCACTAGGGAGACCAATTCACCTAAAAATTCTGCTTACTCTCCTCGGCTTGATCTTAAAATAAATAATAGTCTTATTCTCCAATATCTTTATAACAAAAACTATTAAAAGCCATACTCTTTCCAATCAGAGAATGCGACACCTCACTCCTTTCGCCATGCAGAATAAGAGGAGTGTTGCGTAAATTAAGGGAGAGTGTAAACTTGACCCAACTCTATAACCCTTATACACTCATAAAATAAGTGTATGTCTATTTTACCAGAGGAATTTTACTCCATCGTGAAAATATCTATAGTAAATAAATTTGATAAATGTTTAAGAAGATTCACACTTAAACACGTATAAGTTTATACTATGGTTATGATTAAAACATATATTCTTATACTATATGTTTCACTAAAAGATGTAATCCTTCATAAATATGATCAATGATCATTTAACTCCCACTTCATATAATACTTCTAAACAAGGATTCATCGATATCTTTGTATATATATAAACAAGTAAAATATTCTCTCCTAGCCCCCTTAGAGTAGTGACTAATGTATTTTAATTAATAATTCTTTAGCTTCTTTAAATGAAGGTTTCAATAAACCTTTTTGGATACTTCCTTAGGGATTTAGGCATTTTTAAGTGAAAGGTTAATCTTCTTCTAGTACACGAGGTAACCGGATGACACCCATCATCACTAATTATATCTCATGGCTTCCCAACTGCTTCACCCTTTTACCCTTAGTGGATTTAGTTTCCCATCGCTTAGTTGCGTCCATCACTAATTTAGATTTTTAAGAATAAAATCACAACAATACCTTTTCAAGGTCCACTGGTGGAGCCTTGGCCTTGAGCTCCTCACCATGGCCATTTAAAAAAAAATCATAATTACATTTACAAGAGAATTAACAATAGGGTTGAATTTGAGGGATGTTACAAAGAGTCTGTTCGTTTGCATAATGATGATCTCATGAATGTTTCAGAGGTTAAATAAGCAATTGGAGGTAATGCATTCACTCCCCTTGATCACTCACCTCTTGTGTACTACTATTAGATGATTTGCACATGCTCTCAGAAGTTTATTGAAGATGTAGGGCATTGCCATTCGCTTGGGATAATTTCTCATGCATTTCATGGTTTTGATTTCACCTCTAATGGTTCAAAGGAGATCTCAAGAAACCATTTTTCAAGTCTTGGATCTGATTTGGATTCCAAGCAATCACTATCATGTGATGGTTCTTTTGGGCATAATCTAACCTATGATGGTTCGAAGGAGAAAACAAAAGACTATCTACACATTCATGGATTTGATCCTACCTCAGCTGATTCGAATCACAAGTTCCAGGATCATCGTCATAATTTTGGATTTGTTCTCGTCACATTCGATCTGAAGAGAAAGTACAAGAACATGCTTTTTGAGCATGAACCACTTCTTCCCAAGAAAAAGACACCTCCAGACATATGACCAAGCATCACACTTGCTTGAGTTTGGAGCATTTATTTTTGGTGTGCCCTACAGTCTATTTTGAGGGGGGGTATTTTTCCCATGAGGTTTTCCCCCATTTCCTTGGTTTATTGACTATTATTATTATTCAATGTGGATGACCTTTGGTCTCAGTTACCAGGGCCCAAGATGGATTAAGGGGTGGTGTTGGGATATTCCTATACTCCATCCTAGTCCTAACAACATTTTCCATTTTTTCATTTTCAGTCATGCATGCATTTTGCATGCATGCATGCAATTGCATGCATCCCAGCCATCAGTCCCAGCACCTAGCCCTTAGTTATCTAGCCTTAGGAGCTTCTTTCTAATCAGTTTCATCCCTCCTAGTGCTTAGTGCACCCTGCATGCAATTGCATACATCCCAGGCGCCATCTCTCACCTACCACTTAGTTGCACTTTAGTTAGTTCAATTATCTTTAGATCTTTCCTTGATTTAAGGCTAGATTGACTCCTCAACTGACTGTATCACTTCGATGGACATCCAGTGAGACTAGACTGCCTATTCTGACTCCAGGTAGCTCCTCATGCATCCTCCGCTAAGCCTCCTTCATTAAGTTAGTGCCTCCATGTTCCATTTACACCTACCACACTCAGTTAGACTTAGTTTGACATCTGATTGACAGTTACTTGTGCATTGATGACTCCACTGATGATGATCAAGACTCCTGGTTGTGCTTTAATGACTCTCTATTGATCTGATGATCACTCCATGAAGGCTAATTCGAATTTCCACCTTGGCATTTGAATCCTCTTCACCATTGTAATATTTATTTTTCATATTGTGATGAATAAACTAGTGTGTGATGTTGTTCTGCTTCTATCCGAGTTCTACTGTATCATAATTATGTTGCTCCTTTACACAGCATTGACCACTCTTCTTCTATTTTCCTGCTTAATATTAATCTTTATTGTGAGGTATACATCAGCTCTTAGATCTACTATGAGGATTTTCACATGGTATCAAAGCATGTTGAGAGTATTGTCTATCTCCATTTCTGAGAGTTTTTTTTGCAGGTTATTATTAAGATTTTGAGTGCAGCAGTTGCAACAGTTTCTGCATTTTTGCAGTAGTAGCAGTTGTAGATATTTTCTATTGTTTTTTGCAGGTCTTCTGAAACAGCTTCCATGAATCCATAAGGAATTCCTCCTCTTTCTCTATTCAACTATGATGAGTGCAAACCAAAGATGATAGCACATTTGAAGAGACATGATCTCTTTGATTATTGTTTTTAAAGAGAGTTCGAATCCTCTGAAGAAGAGAATAATTGGTTAAATGAAGGTGACAGAGCCTATGCAACAATGATGTATGCTATGTGTCGTTGGATGGTAACTCACTTCCTTTTTGCTGAATCTCCAAAAGAGGTATGGGCCCATCTGGATGAAATATTTAGCAAACAGAATGAAGGGATTGGTCCAAACCATTTCGAGAGCAAGCCCAATGATGCATTCTCCCTCCTTTAGGGTCTCTCTGATCATGAATCAGTATCAAACATATCTCATAATGAAGTTTTCCACAAAGAAGAAGAACATGCAGATTCTACACTCATGCTCTCAAAATATTCTATTTCGAATTCTGTGCTAGCTCACACTCTAGAAACTGCAGAGGTTCTTAAATCCCCTCTCACACAAGAGTTTGTTGGTTTGCATAATGATGATCTCATGAATGTTTCGGAGGTTAAATCAGCAATTGGAGGTAATGCATTCGCTCCCCTTGATCACTCACATGTTATGTACTACTGTAATATGATTTGCACATGCTCTCAGAAGTTTATTAAAGATGTAGGGCGTTGCCATTCGCTTGGGATCATTTATCATGCATTTAATGGTTTTGATCTCAACTATAATGGTTCAAAGGAGATCTCAAGAAACCATTTTTCAAGTCTTGGATCTGATTTGGATTCCAAGCAATCACTATCATGTGATGGTTCTTTTGGGCATAATATCACCTATGATGGTTCGAAGGAGAAAACAAAAGACTATCTACACATTCATGGATTTGATCATACCTTAGTTGGTTCGAATCACAGGTGCCAGGATCATCCTCATACTTTTGGATTTGTTCTCATCACATTCGATCTGAAGAGCAAGTACAAGCACATGTTTTTTGAGCATGAACCACTTCTTCCCAAGAAGAAGATACCTCCAGACATATGACCAAGCATCACATCTGCTTGAGTTTGGAGTATTTATTTTTGGTGTGCCCTACATTCTATTTTGAGGGGGGGTACTTTTACCATGAGGTTTTCCCCATTTCCTCGGTTTATTGATTGTTATTATTATTCATTGTATTGGGTGACCTTTGGTATTAGTTACCAGGGCCCATAATGGATTGAGGGGGGGTGTTGGGATATTCCTATACTCCATCCTACTCCTAACAACATTTTGCATTTTTGCATTTTCAGTCATGCATGCATTTTGCATGTAGCCATGATTTTGCATGCATGCATGCAGATGCATGTATCCCAGTCACCAGTCCCAGCACCTAGCCCTTAGTTAGCTAGCCCAGGGAGCTTCTTTTCTGATTAGTTTCAGCCGTCCTAGTGCTTAATGAGCCCTCCATGAAATTGCATGCATCCTAGGTGCCCTCTCTCACCTACCACTCAGTTGCACTTCAGTGATTTCAGTTATCTTTAGATCTTTTATTGATTTAAGGCTAGATTGACTCCTCAATTGACTATATCACTCTGATGGACGTCGAGTGAGACTAGACTGCCTATTCTGACTCCAGTTAGCTCCTCATGCACCCTCCACTGAGACCCCTTCATTCAGTTAGTGCCTCCATGTTCCAGTTACACCTACCACACTCAGTTAGACTCATTTTGACATCTGGTTGACAGTTACTTGTGCATTGATGACTCCACTAATGATGATCAAGACTCCTAGTGGTGCTTTGATGACTCTCTATTGATCTGATGATCACTCCATGAAGGCTAATTCGAATTGCCACCTTGGCATTTGAATCCTGTTCACCATTGTACTATTTGTTGTTCTTATTGTGATTAATAAACTAGTGTGTGATGTTATTCTGTTTCTATCCAAGTTCTACTGTATCATAATTATGTTGCTCCTTTACACTGTATTTACCACTCTTCTTCTATTTTCCTGCTTAATCTTAATGTTTATTGTGAGGTATACATCAGCTCTTAGATCTGCTGTGAGGATTTTCACATATATTATAAAAATATATTACAAATAATATTTTTAAATTATAAAGATAAAAACATTTTTATTTCTCTTCACAAAGTTCTATAAACCAAATAGATATGAGTGGAAGTTAATCTTCATCATTGCCATATTTAAAAATATAAATTAAAATATCATAAGTAATATTTTTTCATTTAAGTATATAATCTAAACATATTAAATGTTAATATTATAATCTTATTTAAGTATTTAAAGGATTAGGGGCTCTGCGGTGAGAAGGTCCGAAGGACACATGATCAGGGTTTTTTGAACGGGACTGCAGCTGTAGCGACGAGAGGGAACGGTCTTTTTCCCATTTGTCAGATAGCTGGTGAACTATGGAGCTGGATGATGTTGATTTGGTTGACTATTTGGACAAGCCGTATGATATCGAGTCAATTTTTGTCAATAACTGGGGAAGATAGTTGGATAAGGTTATGCCTGATCAGGCAAACTATAGTGACTGGACCGACCTCAAAGTGACAGTTGGAGCCTCAACCTCGCATCTGAAAGGAATGGCAGACCGATTTGAAAACCCTTGTTCTCCCTAGACAGAATTTTCAACCCATTATGAGAAATCATGATGATGCCGTTAGTGGTCAAGGGTTTGGGACCTCATCTTGGATGGAATTCGTTTCCTCTTTTCCGTGACAGCCTCCTTGGTTGTTTAGGCAGTGCGAACGCAATGGACACCACTATTGTCCACACAGAAGAAACCTTAGGGCCCCAAAATGCCCCACCTCTCCTAAAATATTTTAACCCTTTTCCCCATGCAGAGTTGTTGGAAGTAGGCTCACCATTATCAGGTGGAGGATTTCAAGGCTTCCCTAAATATGTATATTGTAACATCCCAAAAATTCGTAAAAATTTAAAAATGTTCTAAGCAGTTCATTCGCCAATAAATGCTATACGGAAGTAAAAGTTTTCAGCATTTATAATTACTGTTTACATAAAAAGTTGACATTTAAACATCTTCTTAATGTTCATTAATTATTTGATTGTCTATATGACAATCAAGTAGATAGAATCATAATGCTTTTAAATACATAATCGTCCATAAAAACATGTTGTAACGATAAATCTATAATCCTATGTAAGATTGATATAATACTGTCGAGTTTGTTTTGTTACACTTACAGAGTTTCTTGACTAGAATAATTATTGTTTGACTCTAGCATTCTAAGTATCGACATTTATTTAATTTGTTCTTCCTCACTAGTACCACTGTATTTCCATTTTAACTTATGTATAAAGGCATTTATCAAGATCTATCTGTGATGTTGAGTTATTGTTACACATTGATGTATCTTATGACGTATTTAACTCATTTGTACTTGCTTTAGCTTTATTAAAGATGTGTTGAGCTTATACACCAAGAGCTGGTAAAATACGACTTTCAATGTTTGACAAAAGAAATCCTGGCGTAAGCCTGAGACTTACTTAGCTTAAATGCTAATGCATGTTGACCTTCTATTTTGTCCAGGTTACAGGTTTATCCTAGCAAGTGTGTGATAATTACTAAAGAAGTTTAAACCTCCATGGAAAGGAGTTGAAACAAGGTTAATACATTCTATAACTTATAAAGAAATGAGTTCAAAAAGTCTAGCTAAACTCTATCTCTCAAGGTCCTAGATTATACATTATCGTGGATTAACTCCAGGGCTATAGTTAAGTTTTAATTTGATGATCATGTGTACCAACTATAGACTATGTGCAAAGTGTGGTTCATATTTCAAATCAAAATCAAACTATTAATTCAAGGAGTATTGAATATAAACTATATATTATGTAAAGGGCATGGATCATATTCAAATCAAGGCCAAGTTATTAATTCGATGAGCATGTTTGCAAACACCAACTACAGACAGGTGGGTTCATATCTCGGTTGGTGAATGAAGAGGCAAGAAATAAATGAGTTCACGTGATTGTTTTTAATGTAGCCTTGGGTATCAAAAATCCTACTGTGAAGCTTCAGGGTTTTGGTTCCTTTGTTAACCATCTTTAAATGTAATGGAAGGAGTCCATTTTTAGACTTTGGTGATGGCACTTAAGAGGAAAAATTACTGGTTCCAAAGGATTGTGAACCCTGGTAAGTCTCGGGCTCATACCAATGATACATTTGTCATCGTTTAAGGGTTTGATAATGTCTCGTTGCTCTTCAGTGTAGACTTGCTTGTAAAAAGGTTTAAATCAAAATTTTTAAGCAGCGTTGCTGCAGTAGATGGTTGCCTCGGCACCACCCGAGTTGGGGTTTTGGTCATCAAGTTAAAATATACAAGGTTTTAGTGTTATGGTTACCCTTTGGTTTTCTTAAGCAGTTTGGACTGCGAATGTAATACTCCTTTTGATAATAAAATGTTTCTCTTGCTCCGGCCTTATATTTTTTAAAGCTCCTGTGTTAAACTACTTATGGTGTAAATGTTCCAAATGTGAAAGAGGTTACCCTCATCTCGTCATGTCATCTAAGTATGGAAAAAGAAACTTGCTATTGTATGTTTGGGGCTAAGCCCGTCTTTCAACTCTGTTAATAGATAGCATTTATACTTCTTGGTAGAATTCTAGCTAAGAATATGTTTACCGGTTTAAACCCTAATCTTGGATGGTATGTAAAGGGTTTTTAATTCGGGTTTTGACAAATTACAGGGTCTAACCCTTTTACGAGTTTAAGTTTTTATACATGTTAATAGTTTTTAAGATTGCAGTCTAGGTGAGTCGAGACTCGAGCCCGAGACCTTCGTTAAAATCCTATACATATATCTTAATTTTTGACTCGTTGATGGTATTAAGTTTTGTTTGTTTCTTTTTATTTATAAATTTAATAATGAAAATAAAACAAGTCTGGGCGTGCCCTCTGATAAGGCTCGAACTCTCGACCTTCTCTTTTATGTAACACTGGTTCATATTGAACCTTCGGGTGTACCCTTCTTAGTTTGGTTATTAAAACGATGAAAGATAATATTGATAGGTTTTGTATTAAATGTTGCACATACCATATAATAGCTTTTTAAACAGCTTACATATATAGTATTCCATATAGTGATATTTGTATTAATACTGTGTGATTTAATAAGGGATAGTCGTCTTACTAAGTATATGCTGTTGATACTGTTTGTATGATCGATTGCAAAGATGATATGATAAAACCAAAACTTATCCTGTAAGTATGAAATCCCAATTTGAAAAATTTTACAGAGGTTGAGTTCTACCAAGATTCTGTGTAAAATAATATAAGCTTTATTCTTCTTAAAATAATATACAGATTTAAGTTTGTGTTGTGCTATTCTGTGGATAACTCTAAAATATGAAGCTTAGGGTTTTTAATATTTAAAATTTGTGTGGATTGAAAATAAACATTCAAGTTTTTTTTATGTCTGAGCCTACAAGTATGAACATATTCGTATGAAATGCTATAATGACTTCAACGTAAATGTTTTCTTGATTTTGTAATGTTTAATTTCTATTGAATACTATTGTTTAAATTAAACTGATATAACTTCAGAATTTGCATGCTATAGTAAAGAATTCATGAGACATCAATCATTTCAAGTCTTTGTTTGGAAATCATATCTAATCTATGTTAATTAACCTTCTTCCTGTACTAGAGTACATTGTCTATGACGAAAGGAAAAATACAAGAAGGTATTTTATTCATTCATCAATATCATCTACTCTTCCATTTTAAACTATAGAAAACTAGTTTAACTTATTTAGAAATCAATCATTAGTACAACTAACTGCTATCTAGAAAAATAACATATTTATACAGTCTAGCAAAATAGTTAAACAGTTCAGAAAATGAAATAAAATATAACAAGTAGAACCTGATAACTTGATAGGGTGGACAAACACCCAAGGAGGCCTGTTCCTGCCAACCTTCTCCAGAAGAAGCAACCAAATCAATTGCTCCCTTGGACCCCCGAGCTTGTTTACTGAACCACTAGGAAGAAGTCTCTGTGTAGAAGCAAGGCACTCAGGTTGTACTTCAGCAATCAATGGAGACTTGCATACACCTAACATATGTACTTCAGCAATCAATGGGGACTTGCATACATATCCAAAACCTCTGCACTCAGCAGAAATAAGACAGACTTACACTGCAACTCAAAACATAGCTTCCCCTCATCGAATCTCTTGTGTGCATACAACAGAACCGCAAGGTAAATTTTCTCCTCAGAAAAAGTGTGAGCCTCTACTCAAATTCGATGGCTTCTAAAAGATGCCTAGGTCTTTTAGTGGCCAGTTTTCAATAAATGAGCCTCAAGCTCTAGTTCCACATTCCACGGAACTTAACCACAATATAAGGGAGTTGTCCCATAACGACATCTAGTTACTGAGTTCATGATGCTGCCACTTGTCCTCAAGCTCTTTTTATGAATTATTTTTAATTAATTTAAAAAGAATGATTTTTTTTCTCCTTATTATAGAAAAACATAAAAAATCAATTTGTGGAGAGGAGTGCTCCATTTATATTTATGAATTACATTTAATTGATTTAAAAGGAATTTCTTTTTTATTTTATTATTAAAGAAAATATTAAAAATTAATTTGAATTATCTGAATTGATATTTTACTATTTTCCCTTAATTTGATGAGCTAACTATTTTATGATAATGTAGATCCTAACAACATTGCAACTACTCAATTGAACCCTCAATTCAGCTAATAAAAAAATAGTGCAATATGCTTGATTGAGCATTTTTAAGGTCTTGATCGAGTAGATAGCTCCATCAATCACTTAATTTGTAAACCCCCTTTATATATTTCATCTCAGGGGGTGGAGTCAATGCTAGTGGTTCATGGGTGAATCTTCTATTGATTTTTCACATTTTTGATTTCATATTATATCTTTTATTTAATTTTGTTTAAAGTTTATATTAATATTTTTCAAAAAAAAATGTTATAAAGGAAACACAATTCACAAAAAGTAATGTTATAAAGAAAACAAAATTCACTACAAGTTTATTTTCTTAGCACATCAAAAATCACAAAGCTTATATGAGTTTTGTCACTTTCAATCTAAAGAACTTATATAAGTTGAGAATAGCAATTTTCCATTATCACATTTCATTAAAAAGTGTTGCCTATATCCATGGATTCACTCATTTAAGACAATATAAAGAGTGTTCTAATTGATATTTTTCATATGCCAATTAAAACTTTACGAAGTTATGAATCATGAACTAACCAGATCCCAATTAAGTACTTTTAATATCACATTTTTTAAATGCTTGGACAAAACGGATGAGAACCTGAGGACCCTTCTTTGTCTAGAAAGACATATAATATATTTCAAATAAAGATTACCTAGTTCTACTTCAACATGAGAGTTACTAATATAGAAAAGCAATTTTCATTAACTAAATTACATAGTAATGTATTTGATAAAAAATAAAGTAAATTCTCTTATAAATTAGAGATTTCCACCATTAAAAATAAATTATAGAGCATATGTCATGGCCACCCATTTATAACATGCATGTATAATAATATACTACAAGATTTAGACCTTAATCACTCTAGAGGCATGTTTAGAAGCCTAATCATGCTTTTATCCATGTTGCATGCAACCATTTATTATATGCAAATGATTTATGCCTTGTCTCACCTAAATATTTATTTTAAGTATAAAATAAAATGTAATAAAAACCAATGGAGGAGAGTTTTTGCTTGGAGTTAGAAAAAGGATTTTTATGGATAATTTATTCAATAGAATAGAAAGAATCGACCCAAGTGTCAAGTGATAATAAATTAATACAAATTCATAATGATAATAATAATAATAATAATAATAATTATATTTATAATTATAAATATTTATTTCAAGGATAAAATAAAATGTCGTCAAAACCAATGGAGAGGAATTTTTGCTTGAAGTTAGAAAAATATTTTTATGGATAATTTATTTAATAGAATAGAGAGAATTGGTCCAACTCTCAAGTGATAATAAATTAATACAAAGTCATAATAATAACAATGTCCTTCAATGACTGAAAGATCTCTTTCAGCGGTTCCATTGCTAGCTAGGTCAAGTTTAAAACATTGCCTTTATTTATTATATGGGCAGTATGGAATTGCAGGAATAAGGCCAATTTTGAAAATAAAATGTTGTCAGTTTTTGACATTTACATAAGAGTTCATTATGCATTGTTTGATTATCTTTCTTGGGGCCGAAACAAAAAAAGTAAGAACATTGTGCATCCTATCATTGACAGTGGTGTCCCATTCAGATTCTTTGATGGTGCAATGAAAAGTGGCATGTGTGGGGTAGGTATGATCCTTTATATTAAGAAAGATCATAAGATTTTAGTGAAGATGGGCGCTAGTTGTGGAAGTAATTTTAGGGTGGAATTTCTTGGTCTTTGGGGCTTTTATGGTTTGCCTTCAAAAGAGGTATTTTACATATAAAGGTTTTTGGTGACTCAAAGTCATTATTGATTGGGTAGCACGCTTTTATAATATTCATAATCTTCAATTGGAGCATTGGATTCTCAAAACCAAATATCTTATTATGTCTTTTGAGATGATTACTTTCTGATCGACAATTTTTTTTTGTTACTACAAGTGAGGGATGCCTCTATATTGTTCCTAAGGATGTTTAGTAACATTTTTAAGTTGTCCTTGTATTTTGGATCGAAAGAAAATAACAAGTTAATACTTTTTTCTTTTGAAAAAAAAATTATTATAATTATAATAATAATTACTATTTAATTATAACAATAATTATTATAATTATGATTATGATTAGATATTAAGTAAGAAAAATTAAACAATGTTATTTTTTTTAAATATTCAAATTATATATAAATTCTAAAAAATAGATAATTTTTTAAAGTAAAATAACTTTAGCAAATAAATTTTGGAAGAAAAATAATTAGATTATCAAATTAAGGAAAAATAATAAAATATTAATTTAAATAATTCAAAATAATTTTTAATATTTTCTTTAATAATAAAGTGAAAAGGAAAACAAATTATTTTTTTTTAAATTGATTTAAAAGTAATTCATAAATATAAATGAAGCACTCCTCTCAACAAAATGATTTTTTATATTTTCTTTGATAATAAGGAGAAAAAGAAAAATAAATCCTTCTTTTCAAATCAATTAAAAATAATTCATAAAAATAATTGGTCACCTTTCTCCACGACATTACTAAACCAACTAGCACGTATAAATTATACCTTGTAAACAGGGAGTTGACATCTATTTAAAAATCCCATTTTGGAAAAGACCATGTGACTAAACTAATTAAAGATATATATACATATATTTTTTTATGATGTACGATTTATTAAATACTAATATTTCATTACTAACTCATATACTAATATTTCATTACAAAGTAACTATTATGAAGAAGGTAAAGAGAAACTAATATGCTCTTATTTCTTTCTTAATATAAGATGTGCTACCTCTAGATTGATCTTATATTAAATTCAGCGAATTGACATTCAAATTCATCTCGATTACATCCTAAATTTGAACTTATGTGAATCCTAAGAATAATCTAATAAAAGCACAAGAAGAGGATGCAATGGTCAACTAGGTTCTTTGATCACAAAGACCAAGAAATACCAACCGTGAGATGGAAGAGAAACACAACTCGGTAGCTTGGACTTGTTATTAACACCAAACACATACTTCCACTGTAAAATTCGTCCACTTGAGGTTTGGATTGTAAAAATCTCTATACATATTCAAGATCTTGTTATGACTTATGACTTCCGGGTTTGTGAAGTTCTGTATGCCTCTGCAATTTCGTTTTTCCATGTCATTGGACAATGGAAACAAAGGCAACAACTCATCCGTCTGGTTTGGACAAAGGAAACAATTTCGTTTTGTCATCTCATTGGATAGAGGAAACAACTCATCCATACACAATCATGCAGACCAATTAAATTAAATTAACATTCTTACACGAAGATTGCAGATGCTATCATAATCTCTTAGAAATTCGTCTACCTGAATCAAAACATGAAAATAAATATAAACAAGAGTGTGAGAGATAATTTTGGTAAAATAGAGTGGATGCAAAATCTACACAAGCAAATAAGTATGAATTGGGGATTACCATTGCTTTTGTTTCGGAAGAAAATGAACCTTTGTACTTGGTTGTGTCTTCTTCCCTCTATCTGGTGCACTGGTTTTAGGATGAACAACATTATAGTAAAAAATGCATCCGCACGGAATTTTCACAAGCAAAAGCTCATCAGCAAAATTAAGAATGCCGACGACATTACTTTAGACAGACTGTAGCTTGTGAGATTCGCACCATTCTAGGCCGACCAGTTATACCAGCAACATTAAACACATCAGGTGGATTAATAGAGATAATGTTCAGATGAAGCTGCTCTACATTCTCGAATATTCTCCTTCAATATTGATATGGATTACCCTGTTTGTGCAAATTTTAAGTGAATTCAAATTTCAAATTTTGTTGTGCACCTTTTGCTGGAGTTTAAATTTCAAATTTTAATGGGCTGAAGGAAGGATGGATGGATGTATGATTTCGTTACATCGTATATGATGATGGACAGGTCACAGAAAGATGGATGCATGAATTCTTTCTATTCGATGTGATTATGTATGAGCGCGAGAGGAGGCTCTGCTTGGTGATAAGAGTTTTTGCAAACGGCTCTCGTGCTGACGGAGTTTGTAAACGACGTGAGGCTCTCCTCGACGGACCCGGGTGCAAATCGTCGAGGAGATAGCTTACTCCTTAAAACAAATCAACCAGAAATCATCCTACCACAGGAAACTATGGGCAATCATATTGCTTCTTAAGAATACCTTGAAATATTTTGAATTCTTCCCTCTAGACGCATGTGGGCACTCGAGAGGACTGGTAACTAGATGGAATCCAAAATCCATCAAAACCCTAGGCACCTCGGGTTTCTAATCAAGGCTAGGTCTTGAATTCTTCTCTTTGAAATGAATTATTCCTTGTACTTGCTCAACGTATATGGCCCTTATGAAGAAATGACATCCTTATGGGACTCACTATTTCGGAAAACTTTCCCAAAGCTACGGGGGCTTCACTCAATAAACCGCTATCATAGCACGTTGTTTGTGGCATATGAAACAATACCCCTAATTTCACTAAATATTGGAAAATACCTTCCAAAATCGTTTTTTTAACCCCCTCCCAATATGCCTTCCCAATTTTAAAAAACCCCTATTTTCACTAGATATTGTATGTATCAATTTTTTCATTTACATTTTTTATACCTATTTATATTTCTACCTAGTATATTGATATGATACCCCTCTTATGACCCCACATGCATTCTACAATGCACCTTGCTTCTTTCGATGTATATTGTGGATGCACATTACTTCACCCACAATGCAATTACTCAACCACATATCATTATGATTTTTAACATCTAATGGTCTAATGAAGAGATAGGAGATCACTTCTTGTATGTCACTAGAGCCAATGCACATAGTACAACATTTAGATTGCATGTTGCAGTTCCCCAATCGCTGACTAATCCTGTTGTGGGCTAGGTATCCAAGCCCCCAGGTCCTGTAACAAGTTCTAGGATGCTGACTAAACCTCCCAAGGCCTATAATAGGCATGAGTGGTTGGGTATTCAAGCCCCCAAGGCCTATAGAGGGCCTATAACAAGCCCTGGAGGCTTAGAGCCTCCCAAGGTTGTTGGTAACAACTGGCTGAGTGCTATTGGTAGCAATTGGTTGTCAATGACCACTATCTCTCGACTATGATCGACTGGAAACCCACTTCACCACGAAACCCCTGGCCTCAAGCATGCCTCAAGACACGATTTTCTTGAGTACTGGTAAGTCGAGCCTTGCCTCAACTTGATTTCTCATCCGGTCGTGATTCCGCCATCTCCATTTGGCGGATATTTGTCAGCCTGCCCATATAAAAAAGACCCCAAAGTATTTTTGTATTGTTACATTAAATAAAAAAACCCTTTGCCCCTTAATATATAAGCAATATAATTTTTAGGTTTTCATGAATATTTAATACCGCAATATGAATGAACGTGATATTATATTTCCTTCTAGTGAAGATCCCATGCCCAAAGCACTCAAATTTGATTATGGGTAGAGATTTGAACTTTTCCCTAAGGGCCTGGAAATTTGGGGACAAAGAGAAAGGGTGGATACAGTGGCAGAATTTTTCAAGCAAAAGATTCGAGAGGGTGGACTCCTGGATATTGAAATGACAAAGTTAAATCCCACTTGGACGAATAGAAGAGTGAGAGAACACAAAATTGCCAAGAGATTAGATTGTTTCCTGGTTTTAGAAAAACTATTGAACTCAAACCTAATTATGCGACAGTGGGTGGATGCTAAGGGGAATCTGATCACTACCCCATATTTTTGGACCTTAAGGGAGGGGACAACAAACCAGCCATCCCCTTTAAATTTTGTGAGGCCTTGCTTAAAGAAGAGGATTGTTTACAGCTTATCAAAACTACCCAGATCCCCTTCATTTCAGATAAGGGGAGTCATGCAACTCTCCATTTCTCTCAAAACCTTTCTAGATTTAAAAATGCAGTTCAATAGTGGGAGAGAGAGAAAAAGAACAAATATGAGCAGATGTTAAGACAGATCGAAGAATATATAAGCACCATTATAGAAACAGAGGGGGGAGGATTTAACTCACAAAAGGAAAAGGAATGGTTGATGAACCTTGAAGATGGCAGAAGGAAAATCATAAAAGAACAAGAAGAATTATGGAAGATCAAAAGTAATGCTCTATGGTTAGAGAGAGGATATGAGAACACAAATTTTTCTTAGGCCTATGCCAAAGGAAGGAAAATTCAAAATACAAGTTGGAGCTTAAAAGGCCAAAACAATGAAAGAGCCTCATCCTTCGAGCAGCTAGCCAAGCTAGCCAATAACCATTTTAAGAATCTGTACAAAGTTCTCGAGGGGATATTCATTGCAAAAGGAATAAGGATTTCCCAACTCTTTCCATCTTTTGTAATGCTTGAAGACAATAGGGAGCTTATGGAGGAAGTCTTAGAGGAGGAATTGAAAAAAGTCCTACAAAGCTTCTAAAAATGTAAAATCCTAGGCCCAGATGGGTGTACAATCAAATTCTTCTTGTCTCTCTTTGACACCATTGGGTCTTATCTAAGAATGTTTATTGAAGAGTCCAGAATGAGAGGCTTTGTGCACCCTCCCCTGAACACAACCTTCATATCTCTCATTCCTAAGATTGGCCATCCTAAAACCATGGAAGAATTTCGGCCTATATCCCTCTACAACATTACCTATAAAGTAATAGCAAAAATCATAGCAAGAAGGATTAAAGGTATCCTCTCTAAAAAATATCCAATGAGCAGTTTGGGTTCCTTCAGGACAGGAAAATTCATGAAGCAATCGGCGTTGCTCAAGAAGGGCTCCACAATATTAAAACAAGGAAGCTAAATGGGGATGCTATGAATATTGACCTATCAAAATCCTTTGACAGAGTCAGTTGGCTATACTTGAGGCTCCTCTTGACACACTTAGGGTTTGACTATCCCTTTGTAAAATGGGTGATGGGATGTATCACCACTGTCTCTTTTGCAATTCTAATAAATGGTGCAACATCCCTTTTTTCACTCTAAAAGAGACCTTCAACAAGGATGCCCCCTATATCCACTATTGTTTCTTCTAGTAGCGGACGCATTGAGCAGAGAAATTACTGAAGTTGAAAGAAGAGGTGTTTTTGCATGTATTCAAATTTCCCAATTACTTCGAATAACACACTTTCTCTTTGTGGATGATGTGTTAATTTTCTGTGATGGATCTATCACCGACACATAGAAGCTAGGTGATGTTAAATTTTCAGAATTTACTTCAATCTGATCTAGGATCTTAACTAAGAGAACAATATGTACAGCATATCTACATCATATCAATCATGGAGACAATAATGCAAGCACACAAGAGACACAAAGATTTACTTGGTGAAAACCATAAAGGTGAAAAACCCCAATAACTTCCTCAGAGATAGATAGAGCAATGATACAACCAACCATGAGAGATAGACACAACCTAGCAGCAGATCCTCCTCCTCCATAAGTGCGCCACTCCTCCTTGAGTGCATGAGTGAGAAGTGAGTGAGTAAATAGAGTGCCTCCCGCACTCTATTTATACTTGACTTGACTTGCCTTTTTTTACCTAACTCATGTAGGCTCGAACTTAACCACATAACATAATGCTGACTGGGCCGACCCCCAATAGGGTGGTCTAATAACTCTTTGACCCACATGGCCGACCCCCAATAGGGTGGTCTAATAACCCTTTGACCCACATGACTTATACAGGGCCGACCCCAAACAAGGTGGTCTAATAACCCATCAATTATAAGTTACGACACTTACAATATAAATGACGACACTTCCTTATAGAGGAATAATACCATCTTTATAGGAATACAATATAGATATATGTGAAATACATTCCGAAGTTACATATACATCAACACTCCCTCTTAACTAGGAAGGTATTTCTTAGCACAGTTCTTCTAGCACAAGTCATCTTCTCTGGATCATCGTCACTAGATAATCATCATCGAGTCATCATCATCGTCACTGCTGCTGCTATCTCAATCAATCTCTGAATCTACTCGTCATAGGAAGTTCTACAGAGCCAGTCCTTTTTCATACTGGATGTAGGCCCACCACCTGGAGGTCTTCATCATCACTGGTCATACTGTGGAATCCTCAGCACTTATTACGTGCGTCACAAAACCTGGCTGCAGCATCCCAGGATATTACGAGCACACAGCTCTACCTGTAGGATCTCCCAGGAGCACATTACATGTGACCCATCACAAAACCTGGCTGAAGCATCTCAGGCTGTTACGAGCACACGACTCTACCTGTCGGATCTCCCAGGAGCACATTACATGTGATCTCACCACAAAACCTGGCTGAAGCATCCCAGGCTATTACGAGCACACAGCTCTACCTATCGGATCTCCCAGGAGCACATTACATGTGGTCCACCACAAAACCTGGCTGAAGCATCTGAGGCCTTTTTCATCCTGTCCAGATCTCCCAGGAGCAAATTACATGTGGTCATGGAAAAACCTGGTTGAAGCATCTGAGGCCTTTTTCATCCTGTCCAGATCTCCCAGGAGCAAATTACATGCCATAGGACAAAACCTCGCAAGAGCATCTGCCAGATATCCCAGGGCACCGAATTACATGCCATAGGCAAAACCTCGAAAGACTATCTGCAGATCTCCCAGGGCACAAATTACATGTCCTCCCAAGCAAAACCTCGCAAGAGCATTTGCCAGATGTCCCAGGGCACCGAATTACATGCCATAGGAAAAACCTCAAAAGACCATCTACAAATCTCCCAGGGCACAAATTACATGCTTTCCTGCACAACCTGATCCACGGCCATAAAGTATCATCTGATACTCATCAAACATCATCCTGATGTACACATGATCAACCTAATCATCATCACTGCAACATCCTGCTGCATGTCATCTGGAGAAGCTCATCATCCACGATCATCCAAGTATCCACCTGATCATACAAAGATACATGATCCACACAATGTATCCATCAGCATACATGATCCACCTGATCATACAAAGATACATGATCCACACGATGTATCCATCATCATACATGATCCACCTGATCATAGAAAGATACACGATCCACACAATGTATCCATCAGCATACATGATCTACCTGATCATACAAAGATACATGATCCACACAATGTATCCATCAGCATCCAACATGATGCGTTTATACAAAATACATACACATGATCCATCCGATCATATCCAGCATCCAACATGATGCATACATACATACATATAATGATCCAACTGATCATATCCAGCATCCAACATGATGCATACACAAAATACATATAATGATCCAACTGATCATATCCAAGCAGAAACCAAAACATCATCCTGATGCTTATCATCCAGCGCTTACATCCACAGCCATGTGAAGGATCCTCCTTCCAACATGCTTGGAATGGCTTCAGCAAATGTGTCCATCACTTCTTCCTCGAAGTGTCCTCGATCTGAAAAACGCCAAGCCTCTCTCTGAAGTACTCGAACTTCACCCTGGCTAGTGGCTTCATCAGCACATCTGCAATCTGCTCGTCTGTCGTAACATACAGGAGTTTCACAGCTCCTCTCTGCACCATATCCCTGATATAGTGATATTTGATCTCTATGTGTTTCGACCTGTCATGAAACACTGGGTTCTCGGATAGCTTCCCACAACTCTGGTTATCACAGAAGATACTAGCAGCCTCCAACGGGAGATCAAATAACTCAGACAGTAGCTTCCGTAGCCATACTGCCTCACAACTAGCTGAACAGGCTGCAACATACTCTGCCTCAGCTGTACTCAGTGCTACGCAGGACTGCTTCCTGCTAAACCAAGAGATCACACCTGATCCCATACTGAAGCAGCACCCAGATGTGCTCTTCCTATCTACAGCACTGCCAGCCCAATCTGAATCAACATAACCCTGCAGGTTAAACTTTTGATTCGCCTCATACCTGAGCCCATAATCCACTGTACCCTTCAGGTACCTCAGAATATGCTTTACAGCAACCAGGTGAACACTCCTCAGATCCGTCAGGAACTGGCTCAATGTGTTCACAACAAAGCAAATGTCTGGTCTCGTGTTCGTCAGGTACATCTAGGACCCAATCATCTGGCGATTCATAGAGACATCAATCGGCTCAGATGAAGCATCACATAAAAGCTTCAGATTTGATGCCATAGGTGTGGCCATGGCCTTGCAATCCATCATCCCGAACCTCTTTGGGATCTCTACTGCATGCTTCCCTTGTCCAAGGAAGATTCTATCTGCACTCTGCCACACCTCCATGCCAAAAAAAAATAGTGCATCATCCCCAAGTTCTTCATCTCGAACTCGGTAGTAAGCTTCCGCTGCGTGTCGGCAATCAATCTATCTTCACCATACCAAGTTCTGCACATATATGATTTCCTATCATGTGTCTTAGAACCAAGTGGCTGCTTTACATACACTTCTTCTTCAACTACACCATTCAAGGAAGCTGTCTTGAATCCATCTGGTGTATCTTCTATTTCATCACTTTTATATTTCTCAATGCTGCCATCTGCAACATGCTTGATCTGATAGTTCCATTTGGAAGTCATAGCAAACTTCCCTTCATGTCTTGGGATTACATCCCAAACATCATTCTTCATGATCGATGGATCATGGCATTTCATTTCTTCATCCCAGATCCTGGGAACTTCAATATCTTTAATATCTTCAATAGATATCTTTGTTGCTGGAACAAAATGTTGTAGTTCTTCTTTTGTAGGAGATGGCATACGATCTTTCCTACACAACAAGTTAAATTGCATGATTAGAAAACATCTCATAGTTGTCAGAACAAATTCTTACACATAAAGAAATATGCCATACAGTCATGCAATTATCTTAGCCAATGCTTCAATACAACATTTATCCATATTCCGTAACTTTCTAGATGCCTTCCAATCTCTACCAGAACATTGTTAAGAGTGTGCACAACTCCCAACATGTCAGCAAAGAGGTTTCATTCTAGATAAGTAGCAATGGAATGTTGTACAGTGCCATAGGCCACTTACCCATGTATATTAGTAGTATACTGTTCATCAATGCAACTATTCTAATATGCACAATACATATCCTAAGTCTAGGAACATGAGCATATACATCATTGAACAATTTTATTTAAACAAACAAATATGCAAGAAATTAAAATACTTATCTTTGTTTGTTCATTGGGTGGACTCCCTCTGAGTCTTTGCTTCCTTGCAGGAGCTGTTGGAGTCCTAATCTGAAGTAGCTTCTTCTACACTTTTCTGTTGTGGAATATAGAAAGATGGTCAACTCCCTCTGAATATCTGCATCCTTGTAGAAACTACTGAAGTGTGCTCTTTTTCTTTCTTGCAGGAACAACTGGAGTGTGCTCCTTTGCTTTCTTGCAGGATCAACTGGAGTGTGCTCCCTCTTGATCTTTGCTTCATGAATTACCTGTTCTTGAACTCATATTCATCCTTGGTCCCTATGCATGCTTATTAGTATCATGATTGTGTTATCCTTGTGATTTCATATAAAATCATACATTCATTAGTATACTATTAAAACAATTATATGTTGCACTACTAGATTTCTACGTGCTATAAAAAATTCAATCCATCATCATTACATTAAGACCTTTAGGCGTACTAATTTGAGATATGCTCACTTAGATAATTTTAAAAAATATTTAAAAGTGCTAATTTTATTTTGGAAAAATAGTATCCCAATAGTACTATTTGTTGTCTACATATTTGCTAATTTTTGTATATTGATTCCATCATTTAGGCACTCAAAGACATATACCCATCATTTGATGAAAAAATAAAATGTTGAGTTAATTGTGAACATTTTCAATAAATAAAATTTATATATATTAGGAAAGCTGATTCAATTTTCTACATTTCATTTTTTGTAGAAGATTCATTGTGTAGGTATGTCAAAATGCCCTTGTAATGTGAAAATTGTCTTTTTTTTTTTTAATTGCATTTAACATGTAAAAGGACACTATAATTTTATAAAAGAAATAAACTATTATATTAAATCTTAAAATATTATTAAAAATAGTTATTATATATAGATATTATTAAAATAAATCAAATTAAAATTATAAATTTTATTTTTAAATAAATAAAATTATAAATTTAATTATATAAAAAAATTATAATGTCTCATTAATATAATAAGCTAGGTAGACTAGATCAAGTGGTTGAGTGCTATAAGTTGTGAACAAAAATATTATAAGTTGTGAACATAAATCCAAGTTTCAAAAAAACCTAGAAAATAAATTTTTGATAAATGTTTTGAGCCTTGTTACAAAGACAAAATGAGAGCATTTGGAATTTAATGGTATGGTTATAAAAATGCCCTCCTCTCCTGTCAATTTCTCTTCCAAGCAGAGACGGAACTATTAACGATAATCGTGACAAACCATCTTTCAAAAAGTATTTACCCCCATCATCCATCGAAGGAACCTTCACGAATCTGCATTGGAGTACATCGCAGACATATTTGCAATGAATAAGTCATGTCAATATCAACACTTCAATATACAGGGACTAACAACGATGTTGATATGATATAGATAATCATTCTGACTTTTAATTAGTAATTTTATTTTAATTAATTTTTAAATTTTAAATTTTATAAATTAGAAAATAATAATTTTATAATATATTAAAAATGTATTTATAGACTACTTGATTGGATAAAAATGTGATATAATTTTAATAAGATTTTTTTTATATTATTTTTATTAGAAGATAAATACAAAATTAAATAAAAATATTAATTACACTTAAAGTGATTATTAGGGGGCAATTCTAAGACATTAAAAGTTAGACGAAATTGGATTACTTGTTAGAGACATAGTAAGTAGTTAAATCTTGCACTAATAAAAATTCCAATACTTTTAAAAACATATGCATATATTGTTGGGATATTCCTATACTCCATCCTAGTCCTAACAACATTTTCCATTTTTGCATTTTCAGTCATGCATGCATTTTGCATGCAGCCATGATTTTGCATGAATGCATGCAATTACATGTATCCTAATCATCAGTCCCGGCACCTAGCCCTCACTTAGCTAGCCTCAGGAGCTTCTTTCTAATCAGTTTTAGCCCTCCTAGTGCTTAGTGCGCCCTGCATGCAATTGCATCCATCCCAGGCACCCTCTCTCACCTACCACTCAGTTGCACTTTAGTTAGTTCAGTTATCTTTAGATATTTCCTTGATTTAAGGCTACATTGACAACTCAACTAACTGTATCACTCCGATGGACCTCCAGTGAGACTAGACTGCCTATTCTGACTCCAGTTAGCTCCTCATGCATCCTCCACTGAGCCTCCTTCATTCAGTTAGTGCCTCCATGTGTCGGTTACACCTACCACACTCAGTTAGACTCAGTTTGACATATGGTTGACAATGACTTGTGCATTGATGACTCCACTGATGATGATCATGACTCCTAGTTGTGCTTTGATGACTCTCTATTGATATGATGATCACTCCATGAAGGCTAATTCAAATTGCCATCTTGGCATTCGAATACTCTTCACCATTGTACTATTTATTGTTCATATTGTGATTAATAAACTAGTGTGTGATGTTATTCTGCTTCTATCCGAGTTCTACTGTACCATAATTCTATTGCTCCTTTACATTGCATTGACAACTCTTCTTCTATTTTTGTGCTTAATCTTAATCTTTCTTGTGAGGTATACATCAGCTCTTAGATCTGCTATGAGGATTTTCACATGGTATCAGATCATGTTGAGAATATTGTCTATCTCCATTCCTGAGAGTTCTTTTTGTAGGTTATTATCAAGATTTCGAGGCAGCAGTTGTAGCAGTTTCTACATTTTTGCAGTAGTAGCAGCTGTAGATATTTTCTATCAGTTTTTTGCAGGTCTTGTGAAACAGCTTCCATGAATCCGGAAGGAATTCCTCCTCTTTCTCCATTCAACTATGATGAGGGGAAACCAAAGATGAAAGCACATTTGAAGAGACATGGTCTCTTTGATTATTGTTTTGAAAGAGAGTTTGAATCCTCTGAAGAAGAGAATGATTGGTAAAATGAAGGTGACAGAGCCTATGCAACAATGATGTATGATATGTCTCGTTGCATGGTAACCCACTTCCTTTCTGTTGAATCTCCAAAAGATCTATGGGCCCATCTAGATAAAATATTTGGCAAACAGAATGAAGGGATTGGTCCAAACCATTTCGAGAGCAAGCCCAGTGATGCATTTTCCGTCCTTGATGGTCTCTCTGATCATGAATCAGTATCAAACATATATCATAATGAAGTTTTCCACAAAGAAGAATAGCTTACAGATTCTACACTCATGCTCTCAAAATATTCTATTTCGAATTCTGTGCCAGCTCACACTCTAGAAACTGCATAGGTTCTTAAATCCTCTCTTGCACAAGAGTTTGTTGGTTTGCATAATGATGATCTCATGAATGTTTCAGAGGTTAAATCAGCAATTGGAGGTAATGCATTCGCTCTCCTTGATCACTCACCTCTTATGTACTACTGTAAGATGATTTGCGCATGGTCTCAGAAGTTTATTGAAGATGTTGGGCATTGCCATTCGCTTGGGATAATTTCTCATGCATTTCATGGTTTTGATCTCACCTCTAATGGTTCAAAGGAGATCTCAAGAAACCATTTTTCAAGTTTTGGATCTGATTTGGATTCCAAGCAATCACTATCATGTGATGGTTCTTTTGGGCATAATCTCACCTATGATGGTTCGAAGGAGAAAACAAAAGACTATCTACACATTCATGGATTTGATCCTACCTCAACTGATTCGAATCACAAGTTCCAGGATCATCCTCATACTTTTGGATTTGTTCTCATCACATTCGATCTGAAGAGCAAGTACAAGCACATGCTTTTTGAGCATGAACCACTTCTTCCCAAGAAGACGATACCTCCAGACATATGACCAAGCATCACACCTACTTGAGTTTGGAACATTTATTTTTGCTGTGCCCTACAGTCTATTTTGAGGGGGGGTATTTTTCCCATGAGGTTTTCCCCATTTCCTCGGTTTATTGACTGTTATTATTATTCAGTGTATTGGGTGACCTTTGGTCTCAGTTACTAGGGCCCATGATGGATTAAGGGGCGGTGTTGGGATATTCCTATACTCTATCCTAGTCCTAACAACATTTTCTATTTTTGCATTTTCAATCATGTATGCATTTTGCATGCATGCATCCCAGTAATCAATTCCAACACCTAGCCCTTAGTTAGCTAGCCATGGTAGCTTCTTTCTGATCAGTTTCATCCCTCATAGTGCTTAGTGTGCCCTGCATGTAATTGCATGCATCCGAGGCACCCTGTCTCACCTACCACTCAGTTGCACTTCAGTTAGTTTAGTTATCTTTAGATCTTTCCTTGATTTAAGGCTAGATTGACTCCTCAACTGACTGTATCACTCCGATGGACATCCAGTGAGACTAAACTGCCTATTTTGACTCTAGTTAGCTCCTCATGTGCCATCCACTGAGCCTCCTTCATTCAATTAGTGGTTCCATGTGCCAGTTACACCTACCACACTCAATTAGACTCAGTTTGACATCTGATTAACAGTTACTTGTGCATTGATGACTCCACTGATGATGATCAGGACTCCTGGTTGTGCTTTGATGACTCTCTACTAGTCTGATGATGACTCTCTATTGGTCTGATGATCACTCCATGAAGGCTAATTCGAATTTCCACCTTGGCATTCGAATCCTCTTCACCATTGTACTATTTATTGTTCATATTGTGATTAATAAACTAGTGTGTGATGTTATTCTGCTTCTATCCGAGTTCTACTGTATCATAATTATGTTGCTCCTCTACACTGCATTGACCACTCTTCTTCTATTTTTCCACTTAATCTTAATCATTTTTGTGAGGTATACATCAAATCTTAGATCTTTTGTGAGGATTTTCACATGGTATCAGAGCATGTTGAGAGTATTTTCTATCTCCATTCCTGAGAGTTTTTTTTGCAAGTTATTATCAAGATTTTGAGTGCAGCAGTTACAGCAGTTTCTGCATTTTTGCAGCAGTAGCAGTTACAGATATTTTCTATTGTTTTTTGCAAGTCTTCTGAAACAAATTCCATGAATCTGGAAGGAATTCCTCCTCTTTCTCCATTCAACTATGATGAGTGGAAACCAAAGATGATAGCACATTTGAAGGGACATGGTCTCTTTGATTATTGTTTTGAAAGAGAGTTCAAATCCTCTGAAGAAGAGAATGATTGGATAAATGAAGGTGACAGAGCCTATGCAACAATGATGTATGCTATGTCTTGTTGGATGGTAATCCACTTCCTTTCTGCTGAATCTCCAAAAGAGGTATGGGCCCATCTGGATGAAAGATTTGGAAAACAGAATGAAGGGATTGGTCCAAACCATTTCAAGAGAAATCCCAGTGATGCATCTGTCGTCCTTGATGGTCTCTCTAATCATGAATCAGTATCAAACATATCTCATAATGAAGTTTTCCACAAAGAAGAAGAACTCGCAAATTCTACACTCATGCTCTCAAAATATTCTATTTCAAATTCTGTGCCAGCTCACACTATAGAAACTGCAGGGGTTCTTAAATCCTCTCTTGCATAAGAGTCTGTTGGTTTGCATAATAATGATCTCATGAATGTTTCAGAGGTTAAATCAGCAATTGGAGGTAATGCATTCACTCTCCTTGATCACTCACCTCTTATGTACTACTGTAAGATGATTTGCACATGCTCTCAGAAGTTTATTGAAGACGTAGGGCATTTCCATTCGCTTGGGATAATTTCTCATGCATTTCATGGTTTTGATCTCACCTCTAATGGTTCAAAGGAGATCTCAAGAAACCATTGTTCAAGCCTTGGATCTGATTTGGATTCCAAGCAATCACTATCATGTGATGGTTCTTTTGGGAATAATCTCACCTATGATGGTTCAAAGGAGAAAACAAAAGACTATCTATACATTCATGGATTTGATCCTACCTCAACTGATTCGAATCACAGGTTCCAGGATCATCCTCATACTTTTGGATTTGTTCTCATCACATTCGATCTGAAGAGCAAGTACAAACACATGCTTTTTGAGCATGAACCACTTCTTCCCAAGAAGACGATACCTATAGACATATGACCAAGCATCACACCTGCTTGAGTTTGGAGTATTTATTTTTGGTGTGCCCTACATTCTATTTTGAGGGGGGTACTTTTCCCATGAGGTTTTCCCCATTTCCTCGGTTTATTGACTATTATTATTATTCATTGTATTGGGTGACCTTTGGTCTTAGTTACCAGGGCCCAGGATGGATTAAGGGGGGGTGTTGGGATATTCCTATACTCCATTCTAGTCCTAACAACATTTTGCATTTTTGCATTTTCAGTCATGCATGCATTTTGCATGCAGCCATGATTTTGCATGCATGCATGCAATTGCATGCATCCCAAGCGCCCTCTCTCACCTACCACTCAGTTGAACTTTAGTTAGTTCAGTTATCTTTAGATCTTTCCTTGATTTAAGGCAATATTGACTCCTCAACTAACTGTATCACTTCGATGGACATCCAGTGAGACTAGACTGCCTATTCTGACTCCAGTTAGCTCCTCATATGCCCTCCACTGAGCCTCCTTCATTAAGTTAGTGCCTCCATGTGCCAGTTACACCTACCACACTCAGTTAGACTCAGTTTGACATCTGGTTGACAATTACTTGTGCATTGATGACTCCACTGATAATAATCAGGATTGCTAGTTGTGCTTTGATGACTCTACTGATAATAATCAAGACTGCTAGTTGTGCTTTGATGACTCTCTATTGATCTGATGACCACTCCATGAAGGATAATTCGAATTTCCACCTTGGCATTCGAATCCTCTTCACCATTGTACTATTTATTGTTCATATTGTGATTAATAAACTAGTGTGTGATGTTATTCTGCTTCTATCCGAGTTCTACTATATCATAATTATGTTGCTCCTTTACACTGCATTGACCACTTTTTTTCTATTTTTCTGCTTAATCTTAATCTTTCTTATGAGGTATACATCAACTCTTAGATCTGCTGTGAGGATTTTCACATGGTATCAGAGCATGTTGAGAGTATTGTCTTTCTCCATTCCTGAGAGTTTTTCTTGCAGGTTATTATCAAGATTTCAAGTGCAGCAGTTGCAACAGTTTCTGCATTTTTGCAGCAGTAGCAGCTGCAGATATTTTCTATTGTTTTTTGCAGGTCTTTTGAAACAGCTTCCATGAATCCGGAAGGAATTCCTCCTCTTTCTCCATTCAACTATGATGAGTGGAAATGAAAGATGATAGCACATTTGAAGAGACATGGTCTCTTTGATTATTGTTTTGAAAGAGAGTTCGAATGCTCTGAAGAAGAGAATGATTGGTTAAATGAAGGTGAAAGAGCCTATGCAACAATGATGTATGCTATGTCTTGTTGCATGGTAACCCACTTCCTTCCTGCTGAACTTTCAAAATAGGTATGGGCCCATCGAGATGAAATATTTGGCAAATAGAATGAAGGGATTGGTCCAAACCATTTCGAGAGAAAGCCCAGTGATGCATTCGCCGTCCTTGATGGTCTCTCTGATCATGAATCAGTATCAAACATATCTCATAATGAAGTTTTCCACAAAGAAGAAGAACTTGCAGATTCTACACTCATGCTCTCAAAATATTCTATTTCGAATCCAGTGAGAGCTCAAACTCTAGAAACTGCAGAGGTTCTTAAATCCTCTCTTGCAAAAGAGTCTATTGGTTTGCATAATGATGATCTCATTAATGTTTCAGAGGTTAAATCAGCAATTGGAGGTAATGCATTCGCTCTCCTTGATCACTCACCTCTTATGTACTACTGTAAGATGATTTGCACATGCTCTTAGAAGTTTATTGAAGATGTAGGGCATTGACATTCGCTTGGGATAATTTCTCATGCATTTCATGGTTTTGATTTCACCTCTAATGGTTCGAAGGAGATCTCAAGAAACCATTTTTCAAGTCTTGGATCTGATTTGGATTCCAAGCAATCACTATCATGTGATGGTTCTTTTGGGCATAATCTCACCTATGATGGTTCGAAGGAGAAAACAAAAGACTATCTACACATTCATGGATTTGATCCTACCTCAGCTGATTCGAATCACAGGTTCCAGGATCATCCTCATAATTTTGGATTTTTTCTCATCACATTCGATCTGAAGATAAAGTACAAGCACATGCTTTTTGAGCATGAACCACTTCTTCCCAAGAAAAAGATACCTCCATACATATAACCAAGCATCACACCTGCTTGAGTTTGGAGCATTTATTTTTGGTGTGCCCTACAGTCTATTTTGAAGGGGGGTATTTTTTCCCATGAGGTTTTCCCCATTTCATCGGTTTATTGACTGTTATTATTATTCATTGTGGATAACGTTTGGTCTCAGTTACCAGGGCCCAGGATGGATTAAGGGGGGGTGTTGGGATATTCATATACTCCATCCTAGTCCTAACAACATTTTTCATTTTTTCATTTTCAGTCATGCATGCATTTTGCATGCAGCCATGATTTTGCATGCATGCATGCAATTGCATGCATCCCAGCCATCAGTCCCAGCACCTAGCCCTTAGTTAGCTAGCCTCGGGAGCTTCTTTCTGATCAGTTTAATCCCTCCTAGTGCTTAATGCGCCCTGCATGCAATTGCATGCATCCCAGGTGCCATCTCTCATCTACCACTCAGTTGCACTTCGGTTAGTTCAGTTATCTTTAGATCTTTCCTTGATTTAAGGCTAGATTGACTCCTCAATTGACTATATCACTCCGATGGACATCCAGTGAGACTAGACTGCCTATTCTGACTCCAGGTAGGTCCTCATGCGTCCTCCACTAAGCCTCCTTCATTCAGTTAGTGCCTTCATGTTCCATTTACACCTACCACACTCAGTTAGACTTAGTTTGACATCTGATTGATAGTTACTTGTGCATTGATGACTCCACTGACGATGATCAGGACTCCTAGTTGTGCTTTAATGACTCTCTATTGATCTGATGATCACTCCATGAAGGATAATTCGAATTTCCACCTTGGCATTTGAATCCTCTTCACCATTTTACTATTTATTGTTCATATTGTGATTAATAAACTAGTGTGTGATGTTATTCTACTTCTATCAGAGTTCTACTGTATCGTAATTATGTTTCTCCTTTACACAGCATTGACCACTCCTTCTATTTTCCTGCTTATTATTAATCTTTCTTATGAGGTATACATCAGCTTTTAGAACTGCTGTGAGGATTTTTACATGGTATCAAAACATGTTGAGAGTATTGTTTATCTCCATTCCTAAGAGTTTTTTTTTCAAGTTATTATTAAGATTTCGAGTGCAGCAGTTCCAACAGTTTCTGCATTTTTGTAGCAGTCGCAGTTGCAGCTATTTTCTATTGTTTTTTGCAGGTCTTCTGAAACAACTTCCATGAATCCGGAAGGAATTCCTCCTCTTTCTCCATTCAACTATGATCAGTGCAAACCAAAGATGATAGCACATTTGAAGAGACATGATCTCTTTGATTATTGTTTTGAAAGAGAGTTTGAATCCTCTGAAGAAGAGAATGATTGGTTAAATGAAGGTGACAAAGCCTATTCAACAATGATGTATGCTATGTGTCGTTGCATGGTAACCCACTTCCTTTTTGTTGAATCTCCAAAAGAGGTATGGGCCCATCTGGATGAAAGATTTAACAAATAGAATGAAGGGATTGGTCCAAACCATTTCGAGAGCAAGCCTAATGATGCATTCACCCTCCTTTATGGTCTCTCTGATCATGAATCAGTATTAAACATATCTCATAATGAAGTTTTCCACAAAGAAGAAGAACTTGCAAATTCTACACTCATGCTCTCAAAATATTCTATTTCGAATTCTGTGCCAGCTCACACTCTAGAAACTGCAGAGGTTCTTAAATCCCCTCTCACACAAGAGTTTGTTGGTTTGCATAATGATGATCTCATGAATGTTTCGGAGGTTAAATCAGCAATTGGAGGTAATGCATTCTCTCCCCTTGATCACTCACCTCTTATGTACTACTGTAAGATGATTTGCACATGCTCTCAAAAGTTTATTAAAGATGTAGGGCATTGCCATTCGCTTGGGATCATTTATCATGCATTTCATGGTTTTGATCTCACCTTTAATGGTTCAAAGGAGATCTCAAGAAACCATTTTCCAAGTCTTGGATCTGATTTGGATTCTAAGCAATCACTATCATGTGATGGTTCTTTTGGGAATAATATCACCTATGATGGTTCGAAGTAGAAAACAAAAGACTATCTACACATTCATGGATTTGATCATACCTTAGCTGATTCGAATCACAGGTTCTAGGATCATCCTTATACTTTTGGATTTGTTCTCGTCACATTCGATCTGAAGAGAAAGTACAAGCACATGTTTTTTGAGCATGAACCACTTCTTCCCAAGAAGAAGATACCTCTAGACATATGACCAAGCATCACACCTGCTTGAGTTTGGAGCATTTATTTTTGGTGTGCCCTACAATCTATTTTGAGGGGGGGTATTTTTCCCATGAGGTTTTCCCCATTTCCTCGGTTTATTGACTATTATTATTATTCATTGTATTGGGTGACCTTTGGTCTTAGTTACCAGGGCCCAGAATGGATTGGGGGGGGGTGTTGGGATATTCCTATACTCCATCCTAGTCCTAACAACATATTGCATTTTTTCATTTTTAGTCATGCATGCATTTTGCATGCAGCCATGATTTTGCATGCGTGCATGCAATTGCATGTATCCCAGTCATCAATCCCAGCACCTAGCCCTCAGTTAGCTAGCCCTGGTAGCTTCTTTCTGATCAATTTCAGCCCTCCTAGTGCTTAGTGCACCCTCCATGAAATTACATGCATCCCAGGTGCCCTCTCTCACCTACCACTCAGTTGCACTTCAGTTATCTTTAGATCTTTCCTTGATTTAAGGCTATATTGACTCCTCAATTGACTATATCACTCTGATGGACCTCCAGTGAGACTATACTACCTATTCTGACTCCAGTTAGCTCCTCATGCACCCTCCACTGAGCCTCCTTCATTCAGTTAGTGCCTCCATGTGCCAGTTACACCTACCACACTCAGTTAGACTCAGTTTGACATTTGGTTGATAGTTACTTGTGCATTGATGACTGCACTGATGATGATCAAGACTCCTAGTTGTGCTTTGATGACTCTCTATTGATCTGATGATCACTCCATGAAGGCTAATTCGAATTGCCACCTTGGAATTTGAATCCTGTTCACCATTGTACTATTTGTTGTTCATATTGTGATTAATAAACTAGTGTGTGATGTTATTTTGCTTCTATCCGAGTTCTACTGTATCATAATTCTGTTGCTCCTTTACACTGTATTGACCACTCTTCTTCTATTTTCCTGCTTAATCTTAATATTTCTTGTGAGGTATACATCAGCTCTTAGATCTGCTGTGAGGATTTTCACATATATTATAAAAATATATTACAAATAAGATTTCAAATTATAAAGATAAAATCATTTTTTATTAATTAAGTTAAATTTAATTCATAAATTCATAAAAAACTAAAAAATAAATTATATACATATTTAAAAATATGTATAGAATTTATTTTTATACATAATTAAAATTTTATAGTAATTCAAATCATTTTTATTTCTCTTCATAAAGTTCTATAAACCAAATAGATCTGAGTGGAAGTTAATCTTCATCATCGCCATATTTAAAAATATAAATTAAAATATCATAAGTAATATTTTTTCATTTAAGTATATAATCTAAACATATTAAATGTTAATATTATAATCTTATTTAAGTATTTAAAGGATTTGGGGCTCTACGGTGAGAAGGTCCGAAGGACACATGATCAGGGTTTTTTGAACGGGACTGCAGCTGCTGCCACCAGAGGGAACGCTCTTTTTCCCATTTGTCAGATAGCTGGTGAACTATGGAGCTGGATGATGTCGATTTGGTTGACTATTTGGACGAGCCGTATGATGACGAGTCAATTTTTGTCAATAACTGGGGAAGACAGTTGGATAAGGTTAATCCTGATCATGCAGACTACAGTGACTGGGCCGACCTCGAAGTGACAGCTGGAGCCTCAACCTTGCATCTGAAAGGAATGGCAGACAGATTTGAAAACCCTTGTCCTCCCCAGACGGAATTTTCAACCCGTTCTGAGAAATCATGACGATGCCGTTAGTGGTCAGGGGTTTGGGACCTCATCTTGGAGGGAATTCGTTTCCTCTTTTCCGTGACAGCCTCCCTAGTTGCTTAGGCAGTGCGAACGCAGTGGACACCACTATTGTCCATACAGAAGAAACCCTAGGGCCCCAAAATGCCCCACCTCTCCTAAAATATTTTAACCCTTTTCCCCACGCAGAGTTGTTGGAAGTAGGCTTGCCATTATCAGGTGGAGGATTTCAGGACTTCCCTAAATATGTATATTTTAACATCCCAAAAATTCGTAAAAAATTAAAAAATTTCTAAGCAGTTCATCCGCCAATAAATGCTATACGGAAGTAAAAGTTTTCAACATTTATAATTACTGTTTACATAAAAAGTTGACATTTAAACATCTTCTTAATGTTCATTAATTATTTGATTGTCTATATGACAATCAAGTAGATAGAATCATTATGCTTTTAAATACATAATCGTCCATAAAAACATCTCCTAACGATAACTCTATAATCCTACATAAGATTGATATAATACTGTCGAGTTTGTTTTGTTACACTTATAGATTTTCTTGACTAGAATAATTATTTTTTGACTCTAGCATTCTAAGTGTCGACATTTATTTAATTTGTTCTTCCTCACTAGTACCACTGTATTTCCATTTTAACTTATGTATAAAGGCATGAATCAAGATCTATCTGTGACGTTGAGTTATTGTTACACATTAATGTATCTTATGACGTATTTTAACTCATTTGTACTTGCTTTAGCTTTATTAAAGATGTGTTGAGCTTATACACCAAGAGCTGGTAAAATACGACTTTCAATGTTTGACAAGAGAAATCCTGGCATAAGCCTGAGACTTACTTAGCTTAAATGCTAATGCATGTTGACCTTCTATTTTGTCCAGGTTACAGGTTTATCCTAGCAAGTGTGTGATAATTACTAAAGAAGTTTAAAGCTCCATGGCAAGGAGTTGAAACAAGGTTAATACATTCTATAACTTATAAAGAAATGAGTTCAAAAAGTCTAGCTAAACTCTATATCTCAAGGTCCTAGATTATACATTATCATGGATTAAGTCCAGGGCTATAGTTAAGTTTTAATTTGATGATCATGCATACCAACTATAGACTATGTGCAAAGTGTGGATCGTATTTCAAATCAAAATCAAACTATTAATTCAACGAGTATTGAATATAAGCTATATATTATGTAAAGGGCATGGATCATATTCAAATCAAGGCCAAGTTATTAATTTGATGAGCATGTTTGCAAACACCAACTATAGACAGGTGGGTTCACATCTCGGTTGGTGAATGATGAGGCAAGAAATAAATAAGTTCACGTGATTGTTTTTAATGTAGCCTCGGGTATCAAAACCCTACTACGAAGCTTCAGGGTTTTGGTTCCTTTGTTAACCGTCTTTAAATGTGATGGAAGGAGTCTGTTTTTAGACTTTGGTGATGGCACTTAAGAGGAAAAATTACTGGTTCCAAAGCATTGTGAGCCCTGGTAAGTCTTGAGCTCATACCAATGATACATCTGTCATCGTTTAAGGGTTTGATAATGTCTCATTGCTCTTCAGTGTAGACTTGCTTGTAGATGGTTGCCTCAGCACCACCTGAGTTGGGGTTTTGGTCGTCAAGTTAAAAAATACAAGGTTTTAGTGTTATGGTTACCCTTTCGTTTTCTTAAGCAGTTTGGACTGCAAATGTAATACTCCTTTTGATAATAAAATGTTTCTCTTGCTCCGGCCTTATATTTTTTAAAGCTTCTGTGTTAAATTGCTTATGGTGTAAATGTTCCAAATGTGAAAGAGGTTACCCTCGGCTCGTCACGTCATCTAAGTATGGAAAAAGAAACTTGCTATTGTATGTTTGGGGCTAAGCCTGTCTTTCAACTCTGTTAATAAATAGCATTTATACTTCTTGGTAGAATTCTAGCTAAGAATATGTTTACTGGTTTAAACCCTAATCTTGGATGGTATGTAAAGGGTTGTTAATTCGGGTTTTGAGAAATTACAGGGTCTAACCCTTTTACGAGTTTAAGTTTTTATACATGTTAATAGTTTTTAAGATTGCAGTCTGGGCGAGTCGAGACTCGAGCCCGAGACCTTCGTTAAAATCCTGTACATATATCTTAATTTCTGACTCATTGATGGTATTAAGTTTTGTTTGTTTCTTTTTATTTATAAATTTAATAATGAAAATAAAACAAGTCTGGGCGTGCCCTCTGATAAGGCTTGAACTCTCGACCTTCTCTTTTATGTAACACTGGTTCATATTGAACCTTCGGGTGTACCCTTCTTAGTTTGGTTATTAAAATATTAACCTGAACGATGAAAGATAATATTGATAGGTTTTGTATTAAATGTTGCACATACCATATAATAGCTTTTTAAAGAGCTTACATATATAGTATTCCATATAGTGATATTTGTATTAATACTATGTGATTTAATAAGGGACAGTCATCTTACTAAGTATATGTTGTTGATACTATTTGTATGATCGATTGCAAAGATGATATGATAAAACTAAAACTTATCCTATACGTATGAAATCCTAATTTGAAAATTTTTACAAAGGTTGAGTTGTACCTAGAGTTTGTGTAAAATAATATAAGCTTTATTCTTATTAAAATAATATATAGATTTATGTTTGTGTTTTGCTATTCTGTGGATAACTCTAAAATATGAAGCTTAGGGTTTTTAATATTTAAAATTTGTGTGGATTAAAAATAAATATTCAAGTTGTTTTATGTCTGAGCCTACAAGTATGAACATATTCGTATGAAATGCTATAATGACTTCAATGTAAATGTTTTCTTGATTCTGTAATGTTTAACTTGTACTGAATACTATTGTTTAAATTAAACTGATATAACTTCAGAATTTGCATGCTATAGTAAAGAATTCATGAGACATCAATCATTTCAAGTCTCTGTTTGGAAATTATATCTAATCTATGTTAATTAACCTTCTTCCTGTACTAGAGTACATCATCTATGATGAAAGGAAAAATACAGGAAGGTATTTTATTCATTCATCAATATCATCTACTCTTCCATTTTAAACTATAGAAAACTAGTTTAACTTATTCAGAAATCAATCATTAGTACAACTAACTGTTGTCTAGAAAAATAACATATTTATACAGTCTAGCAGAATAGTTAAACAGTTCAGAAAATGAAATAAAATATAACAAGTAGAACCTGATAACTTGATAGGGTGGACAAACACCCAAGGAGGCTTGTTCCTCCCAACCTTCTCTAGAAGAAGCAACCAAATCAATTGCTCCCTTGGACCCCCGAGCCTGTTTACTGAACCACTAGGAAGAATTCTCTGTGTAGAAGCAAGGCACTCAGGTTGTACTTCAGCAATCAATGGAGACTTGCATACGCCTCACATATGTACTTCAGCAATCAATGGGGACTTGCATACATATCCAAAACCTCTGCACTCAGCAGAAATAAGATAGACTTACACTGTAACTCAAAACATAGCTTCCCCTCATCGAATCTCTTTTGTGCATACAATAGAACCACAAGGTAAATTTTCTCCTCAGAAAAAAGTGTGAGCCTCTGCTCAAATTCGATGGCTTCTAAAAGATGCCTAGGTCTTTTAGTGGTCAGTTTTCAATAAATGAGCCTCAAGCTCCAGTTCCACATTCCATGGAAATTAACCACAATTTAAGGGAGTTGTCCCATAACAACAGCTAGTTACTGAGTTCATGATGCTGCCACTTGTCCATTTCCTTATACCCCAGATTCCATTCCTCCTAGTGGGTCAGTAAACACTCTTTCAACAGTCTCCTTGGGTGAGTGTCTCCTATTTTATTTTATTAAATAATAATATTATTCGTTTACAGCCATCCTTGCCACTTGGTCAAATATAAATCTTTACAATAAAAAATAAAACAATGTTTTCCTCAAACATAACATGTCTCAAGTATTGGGTATGTTACATATATGCACTCGAGGATGACCTGAACTAGGGTTCTAATGGATTTATAGCTTCATTACTAAACCCTAATGACCTGTGTAGAAACCCTTCTATTTAAGTCTCATTCGGTGGTAAGCAAAGCAAGGAGCAAGCAGCAAGCCCTAACAGAAGCCCTGGTGGTTATAACCAGAAGAAGAGAAGGAACAAATGTGTTAAATATTCTGGGGGGATTTTGAGCCTGGTCTGCGAAGTAGATGTCTCTGTGGATCAATTAACGAACATGGCATAAAATCCAATGGTACGTGGACGATACTTCAGTCACCATACCATGGAAAAATGGGAAAGAGAAAATTGGTTCGAAACCGTAAAATATATTTTGGAGACAAGAAATCTGTCAAAGGGGTGGTTTGTCTACAAATTCGAAAACAAAGAGGATGCAAATCATATCTCGCAGAGGTATTGGAGCATTCACTCAACATTGGTAACATTCAAGAGATGGACACCATTATTTGCTATAGATGTTGAGAGAATGGATGTAGCGGCAATCTACTTTAAGCTCTCACGATTGCCAATGGAATTCTAGAATCTGGAATCCTTCAGGGACATAGGGAATGCCTTGGGGGCATTCCTTGATGTGGACATGTCCTTTATGACAATAAAGCGGATTTCCATTGCAAGAATTCTTGTCTCCATAAACATCAGATTGGACCTCAGGAAATATTTTCAACTAGTCTGGGGGCAGCTCATCAGAAAGCAAAGTTTGGACTACGAAGGAATCCCTTTTAGATGTCATAGGTTCCATGTATATGGTCATATTGCGAAGCAATGCGACCTCCCTTTCACTCGAAACTCGGCCATACCTAGGAACTAGAATGAATAAATTATTGAAGCGGACTCGGCATGTCAAAAGAAGCTTGAAAGTATAGTACCTCTAATCCCTGCAATCTAGCACTTTAAGACTCTCTACAATGGAGGTGAATGGAGTGAAGGAACCCTAGGGCCTCAGGATATAGTTGAAGGGATCTTGGACCCGGCTAGATCATCTGACCAAGATGGGACTGGGGAAAAACTCCAACCTTCAAGCCAGGCATTGACATATTTACTAGGTATGATCACAACACTTCCCTTCTCTGTTATTTCTATAACAAATGGTATCAATAAGCTGGGAAATGAATGGGTGGATATGGAAAGTGATTTGAACAAAAAAATTCTCCCCCTCTTCCCTCGACCCTTTTCCCGGCCCTTCCCCCCCTAACCCCCTCACCCTAGATCCCAATCTCTCGACGCACAGTGCAAACCAAGCTGCAAGCCCTGCACAACATTTGGAACCCTCACAAAACCATCCCTCACAGCTTAAGATCCCCCCCTCCACTGATACAGGGGCCTCATCCAGCCTAGGTTCAAAAGAAACTAGAATTAGATTTCACCTCAAATCAAGAGATATCCTAGAGAAAGAACAGAATAATGGAAACAGTCTTGGTTTGGGAAAAAATGGGATCTCCTTTGAAAAAAATAGAGGTAGAGGAAGACCCTCACACTTCTCGACGGATTAGGAAAAAGCTCAGAAAGTTGGACGGTAGGAAACAAACCATTCATGGGGCACTTAGAGCAAAGAAATCCCCTGAAGGGGTTCTCCCATGAAGATACTTTCCCTAAACTGTAGGGGTTTGGAAATTCCCCACAAAAAACTTGCACTCAAGAGGATGGTTATGACAAAGGAGTAAGCTATCTCCTCGACGGTTTGCACCCGGGTCCCACCTGGGCCGTCGAGGAGATCCTCAAGTCGTTTACAAACTCCGTCAGCACGAGAGTCGTTTGCAAAAACTCCGTCACCAAGCAGAGCCTCCTCCCGCACTTATACATAATCACATCGAATAGAAAGAATTCATGCATCCATCTTTCTGTGACCTATCCATCATCATATACGATATAACGAAACCATACATCCATCCATCCTTCCTTCGGCCCATTAAAATTTGAAATTTAAACTCCAGCAAAAGGCGCGCAACAAAATTTGAAATTTGAGTTCACTTAAAATTTGCAGAAACAGGGTAATCCATATCAGTATGGAAGGGGCAGATTCGAGAATGTAGAGCAGCTTCATCCGAACATTATCTCTATTAATCCACCTTATGTGTTTAATGTTGTTGGTATAACTGGTCGACCTATATTGGTGCGAATCTCACGAGCTAGAGTCTATCTAAAGCAATGTCGTGGGCATTTTTAATTTTGTTGATGAGTTTTTGCTTGTGAAAATTCCGTGCAGATGTATTTTTTACTATAATGTTGTTCATCCTGAAACCAATGCACCGGATACAGGGAAGAAGACACAGATTTTTTACTATAATGTTGTTCATTCTTTTTTATTTTATTATTAAAGAAAATATTAAAAATTAATTTGAATTATTTGAATTGATATTTTACTATTTTCCCTTAATTTGATGAGCTAACTGTTTTATGATAATGTAGATCCTAATAACATTGCAACTACTCAATTGAACCCTCAATTCAGCTAATAAAAAAATAGTGCAATATGCATGATTGAGCATTTTTAAGGTGTTGATTGAGTAGATAGCTCCATCAATCACTTAATTTGTAAACCCCCTTTATATATTTCATCTTCGGGGTGGAGTCAATGCTAGTGGTTCATGGGTGAATCTTCTATTAATTTTTCACATTTTTGATTTCATATTATATCTTTTATTTAATTTTGTTTAAATTTTATACTAATATTTTAAAAAAAAATGTTATAAAGGAAACACAATTAAAAAAAAGTAATGTTATAAAGAAAACAAAATTCACTACAAGTTTACTTTCTTAGCACATCAAAAATCACAAAGCTTATATGAGTTTTGTCACTTTCAATCTAAAGAGCTTATATAAGTTGAGAATAGATATTTTCTATTATCACATTTTATTAAAAAGTGTTGCCTATATCCATGGATTCACTCATTTAAGACAATATAAAGAGTGTTCTAATTGATATTTTTCATATACCAATTAAAACTTTACGAAGTTATGAATCATGAACTAACCAAATCCCAATTAAGTACTTTTAATATCACATTCTTTTAAATGCTTGGACAAAACTGATGAGAACGTGAGGACCCTTCTTTGTCTAGAAAGGTATATAATATATTTCAAATAAAGATTACCTAGTTCTACTTCAACATAAGAGTTACTAATATAGAGAAGCAATTTTCATTAACTAAATTACATAGTAATGTATTTGATAAAAAATAAAGTAAATTAGCTTATAAATTAGAGATTTCCACCATTAAAAATAAATTATAGAGCATATGTCATGGCCACCCATTAATAACATGCATGTATAATAATATACCACAAGATTTAGACCTTAATCACTCTAGAAGCATGTTTAGAAGCCTAATCATGCTTTTATCCATGTTGCATGGAACAATTTATTATATGCAAATGACTTAAGCCTTGCCTCACCTAAATATTTATTTTAAGTATAAAATAAAATGTAATAAAAACCAATGGAGGAGAATTTTTGCTTGGAGTTAGAAAAGGATTTTTATGGATAATTTATTCGATAGAATAGAAAGAATCGGCCCAAGTGTCAAGTGATAATAAATTAATACAAAGTCATAATGATAATAATAATAATAATTATATTTATAATTATAAATGTTTATTTCAAGGATAAAATAAAATGTCGTCAAAACCAATGGAAAGGAATTTTTGCTTGGAGTTAGAAAAGGATTTTTATGGATAATTTATTTAATAGAATAGAGAGAATTGGTCCAACTCTCAAGTGATAATAAATTAATACAAAGTCATAATAATAACAATGTCCTTAGATGACTGAAAAATCTCTTTCAGCAGTTCCATTGCTAGCTAGGTCAAGTTTAAAACATTGCCTTTATTTATTATATGGGCACTATGGAATTGCAGAAATAAGACCAATTTTGAAAATAAAATGTTGTCAGTTTTTGACATTTGCATAAGAGTTCATTATGCATTTTTTGATTATCTCTCTTGGAGCCGAAACAAAAAAAGTAAGAACATTGTGCATCCTATCATTGACAGTGGTGTCCCATTCAAATTCTTTGATGGTGCAATGAAAAGTGGCATGTGTGGGGTAGGTATGATCCTTTATATTAAGAAAGATCATAAGATTTTAGTGAAGATGGGTGCTGGTTGTGGAAGTAATTTTAGGGTGGAATTTCTTGGTTTTTGGGGCTTTTATGGTTTGCCTTCAAAAGAGGTATTTTACATATAAAGGTTTTTGGTGACTCAAAGTCATTATTGATTGGGTAGCACGCTTTTATAATATTCATAATCTTCAGTTGGAGCATTGGATTCTCAAAACTAAACATCTTTTTCCAACGGAAAAATCACCTTCCTGCTATTCCGAAGAATCAAGGAAAGCTTGAAATACAATCATTACAATAGGGCTCAACAAGAGCATCATGTCACTTACAAGAATTGAACCTAGGTGGGGAGGGTAACAATCTTTCCTCACAACCACCCAACCTACAACCAATGGACTAAAACTAAACATCTTATTATGTCTTTTGAGATGATTACTTTCTCACCGACAATTTTTTTTTTTGTTACTACAAGTGAGGGATGCCTCTATATTGCTCGTAAGGATGTTTAGTAACAATTTTAAGTTGTCCTTGTATTTTGGATCAAAAGAAAATAACAGGTTCGTCCTTTTTTCTTTTGAAAAAAAAATTATTATATTTATTATAATTATAATAATAATTACTATTTAATTATAACAATAATTATTATAATTATGATTAGATATTAAGTAAGAAAAATTAAACAATGTTATTTTTTTAAATATTTAAGTTTTATATAAATTCTAAAAAATAGATAATTTTTTAAAGTAAAATAACTTTAGCAAATAAATTTTGGAAGAAAAATAATTAGATCATCAAATTAAGGAAAAATAATAAAATATCAATTCAAATAATTCAAAATAATTTTTAATATTTTCTGAAAATGAAAACAAATTACTTCTTTTTAAATTGATTTAAAAGTAATTCATAAATATAAATGGAGCACTCTTCTCAACAAAATGATTTTTTATATTTTCTTTGATAATAAGGAGAAAAGGAAAAATAAATCCTTCTTTTCAAATCAATTAAAAATAATTGTTCACCTTTCTCCACGACATTACTAAACCAACTAGCACGTATAAATTATACCTTGTAACAGGGAGTTGACATCTATTTAAAAATCCCATTTTGGAAAAGACCATGTGACTAAACTAATTAAAGATATATATACATATATTTTTTTATGATGTACGATTTATTAAATACTAATATTTCATTACTAAATCATATACTAATATTTCATTACAAAGTAACTATTATGGAGAAAGTAAAGAGAAACTAATATGCTCTTATTTCTTTCTTAATATAAGATTTGCTACCTCTAGATTGATCTTATATTAAATTCAGCGATTTGACATTCAAATTAATCTCGATTACATCCTAAATTTGAACTTATGTGAATCCTAAGAATAATCTAATAAAAGCACAAGAAGAGGATGCAATGGTCAACTAGGTTCTTTGATCACAAAGACCAAGAAATACCAACCGTGAGATGGAAGAGAAACACAACTCGGTAGCTTGGACTTATTAACACCATACACATACTTCCACTGTAAAATTCGTCCACTTCAAGATCTTGTTATGAGTTATGACTTCCGGGTTTGTGAAGTTCTGTATGCCTCTGCAATTTCGTTTTTCCATGTCATTGGACAATGGAAACAAAGGCAACAACTCATCCGTCTGGTTTGGACAAAGGAAACAATTTCGTTTTGTCATCTCATTGGATAGAGGAAACAACTCATCCATAAACAATCATGCAGACCGATTAAATTAGCATTCTTACAAGAAGATTGCAGATGCTATCATAATGTCTTAGAAATTCGTCAGCTACCTGAATCAAAACATGAAAATAAATATAAACAAGAGTGTGAGAGATACTTTTGGTAAAATAGAGTGGATGCAAAATCTACACAAGCAAATAAGTATGAATTGGGGATTACCATTGCTTTTGTTTCGGAAGAAAATGAACCTTTGTACTTGGTTGTGTCTTCTTCCCTCTATCTGGTGCACTGGTTTTAGGATGAACAACATTATAGTAAAAAATGCATCCGCACGGAATTTTCACAAGCAAAAGCTCATCAGCAAAATTAAGAATGCCGACGACATTACTTTAGATAGACTCTAGCTTGTGAGATTCGCACCAGTCTAGGCCGACCAGTTATACCAGCAACATTAAACACATCAGGTGGATTAATAGAGATAATGTTCAGATGAAGCTGCTCTACATTCTCGAATATTCTCCTTCAATATTGATATGGATTACCCTGTTTGCGCAGATTTTAAGTGAATTCAAATTTCAAATTTTGTTGTGCACCTTTTGCTGGAGTTTAAATTTCAAATTTTAATGGGCTGAAGGAAGGATGGATGGATGTATGATTTCGTTACATCGTATATGATGATGGATAGGTCACAGAAAGATGGATGCATGAATTCTTTCTATTCGATGTGATTATGTATGAGCGCCAGAGGAGGATCTGCTTGTTGATAGGGTTTTTGCAAACGGCTCTCGTGCTGACGGAGTTTGTAAACGAAGTGAGGCTCTCCTCGACGGACCCGGGTGCAAATCGTCGAGGAGATAGCTTACTCCTTATGACAAATCAACCAGAAATCATCCTACTACAGGAAACTATGGGCAGTGCAGATGCAATCATATTGCTTCTTAAGAATACCTTGAAATATTTTGAATTCTTCCCTCTAGACGCATGTGGGCATTCGAGAGGACTAGTCACTTGGGGTTTCTAATCAAGGCTGGGTCTTGAATTCTTCTCTTTGAAATGAATGATTCATTTTAATTGCTCAATATCTATGGCCCTTATGAAGAAATGACATCCTTATGGGACTCACTATTTCGGAAAAATTTCCAAAGCTAGGGGGGCTTCACTCAATATTCGTTCGTGGCATATGAAACAATATCCGTAATTTCACTAAATATTCGAAAATACCTTCCAAAATCATTTTTTTAACCCCCTCCCAATATGCCTTCCCAATTTAAAAAAACCCCTATTTTCACTAGATATTGTATGTATCAATTTTTTCATTTACATTTTTTATACTCATTTATATTTCTACCTAGTATATTGATATGATACCCCTCTTATGACCCCACATGCATTCTACAATGCACCTTGTTTCTTTCGATGTATATTGTGGATGCATATTACTTCACCCACAATGCAATTACTCAACCACATATCATTATGATTTGCAACATCTAATGGTCTAATGAAGAGATAGGAGATCACTTCTTGTATGTCACTAGAGCCAATGCACATAGTACAACATTTAGATTGCATGTTGCAGTTCCCCAATTGCTGACTAATCCTGTTGTGGGCTAGGTATCCAAGCCCCCAGGTCCTGTAACAAGTTCTAGGAGGCTGACTAAACCTCCCAAGGACTATAATAGGCACGAGTGGTTGGGTATTCAAGCCCCCAAGGCCTATAGAGGGCCTATAACAGGCCCTCGAGGCTTAGAGCCTCCCAAGGCTGTTGGTAACAACTAGCTGAGTGCTATTGGTAGCAATTGGCTATCAATGACCACTGTCTCTTGACTATGTTCGACTGGAAACCCACTTCACCACGAAACCCCTGGCCTCAAGCATGCCTCAAGACACGATTTTCTTGAGTACTGGTAAGTCGAGCCTTGCCTCAACCCGATTTCTCATCTGGTCGTGATTCCACCATCTCCATTTGGCGGATATTTGTCATCCTGCCCATATAAAAAAGACCCCAAAATATTTTTGTATTGTTACATTAAATAAAAAAACCCTTTGCCCCTTAATATATAAGCAATATAATTTTTAGGTTTTCATGAATATTTAATACCACAATATGAATGAACATGATATTATATTTCCTTCTAGTGAAGATCCCATGCCCAAAGCACTCAAATTTGATTATGGGTAGAGATCTGAACTTTTCCCTAAGGGCCTGAAAATTTGGGGACAAAGAAAAAGGGTGGATATAGTGGCAGAATTTTTCAAGCAAAAGATTCGAGAGGGTGGACTCCTGGATATTGAAATGACAAAGTTAAATCCCACTTGGACGAATAGAAGAGTGAGAGAATAGAGGACGCTGGAGGGGAATCTGATCACTACCCCTTATTTTTGGAACTTAAGGGAGGGGACAACAAACCAACCATTCCCTTTAAATTTTGTGAGGCCTGGCTTAAAGAAGAGGATTGTTTACAGCTTATCAAAACTACCCGGATTCCATTCATTCCAGATAAGGGGAGTCATGCAACTCTCCATTTCTCTCAAAACCTTTCTAGATTTAAAAATGCAGTTCAATAGTGGGAGAAAGAGAAAAAGAACAACTATGAGCAAATGTTAAGACAAATCGAAGAATATATAAGCATCATTATAGAAACAGAGGGGGGAGGATTTAACTCACAAAAAGCAAAGGAATGGTTGATGAACCTTGAAGATGGCAGAAGGAAAATCATTTATGGAAGCTCAAAAGTAAAGCTCTATGGTTAGAGAGAGGATATGAGAACACAAATTTTTCTTAGTACTATGCCAAAGGAAGGAAAATTCAAAATACAAGTTGGAGCTTAAAAGGGCAAAACAATGAAAGAGCCTCATCCTTCGAGCAACTAGCCAAGCTAGGCAAGAACCATTTTAAGAATCTGTACAAAGTTCTCAAGGGGGTATTCAATGCAAAAGGAATAAGAATGTCCCAACTCTTTCCAGCTTTTGTAATGCTTGAAGACAACAGGGAGCTTATGGAGGAAGTCTTAGAGGAGGAATTGAAAAAAGTCCTACAAAGCCTCTAAAAATGTAAAATCCTAGGCCTAGATGGGTGGACAATCAAATTCTTCTTGGCTCTCTTTGACACCATTGGGTCTTATCTAAGAATGGTTATTGAAGAGTCCAGAATGAGAGGCTTCATGCACCCACCCCTGAACACAACCTTCATATCTCTCATTCCTAAGATTGGCCATCCTTAAACCATGGAAGAATTTCGTCCTATATCCCTCTGCAACATTACCTATAAAGTAATAGCAAAAATATTCATAGCAAGAAGGCTTAAAGGTATCCTCTCTAAAAAATCTCTAGTGAGTATTTTGGGTTCCTTCAGGATAGGAAAATTCATGAAGCAATCGCCGTTGCTCAAGAAGGGCTCCACAATATTAAAACACAGAAGCTAAATGGGGATGATATGAATATTGACCTGTCAAAATCCTTTGACAGAGTCAGTTGGCTATACATGAGGCTCTTCTTGACACACTTAGGGTTTGACTATCCCTTTGTAAAATGGGTGATGGGATGTATCACCACTGTCTCTTTTGCAATTCTAATAAATGGTGTAACATCCCTTTTTTCACTCTAAAAGAGGCCTTCAACAAGGATGCCCCCTGTCTCCACTATTGTTTCTTCTAGTAGCAGACGCATTGAGCAGAGAAATTATTGAAGCTGAAAGAAGAGGTGCTTTTGCATGTATTCAAGTTTCCCAATTACTTCGAATAACACACTTTCTCTTTGTGGATGATGTGTTAATTTTCTGTGATGGATCTATCATTGACACATACAAGTTAGGTGAAATACTAGAGTTATTTTCACAAGCCACTGGTATGCAAAATAATGCTAGGAAATAAACCTTATCAACTTTCAACATGGATGATGCAGAAACCCGCAGATACTCGGCCATGTTGCCATTTGAGATGAAAATCATGGATGGTGGATTAAAATATCTAGGGTTTTTGCTCAAACCAAAAAACTATAGAAAAGAAGACTGGAATTGGATTCTTGTAAAACTGGAAAAACAACTTACTTGTTGGAGCCACAAGTGGTTATCTAGAGCATGAATACTTGTTCTAGTAAAATCACTACTTGAAGCAATTCCAATTTATTGGATGTCTTTAGCCTAGATCTCAAAAGGAACCCTGGAAAAGGTAAAAATAATTTGTTCAAAATTTCTCTGGTCTGGGAAAAAAGAAATCTCAATAACCCTCTGGTTTAAATGGGATACAATTTCTCATCCAAAGATTCTCAAAGGATGGGGGATAAAAAAAAAAATTAATTTCTCAAAGACCCTTGCAACAAAATTAGGATAGAGGCTCATCACAACTAACAGCCTCTGGATAGAGGTGGTGTGTAACATACCCCAATACCAGGTTAGTACATTAGAGAAATTTTAAAATTTTCATGTTGATCACTTAACTTCCTATCATAAGCACTACTCCTAGTACACTACACATATTTCATTTGCGTGGATTGCATATCAAGTATAAGTATAATCTTAAATAGGATTAATTTAAGTATGTGAGGTTCTCTTAATAAAAGAGATGTGTGTGTGTGTGTGTGTGTGTGTAGTTGACTTCATGAAAATAAGCTATGAGATAAACTATTTACTTTTAACACTGATTTATGTATCCCATAGGTTCCCTACATTCTTTTGGTTGGAACTTAGTATTATATTGTCTCTATAGACTATTCTATGTAAGCATTCTCTTTAATGAAACTTCATGTAACAAATTCTCAAGAAAGTGGGTGCAATACAATTGTTCTAACCTCATAGTGAAATCTTATTGAAGTGAATCACTCCTTATAAAGTTTACCAATAGTAACTAAAGAAAATGGCTATCATTCTATAATAAAAAAACTAAGAAGAAATAGATGTGCTTCCTTTTCGATGTGTGTCCAACATGCATTATATAATTATACATAGAAATCTTAATTGGAAGAGGTAATAAACCCTATCAAGGGTCTACTCATTACTTTATAAGTATTGTATGCATTCTAAACAAATATGATTAACCCCTGAAGAGATCTACTTTTATAAATCCATACACTAATACGAAAGTAGATTCTCATTGGATAATGATAAAGATAAAGAGCTCCACAACTTTATATTGAAATTCATTTGGGTCAAGGACCATAAGACCGCCATATTCGCAACAACATAATGATGATTCGTTATCAATAAAAGAATATTCAAGCTTTCTTAGTTACATGCATAATCATTCATGTTGATTCTTCCTGCAACCAATATCTTTATATACCTTGCTAGTCATACAACAAAACTTACTCATTTGATATAAAATAACTTTTGAATGTTGAAAGGAACTTTAATGGTAGATACACATAGTTTAAGCAACAAGGCCATCATAATTACACAGATGCCAGTTTCTCCTTTTCTCTAACAAGTTAACTATAATACATTTACTCAAATAAACAAACTTGGGCGACTAAGGACATGATTGCAACTTTCCTCCCTACCATTGGTTCTTTGTCTGGCGTATGTTTTTTCACCGAGAGACCACCCCCGAGATGGGTAAGTAATCCACCAGAGGTAAGGGGACAAGGATCTAGATTCAATCTAGTCTTGGTGACACTCTTCTAATTAATCATAACAACCCAATATACCGTAACCTTATATGGATTTTAATTAACAACTTGAGCCAACCAAGCTTCAAGATCTTTATATTTATTGTAGGTTTCCTATATCCGAGCTAAGGAATTTTACTTTTAAATATTTAAGCTCTTATAATTTTAACTTTATTCATTATTCATCATTCTAGATTGTAACTATATGTGGAGGGAAATCCTCATTTTGGGATCGGGATTTCTCAGCCTTCCTATCCCCATCTGCTATCACGACATAGTTATACATATTGATAACATGTCGAGGGAGCATAAATGTTGTAAGCATAAGAGAGAATGGCGTAAACAGAACTCAAAGGTTTGGGATCAGGCTTTATCAAGCCCTCCTATTCCCTTTGTTGGTCACAAAACATGAACACTACAGATAATAAACAATACCAATTACTAACACAAAGTTAGCATAATAAGCTATATGCAGATGGAGGAAAGCTCAGAACCTGGGATTGGCTTCTCAAGCCATCCAATGGTTATCACGATTTATACACATAACAAGAATAAACCAAATATTAACACAACATTAGCGTATCAAGCTATACGCAGATGAAGGAAAGCTCAAAGCCTGGGATCAGCTTCTCAAGCCATCCAATGGTTGTCATGATTTATACACAGAACAAGAATAAACCAAGTATTAACACAATGTTAGTGTATCAAGCTATACATAGATGGAGGAAGATCAGAAGCTGGGATCGGCTTCTCAAGCCATCCAATGGTTATCACGATTTATACACAGAAAAAGAATAAACCAAATATTAACACAGAGTTAGAAACAACGTATATACTATATGCAAAAGAACACAATCTTGGGATCGAGCTTTCTCAGTCGTCCCATCCCCAATAACGATTTATATAATGCAAAAACATAAACAAGAGAGTTAAGAACTAAACATATAAACTATACGCAGAGGATCTATAACCTTGGGATCGAGCTTTCTCAACTGAACCACCCCCAATCACGATTTACACAACAAAAATATTCCATAGGTTTACTTTCCCCAAAACTGTACGCAGTAAATAAAAATAATAATAGAAATATATATGTAATCCAACATATATATATCATAAATCAAACTCAACGTTTATAGGGATCGGGATTCCATTGAGCCATCCCTTCTCAAGCTCTGCACAATAAATAAAAATCAACAACAAAAATATATATGTAATCCAGCATATATATATCATATATCAAACTGAAATTTTATAGGGATCGAGCTTCCATCGAGTCGTCCCTTCCCAAGCTCTGCGCAGTAAAAAAGTCAACAAAAGAAATATATATGTAATCCAACATATATATATATTATATATCAAACTGAAAGTTTACAAGGATCGGGCTTCCATCGAGCCATCCCTTCCCAAACTCCGCGCAGTAAATAAAAATCAACAACATAAATATATATGTAATCCAGCATATATATACCATATATCAAACTGAAAGTTTACAAGGATGGGGCTTCCATCAAGCCATCCCTTTCCAAACTCTGTGCAGTAATTAAAAATCAACAAAAGATATATCTATGTAAAACATAAAATATTCTAGAGGTTAAAACAATCGCCCCCCTCTCAAAGCTGCGACCACTCAAATAAATACAATTTCATGAAAAACTTAAGCTCTCCTTGGAGAGTCCGCCCAAACCAAGAGGGAATCCCTCCCTTTGCGATCTATCCATCTGTTGAGTTTCCAGCAGATCATGGGATGATGGATGTCCATGCTCTTAAATCCGAGTTTTTAAGAAGGTCGTGCAACGTGGGCGTTTATGCTCTTAGTGTCGATCCCTTAAACAAAACATAATGGAGCCAAACAAGGATATGGCAGAGAAAACGATCTATACGATAACTAAGGTTTAACAACCTTAACTAAAATCCTAGTAACCAGAATGTAAATAATTTATTTACCTCTCTCCATGCATTATCTTTGGTAAACAGCCATAAGTTATGGGTACCAAAAAAATTGAACGACAATTCCTTTTACACTATCTACCAATTTAAATACTTTTTTTTTAATATGGTTTGTCCCTATTCTCCTATTTTATAACAAATCCTTTCTCTTTTGCATAAGGCTATTGTTTGAAATAACAACTAGGATAAACCCTATGATTAATTAATAATACTTAGAATATATATATATATATATATATAGGTTATAGAGGCTTAGTATTTGTTTACGGAATAATAATTATATGCTTAGGACTAACCCTAACTTCTTAGGATGTCACCTAAAATCTTTTAGGTCAATGAGTGAACATTTGTTGTTCCCTTCTCTTCCAGTGCCCTAGGATATAAGATGAAACATGTCATCAATTTAAGGATTCCTGGCCATTCACCTTTCCCTACCCCAGTGGATTCATCCCCTCATCGTTAGGTTGCATCATGACCTCAGTCTCCTAAATTTTGCATTCCAATTTACAATTTAAGAAATTAAACCACAGAACTTACAATGTTTACTGGTGGGGCCTTGGCCTTGAGCTCCTCACCATCAACAAGTACAATTTACATTTACATTTACAAAATAATAGGGGTAAAAAAGAGGGATGTTACATGGTGACCCACAAATATATCTCTCTTGATTCAGTGAAAGATTGGATCTGTAGGCCAAATAAGTCATGCCAAATCATGTCAGTGATCTGGAAGGCTCTTTTAAACTCTTTCCATCTAATTGAATATAATTTGGCATGGAAGATTGGTAAAGGTTATGAAGTTTGTATTGGGGTAGATCCTTGGATGGGATGTTAAAATCAACATTTACTCCCAAGACCCATTATCCAACATCTTCATCAACAAAATATCACACATATCAATCAGATAGAAAACAAAGAGACTATCACTCTGTGGAGTTCAAGGTGGAAAAGTGTTGCAAGTATAGGATTGGTCGAAGAACATCATGAGCAATGGAATGCATTTCTAAATGCACTACACCACTCACATGTGCGCATTACAATTCTGATGAACTTATCTCGATGGAAGCCCCACATAGAAAATACACCCCAAAATTGGGGTATGCAAAGTTGGTAGTGGAAGGCCATAATGGTGTTTTTCTGTGGTGGTGGAAAATCTTGTGGAAATCAAAATGTCCACAAAAATCCAAGCCCTTCATGTGGTGTGTTGTTGCCAAGAAGGCTCCGAATTGGGAAATATTGATCAACGGACTTGAAGGGATGAGTTGGTGTGATTTATGTAGAAACAACGAAGAATCCAACTACCACCTCTTCATAAATTGTCCTTTCACCACTCAAGTTTGGGGTGAGTGCTCATGTAAATATGAAACCCCTCTATATGGACTGGAGAGAATGTTGAGGAATCCTACAAATCATGGCTCTCATCCCCAATTACTGGAATATTCAAAGCTTTACCCCTTCTTATTCTATGGGGCATTTAGATTGCAAGAAACAAAGTGATCTTTCAAGATGCTCCAACGGTTCCTGATGTTGTTGCTGCTACTTGCCTAGACATCCTCTCTTTTTTTCCTTAGCAAAAGAATGCCCCTACTCCTAGATGCATTCAAGACAAACCAATAAAAAAAAACATCCCCTAGGATTTTTTTGATGAGGCCTCACAAAACAATAGATGCAAATGGGGGAGGATCCTCTATCTTGCTGACTCCACTTTCTTCAAAATCCAAATGGGACTAGGAGAAGGAACCAATAACTATGCAGAGCTATCATCCTTAAAAATGTTACTATGTTTTGCTTAGGAAAAATGATGCAATTCCATACAAATATTTGGAGATTAAAAAATTGTTGTAAATTGGACAAATCAATCTCAACTTTTACAAAAATCTTTACTTAATGCATTGGTAGCATAAATTCCCCAGCTCGGAGACAGATTCGAATCTTTCTCTTACAGACACATTTATAAGGAAAGGAACTCAATTGCAGATTCACTATACAAAGCAGGTCTCTAGCTGAACCTGGGACCACTGAAGATCACTACTCAACAAAACGAAGATCATTTTGAATTTTACCATAGTTTATTTGTGTAAGGCCTACCTGAAGCAAGTGCAATCCACATCAATATATCATAATAGATCATAAGCTCTGGGAGCATTCTCTTTTTTGAACTTGTATATGTACAAGAACATGCATGATGCCCGAAAATCATGCTCTTTTTTGTATGGATCTTTCACATTGATCTTTTTTATTTGCTTCTTCATAGAATCGGTTCTACAAACCGTCAATTTTGATATATGAGGCTCATAGGCCAAAGATAGAAAATGTATAGCACACCTGCATCATGTATAATGTAATTTTGTTTATATATAATAAAATATTATTTTAAGATAAATGAGTCAAATAAAATATTGTTTTAAATTATAGTATCAAAAAAAGATTGTACAAAGCTCAACTTAATTAAATCACAAAAAGTTTTTATCAACAATTAAAAGATGAATATGTAACAAAAATTACATATATTAATCACATTACATAAATTTTACATATATTGAGAATTTATATTTTAAATTTATTAAAAATTTATATACTAAATTATATGTTATTGATTTTATGTAATTAAAAATTTGAAAAATTAAAAATACAAAATGCAATTAATAACTCCTTCAATGATGGAAATGTATTTTAGAAAAGTATTTTCAAAGCAAATTTTAATTAATAACTACTTCAAAGATGGAAATGTATTTTGTATTTTCAAATAGTCTAAAATAATCCAGTATCTAAAAAAGTTTACACTAATCAAATTTTATCAATAAAAATTTCTAAAAACAACTTTTTATGTTTTTTTTGTGAAAAAACATTTTTTTAATTACTAGTTAAAAATATAAATATTCTTTCTCTTAATATTTGCAAAACTTATGTTTTATTAATTAAATTAATTTACATGTTAATAAATGTTGAAATCTAGTGGCTCAATTTTTTCCAATAACTTATTGAAATAATTAAATTATATTGTTAACTAACGCACCAAACTTTAAAATATTATTAGTTCATTTGTTAATTTTTAAAAGAAATTTATTTTATTTGAAGAAAAGAAACTATGACCCGGGGCATAGCTCACCTCCATGAGAAATTGAAACAGAAGGAACTACTAAAAATTGACATAAATTTAATGGGAATTATAAAAGGAAATTTATGTTAAAATGAATATACATTTTCATTATCCACATTAACTTTTTTCTTGATAAAATAAAATAATAAAATCTATATTTTTTAATAGTTACAAAAATGTATAATTTATAATTATCACTAAAATAAAATTATGCATTAAATAGCCATAGTAATTAAAAACCCTTTATTATTTGTAATTACTATTTTTTAAAATAAAATTTGGAATATTTATGTGTACTACACAGATGAATTATAACATGTATACTATATCCTTTAATTTAATTTTCAAATGAAATTATAAGAAATAATTCATTTTAAAAATGCAATGTATATAATATTTTCCAATTAAGACTAAAATTTTATTGAGTATAATAATTAATCTAATAACTTTTAGAATTTATCTATTAACATATATCATATATCCCTTCATTCAATTTTCAAATCAAATTAAAAGAAATAATCCATTTAAAAAACGCAATGCATATAATATTTTCTAATTAATTCAATTTTCAAATGAAATTATAAGAAATAATCCATTTAAAAAATGCAATGCATATAATATTTTCCAATTAATTCAATTTTCAAATGAAATTATAAGAAATAATCCATTTAAAAAATGCAATGCATATAATATTTTTCAATTAAGACTAAAATTTTATTAAGCATAATAATTCATCTAATAATTTTTAGAATTGATCTATTATCTTTTATTAAAGTACTCATATTAAGAAGCATTATTTCTAATTGTTTTTGGAGTAGTCTATTTATTTTAGGTTTTGGACTTTACGGACTTTACTGCCGATTTTAAATTGTGGATTTTAAATTTGACTGAAAATATACTAAAAAAAGTTGAAAATGTAGAATATTTAGACTACACCCTTATTTTTCATCAAAACAAAATAATAATAAAAATATATATTTTCATTAAAACATAATATTACTAATATTGATATTGATATTGCCAACCTAACCACACTTAAACCACGCATATCCACTTATATATTTGTATCAATTTGTCCAATAATTATTTTGAATTTTTTTCACAATAAAAACATGTACTTTTTTAGAAAGAAAAAACATAACTTGATATTTTAAGTAATAAAATCAAAGTTACATTTGAGAGTCCATAAACTCAAAACTGTTGTGCAAATACCTAATATCATTGTCTATAGATGACAAATATGTTGGATCTACATATACATAAATTACCGATCCACAAAATACATAAATAACAAGTAGTAATTCTACCACAACAACTTAACAAGCTAAATGAAGCCAGTGACAAAACAAAGTAGAGAACTCCAAAACAACTCATCTACCCTTAAAAAGATCGTATGGTGCCCCGATCAACTATCATGTTGTCCAGGTATTCCACATAGTGAAGGAGCCCATCCATATGCCTGACAACTTTCTTGGATAAGAGATCTACTTCCATGTTTGCTTCACGATAAATATGTTTGTAGTAGATATGAGCAAAAGAAGCCTTTAACCCATCCACTTCATTAATCCAAGGTTCCAATAATAATACCTTGATCGAATGCAAACCATTGAACCAACTAGTAACCACCTAGGAATGACCAAAAATGGACAAAGAAATGAAACCCCTCCTACAAGCAAACCATAACAAGCACCGTAGCGCTAGAAGCTCAACTTTTAAGCAATCCCCTTTTCCAACACCCACTTAAATGTGTATTATGTGATTCCTTCGAATATAAAATAGAACACCTGCTCTGCACATACCTAGATTTGAAGCCCCATCAAAATATACGCAAATGGTATCACCTTCCATCACCTGAAAGGAGACAAGTCTACGCTTCATCCTTCTAATAGCCTCCGGGAATCCCTTCCAGTTAAAAAAAATCCTTCTGCACATTGATGATACCAAAGGGGTTATATCCTCTAAGATACCTTCATTCCTTGATCTCCAAATGCCGGCAATTAAGAACATAGAAAGATTTATGTAGGAATCACAACGACGAAGCCAATTGATCATACAATCACTTGAACAGTCCCCTTTCCATTCGTCCGGAATATATACCAAGCAACGAAGCTCCTTCCATACTTCCTTTGCAAAAATACAATGAAAAAATATGTGTTGGGTGTCTTAACTTTCATCCCTGCAGAGAATTCAATGACCGGGACCTTGAAATCCTCTTCTCCGAATATTGCCCCAAGTGAGAATTTTGTCTTGAAAACACAACCATAGAAATAATTTTAGTTTTAGAGGAATTTTCCACCTCCATAGCTTTGTGTACCACCATTGCGGAACCGTCTATGCATGCAAATGATGTAGCACCAAACTGTAAACATTATCCATAGACAAAACTCCATTTGAACTGGGACCCTCCCAAATCAACCTATCAGCTGCATCATTTAATTTGATGCCCGCAAAAGTAAGACCAACAATATAAGCATCCCATACTTGAGCCTAGTGTGAAGAGAGATTCAGTTCTGTGGCATTAAGCTAGTAAGCTTTGCAAAGTTTTGTGTGTTTCCTATACACCTGAGACATAACAACGATTTTCCGATCGTGCAGTTCATTAATCAAACCATCAGGAAGCAAGTAAGCACCCTCATCGCTGATGAAGGGATCAATCCTGATGAATAACTTTGAGCCACTTCTTACCTTCCACTTAAGACACGAGCCGATATACTGATAAGTGCTTATGAGACTGCGCCAGACTGCCGAAACTTGTGAGCCAAATGTTTTCATCATATGAATCCAATGGAAAGTCAAAGGAGTTTTCAAATATTTAGATCAAATGACATAAATCCAAAGGCCCCCATCTGTCAAATCCCTCCACAGGAATTTTGTCCTCATCGCTAGGTTGAAACACTCCAAATTTTTCATACCCCAACCCCCCTTATATTTCGGCCAAGATAAACTCTGCCAAAAAGACAAGTGCCATTTCTTCAGTAGTGTCTTACCAGACCAATTCAACTGAAATTTTTTGTTGTGAATACAGTTGATGACCGAGGAGGGCACCTTTCTTAGTTTGAACCAATAGACGGGTATATTTTGAATAACAGACTAATCCAAAATGAGACAACCCCCAATGGATAACCACCTCAACGCCTAGTTCTTAATCCTATGGTTTATTTTCTCAATCATCCACCTCCATTCCACCACCTTATAACAAATGGCTTTAAGGTAGTATCCTAGATACTTGAACCCGATGTCAATATGTTCAAAAACATAAGGGAAAATCGCCTTCATGGAATCAATAACTTTCTCATCAATACAGTTGAACAAAAAGTAAGATTTGCCAATGTTGATAGCCATACTTGATGCCAGGCAAAAAGAATAAAAAATATTTTTGTAATTCAACCATTCAATTAAGGTGGCATCCCTGAAAATCATAATATCGTCCACAAATAGCAGGTGTGTAATCGCCAAATCCCTGGTGATTTTAATACCTCTGATTTTTCTATCAACTTTTGCTTCTAGAATAAGCCTACTTAAGCCCTCAATTGCCTGAATAAACAGTAGAGGAGAAAGCGGAAACCCTTGCCTAATGCCTCTGCTGCATGAAAACATATTTGAAGGTGCTCCATTAATCAGGACCGCAAACGATGTGGACGAAATGCATGTCATTATCAACTGCACCATATTTAAAGGAATTCTTATCTGAATGAGTATAAAGCGAATATGCGACCAATCCAAACCATCATAGGCATTAATTATATCTAAATTTTGAATGAAATCTTGTATATCCTTAGCCTTAACTGAGTGTAAACATTCTTGTTCTACCCCTACAGCATCCAGGATTTGATGGTTGAACAGAAAACCAAACTGTTCCATAGATATGTGCTTAGCCAAAAATGGCTTGATGCGCCTCGCTATAATTTTAGATATCAAGTTATAAAGGAATTATTGCAAAGCGAAATAGGACGATAATCACTAAAATCCTCTAGGTGATCCTTCTTTGGAATCAAGGCTAAAAAGGTGGATTCCTTGATAATCACTGAAATCCTCTGGGAGATCCTTCTTTGAGATTCTTTGGAATAGTATCTTTTTCTCTAGATTCCTCCACTGCAAGAAGAATCTCTTGCCCCATCAAGTCGAAGAAATGAAGAAAAAATTCCACCATCCAACCATGTGGACCAGGTATTTTTTCTCTAACAAAAGATCCTAAAAATTCCTTAATTTCCTCCAGAGTTACTGCTTCCCCAATCCTTTCCATCCTCCTCATTAAGAAATCTAGGAAATAACTTGACAATATTCAGTTGTGCTTCTAAATTATTAGCACAATCTTGAAGATACGAACCCCTGAAGTACTGCTCCATAGCCATCTAGATCGACTCATGATCCGATCTATATGCACCATCATCCCCTTTGATTTCCCAAATCGTATTCCTGTTCCTTCTCTGGTTCTCATAATTATGGAAGAAACGAGTATTACAATCTCCTTTAGCTATCCACAAGGCCCAACTCTTTAAACTCCAAGTATTTTCTTTCTAACCAAGAATAAAATCCTTCCTCTTAAATATCCCCAACATTTCATTTCTCTACTCAGTAGAGAAGTAATCATCATCCACACCTACCTCCATCTCTGTAATCTTAGCCTCAATATTACTTAGTTCCACGGCAGCAGATTTTTTCATTTCATGATCCCAAATCATCACCTCACTCCGCAAAGCATCTAACTTGTGTATGATTTTGTGCAGGTGTGAATGATGTTCACCCAACGTAAGAGAACGCCACTTAGTCTTAGTAAAATAGAAAAAGGCCTCGTCCTCCAACCATGAACTATTAAATTTGAAAGGGTAAACCAACCTATTAACCTAGAAATTCAATTGCAGAGAAATAACTTTGTGGTCTGAAATGCCCGTGGCAACCCCCCATGATCTAAGTCGTCCACCCATACCAATCATGGATTCTTGGACAAAAAATCGATCCACACACTTCGCAATACCATGGCAGCCAGATCTACCATTATTCCAAGTAGGTAACAAATAGGACAGCATAACATCCATTAATCCCAGAGAATCAAAATTTTCCTTGAAATACCCAGCAAGTGGATCCTTCAAACGATCCAGACCCCAAATCTCATTAGAAGACAAAGTAAAATTCAGGTTTCCACCAATAATAAGATTTTGTTTCATAAGAACAATATTTGTAAAAACTTGATCCCAAAACAACTGTTTGTCATAGTAAGGACCATAAATATTTAAAATGCTAACATCCTGGTCCATTCCCCTTAAGCGTCCTTCTAATAAAATACCTGCAAATGAATTGTAAGGCACCAAGTCATCCAGCAAAGGATTATAGGCTACGACAATCCCCCCAGACATTCCCATAGAATCAATACCACAACATTTCCACTATGGACGAATGTCAAGGAAAAAATTACAAGCCTTAGATCCAAGATGCATAGTCTCCCTAAGAAGGACAACAGTAGGTTTGAATGAATCCAAAAAATTTCTGAGAGCATCCTTTTTGGGATGGCTACCGATCCCCCTGATATTGAAGGATGTAATGATCATTGGGGGGTCAAGGGGGGGGGGGGGGTATTCACTTGCTTTAAGTGACCTGAGAGAATGACATAGATTCAAAGCCATTCAGAAATCGCTTAAAGGCTGGAAAATTTAGGGTTGATCCATTTTCCTTCTACCCGCCCCATCCCTACAAACCTATTTAATCTTCCTCCGGAAAGGCTTTTTCCGAGTAGTGACATTAGCAAAATTAATAGATCCGAAAGACACCCCTAGCTCAGGATATCCCGAAAATCAGTAAGGGAACCTTATCAGGCTCAGGAGTACAGTGGGAAAAAGAATCTACAGAACTGATCCCGTGAATGGAAAGTGGATAGGAGTCCCCCCCAGTACCATGAAGTGGTGAAATATCATCAGAAGACAACAGTGGGTTTAAATCACCAGAATCTGTGACAGGATTCAAAGAGAGGTCAATACCTAAACCCTCCTTCCTCGATAGATCATCATGAGATTCCCCCGTAGTCCCCTTGATATCCCCACTTGAGAAAATGCCCCCATCAAACCTAGGAGGAAATAAAGGTCTCGGCACCAAGGAAGAGGTCTCCTCACAAGATGGAACACCCTTCCCATCAAACAAATCCAAATTAAACTCTGTAAAGGAAATGGACTTCAAAAGAAGTGGAATGAAGGATTTAAACTTACCAAGACATTCCATCGCCTATGCAAAATCAAAAGGAATCAGAAGATCTATGGTATGTGTAGGGTCTCCGACATCCAAAGAGTCAGAAGGATCCCCATCTATGCTAACCCTATACCCCTTGCTGTCCTAGTGGAGATGTCCTGCATGCTGACATTTAAAACACCGAAATGGAATTCTCCAGTATTCTAGTTGTTGAATGAACACCCCATGCTCCCATGAGACCTCCACCTCCACCAGGAATCCATCAGAAACATCAAGCTTGATCAGAACCCTAGTGAAAATGCATTTTTGTTGTCATAAGGGTGCTTTCCTCTATAAGAATAAATCAACCAATGGCATTTGCAATGCCCATAAAAGAATGAAATCTCCAAAAATGTAAAGGGAAGTCGGGAAAGAGAACCCATAGATGCCACTTAGAAATTTGATCCCTCTGTGGGTCAAAAGCCGGATGCCAATCCAGGATAACTAGTAAGCCAGTACCCATAACCCAAAACTTAGCAATAATTATCTGCAACAACTCTTCCGATAAGAAGTGGAAATAAATCCACCCATTCTCCAGCATGATAAGGAGAGATACATAATGGATTAAGGGCTTCCAATATCTAGTGATCCAATCCACCACTTCCACATGGCTCAGCGAGATATACTCAAGTTTCCCGACAAGAGCCATCGTAGCCAAACTATGAACCATTTCCATAGTTACATCTTGACCCAAAGTACAATGGACTTTGTTCTTCGTAGCTCTCTCAGTCTTTAAGCCTCTCTTAATACTCCCCCTGGGACCACAAGGAACACTAATATGTGGCTATACAAAAGTAGCAATAGAACCATCTATCAGGCTATTGTAACCCAACTTATGACCACCATGAACCTTACTAACCTTACAGTGATTAGAAAGAGAACGACAAGTAACCTGTGTAGTGTAAACCGCTAGCTCCTTAGGGTTAACCCTAATAGATACCGGAGGAGTCGGGGAGTCACCTCCATCTATCCCCATCCCACTCAAAGGAGGACGTCAGTGGATAATCGTACACCAACCAAAACGCTAGGCAAAAACAGAAAAAACCAGACGGGAACATAATACATAAATCCAAACTACCTAGGAAAAATGTAGGATTTAGAATAAAAAATTCCCACTTGGTTTACTTGGTTGGTACTAACCATCCCGAAAGGGATGGTTGACTCCTAGCCTACACAAAAACTAGATAGAACAAAACCAACCAAAAGGATAGGTTTCGAAGCAATGGTAGAGAAACAGGTTATCCTAAAACAAAGAGACACCCACCAGGCATACCAAACCACCTCTGCCAGGGCCTCCCGCCCTCATGGAAGCCACCAAGCATACCAAAACCTCCTCCATTACTGTCCATTGATCTAGGGTTTCAGCTCCGCCACTAAATTTTTTCCATCACCTACCAGTGGCTCCATCAACCTAGGGTTTCAGCTTCGCCACCAAATTTTTTCCATCACATTAGTGTTGGTCTTTCCTAAAACTCTTTCCTCACAATAAAAACATATACATTTACACAAGTTATAAAGTTCCATAGGCTTGGACTCTATCCAAGTGGATGTTGGATGTCAATTTCAATACTCTTTTTAGAGCTAACTAATTATACACTATCTATAACAAATAGGCATACCTCTTCTTTGGATAAAACTAACATATGATATCTACATGTTATAGACATCATTGCCCAAAAACTAAAACCTATTCTGAACAAAAATGTTTCAGAGAAGCAATTTAGGTTTTTATTAAACATACAAATTTATGATGCGGTCTCTTTGGCTCACGAGCCAATTCACACCATAAAGAAGGTTAAGCATTGTGCTTGTGCTTTAAAATTGGACCTTTCCAAAGCATATGATAGGGTAAGTTGGACATTCATCAGGATGTTATTGATTCAGTTTGGAATGTCGATGGAGATGGTCGAATGGATATTAGGTTGTGTCCAATTTGCTTCTTTCATAGTATTGATCAATGTAGTTCCCTCTGCATTTTTTCACCCAATGAGAGGCCTAAGGCAGGGATTTCCACTTTCACCCTTTATTTTTCTTCTAGTAATAAAGGCCTTGAGTTGTTTAATTCATAAAGCTAAGACAACAATAGAGATTGAAGGGGTAAAGGTATCAAGTTTGGAAAAACACACCCACATAGTCTTTGTCGATGATGTCCTATTGTTGGGTAAAGGAAAAATTGAAAACATCAGAGCCTTCACCTAGATCCTTGAAGTTTACAAGAAAGTGACCGGGATGATGATTAACATTGAGAAATCGAGTTTAGCTTATGACATTTTCATGACAGATATGCTGCAAAGAGTGAGATAGGTTATTCCCTTTCCCTTGATAGCCATGACATAGGGTTTTATATATCTCGAGTTCTTCCTAAAACCAAATTCATATTTCTTTCAAGGCTGGACATTGTTGTACAAAAACGTGGAAGCCGGAATTTGTTTGTGGACCAATCAATTTCTTTCTAGAGGAGACAGGTTAGTAATTGTCAAATAAATGCTATAGAGTATTCCAATATATTGGGCATCAATTTCCTACATTCCAAAAGGAATCCTAACTAAAATAAGGAAGATATGTTTCTCCTTTCTTTGGATAGCAAGTAGACAGTCTGAAGAACTTCCTTTGGTGAAATGCTCAACCTTAACCTTTCCCAAGGAGATGGGTTGTTGGGGGATAAAAAATCCAGTGTTATTTTGTAAATATATGGTAGCTAAATCTCTATGGAGACTAGCACAAAGTTCAAACTCTTTATGGGGCGAACTGATGAGTTCCAAATACTGTCCAGGTTCCACGGTTGAGGAATGGTTTAGACAGCTTGTGAAAATCCACAAAAATGGTTCAATAGGCTGGAAATCCTTCGTTTTCGTTTTTCCATTGGTTGGGACTAGTCTGCATGGAAAATTGGGGATGGAAAAAGAGTGAGAATTGAAAGTGACCCTTGGGTTAGCATAGGAGAGTGTGACAACCCCAAAATAACATAATTGCAGAAATTAAAAAACAAATCTAGTAATTACTATGATTTCTTTTATTTCAAAAGCATATATCATTTTCTACTATTATTATAATTTGAGAGTTATACTTCTTTCCTATTCTAGAGATCATATTCACACACTCATAACTCAATCCAGTCATATATAAATGACATATATGAAACTCATTAGAAGTTCCCATTACTTTCAAGTAAATTCCGCGGATGAAATCCAAGTATAATTTCCCACTTATGAATTAGTCTTTTAATTTGTCGCAACATATATCAAAAGGTGACGCCTTCATTTTGACATAGGAAATATAACCTACCAACTACTTCGATGGTATTTATTTAACATTTATAAAGGAAAACTACCCACAATATTTCAGTACATAATTATTATAACAATTTGTTGTAACTACAAATAATGTCACAAACTCATATACCCATATATGAGTAATTACGACAACCCCAACATTTGTTCCTTTTCAATGGTCCCGATATATATAAGTATGCACATCTATGAGAAACCAAAACCAATGTTCACATTATATATATATATATATATATATATATATATATATATATATATATAGAGAGAGAGAGAGAGAGAGAGAGAGAGAGAGAGAGAGAGAGAGAGGAGTAAATATGAGCACAACTATATGTAACTTTCAATGATCACAAGTAAATCTAACAATAATTATAATCAACTTATCAATGATCATATCCCACCCCACCCCCACCCCCACCCCCCACACATGTAAAATTAGTCACAACAGATCTAATGAACAAGTAAATCAATCACAACAGATGAATATAGAAAATATGGTGTAAAACTGTGCAAAACATGCATCAGTGCTCAATATCCCAGTAAGGGTGAATGATTACAATAGAATACAGTAACAATGACTGAGCAATTTGAATTGCATAAGGAGGTCATTCGAATCACTTAATGGAGTAGCTTGACTCCAACTAGGAGTCCTCATCATCAATCAGTGGTGGTCATCAATGCACAAGAACCAGTCATCCAGGTGTCAACTTGAGTCTAACTGAGTGTAACATGTGTAACTGAAGTGTGTAGCACTGATATAGGGAAGTGGGCTCAGTGGAGGGTGCATGGGAGGTTAACTGAAGTCAGAAAAAGTCATCTAGTCAATCTGGAGGTCGAACAGAAGTGAAACAGTCAGTCGGGAGTGAAACTAGCCTCAAATCAGGGAGAATCGGAGCTAACTGAGTGTAACTGAAGTGGAACTGTAGTGGTAGGTGAAGAAGTGTGCCCTTCTTTGGCAGTAGGTGAGAAGTGGGCACCTTCCTGACTAGGAGGGATAAAAATCTGAAGTAAGTGGCTCCCGGGTGCTAGAATAAGGTGGCTAAGGTGCTAGAGGCATCAACCTGGTGACTGGGATGCATGCAAAGTACATGCAAACCGTAGAATTTGCATGCAAACCCTAATCGCATGCAAGATCCTGAAAAAGATGATGTGGATATCTGAACACCCCCCCTCAAGGTAGACTATGATGTGCAAAAAATAATGTGGGGTCCTGGTAACTAAGACCAAAGGTCACCCCAATACAATAATCCAAAAAATTCTGAAAATAAACTAAGTGAGGAAAGAGGGAAAACCCAGTGGGAAGAAACCCCCCCCTCAAGCTAAACAATAATAATGGATCAATCTGTCTCCACCATGATGGAACTCACCCCCAACAGTGAATGGAGGTAAGAGAACTTCTTCTCAGTGAAGCTCTTGGTGAAGATGTCTGCAATTTGCTCATCAGTAGGGCAATATTGCAGAATGATGGTGCAATCATGCACGAACTATCGAATGTAATTCATATGAATCTCAATGTGTTTAGTCCTCTGCCGCTGAATTGGATATGTGGAGATCTTGATAGCAATTTGATTGTCACAAAATAGGACAGTCGAAGTAGTGCCACCAAAACCAAACTCGGAAAGAATACCCTGCAACCAAACTGCCTGAATGCAGGCATTGACTGCCCCTCGATACTCTGCCTTTGCTGAAGAAAGTGCAATGGCTGCTTGCTTTTTGCTGGACCAGCAAATAGCACCATGACCAATCAAGAAAACATAACCGGAAGTGGACTTGCGATCAATGCTATCACCTTCCCACTCTGAATCAGTAAAACCAATGAAATCAAGCTCAGAATCTACATCATAATGTATGCCAAAATGTTTCGTACCTTGCACATACTGCAAGATCCGCTTGGCTACCTTCCAATGAAGCTCATGGGGTTGCTGCATACACCTTGACATGGCACTCATGACATATGAAATATCATGCCTTGAGTGTGTCAAATAAAGTAGTGAACCAATCAACTGTCGATACATACTGCAATCTGCAAGCGGTGTAGAATCTCCCTCCTCAAGACTGATTCCTGAGAGGAATGGGAATGGGGCTGCCTTACATTCAGCCATATTAAACTTCAATAACAGGTCGGAAGCATATTTTTGCTGAGATATAGTGATCCCATGAAAATTTTGAGCTATCTCCAAGCCCAAAAAGTGACTCAGCAAGCCCAAATCGCCCATGTCAAAAGCTAGATTTAAGGCAGTTTTTAGCTTGTTTATTGAAGTAAGAGTGCTACCAGTAATGAGAAGATCATTAACATAAAGTACAATAACCAACAAATTACCTTTAACTCGCTGAAGATACACATTCGGATCAGATTTGCATCTTTGGAAATTCTGAGAAAGAAGGAAGGAGTCGATCTTTGCGTACCAAGCTCTTGAGGCCTGTTTTAACCCATACAAAGATTTCTTCAATCTGCAAACTAATGATGGATCTGATGTGTATCCCTCTGGCTACTGCATATATACCTCTTCAGCAAGGTCTCCATGTAGAAATGCACTCTTCACATCCATGTGGTGGACTTCCCAGTGCTTGGATGCAGAAATAGCCAAAACAAGGCGGATGGAATCCATCTTTGTTGAATATTGTAACTTCAAAGAATATTATATTTGTACTTTATTATTCCGGAGATGTTTCAGTCCTCCGAGGTAACCCTATCATGTATCTGGAGATGTTTATTCCTCCAGGGGTTTGTATTAACTAGGGTTATTAGACCCACCATGTAGAGGTCGGCCCCATTAGGTCTTTTAGTCAGTTGGGGGTTAGTATAAATAGAGGAAGTGAACTCCTCATTAGAACACTCACTCACTTGTGGAAGAGTGCGCACTTGTCTGGGAGATCTGCTAAGGAGTCAAAGGAAGAAGGAGCACATCTTGTATTTTGGTTGATCATCTTATTGAGGAAAGCTTTGCTGGGTTTTCTACCCCATGAGGGTTTCCCAGGGTATATTCTGTGTCTATCTTGTGATTATGTTTCTTTCAGTGATCTTGCTAGTCTATTTGGTTTAAACTTAACATGGTATCAGATCTAGACTGAATAGGACATCTTTCACAAGGTAAGAATACCTCTCTCTCTCTCTCTCTCTCCAGTGAAGTTAGGGTTTCAGCCCAAAGTTGGTATTATTGAATTTTGATTGCATGGATGGATAGCCCTTTTCAATACCTTTCTTTTAAGCCCTAGATCGAACTTTTTGGTTGGGTAGAACTCCGGGAAATCCAAACCCTAATTCTACCAAAAGTGCGATAAGTCAGAATTTGGTTTCAGAAAAAAAGTTTGTATTTTTTATTTCTGATTACATGGCTGGATATCCCTTCTCAAGACCATTCTTTTGAGCCCTAGATCGAACTTTTTGGTTGAGTAGAACTCCGGGAAAGTCAAACCCTAATTCTACCAAAAGTGCGATAAAATTCTGTTCCAGATTCCGGAAAAGTGAAAAGTAACTTTTCCAGGTAAGTCTGTTCTGTCTCTTGGAATCCCCCAAGAGAAGATGGCTCCAAACACTAAGCTTGAAGACAAGCTAGAAGGTATAGAAAATTTCCGGGGTTGGAAATACAGAATTGGTCTCATCCTTGAAGAGAATGATCTTGCTCATTATATCAAGGAAGAAGTTGCAGAACCAGAAGGAGATGAAGCCAAAGAAAAGCACAGGAAGGATCTGATTAGGGAAAAGAGAATCATAGTTGATTCTATTAAAGACCACTTGATTCCCCAAGTGGCCTCCAAGAAGACTCCAAAGGAAATGTATGATGCCCTAGGAAGAATGTATGAAGGAAAGAACATCAACAGGAAGATGAACCTAAGGTCTCAGTTGAAGAGTACCAAGATGCACAAAGGAGAATCCATTCAAGACTACTTCTCAAGGGTCTCTCTAATCAAGGAGCAATTAGATGCCATTGGTGATACTCTTGATGAAGATGAACTTGTGATGACTGCCCTAAATGGTCTCACTAGACCTTGGGAATCTTTCATACAAACCATGTGTGCCAGAAAAGAAAGCATGAAGTTTGATGTAGTATGGGAAGATTGTGTTCAAGAAGAGGCTAGGGTTGCCAACAGAGAAGCTCTTCTCAAAGAGGATGACCAAGCTTTGGCCACCCACACCAAAAGAGGAAAGAGAGGCTACTTCAAGAAGGTGAACTTCAAAAGGTCTCAACCTTCTCATAGATTCAAAAGGAAAGGAGGAGACACCTCCACAGTCCAATGTTTCAATTGTCTTAAGCTAGGGCACTATGCTGGAGACTGTACTATTCCAGAGAAGAAGAAGAAAAGGTTTTTCCACAAAAGATATCATGCTCATATGGAAGAAGATGATAGTGAAGAAGAAGAAGAAGAAGTGGAGGAAAGACCTCAAAAGAAAAGATCTAAAGTGAAGAAAGAAGATCCAGAAGAATATGTACTATTTTCTTCTCTCTCTGGATCTATGTCTCTTGGTGAAGGCACTTGGCTCATTGACAGTGGTGCTTCAAAGCACATGACTGGTCATAAGGAAACTCTCTCCAGGATCGAAGAAAAGTCTTCACCCCAAAATGTATCTTTAGGAGATGATTATCAATATCCCATCAAGGGAATTGGTGAAGCAAGCTACAAGCTTGATTCAGGAACACCATTAAAAATGAAAGAAATCTTATATGTCCCAGGTTTAAAGAAGAATCTACTCTCTATCTCAGCACTAGACAAGAAAGGTTTTAGAGTAGCCTTCATAGATGGACAAGTACTCATGTGGTCCAAAGGAAAATCAATCAAAGATGCAATTGTCATTGGTGAAGAAGAAGGAGGACTTTATAAACTCAAGGGTCATCCAGAATCTGCCCTTGCTCATGAAGTTTCCAGTCCCAGTGAGCTATGGCATAGAAGACTAGCTCACATCAACTATAAAGCATTACCCTATGTAAGCAAGGTGGTTATAGGTTTACCAGATTTGAAGGTTGATCATGATGGCTCATGTAAAGGATGTAAGAAAGGGAAGAATGTCAAGAATCCCTTTCCGAAAAGTGAAACAAAGACTAAGAACTCTCTAGAGCTAATACACTCAGATGTATGTGGACCTATGCTCACCACTTCTCTAAGTGGGTTTGAATACTATCTCTCATTCATTGATGACTATTCAAGGAAAACTTGGATATACTTCCTAAAAGGTAAGAATGAAGTCTTTGGAAAATTCAAAGAGTTCAAGGCCCTAATAGAAAATCTCTCAGAAAAGAGAATCAAGATTCTCAGAACAGATAATGGCAGAGAATATACTTCAAAGGAATTTGAAGACTTTTGTAAAGAATCTGGAATTAAGAGGGAACTAACCACTCCCTACAATCCCCAACAAAATCGGGTAGCTGAGAGCAAAAATAGAACTATCATGGAAGTTGTAAAGACTATGATACATGACCAAGATCTTCCCATGTATCTATGGGCTGAGGCAGCCAAAACAACAGTATATGTAGAAAATAGACTATCTCATAGTGCTCTTGATTTCAAAACCCCAGAAGAAGTCTTTACAGGAAAGAAGCCTGAGGTAAGTCATTTTAAAATATTTGGGTGTCCTGTGTACATCCACATTCCAAAAGAAAAGAGAACCAAGTTGGATCCCTCAGGCAAGAAGGGATTGTTTGTTGGTTATTGTGAAACTTCCAAAGCCTTCAGAATCTACATACCAGGTTTCCATCATATAGAAATAAGTAGAGATGTAACCTTTGATGAGGAAGCAGCTCTCAAGAAATCCAGAAAGTGTCAACTTGAAGAAGTTTATGAAGAAGATTCATCTCCCAGAATCTCAGAGACTGTTCACATCCCTGAAAAGGATGCACCAGAGGATCATGACATGTTGGAACTACAAGAACCCCCTGTTGCAGAATTATCTAGGAAAAGAAGACCAGCATGGGCTAGAGACATTATTCAAGGAGCTGAAAGATATGGTGCTCCTAAAGGCTCCACTAGAGAAAGGAAGAAACCAAAACTGGTGTCCAACTATATGGCCTTGATGTGTGATCTTGTGGATCAACTACCTACTAGCTTTGAAGAGGCAGCTCAGAAGAAAGAATGGGTAGAAGCAATGACAGAAGAATATCAGTCAATAATGAAAAATGATGTTTGGGATATAGTTCCCAAACCAAAAGATAAAAGTGTGGTTTCTTCCAAATGGATCTTCAAAATAAAACATGATGCGGATGGAAGCATTGAAAAATACAAAGCAAGATTTGTAGCCAGAGGATTCTCTCAGAAGGAGGGAATTGACTATGAAGAAACATTTGCACCAGTTGCCAGGTATACTTCAATTAGAACTATCATGGCACTTGCATCCATGATGAAGTGGAAATTACACCAAATGGATGTTAAGATAGCTTTTCTGAATGGTGTAATTGAAGAAGAAGTATACATAGAACAACCACAAGGGTTTGAAGTCAATGACGGAAGGACTCATGTATGCAAACTGAAAAAGGCATTATATGGGTTGAAACAAGCTCCCAGGGCTTGGTACGGAAGGATTGACAGTTTCTTAACTAGCAAGGGCTTTACCAAGAGTAAAGCTGACCCAAACCTTTATCTCAAAGTAATGGATGATGAACCAGTTATACTATTGTTATATGTCGATGATCTATTTCTAACTGGAAATGAGAAACAAATTATTGAAAGCAAGAAGAAGCTTTCTTCATAATTCGAGATGAAAGATCTCGGATTAATGCACTACTTCTTAGGCTTATAAGTATGGCAAGAACCAAGAGGAATCTTTCTAAATCAAGGTAAATATGCTGTGGAGATTCTGAAAAGATTTGACATGTTGCAGTGTAAACCCATGGCCACTCCCATGGACTCCAACTTGAAGATTTTGGTTAATGACTCTTCAGAATTAGTGGACCTAACTCTTTGTAGACAAATCATTGGGTCACTAATGTATTTAACAAATACTAGGCCAGACATATGCTTTGCTGTAAATACCCTAAGTCAGTATTTAGTAGAACCTAGAAAGGTTCATCTAATAGCTGCAAAGCATGTAATGAGGTACCTAAAAGGTACATTAGATTTTGGTCTACTTTATCACGGAAGTCATGAACTCAAGTTACATGGTTACTCAGACTCTGACTAGGCAGGTAGTGTCTCAGATAGAAAGAGTACTTCAGGAGGATGGTATGGTCTTGGATCCACCATGATCTCATGGTTCAGCAAGAAACAATCTAGTGTGTCCCTCAGCTCTGCTGAGGCAGAATATATAGTTGCCTGCTCTGCCAGCTGTGAAGCAGTATGGCTTCGGAAATTGCTATCTGGAGTGTTTGACTTAGAAATGGATCCCACTGTAATTATGTGTGATAATCAAACCTGCATCAAGATGACAGAGAATCCTGTGTTCCATGATAAGTCAAAACACATAGAGATCCGTTACTTTTATATACGGGATATGGTACAGAAGGGAGCTATCAAGCTCTAGTATGTGAGCACTGAAGATCAAATTGTTGATATCTTGACCAAACCTTTGTCTTGAGTGAAGTTTGAATACTTCCGAGACAAGCTTGGTGTAGTTCAAAAGGACCCTCCTCGAAAGGGGGAGTAGTATGATCTCTGATGACAAGTTTGTCTCATCAATGATGAGGCTACCCTGTCACTACACCTAGTTACTTAGAAATATTTAAATTTAGGACTACTATATTTAGAAATACTTAGTTGTACTTATATATATGCTTTTGATGACAGATATGATAGATGTATACATACTGTTGATGTTAGATGTATTAGTGAGAATACATGCTAGATGTATACATGCTATTAATGATAGATGTATTAGTGAGAATACATGCTTTTGATGATAGATATATTAGTGAGAATACATGTTTTTGATGCTAGATGTATACATGCTTTTGATGATAGATGTATTAGTGAGAATACATGATTTTGATGCTAGATGTATACATGCTTTTGATGATAGATGTATTAGTGAGAATACATGCTTTTGATGCTAGATGTATACATGCTTTTGATGATGTATCAGTGAGAATACATTCTTTTGATATATGATGTATACATGCTGTTGATGATAGATGATGATACATGTATTAATTAATGTACTTGTAACAGATGTGGATACTTGTACTTGTATTAATGAGAATACATGTGGGGATTGTATCATCCTTGAACACTTGTTCTAAAATGAGCCGTAGACAGAAGTCTCCAAGAAAGAAGAGGGATTGTATCATCCTTGAACACTTGTTCTAAAATGAGCCATAGACAGAAGTCTCCGAGAAAGAAGAGGGATTGTATCATCCTTGAACACTTGTTCTAAAATGAGCCGTAGACAGAAGTCTCTGAGAAAGAAGAGGGATTGTATCATCCTTGAACACTTGTTCTAAAATGAGCCATAGACAGAAGTCTCCGAGAAAGAAGAGGGATTGTATCATCCTTGAACACTTGTTCTAAAATGAGTCGTAGATAGAAGTCTCCAAGAAAGAAGAGGGATTGTATCATCCTTGAACATCTGTTCTAAAGAGAGCCGTAGACATGATGTCTCCGATAAATGAAATACCGAATGAACAGGTAGGGGATTGCATCGTCCCCGGACTGATGTCCCAGAATAGAGTCGTAGACATGATGTCTCTGATAAATGAAATCCTGAATGAATAGGTAGGGGATTGCATCGTCCCCGGACTGAGGTCCCAAAATAGAGCCGTAGACTGGGTCTCCGATAATGAAGTCCTGAATGAACAGGCAGGGGATTGCATCGTCCCCGGACTGAGGTCCCAGAATAGAGCCATCGACTGGGTCTCCGATAATGAAGTCCTGAATGAACAGGCATGGGATTGCATCATCCCCGGACTGAGGTCCCAGAATAGAGCCGTAGACTGGGTCTCTGATAATGAAGTCCTGAATGAACAGGCAGGGGATTGCATCATCCCCGGACTGAGGTCCCAGAATAGAGCCGTAGATTGGGTCTCCGATAATGAAGTCCTGAATGAACAGGCAGGGGATTGCATCGTCCCCGGACTAAGGTCCCAGAATAGAGCCGTAGACTGGGTCTCCGATAATAAAGTCCTGAATGAACAGGCAGGGGATTGCATCGTCCCCGGACTGAGGTCCCAGAATAGATCCGTAGACTGATGTCTCCGAGAACTGAAGATCGGATTGTATCATCCCTGGACCTATGTCCTAAAATGAGCAGGATTGATCATCCTAGAACATGATTGTGTGATGATCGTGCTGACGACGATGTTGATGATCATGCGATGACGATGCTGATGATCGTATGATGATGATGCTGATGATCATATGATGACGATGCTGATGATCGTGTGATGACGATGCTGATCATCGTGTGATGATGATGCTGATGATCGTGTGATGACGATGCTGATGATCGTGTGATGACAATGCTGACGACGATGCTGATGATTGTGTGATGATGATGCTGATGATCGTGTGATGACGATGCTGATGATCGTATGGTGATGATGCTGATGATTGTAGTGATATCAACACGGTTGACATTGATGTTACAGTAACTGGTTGAGTTACTAATGAAGATGAATTGAAGAAAGCTTCCGATGATATATAGATGTATCATGTATGATAACTCCTTGCTCCTGCAGATGTTGTTATAATATCCTTCTTGTTAAGGGGGAGTGTTGAATATTGTAACTTCAAAGAATATTATATTTGTACTTTATTATTCTGGAGATGTTTCATTCCTCCGAGGTAACCCTATCATGTATATGGAGATGTTTATTCCTCCAGGGGTTTGTATTAACTAGGGTTATTAGACCCACCATGTAGAGGTCGTCCCCATTAGGTCTTTTAGTCAGTTGGAGGTTAGTATAAATAGAGGAGGTGAACTCCTCATTAGAACACTCACTCACTTGTGGAAGAGTGTGCACTTGTCTGGGAGATCTGCTAAGGAGTCAAAGGAAGAAGGAGCACATATTGTATTTTGGTTGATCATCTTATTAAGGAAAGCTTTGCTAGGTTTTCTACCCCATGAGGGTTTCCTAGGGTATATTCTGTGTTTATCTTGTGATTATGTTTCTTTCAGTGATCTTGCTAGTCTATTTGGTTTAAACTTAACAATCTTTGCAACCGGTGCAATGGTCTCAGTGTAGTCCACTCCTTGGACTTGGGAGAAACCTTTTGCCACCAACCTTGCTTTGTATTTGCTGATAGAGCCATCAGCAGCAACTTTCGTGCGGTAGACCCATTTACACTTCACTAATTTTCTTCGAGGTGGAAGAGAAACAAGCTCCCATGTGTAGTTCTTTTGAAGAGAACTATACCCTTCATCCATGGAACTTTGCCATCTCGGATCTCGGTGGGCAGAATAGTATGATGTGGGATCTGAAACAGCCATCAAATAAAAAATCTCAGGAAGTAATGGATCAGTAATAGAAAGAGCCATACCTGCTCTTTGAAAGTCTGCTCTTGTTCGTCTCGGATCAGCAGGATTTCCAAGGTTCCGACCAGCAGATTGAATAGTGTTTTGGGCCCACTTTGGTAACTGAGGAGGATCACAATAGTCGGCTTCTGAACCTGATATTTCATGATCATCATGTGCTGCTAAAATATCAGAAATATCAGAACTCATACCTTCATTATCGCTGCACAGATCTTCTTCTGGTGAAGGCGGTGAATCGGCAGTCTCTTCCTTGACTAGTTGCAATTCTTGAAGCGGTTCTTCAAATTGCACACTGCGCTCTATGAATATATTTTTAGATCTGATATCCATGAGTTTATATGCTTTTGATTCTTCCTCGTATCCTATCAGTATGCACTCAATACTTTGTGGATCCAAAGCTTGTCTCTTCTTGGAAGGAATTCTAGCCCATGCAGTAGAGCCAAAAACTCTCAAATTTGACACATCCGGTTTGTGACCAAAGAACGCTTCGAAAGGAGTCATACCTTTCACAGATGAATGTGGAACATGGTTCTGTATGTATGCAGCAACATTTATTGCTTCAGCCCAAAGATTTGCAGCCAAACCTTTTGATTCAATCATACATGTAGCCATCTCTTTCAGTGACCGATTTTTCCTTTCTGCTACACCGTTCTACTGGGGTGTGTAGGGAACTGTATGTTGGATCTGAATTCCGCTTTGGGCACAAAGTTGTAGAAACTCGGACTTGATATATTCTCCACCATTATTAGATCTAAGATCTTTGATCTTGCTCTCAGTGGCGGTCTCAACAGAAGCCTTAAAATCCTTGAATTTTCCAAGCACTTCTGACTTGTTTTCGAGAAAGAATACCCATGTAAAGCGGGAAAAATCATCAATAAATGTCAAAAAATACCTTGAACCATTTAATGATGTATGGGGCAATGGACCACTAATATCAGAATGTATCAACCCCAAAAATGTAGAAGCTCTGCTAGCTTTTCCGTGGTCGAATCTGTGCTCGGGGTGCTTCCCAATAATGCAACCAATGCATATTCGCTTCGAGGAACGGAGTTGTGGAAGACCATCTACCATGGATTTTTTTGATAGAAACAACAAATACTTATAATTAATATGTACAAATATTTCATGCCAAAGCCTACTAACCTCATTACCATGTGTGCGAAGAGCAGTGGGCTTTGCAAGCGGAATAAAGTGTGAAAACTCATAGCATTTTGCAGTGTGGTTTGCCTTTCGGACTACAACAAGTCTTCCACTTTTGATATCAGAAATTTCAACTGTATTAGGGCTGAATGTAACTTGCTTTGGTTCACCAGTGTGTGTCATTTGATACACAGAAAGAAGATTTGAAGCCAAGGAAGGAACATAGAGAACATTCTGAAAGCTTCCATGATCTACATGAATCGTACCTTTGCCTTTTGAAGAAATTTTTGAGTCATCTCCCAAATGGATGGGGTTGGAGCTGTTTGGATCGAATGAAGAAAAAGAATCAATATTTGCAGCCATATGATTCGATGCACCCGAATCTATCAAGAGAGTAGTGGGCTTCGAAATAGTTGCCATGAGTGCTTGTCCTCTTTCATGATCATCATTCCTATCCTTCTTCCTTGCACCGTCAGGAAGAGTTATGTTGTTCTTTTCCAAAAGGAGGGCCATTTGATCTATAATATTCTTCATACATGAACTTTCGAGATGAAAGCCACGATTGCAATAAGTACATTTAGATTTTTGGTTACCTTCTTTTCCCTTTTGCTTGAACTTTGAACTGGATGGTGCATCCGTCTGTTTGCCTTTCTCTCTTTGCTTGTGAGGCTCGAATTTGGGCTTCTCCTTCTTTTGCTTTCCTTTACCATTCGAGATCTTGGGTCCTTGAACATATAGGGATGAATGTTTGGAGCTTATGGACCCCATTTGAATCAACTTGTCATGCTCTTTTGTGACGGACTCAACGAAGGCATTCAAGGTAGGCATCTTCTAATTCAGGGTAGTTAGCCGACTGGAATTGAAAGTAGAGACAAATACCGAATAATCTTTACCAAGCTTGCTGATAATGGAGAGGATCAATTGTTTATCCTCTTTGATAACTCCACTGTTCTTCAACTGCAAGTTCAAGTTCTTGAATTTTGTGAAGAATTCATATATGGTCTCGAAATTCTCAGGATTAAGGGCAATCAATTCATTCTCTAATTGAAAAGCCCTAAGCTCGTCCTGCTTGCCAAATAGTGTTTCAAGTTGCTCCCATATAGCTTTTGAAGTCTTCAATCCATTGAGATGGAAGTGAAGATCTTTGGAGATGGAGAGACAAAGAAGACCATAAGCTTCATCAAGCTTCTTATAGTGTTTGGTTCTATCTGACAAGTTGTTTGGCTCCAATTCAAGACCAAGAGTGACTCGGTAGTAACCTTTTGAACGTAATATGATCTCCATATCATCTTTCCAATCAAAATAATTGAATGGGGTGAGGATAGGCTTTGAAGAAGAGTATTCCATTGCTAGGAGCGAGTGCACACTGATGTAGAGAAGCTTGCAAGGGCAGAGTAGCGAATGCAATTGATGGAGACAATAACCTGCAAATCACAATAAAACCAAGAACAATGAGGTCAAACAATCCACCCTTTTAGAGTTGCATCACACCTGGGATTGGAGATCAAACAATTTTGAATGGGTCCAATGCATCAGATCCAGGAATTATGTGGAAACTCAAGCTTCTAGAGTGGTATTGGAAGTATTTTCAAGCTTTGCATGCACATGAGTGAATGCCCTTGAGATCTTTCATGCCAAAACTTTTTGTAATATTTCAGCAAATTCACTCAAATCCTCTTGTAAAAACACATGTAGAAAAGAGATCTTGTCTCTGCAATGGCTCTGATACCATGTAAAATTAGTCACAGCAGATCTAATGAACAAGTAAATCAATCACAACAGATGAATATAGAAAATGTGTAAAACTGTGCAAAACATGCATCAATGCTCAATATCCCAGTAAGGGTGAATGATTACAATAGAATACAGTAACAATGACTGAGCAATTCGAATTGCCTAAGGAGGTCATTCAAATCACTGAATGGAGTAGCTTGACTCCAACTAAGAGTCCTCATCATCAATCAGTGGTGGTCATCAATGCACAAGAACCAGTCATCTAGGTGTGAATCTGAGTCTAACTGAGTGTAACATGTGTAACTGAAGTACGTAGCACTGATATAGGGAATTGGGCTCAGTGGAGGGCGCACGGGAGGCTAACTAAAGTCAGAACAAGTCATCTAGTCAATCTGGAGGTCCAACGGAAGTGAAACAGTCAGTCGAGAGTGAAACTAGCCTCAAATCAGGGAGAATTGGAGCTAACTGAGTATAACTGAAGTGGAACTGCAGTGGTAGGTGAAGAAGTGTGCCCTTCTCTGGAAGTAGGTGAGAAGTGGGCGCCTTCCTGACTAGGAGGGATAAAACTCTGAAGTAAGTGGCTCTCGGTTGCTCTTAGAATTTGCATGCAAACCCTAATTGCATGCAAGATCCTGAAAAAGATGATGTGGATATCCGAACAACACACACACACATATATATAAACACCACAACCTTTTATTTTAAACATATGCATAATTCCATAATTCCATATATATTTATATTTAAACCCATGCCACCAACGTGAGAATCAAACTTGGTACTTTTATTAAAAGCAAGGTAAAAAAAAAACAATACAACATTATCATCAAATCTCAATAAATATAATTTACATGTAATAACTCAAAAAAAGCCATCTAGATGATTGGATTCAGCTTTAGTGCAACTCAGACATTCAACAGGAGAACATGGTAGGAGAAAAGGGTGCCAACTATACGTTTAAGATATAGTTAGACACTAGGATTCAACATGAACCATGAAGGACATACACCGAGCGGGAAAGATCTTCCACGCAATAAAACGATTGGTTTTCTCTGCCAAATTCAACCTACATATCTTTATGAAGACTTTACCACAAGGTCCACGATCGAAATCCAAGGAAGAAGTAATTCCCAACTATTTCGCAGCAACATAGTAGTAAACTGGTACATTTCTTCCCATGATACATGACTCAACTACTACTAACATAACCAAAATAATGGGCGGATATCACAAGGACAAACACAAAATCACAGAGATGGCAAGTACAGAAACATTCAAAATCTACAGAATGTACTCAATTTGCACTTAGCAGTAAATCCATACAATTAAGCGGTTACACACATACCACAAGAATCTAGACTTCAATGTGCACGCCACAGACTTATAACATGTATTACATAGGTTGTAATACCATCGCTTGATGTTAACACACAATCATGCATATATATAAATCAACTGCCAACTTAGATCGGTGGTCCCTAACACATTCCGAAATATTTGAATGGATCGATCTAGATGTTGTTCCATGCATTATACCCACTTAGTTTCTTAATACACCAACAAGGGAGATGAACAAATTTATCAACCATAGATAACAGGTCTTAACTTGTAACAACATAATAACAATCACTTCAGGTAGAGATAAGGGAAAAACATAGATGCTAATTCGAAATGGTGAAGATCTTTTTACTGGATATAAGAAACATAAGGAAGAAAGATACGAAGGACAAAATGAGGGTAACATGAAATTAACGGGTTGCTTTTCTCCAAAAGTGTGAATCCAAGACTTAACAAGGCAACATTCAATGGACTTCCAAAAAAAATGATTTCCAGAGAATCAAACTACCCACATAATACCGAGTTAACATAATGACATGCTAAATAAAAGGATAAGCAAGGGGATCGATCCATGGAGTTTCTATATCACTTAGTAATTTTCAATCGATGTGATGTCAATAATAAAGGATCGATATTAGTTATATCGAAGTTGCTTAATTCTTAACAACCACAATGGTTTCAATACTAGGGAAATCGTTCTCCAAGATGGTAAATATTTTACACACGGGAAGCCAATAACAAAAAGCATTCTCTGTATAAATAACTAAATTTATTTAAAACTTATGGGGATTAAGCTCTGTAAATATTTTTATACCTTTAAAGTGGTAAGATATATTTGGTATAGTATCAAAAAATAATAAAATAAAACCAAAACCGAGGGATTCGATACAATGTTTACTTAAAACTTGACTAAATCGAAGAGATCTCAAATGATTCCAGTAGAAATCATCCATCACTAATATATCTATTTATAAGGCCAAAGAGAATTAATTATTTATAAAGCTTTGATACAATCTACCAAAACTCAAAATTGTTATTAAACAGATGTATAGTTTCTATAAAGTCACAGAGTTTATAGAGTCGAGGCCATAGTCACTCTTTATATAATTTAAACAAACCCACAGACAATAATTTTATACAATACAATGAACAGTGGTATGGGATGCTACAACATTCATATGGACTATATGAATTGAATCAGTAACTCATCTTAGACACACATTAAGAAAAGACATATAGTAATAATAATTTTTCTTTACGATATATTCCACAGGAATGTACAATCTAAAACAATGCTCGCAAGGCTACATCGATTTCAAGAAGGGATACAACAGTAAATAAATTTATCTCATTGTTAACTATTAACCCCAAATAGCATAAATACACTTGCTTGAATGAATGGAAATGACTACTTGGAGAATTAGTTCTTCCCAACCATAGAAGAGAGCAGCACAATCGACAGCTCAACTCCGCCCCCAAGCTGGATCACCACCATTCATAATAGAACTAGCAAGCAAAACTTGAACACAATGCTCTTTCTCTCAGAGTCTGTAACAAGACAAAGTGATGGACATATAATTGAGAGAAATACTCAACAATGTGCACTCATAGCAACAATTTCTCCATGCACAACACAACATCATGTGCTATCTCAATGCACCAATTTATAGTTTTTTCCCAGGGCTTGTGGCATCCCAATCAAATCTCAATCCATCCTTCAATCCCTCTGATTTAGGATCTTACCTAGTAGTTGAGCTTTTTGATTGGATTTGATTGGTATAATATCTCTTGCTTTCTCTACACTTTTTCTTTGTCTCATGGTGGTTTCTCCTCATTTAATTGAATTCTCCAAGTGTCTTTTTATTTTTTATTAATAATAAAAATTTAATAATTGTTGTGCAAAGTATGTCTCACACCTCTTGTGAGTATTTTTGATCTTTTTAAATAACTCTTACAAAAATAATTGTTTTGAAATATTTTCAAAAATATTAAATCAAAAATAAAAATAATAATGTCTTGGGGGTATCACATTTCTCCCGCCCTTATTCTTAACACCGTACTTAGTGTTCTTTATCCATATCTCTCTTGCTCATTCTGGAACATGGAAGGATATGCTTTTCATTTCGATCCTCCATTTCCCATGTTTCCTCCGTAGGGATGAAGTGCTTCCATTACACCTTTATTTCAGTAATGGATTGATTCCGTGGGATAAGTTCCTTCCTATCTAGGATGCACAAAAGCTCTATCTGAAACTCTCCCTCGGGATCTACCCGAATCATATTCCAATCAATTACATGAGTAATATCATGTACGTATATTTTTAATAAATAAACATGAAATACATTATGTACTTTTATAGTAGGGGGGTGCAAGCTGATAAGCTACTGGCCCTATCTTAGATATCACTTGAAAAGGTCCACAATACTTGGGTTCGGCTTGGAACACCTTCCCAATATCAAGGTACTCTTCTTTGGTTTTATGTTTAGATACACAAGATATCCAGCATTGAACTCTCTCAGATTTCATTTAAGGTCTGCATAACTTTTCTGCCGATCTTGAGCAAATTTTAAATTTCGTTTCATTTCCTTAACAATCTGTTCCTTCTCCTTCAACATGTCAGGTCCTAGAAAAATCCTATCAACATGGTTATCCCATGACACATGAGTGTGGCATTTATGACCATACAATACTTCAAATGGAATCATTTTAGTGAATCTTTATATCCATTATTATAAGCAAATTCTACTAAATGCAAATAGTCCTCCCTTTTACCTGGTTTGTCCATTACATACATCCGCAACATAACTTCGAAAACTTGGTTATTTCTTTCAGTTTTCCCATCCATTTGAGGATGGTAAGCAATACTTAAATTCAGCTGAGTATCTAAACCTTTAAACAAAGACTTCCAAAAACTACTTATAAATTTTGCATCTCTATCCTATATCACAACTTTCGGAATACCATGCAAATGAAAAATATTTTTCATGAAAATATCAGCAATTTTTATGGCTTTGAAAGTAGATTTCACAGGTATGAAATGTGCAACTTTACTCAATTTATCAATAACTACCATTATTGAGTCATGTTCTTTATTAGTTTTAGGTAATCCTGTTATAAAGTGCATACTTATTATCTCCCATTTCCATTCTAGAATAGGAAAGGGTTGAAGTAACCTGGTTGGATGTTAATGTTCTGTTTTTACTTGTTGACATTCAATACATCTAGCTAGCCAATTTGCAACATCATTCTTCATGTTAGGCCAATAATAACTTTTTCTTAACTTTGTTGTCATCTTTTGATATCCTGAATGTCCGGAATATGGTTTCTTATGTAACTCATTCAAGATTAATTGCTTAACTTCTTCATAATTTGGTATATATAGTCTATTTTTATAGATCAACAAGTTTTCTGATCTTATAGAATAAATTGTGGATTCACTTCCATTAATATCCTTTTCCAATATTTGTTCTTTTAATTTTTAAGTATTCTTCATCATGTTTAGATGTATCTTTGATTAAATCTTCAATATTTGTCTTATAACTGCTAAAAGCAGTTAAACAATATGGAATGGCATTCCTACTCAAGGCATATTCCACTTTATTCTCTTTTCATTTTATATGTTTGATTTCAAAATCATACTCGAGCATCATATTTTGTTGATCAAACACGTATTTTAAGCTTATGTTATGAGACATTAAAGTAAATTTCATTCCAATTAAGTAATGTCTCCACATTCTTAAAGAATATATTATAGAATCTAGTTCCAAGTCATGTGTTGCATAGTTCCTTTCATGTTCTTTAAGTTTTCTTGATTCATAACTTATTACATAATCCTATTGTAGTAACACACCACCTAATCCCTCTAAGCAGGCATCCATACACACAACAAAGTCCTTGTACGAATCTGCTATTCTTAGAATAGGTGCGCTTGTAAGCAAGTGTTTAAGATTTTCAAAACTCTATTGACACTTATTAGACCATACAAATGTGGTTCCTTTCTTTTGAAGTGAAGTTATTGGGTAGGTAATTCTGGAGAATCCCTTAATGAACCTGCAATAGTAACCCGTGATTCCCATAAAGCATCGAATCCCTGTTACATCCTTAGGAACTGGCCAATCAATGATTGCCTTGATTTTATCTGGGTCTACATAAATTCCTTCCTTAGATATTACATGACCTAAGTATTGGATTTTATCTTGAAAAATATCACATTTACTAAACTTTGCACAAATTTTATGTTCTCTTAAGGTTTGTAACACTAAGTTTAAATGTTCTTCATGTTCTTATTCATTTTTAGAGTATATTAATATGTCACCAATAAATACTACTACAAATTTATCCAAGTATTTATGGAAAACACTGCTCATTAAACACATGAGCATGGTTGGAGCATTAGTCAAGCCAAATGGCACAACCATGAACTCGTAATGCCCGTACTGTAAGGTCTCCTACCCTAAGCAAGTGAATTTTTTTTTTTGTAGTTAGACCACGGGGGGTTCACTCAGTGAACTTGTTACATAGCACCATCGTTCACAGGATATTAAAGAATATCCCTAATTTCACTAAATATTGGAAAATCCCTCCTAAAATTGTATTGTTGAACCCCCCTCCCAATATACCTTTCCAATTAAGAAAACTCCTATTTTCACCAGATATTGTAGGTATCCATTTTTATCAACCCATTTTTAATACCCCTTTTATATCATATTATCAAGGTGTAACAAACAGGATCCTAATGCATCTTAGTATAACCAAACAAGATGCTAAAGAAAGTAGTAGTATAATGCTAACAATGATCCCACTAAGATTATAGGGGCGACTGATCAATTTGTAGCATTGGATAGTGGAAGACCCAATGAAATAGTAATGGGCAAGGTAAAATGAGTAAAAGGAAACCCGTTAAGAGATCAATGTAACAAAGAAAGTAAAAGATAGATAGTCCAATAGTCAGTGCAATGCTTATAAAAGATGAGAATTACAGATGTTTCAAACCAAAACCTACCAATCTACCAATTTTATATCATGTAAATACAAATATAGCCTTAGAGAGCTCATGTTTTTTATAAGCTTAATAAAATAAACTCCATAAAAATACAAAATTGAAACCCTTTTGTGGATGGACTTCCCTACCTTCCTATCAAAACAATCATCATTGATGTTTGAACCCAAATGAACATAGAAAAATTCCTCTTACTTTCCAATAACACCATATGATCATGTGCATATCTTGGATTTGGGTCATTCACAAGATTCAATGAATTACCTCTACTTCCTCTACATTTATTCTTGCAATCAAGGGAATTAGAAACATTTAGTTACCTTTTCATGGGTTAATATATCTAATTCTTTTTATCTTTAAGGGAGAGGAAAAAATATCCATTGTTAAGTTTCAATCATGCAATAGATATAAAGATACACAGATGGTGAAACTTATATGATACCATTTCATGGTAATAATAACATATAATGTATGTAAACAAGGATTTAGATTTTCACTTATGTTCATGTCAGTTCCAATACAATATTAAGAAGGATGCCTTGCATATAAGAATTGAAATTTCAATTATGAATGTGCCAAATATAACTCAATCTAATAACTATTCTTAACTGGAAATGTGAAGATGTTAAAGAAGAATACAAAAAGTTGAAAGAAATTATTAGTCAAGAAAGATTGATCTAACTTTTCTTGGTTCTAGTGATCCAAGAACGATTGATCTCACTTTTCTTTCTTGTCATGGAACAAGGTCTAGTTGAATCTCAATACCCACCTAAACCCCAACCTAAAAAATGAAGAGTTAGATCTTTTACTAGAATGCCCACAAAAATTACAATATAATTGTTCAACTCCAGAATTCTCGATTAGCTACATCTCTTAACCTAGGAGTTGACAAGGAACCAAAAGCACACTCAAACATACTGAACAGTTTCATAGGATACAACGTGACTTATAGCTAGAAAAGAAACACACTTTGGAAATTGGCCTCATATAGAACAGCAAAAGGTATAATGTTACAAGCTTTACTCACTTTTAACACTAGAAAACTCAACCTCAATTACAAAGAGAGCGTAAAATCTTGCATACATATTCATAAGTGGTAACATTGACTTTTTGGACATCACATCAATAACATTCTACATAAAAAAAACAAAATACTACTACCATGGTTATCTCAGTGCCACACAATTCTAATATTGTAATGCATGTTATTCCAAGAATCATACCTCATATCTAAATAACTTCGCCAAGCAACAAAAAGAGTAACCCCACAAAAATAAAACATAGAGCAGAGTTAATAGTAATAGTTGCAATATTATCGAAATTTTAAAAATCCAAATACATTGCAGAATTTGCTCCGAGACCTTTACAAAGACATTCAAGTCTTTGCTGGAAGAAGAAAGGATAAAAAAAATTAACTAACACATAAATCCATAAAGTTTAAATTAATTATAAACAAAGTTTAAATTAATTATAAACATTCACATATATTTTTATTAAGCAAAACGGAAGATATGATAAGTCAAAATCATTGTTAAATCAAGAGTATTAGTTTATCTTATAGATATGATGCTATGTATGATATAAATTGTACTCAAAAGAGTCACCTTCTCCATTTCTAGTACTAAAAAACTACTAAAAGTTTAAAGAGGGCATTGCCCTGAATTTTGAAAAGATGTAAATATAAAGTATTTGATCAAATGATCTTGACATCAGCTCTAAATGACCACTAGTATAGAGGAAAACAAGTTATCCAACTTCCAAAATGTCAATTTGCTTGATTGAAAACCTTCCAACACCTTTAGCCTTGATTTTTAAATCTCGTTGACATGAGGTTGACATCATGAATGACACATGAATTTGCATCAACCCGGGTACCTGTAACAATCAAATCATCATGTGAAATCCAAATCTGTATTGAAATTCGATTTAAAATCATAAGATGGATGGTTACACTAGCACAATATCTATCTTGAAAGATGAAATACAACTACAAAAGATGAATGGTCAAAGAAACTTACACAAAAAAGTAGGTGGAAAAAATTAGGTTGGTTTATCCCAAAATTCACCATTCGAAGGGTTCACTGCACCTGAGGCCAAAAAATATAAAATCAAGATGGAATTACGACATGAAATCAACAAAAATACAACCAATAATTATTTATAAATTATCTATTAAATGGGATTGAATAAGAAAAAATAAATTACAATAAACTTTAAATTAACCTTGTTGAGATTTCTGACAAAATCAGAAAAAACTTTGTAATCTCTTTCTTCTAATTTGTATGTGTCATTCCTATTGTTGTATGATAAGTTGGCCATTGCTATAACAGATTCAAGTTGTACAAAAAGATGATCTGTCAAATCATACTTGTACAAGCGTTGCCCTTTTATTTTATTGTACCGACAAAACTGAAGCTCAACACCTTCTGGGCTATCCAAAAGATCAATGTCATTATGGTAATCAAACACCCTATTTCCATCCTTCTTTCTTATTCTTTGAACCCTTCCAATGTACCAAGTTCCACAAGAAACACCTTCTTTGGTACTTCGAGAAACACCTTTTCTTGTGGCATGTTCAACTATAGGTATTGAGTTGCTCTCAAACAACACCCCGCAGTCCGATCCAATTCCAAAGCCGATTGAAACACCCTTTTTTGAAACCCTTTCATCTCGCCTAAAGTAGACCCCATTTCTCACTCTAGTCAACCTATCTTTGGATAATGTTGGATTTCCATTCAACTGACTAACCAAACAAGATTTGAACATATCCTTACCATCAAACTCTACCATTGGTTTGGTAGTTGTGTTCACATTATCATCAATGGTATCTAAAATTTCATCCAACTCATGCGTCCACTCACTTTCCATTGTTTGCAATTCACTAACATTGAGTATGGATGAAGATGAAGATTGGAATATTGAGTTCGAGTTATTCGGTGTAGAACCATCAACTACTTCATCCACTACTTGGAATGTTGGATAGTTTTGATCCTCTGTCCATGGTTTAAACCACCAAGAAGATTGTGTGTGTCCTTCTGGTTGCATGCCAAATCTTGATAAAAGGTTTTGCGCATCATTCAATCCTACTTTCAGAGCTTCTATAATTTTATCATCTGTAGATATTGGACCATAATGAGATAATACATCATGATTCTCTGTTGTTTGTTGGTGCAATTTATTCCAGATGATTTCTTGTTTTTTATGAGATTTATTAAAGCGAAGCCCTTGTGGATTTGATTCTTCTTCGGCAACTCTATTAAGAGTTCCAACAACACGAAGCAAGTAAGTGAAATCATAGGCCCTCTATGATCCAACCATCCCACCAACTTTGCTAAAGAATTTCTCACACACATCTGACCCAGTCAAGTGCAATACACATGGCAAGTTAGAGTAGTGGTCTCGAAACAATCTCATCAATAAAACTGCAAAGTGGCACGAAATTTTCACATCCTGATATGCCTGTCTACTAATGAAATTTATGTTGGCATTAACATGAGATTGTTTCCGTACCCAACATAACCATAACAAAAAGAAATGTTGAACTCTTGAAGCAGTTCGCACTCTTTCCCAAAGAGTCAAACTATGAGACATAAAAATGTCAATGTAGTCAGCAACAATCATTAGATAAATCTCTGTACCTAGTGTTCTCTCTGCCCTACCACTTGTTGTACTTCTCATCTCTTTTAAACACCTTTGAACATGCCTTGAAGCAATGCGTTGTGCTGAACCCCAATTTTGTCGATCCATCCTCTCTATATCTTCAATTTTAAGCTTGTGATCATCCAATTTAAAAGTGTTATAAACCATTCTGACATGATTAAAACTTACCAACTCTTCTCCAAGGATCAAATCTCGTCGGCCACTAAACAAAGGATTGATTAGCTTTTTCCCGTTGTGTATGTAATCCTCGTCATGTAGTCCTATTACATTGCCACCATCATGCAACCTAGATAGCCTCCACCCTTCCCAAGGGATTTGATATCGAATACCTTTTGTTGAAGAATAAGCCTTCAACATAAGTTGTCTTCTTCTACTATCCCCATCAGATGAATGACCAATAATAGGTCCCAAACAATTTTCCACGTGTTTCCTCCACATAACTTCTATTTTTTCCCATTGCTTGGCAACAAAATTTTCATTGAACCTATTGCATGTAGGATGAACAACCACAACCAAACGGGGAAGCTTTTCATGTAAATGGTTTGCAATAATGACACGTGCATAATGACCAATTACACTATTCTTAAAAGTGTTTGTAATAACATCATAGCCTGCAGCTCCCTCGCCCATAGTCACTAAGAAATATGATTGCCATTGATGATTTTCTTTATTACCACAAAAACCAACCAAAGTATCACTTTTTGCTACCCACCTAACATATTTTTTCACAACGGTCTCATCTTCAGCAAGGCATACAGGAATCGGACCCTCTATACCATGTTTGGATTTATAAGAAGCATAAACCTTTCCAAGTGCCTCAAAAATGTACTCATGCTCCCCTGGGATATATGACAGTGATTTTCTCACTTGCCTTAAAGTTGTAGATATTGAAGGACCATCTAAATTCAAGCTAATGAAGCTATGCAATCTAGGACCCCCCCATAACTTAATCATCTCATAAATGGATTTAGTGGATGCACCATACCTTCTCCCTGCTTTTGGACGTGTTAGGTTGTGAAAGATATCTTTGACAAATTCCCAAACGGCATCTTTACCTTGTAATTTTCCTTGTCTATGTGCCTCACACACATCCTTGCAAAACCTAAATACATCTTTCCTTTCTGTAGATTCGAACAACTTGTCCTTTAGGGACCTTATTCTAATAGAGAGTATAGCAACCTTTGTCCTCTCCCACCAAAGAGCCCTCATTGTTGATCTACAGCTAGTATTTGTAACCCTTGCAACATTTCTGAGCTCGGTTTGAGTAAAAAAGTCTAATCTTCTCCCTTTCCCTATATCTTGCCCATGTCTTTTAATGGGGATCCTTGATTCATGATATAAACGCATCCTAAAGTCATCACAATCTGGAATCAACTTACAAAACTTGCATGTCAATGATTCAAAATGTATCCCTATTTCAGAAGCCCTCTGATAATGAATATGCCTATATGTACCATCAATACGGCATTATGTACCATGATAACATAGCATCCTCTTGGTATGCTTCTCTATGGCCCATAATTTCCCACCCCTTTGATCATCCATTAGGATTTTTGTGTTCAATCTCTGCCCATTTCTATCAATATATGGATACCAATACCCCCAACATTGTAGTATCACGGGAGATAAATGATCTACAATAATACAATAAAAGCAAATAAATTTGAAGATAAAAAATAAAATTATGTTCAATGTCATATTCAAATTAAATAAGCTTGTGAAATTAACATACCTGAAGTAGAAGGATTTGCACTTGTAGAACCCCTATGTGATAGTGGTGTTGATGATGGGACCAAGAACCTAGTCAAACTCTGTTGGGACTTATCATTGGTAGGCTTCTTGGGTCTCCCAACTATGCCAGTCCTCAACCCAATTGTATTATGTGAAGCCTCATTTGTAGTAGAAATGTGCTTGTTTGATTTCATATGTTCATTTAGAGAACTAACAATATTACCACTTGCTGGTACTAAATAAAACCATTTATTGCACCGTGTACATTCCACTTTTACTTTTCTCTTGTCCTTGTATCCTGCAAGTGTTAGTTCCACCACTTTGAACAAATTTGGATCTTGTGTCTTATTGAAATCATCTAGTATTTTGATGGCTTTATCAATCTCAATTCGATCTCCAACCATTGACGTCTTCCTTTCTATGTTACATGAAGGAGTTTCAATACTTCCCACCCTTGAAATGTTACGTTGATGGGCCCTTGTTTTCATGTGATTGTTTTTGAAGTTGCGAAGTGTCCGTGCTGCCAAAGATATTTCCCCTGTTCCATAATCAATACCACAACTTTCACAATGTATCTTTATTTTAGATGTTCCATTTTCTGAATATACTTTAAGAGTAACCTTCTCCTCAACAAACTCTTCCATTAAACTATTCACTTTTTGTTCCCAAGATGCCAATATAGTAGAATCAACACCTATGTTTTGTTCTATCGAATCACACTCAACTTCAACTCTTGCTTGTTTCTGCATAGGTTCCTCCATGTTCTCTTCGATGATTTCAACATTTGGTGTTCTTTCCATTACATTTGATTGCAATGCTTCAGTATCCAATGTGTCTAGTTTCCTCTTGATGCCTATAGGTGTTTTTGTAGCTTTCCATCTTTTCTCTTGTGTTGCATTTAAAGTATATCCTTGATTGTTGGTAAACTCAAAAGGATATCCAATGATATTATCAAGCACAATTTCTTGACAGATTTCTGCAAAAGTAGCATCTGATTGACACCTAACTATGCCAAGGGTAGAATGTTCTTCACCAGTTACAATTACAAAGTCAAAATCATTGTCTGGATTCATCTGCATTTCCATCCACGTGTACCTTTTAAATAGATAAAAATGGATAAAGATGTAGAAACATTTTTCAAAAGATTGGATATAACATACATTTGTCAAAGTGGTGTTGAAACATTCAAACTAAAATTGAATTTGTATAGAAGGAAATTCAATGAACTAGAAAAACTGAGAAATATTTAGTTTATTCAATAGACAATTAACTGCCTCTTTTAGATATTAAATAACAGTCCCAATAGACCCACTAGACATTCAACAAATGGGATTTATGTGATTTGATGGTGGACTTACTTATTTGGTCGTCGCTCACTCTGCTTTACAACACGAAGGGCTTGGTCAACGTGGGATTGATTGGAATCACATGCAGATTGGATTATTAAATATAGGGGCAGTTTCTCATAGGGGGCAAGGTTAATGGTCTTGCAACTTATAGTGTGCCAATGGATTGTTGCACTGAATAAGGAGCCAAGGATGTTAGATGGCTATAAAGCTAATGGTTGGTTGAGGTCTTTGTCTTGTAATTTTGTTGGATGAGATTACAGTTAGAAATTAAAGAAGTTAAAAATGTAAAAGGAAAAAGAAAAGGTACTGTAACTTTGATTAATGATCTCTAATTTTTTTTAATATGTTGTCATAACACAAATACATGTATGAAAGAGAGCTGGTTCCCAGCCAACACCTATCTCCATCACAACTACGATAATGAACATTTTGGTTCCGATCGTTGTAATATTCAGTTGTGTGAATAACCATATCTACAGCCTATATTGTTTACAACAGCTATGATAGTACATAATAAAGGGGAAGAAGCATTGATCCCTTCTATTGCAGGATTCTTACCTTCTAATGATCGAGTAGCGATTGTTGCTGAATATAAGGGGATTCAATAGCTTATTAAGCAACAAGGAGGGTGGTACACTTTTAAAATAAATTATGAACTCAGGTATAAAGAACTAACTGAAATGGGCATATTAGTGCCCCTACGAAGAGGATAGGAGCAACACTTTGCATATTTTTTTAATGGGGACCTCTATTATCGCATTGCTTAAATAGAGGCCAATTGAGAACATTGGAAAGCGTAATCATAAATGCAACAGGAGCACTAAAGCCATCAAATGCTCCTTTTAATTTGTTCTTGGGGCTAACAATAGTCATTGGAGTTATACCAAAGATCTTCCTCCTAGAAACGCACCATGTCTGCTGCAATAATAATGCTCAAGAAAATTCAGTTTCCACAAGACCCACAATCCATTGTGAACTTTGTTTCCAAACAATACTGCCATGATGCTCCTATTTTGGTATTCAAAGCAAGAGCTGCAAGACCACATCAGAATTTAACCCAGAAACACTGAAAATACCCACTGTAAAAGAGCCCAAATATTACTGCTTAGTGGTGCAAAGCGAGCGATTCCTCTTTGTAGCGGTAGAGAAATTGCCAGAAAGAATGCATCTTCTCATCCAGTCATCAAAACAAAGCAAACGAAATATCCCGAACTAAGTGACCTTCATCTAGTCAATTTATCAGTCACATGCATGTCACACAGGGACTTAGCTTTGGAGCTGGAGATTGGAATGAGACTTGGATCGCACGTACGATCTGGAACTCCATTGTAGGATTAGAGGTTCAGAGGGAGGGACACGCATGAGGATGCAACTTTGAATACCTACAGAGAAGATGAAGGGGATAGAACGTCTAGCATGAAGCTCACTACACAATTCTCAACTTTAACCTGACCGAGGGAATGAGCTAGTGCACCTTACCCTGACATTATGTATCCTATTTTTTGTGGGGGGCATGCACCATTAGAGTGCCTATCATAGACCAGGGTAAGAAGTTGAGGTAATCTTGATAAAAGATGTCAAAACACATTTGACCCAAGTTCGAATATTGGGTTCGTCACTAAACTCAACTATTGACTACGAGGAACAAATAGATTGATGCGCAATATCACTATTTTCGTAGTAGACTACTATAAATATATCTCATTAAGATAGGTCTTTCTCCAGTTTTGGTTCTTATGATAGGTCTCATTAAGATGGGCTGCAAAATTTTTAAATTGGTTGGCCTCTCCTCACACTCAGGCAGTCTTCCTCAGGGAGAGCTTCCAACAGGACTTTATCTGTTATACTAGCTTATAACATTTCTTTATCACTTCCAACCCATGACCTTAGAATATAATTATTTTCTTCATGCTGGCAGAATGTGTGATCTTTTTTTTTCAACTCCAACAGTGACATTGCACTTGAGGTCTACGGCTATTCCTCTGCCCTCATCGGCTAGAAGAATGTATTCACCAAAACAACTGACAACAAGGCATGATCACCTAACATTCCTTTTAAATGATTTTATATCCAATTCTCAAAACTTTATTTAAACAAGTTTTGGCCAACTTTAACGAATAGCATTCCTTTCTCTAATAATAGACAGTGATAAATCTGCTATTTCAGCGATGGAAGGATGCAGCAGCTCTTCCAACTCTGCTTTATGCGTCCTCTGCACTACAGCTCCATGGAATCAAGGTAATATCCCTTAATTCCTATTACTTTCAAGAATTTAAAATTCAATTCCGATGCCAGTGTATGCAATTGTGAAAATGCGTAGTTTGACTTTCTAGATAAGGAGGCAAGCTGCATTTACGTGATTATAAAAAACTGTAGGATTCATGCTGACAGTAGCCAGGTGACCACTCATTTGGAAGCTCTTGTGCTAAACATTGGAATTTATGTAGTTTATGGGCCCCACATAGCTATAAAGGAAGATCGAATCTTCCCAACCCACTTTATAAACTCAAGTTTCAAAATGGCTGTAGGCTTCTTGGCCAATCTTGTCACCTCGGGCCAAACTATTTTGGAGGTAAATTTTAAAACGACGTCGAAGAACTCTTGTTCGAGTTCCGAACTCGTCACGGAAATAAGTTTGAATACCCCACCGAAGCCGAGTTTCAAATCTTCTTCGAACAATTTAAAGAATGTCGAAAGGGTGAGTTGATGTTTGTAGGAAAGGAGTACGAAGACATTAATATTTTTCTAATTGTTGGGGACATGGCCAATGTATTCTGCTAAAGCTTGGGTAAACACCATAAACCATCTTTGTGAGCTTGAAAATAAAACCCACTTGGCATGTAGTTGAAAACGCATTACTTTAAGTTTCACTTGGTTTCGGGCAGCATGTAATGTGATGTTTGGTTCTGAACTGCAAGCTCAGTATTTAAAAATCTTTGGTGACTATTCGAGCGCAGGGAGAATGCTCTTGGAGATTGCTTCAAGCATCTTGAGATAGTCAGAGATCAAAATTGATAAGAGAGCAAACAAGAAGCCTAAAAAATAACAGGGAGAGAATCCATAGCAACGATAACCATGATAGAGATGAAACATACAACTATTTTAGGATTCACCATTATTTTGATGAGAAGTTGTTCATGAGGAAACAATTTGTCAGCCTCCATAATTCCATGGATCGAGGTCACTATTTCCGTAGTAGAATACTATAAATGGATCCCACCTTTTAACTTCTGTTTATCTGGATTTTTCTGTTTCTTTTGCTTTACAACATAACAGGGGACAAACAGAATGCCCACACCTACTGCTATGCTTAGACCTACTTAAGACACCTATATCGCCCAGCTTACTAACATTATATATGTATTAAAGTTAAACACCTCCCCTAAAAAAACAAATGAAATAAACAAAATTTGATTTGAACCCATCGTTGAAGTTGTTTTCACATATATTAAGGTTTTACAAATAAAACGTTATTTAGCCCCAATCAACAAGAATACGAAATTCTCTAATAAATATATTAATTGATCGTCATAAGCATTTACAGGAAGCCAATCAATCGAGAGAGTTTACCTAAATCATAAATATAGAGATTTATTAATGAATTTGTGAGATTAGCAGTGTTTATTTCAGCTACAACAAACATGTAACATAGCAAGTAGCATATAATTTATTTGGGTCCTATGAGTGTGGCAGTGTTTATTTCAACTCCAACAAACATTTTTGCAAAAAAAGCAACAACCATGTATGCAAAGAAACCAAGAGAACTTATAGAGTTTTCCAATGAAATTAAATAACAGGGCTTACACAAGTTTATCCACTCGAATTTTAGCAGGGTCAAATCCAGAACAAACCTGACGGATGTTAATGAGCCGACCGTATCAATAGCTATGGAATTGGAGTGCCAAGAAACCGGACGGCTATCTTCTAGAATTATTAAACTCCGGTGTTCCCGGAAATTGGACCAAGAATGCAAGTGTGAACTGGAAACAAATGTGAATTGCAAAAGGAGGCAGAGGTATGCACACAAAGATTTGTTGAACCCTCTGTAAACCGCCTCTCTGAAGAGTTGAGTTGAGAATGCACGGCATCAACAATGTCGATAGGCCAAGCAAAAAAGATATTCTCTAGATCTACACTGAGAAAATATATTATGTAGATTTGCAGAACGATTGCAAGCAAGTTCATTGAAGGTGCGGAAGTGAAATATCTGGCACAACGATCGACGGCTAGAATGGCCCAGATGGTTGTCTAACTCAATCGAAGGGATGAAAATGCACAATAAGCCCAAACAAAACATAGCATTTTTCAAATAGAAACCACAAGTTCATTGAAAGCACGAAGTGAAATCTCTGGCACAACGATCTTGGCATTGAAAGAAGTGCATTGAAAAAAGTGCACAAAAATAGAGGATCGACGACCCAGATGTGCAAAAAGATAGAGGATCGACATTCTTCAAATAGAAAACGCTAGAGGATCGACTACCTAGATGGTTCTCTAACTCAATAGAAGGGATGAAAATGCATAATAAGCCAAAAAAACATAGCATTGTTCAAATAGAAAACGACGGCATAAAGATATGTGACTTATTATTCACATGTGTGAGGAGTGAGTTTGACTTTTAGGGTTGCAAACCAATATACGAGTTTGTGGATTTAAGGTAAATTGACGAAGATGGTACATGATCGATTACATGTCTTATAGGTTTAGCTTAGGGAATTTTCATTTGCAACTATAATTCTCAAATATAATTCTATTGTGAGAGGGAAATATATGAACATTTTTATATTTGATTCATTATGAGCATTAGACCAAAGGTGAAAAGTATGTATCTATTATTGTGTGCGATGTAGATGATGTTATTAAATTTATGGAGAAGAGAGGGGTTTCGGTTTGCAAACAACATCATATAGTTTTCAAATTATGATTTAATTACAAATTGTGATTTAATTATTATATTTAGAGCAGGTGCTAGGAATTTATAGTGAATGTTTCTTTTTTGCAAGTCTAGGAGACATTGTGTAGGAAAAAGATTGCTCAATCCTTATGTAAATAATATAAGAGTTCAAATCAAGCTCAAGTTAAGTGGATCTTATTTTGGTGAGTAAATGAATTAAAAAGAACACTTTTATTATAAATGATGTGGTATTATAAGTTTAAGCACCTCTTTAATATAGCATCCTCTTATTTATTGGACATGTGAACAATACCCAATGGAAGAGGTGGAGAGTGCTTAATATAATAAATGGAAACACCAACAAACACAGGCTCAACTATAGGTTTATCTTATCGAGATTATATGATTGATTACTCGTCTTATTTTATCTTTTATTAATTTTATTCAAACTTTAGGGGCATCTAGGTTGATTTCATTTTCACTAATTTCTTAAAAAAAGACATGCCTTGTAGATTTATCTTTATCAAACTGTATCTAAATATCAACATGACTTATGAGGGTCTGAGTAAAGCTAGTTATTATTATTTCAAATTAATGATTCACTATATTTATGTATTTAAGAGAGGTAACCAATTTTAATTATTAATTAATAAGTTCTTATTAATGAAGTAGTGATTAAAGATGTTAATTATTTTTATTGAATAAGAATAATTATTTTGGACAAATATTTCATTTTTATAATGAAATAAAGTGGTACTAAATTTCATAGGTATTTACTATTGTTGAATGAATTATTAAGGTGATAGTGAAGTTTTATAAGAGTTACTATTAAGATGATAGTGAATGATTCAAGCTAGATTGTGTATGCATAAAAATATAAAATTCTTTTGCATCTAATATGTAGTAAGCTTGTGGAGAATCTAAGTTGTTTAGAGCTCTAATTTCTGCTTGCATTGAGGTTCCAATTTACTTCGATGTTTGTTTTTTCATTGTAGTTGGAAATTGAGCTACTACTAGATTTAATGCCTTGACAGTGTTCAATTCAACCTTTGTTAATTTTGCACCTACATATAAATATAAAAAATTCTTTTCAATTCAATATGTGATAAACCACCTTACTTAAGTGAGGTATTAACCTAAATGGACAATGTATGATGAAGGGGTATCAACTTCTTCTATGTATGCTTAACCTTTATCTATGTGATATGGTCCTAATCTATCAAAGCATTAAATTTTGGATTGATGTCAATCTATGGCTCTAGTTATAGTGTTGACTCATCTAATAATGTTGTGTTATAAGGTCATAGTAGTTCCACATTGAAAATAGGATGAAGTTCCAAGTATGATAATAGATCCAACTAAAATGCATACTTACCAATTGACTTGGTCATGGCATGTGGACCATATCATAGTGGAAACAATTTTTTGTTTGACCTTTGAATCACTCTTTATTACTGTGTAACTAGCTTTGGTAATTACCTTTGTAACAATGGAGTGTGAGGTGTTGATTTTGACATTTCTTATATGTGTGTGTCTTTGTGTCATATGCAAGATACCATGAATTCATCATTGAACATTATGAACTTACTTAATAAACTTGATTACTTTGTTAGCTCCCTTAATTGTTAAATTCAAATTGATTATAGTAGTTGGCACAGGGTAAGCCACATCAATCATGGTGCAAGTTGGAAGTCAATGCAAAATTTTAATTGGTTAATATGCCCCATAGAGTTGTGTTAAGCTTTATTACAGTTTTTCTAAGTATGATTACATTAGTCTTATTATCCATGTAGAAGGTCGAGAGATATTAATTCAAAAATCAAAATATTAAGGAGATTCCTCTGTGCATGGTGGGATTGGTTTGTTTTGTGTGTGCCCCATGCTCTAGACATCGATCAACCATGGTTAAAGGAAAGAAAATTAGTAAAAGATAAATGGAATGAATAAAACCATTTAAAAGGAGGAAATTCAGTATAATGTAAAGTGTCTCAAAAAAGAAAAGTTGAAACCTGCAAATCTCAACCATCAATGCAGATCCACATTCTTTTATTGGCCAACCACATTTATTTTCAAGGGAGATGCCACTAGTTTCATAGATTCCAGATACCACGGATTTGGGTTTCATGTGCGTTACGCAATACACCTATCACGCTTATGCTCGGCTCATGAGAGGGTGAGCACTTAGAAAGTAAAGAAAATAATTTTATGAGGACTCACTTCCATATAATTTGTGCATCATACATATGCACTCATAAATATAAACACATGTATGCTCACGAGGCACTTGTAGGATTGAAGTTGATATATCCTAGGTGAATTATAATGCAATATGTCATTGCAACAAAGTGATATAGGGAACCAACAATGAGACACAAAACACTTGACCTCCTCTCAGAGGGAAATTGTGAGTTTGTCTCGGCTTCCTGGTGAAGGAGAGAGTTGTTCATGTTGACCTCTACCAATTGCTCACTGCTTTGCGCAAATAGCTCTTCCCTTAGCTAATAGCTTCTTCTCATTCCTTCTATAGCATATGTTCCCTCACAACAGGCAGGTGACAATGTCAGGGACATTGCCACCTCATGGCTCTTGTATTGCAGTGCATCCCATGCTATACTTATTATGTAGAATGAAACCATTACAATATAATGTGACAAAGTTTGTGCAATATTCCAAGGATTGAATCGAGAGTATAAAACATTAACGCCAATATGTCTAGAAGGACTCGAGTCCATAACCATCGACTAATGTTTTTACTTAGGATTATTATTATCCATGCAATGCAGTTCCTGGACTACTAAAGTGATAACTTTTAGAATGTTTTCATTTTTATTACATCCCATCTAAGACATCAAATTAATACTTGGGATATCATCCTAACTATTGTATTTACAGTATTTTCCCTCCGCCACCCCTCCACTGCTTCTACACGAAATTTAATAAAATATACCCTTAATATTTGTATTGTCATATATCATAATTAATCCCCCTTGGCCCCTTAATATAGGGCAATATATTTTAGCGTTTTTGTATCATAGTTTACTCCCCAATATGAATGGACGTGATAGGATATTGCCTACCAACTGACCCCCCCATGAGTTAGACCTTCATTCTAAGTGTAGGTTCATATTCTAAGTGTAGGTTCATAGAACCCTTTTCGACATTAAAATTATAACATATATTTCATTAAAATTCCAAACATTAAACATTCAACATTCATTCTAAAAGTACATTTGTAAGCAAATACTCTTCAATTTAATTAAGGCATATAATTCTTTAAATTCATAAATAATAAATTCATTAAAATTCCAAGCATTAAACATTCAACATTCATTCTAAAAGTACATTTGTAAGCAAATACTCTTAAATTTAATTAAGGCGTATAATTCTTTCAATTCATAAATAGTAAATTCATTAAAATTCCAAGCATTAAACATTCAACATTCATTCTAAAAATACATTTGTGAGCAAATACTCTTCAATTTAATTAAGGCGTATAATTCTTTAAATTCATAAATAACCAACGTCCATCATCTACTCTATGAGTGCATTTACAAATATCTTTTCCAAGGTTGAAGTATAGCACAATAATTAACATCTATTTATAAGAGATTCTTTTACAACTTAATTATAGCATATAATTCTTACATTCACCAATATTTATCGTCTATCATTTTATTCTGAAATGTATACTCATAAGGAATTCCACTAAGACTAAAATATAACATATAAATATTTAAACATAATACAAGCAACATTATTTCAATAATACATTTATAAAGACCCTTCTACTTATTGAATACAATACATATATTCCAATGATACATTATAAAAAGACCTCTCTGCTATTGGCCATAATATATATAATTCCAATGATACATTTACCCTTCTACTTATTTAATACAATACATATATTCCAATGATACATTATAAAAAGACCTCTCTACTACTGGACACAATATATATATAATTCCAATGATACATTTATAACAGACATTTCTACTATAGAATACTATACATATATATATATTTCTTAATTATTAAGGTATATAAACAGATAATTAGTATGGGCGTTCGATAGGTAACATGAGTAAACTCCAACCAATTTCTTGGTCTTGGCATAAGCAATTTCACAGCAACTATATGTTTTTCAAATATTATGGTGTGTAAATATTAGGAGAGGGTTGTCTATTCTTGAGTTTTTTTTTACCAGTAGTGGTGCAGCTTAATTCTCCATGTTCTCGAGCTTGTTTTTCCTCCAAATTTTTATGACATATACTTTGTCGTGTTCTCTATTTAACTATATTGGTCTTGAGGTGTGACTAATCCAAAATGATGCCATGTCAGCCACAAAGTTCCAAGTTGTCTAGTCTTAGTGTGCCTTAGCGTATTTTTGATTGGGACCAATGCTTGAACATTGATGTGACTTAAAGTAGATGTGACTTAAAATGATTTTCCAATTTCAAATAGTCATTTTATTTCAAAATGTAGTTCAATTTTTTTTTATAAATAATTTTAAAAACATGAAAATATTAAGAATTACTTGTACATAAAGTGCTTTTATGAACCACTTATAGTAGATAGTTGTTTCAAAACTGAGGTTAACCAACACCATTACTATGTCTACTATGATCACCCTCAACTACTGGTCTTCCCGCTCAAAAATAGACAACCCTCCCCTAAAGGTGCTTGACAGGTGAAAGGAGTAAAATCCAAACCGATTTCCTGCTCCAAGCATAGGTAATTCGACAGCAACCTATCCTTCTCAATTATTATGGTGTGTAAACATGTAGTCACTAAGGGTCCTCGACAGGTGGCATAAGTAATTCGAGAGCAACAAATCCTTCTCAATTATTACCGTGTAAATAGGTAGTCACTAAGGGTCCTCGACAGGTGGCAGGAGTAAAATCCAAACCGACTTCCGGTTCCTGGCATAAGTAATTCGACAACAAACATATATTTCTCAAATAATAATTTCGACAGAGAGCAGCATATAGATAAACTTCTAACATTTCATCAATAATATAATACACAGTCGAGAGAGAGCATATCACCATATAAACTTCTAACATTTCAACAATAATGTAATACACAGTCGACAGAGAAACTAAAACGCCGATCTTTCCATGAGTGTACAGTTTTTCACAGAATGTTTTAAAATATGTCTTTTTTGAAAAATCAAACACAGGTCTGGAAGTATAACTTCTCACAGAAGTAAATCAGGGATGTAGTCGTTAAAAAAAAAATTCCAACATAATATTGTATTCTTTGGATAATGGTGTTTTGTCCTTGGTTGATTCAGTAAGAGGATTTAGATCTATAGTTCTATATCTTCAAATAAATAAACAATCACAAAGGGAAAGAAATGTAAAACCTAACCATGAGACATGCTATACAATACGGATCGTAAAAATTAGAAAAAGAAGAACCCTGCTGTAGAATATAAACCCGATACAGATCTTATAACTCAAAAAAAAGAAGAATTATGCTGTGAATTACAAATACGATATAGATCGTATAATCCAAGAAAAATACCATGCTGTAAATTATAAAATTAATACATATCGTAGAATCGATAAATGAAAGAATCATACTGTAATTTATAAAATCAGAATAGTTTAAACCTTAGGGTAGTTGGACGGAATTCATACTTATCGACATGTTTTACAAGCTAAATCTGCACACAACTATTATAAATAATTTCTTATAAAATCGAAAGGGAGAAAACAATTTAATAATTTCTAGCCTGTATGGATCGTTGATCGGTTATCGGAGAAGTCCTTGTAGAGTTGTTGCTCCATCAGTTCCATTCTCTGACGGTTTACCGAAGAGACCCCTCGGTTGACCTCCCTACCATATTGGGAGTAGTCTTCTTCCTCCCGAACCCCCAAGCAATTTGGGGCCGTAAGAACATACAATGCCTTGGATTTCCGCTAGGATCTCCCAATCCCTGGACAAGCTATCAACCCAACTCCAAGGAAACACACTCAATAAAATATCTATTACGAAGCCCATCCAGCACTAGGGAGAAAGAGAGCCCTTTCTCCTTCTCCTCCCTTTCTTTTATAACCAAAACTTGCATGACATGTGTCTCTCCATGCAAAAATAATATTTAATTTGATAATTCTCTTAGTATTTATTCTCATGCAGCAAGTGTCACTCTCACATGAGTGTGCACCTAAATCCCTAAATCAGTGGAATGTAGGTGGAGTGGTCTCTACATGATTTTAAGTCATGTTTTGCTTCATAACTATTTATTGAATATTCTTTCTCATACATAATTGTTCCAGTAAAGATGGGCATAACTCTATTCCAATTTTTTCTCTTTTTCTAAAATAATAATAACAAAATGAAATATTTATTTTATTATATTTTTCTAAAATTCTATATATGTGATTTAAATTATGTATACATAATTAAATGAATAATAATCTTTTTCCGTTTTTGTCTAGGTACCCCTTCGGCGGGTCCTTTCGACAATATCCTTTTTTTCTTCTGGTGGGGAGTACCGTGTAGCGATCGTGGAATCGTTATCGCGATCTCTCGATAACATTTCCTTGGATATTAAGGATGGTTGAGGGAGAAGGTCATTCTTATTGCACGCCCCTCAACTCATCGTACGCGACCAAGTCGTTATGGCCTCGCCCGCACAACATATGCTTCCTCGGGTGAGCTGAAATGGCTTATGACCCGTGCGTGGAGTGCTAATTCAGGGTCGACAGTCCGTCGTCGTACCCCTATGTATATTTTTCATTCTTACAATCCCTATTATTCCATTGTGGTTCATTTGGTAAATCGTTTTACATGCCACTGCACACACTCAAAGCGCACATTAGTAGCGTTGCACTATAAAATCATTTCATCATTCATCATAATATCTCAGTCAGTCGAGAATATCTATCATTCATCATTTTCAATCATTTTCATTTCATAATCCTTCAGTCAGTCGAGCATATTCAGTATTCAATCAATTTCAATCATGTTCATTTCATAATTTGTCAGTCAGTCGAGTATATCTACCATTCAATCATTTTCAATCATTTTCACTTCATAATACTTTTGTAGTCAAGTATATCTACCATTCAATCATAATATTTAGTGCATAATCCATGGTTCATGTTTTTATTTAACCGGGTCACTTCAAAATGAGTGCCCTCAATAGTCTAATCGGTCAAGGTACTGAGGCAGGCGTTACATACACCCCCCCTTATTAAAACTTCATCCCGAAGTTCAAAACAAAAGCGGAAAGTTTTGACGCATTTCAGTTGCATCTTCCCAGGTTGCAGAATTGGGGCAATAACTGTCCCACTGAACTTGAACATGGTCAATCACACGGTGCCTAAGCTGCCATGTTCAACGGTCCAATATGAAGATTGGTTTGGCTGTCACAGCCCCTTCGTCCGATATATGTATATTGCTCAAATCAATAATATGTGTAGGATCAGAAACATAATGTCTAAGTGATGATACATGAAAAACATTGTGCATCCTATGAGGAGATGATGGTAGTGCTAGACTGTAGGCAACTAATCCTATCCGTTCCAATATCTCGAAGGGTCCCATGAACCTAGGAGATAGTTTGGTCCACTTCCCAAACCTAATAGTACTCTTTTGTGGTCTCACCCGCAAAAATACTCGGTCTCCAATTGTATATTCTCTGTCAATCCTGTGCGGATCGGCATAAATCTTTTTCCAGTCCTATGCCTCTTTCAGTCGTGCATAGATATCTGTCATCTGTTCTTCCATCTTGAATCACTTCAGGTCCTAGTAGGGTCTGATCCTAAATTCTATCCAAACTCAAGGGTGTCTAGCACTGACGTCTATATAAAATTTCAAAGGGTGCCATATGTATGGAACTTTGATAGCTGTTGTTTTATGTGAACTCTACTAGAGGTAAGAATTCCCCCCAGCTAGTCTGTTGATCCATCAAATACATCCTCAACATGTTCTCCAATACCTGGTTTACTCTCTCAGTCTTCCCATCAGTATCAGGGTGGTATGTCGTGCTAAAGTTTAGCTGCGTTCCCATAGCTTCTTGGAAGCTCGTCCAAAATATACCTATGAATACCGATCCCCGATCAGATATTATCTTCCTTGGTACCCCATGTAGTCGTACTATCTCATAAATGAATACCCTAGCTATCTCTGGGGCCTGATAAGTATTTTTGATGGGAATGAAATGTACAATCTTTGTGATAGTGTCTACCGCCAAAAAAATAGTATCATGCCTCTTATGGGTCAGTGGTAATCCCACAATAAATTCCATGGAGATGATCTCCCACTTCGACTCTAGAATGGCGTGAGGCTGAAGTAATCCTGATGGATGCCTATGTTCTACCTTAACCAACTAACACTCCATGCATTTGGAGAAAAATTTCACTACACCCTTCTTCAGTCCGTGCCAGAAAGATAAGGGATATAAATCTGCATACATCTTTCTAACTCCCAGATGTGCTCTGTACACTGCTCGGTGAGCTTCCGCCAGGATCAAGTTCCTAAGTTCATCGTTCTCTAGCACATAAATATGGTTATTGTACCTTAATAATTCGTCGTTTTCCAATGAATAACCCTTGTACTTGGGTGATTCCATCTGTTCATTTTTTATCTCGTCCTTCACCTCATTGTACCAGGTATCCCCCTGTTGTACTCCAAGTATCTTTTCCCTCAAATTGGTCTTCATCAGAATTACTGAAAAGATATGGGGTCTGTGACTGAGCACATCTGGTACCTTATTTAGGGTTCCTTTCAAGTAGGAAATGTCGAATTCATACTCACTCAGTTGCATAGACCATATTCCTTTGGTGTCCAAGTCACTTTGGGTGAAGATGTACTGCAATCCATCATGATCTGTCTTAAGTTCAAAATTTCTTCCTACCAGATAATGTCGCCATAAACATAACGCATGCATTACCACAGTCAACTCCATGTCATGCGTTGCGTATTTTTTCTCACGTGTCTTGATTCTTTGGGAAGAGTAGGAAATCACTCTACATTCCTACATTAATACACATCCGACTCCATCCTTGGACACATCAGTGCATACTACGAAATCCTGCTCCATGTATGGAACCTTCAGGATTGGTGTTGTTGTTAGTAATTCCTTCAATTTATCAAAGGCTTGGGCACACCTATCTGTCCATATAAAAGGCCGATCCTTTTACTGCAATTCCATGATAGGTCCCGTAATCCTCGAGAACCCTTCCACAAACCTTTTGTAATATCCTGCAAGTCCCATGAAGCTTCTCACTTCGTGCACATTTTCGGTGCTGGACATTCCCAAATGGCCTCTATCTTTACGAGGTCTACGACTATGTCGTCCCCAGAAATAGTATGTACCAAGTAGTGGATTTCCTTTTGAAAGAAGGAACATTTTTACAACTTCCCATAAAGTTGATTTTCTCGGAGACATTGCAATACCAACCTGATGTGCTCTTCATGTTCTTCTAGTGTCCTTGAGTAGATTAAGATATCATTGAGGAATACCTACATGAACTTGTCTAGGTACTGGCAGAATACGTTGTTCATCAAGTTCATAAATACACTAGGCGCATTGATCAACCCAAAAGGTACAACTACAAACTCGTAGTGTCCAAACCATGTTTTGAAGGAATTGTTTGGAATATCTGCTTCCTTGATCTGCAACTAGTGATATCCTGATTGTAAATCAATCTTTGAAAATATTTTTTTTCCCTTCATCTAATCAAACAGATCAGGAATCCTTGGTAGAAGGTACTGATTCCTCATAGTAGCTTTGTTCAATTAGCGATAGTCTTTGCAGAGTTGCCACAATCCATCCTTTTTCTTGACGAAGACGACTAGTGCTCCCCATAGGGAAACACTTGGTCTAATCAATCCTATATCCAAGAGATCTTGTAGTTGCATCTGTAGTTCCTTCAGTTCCGGCACTGACATCCTGTAAGGAGATCTTGTGATTGGTTCAGTTCTTGGTTTTAATTTGAAGGTTAAATCTAGTTCTCTCTGAGGTGGTAATCTGGGTAAATATTCAGGGAATACATCCATGTATTCATCAAATAAAGGATGATCTGCAATGATGGTTTTGTCCTCATATTTTTTCATCGCTATCACAGCATAGAGCTGACATCCCATCCTCAATATTTTCTTCAGTTGTAAAGCAGAAATCATTCACAGGGATACTTTGTTCTTTTTCCATATGAGGACCTTCTTATGATCTTCATCGTCATAAAAATTCAACTCCTTGCTTCGGCAATCCACTATTGCAGCATGGGATTCAAACCAATACATGCCCACAATTAATTCGTAGGCCCCTAGGGCGGTTGCATAGAAAGAAGTTCTAGTGCAGCATACTCCTATGTCTAACTCACAATATTCTAGCTTCACTCCTACATTCTGGGTATTCCCAGATGCCATTTCGACTGAGTCGAAATCATCTTGAGCACATGCCATCATCATACTTATCTTTAATGCAGAATAAGAAATAAAGCTTTTAGTAGCACCAGGGTCTATGAGTAAAGAGAATGTCATACTGTTAATTATACATGTTGTCTCCAGTACGGTAGACTGATGTTCTGCGTGTCATTTATTAGCTTCCACATGTATGTGATGTGCTTGTCCTAGATCTACTGCAGTAGTTTGAGGTGGTATCAGTTCCTGTCCTATATGTTTTTGAGTGCAATCACTCTAGTAGTGCGAGCCTCTGCACTTCCAGCACCCCTCTCTAGGTCCCTTCTTTATTCTTCTAGTCGGTAAGTTAGTATGAGGTCCAAACTGTGCCAGTTTCCCAAACGATCTCGTAATGTCCCTTTTGAAAGGTGGCTTGTATGGAATTCTTGTGTCCTTAAAGGGTTTCTCATGGATAGGTCCTTTGATATTACCTTGTTGTTTGTAGTTTACTCTCGGTGGATCAGAAGGTGGTCCTACCCTATTCTGACTTGGAAATTTCTACTTGGATGATCCTCTGCTCATCAGTTCTTCTTCGGAAATTAATGCCTTCTGTACTGTATCATGCAAGGTCTGTGGAGTGAGGATGTGGACCTTGTCTCGGATATTGTAGTTCAGCCCATATACATACTTGTTCACCTTTAGTTTCTATGTTGCGATGTGGGGTGCATACCTCAAGGGTTCCATAAACTTGATTTCGTACTCTTGCACTGTCCTACCTCCCTGTCGGAGAGCATTGAATTCATTGATATTCCTCTAAATGAACTCTTCTGACATATAGTGCTTGTGGAATTGTTCCTCAAACAACTCCCAAGAAACTTCGTTGATATCGATCCCCAACTGTGGTTTCAGAGTCTTCCACCAAAGCAGTGCTTCCCCTTTCAGTTGCAAGATAGCCATATGCACCTTCAGATTTGAGGTGTATTCCCTCAAGGAAAAGCACATTTTCATATTCTCCAACCACGCCTCTGCTACGAACCCTTCAGTGGATCCCCAAAACTATGGAAATCTTACTTTTTCCAGTTCGCGATGCATACTAGCTAGCTGGTGGATTTTGAGGTTCATTCATAGGAACTAGAGGTCGGTCTTCTTCGCGGTCTAGCTAGTTCATCGGTGCCTCCGACATCCTCTGGAAGTTCCTCATTATGGCCATAAATTTGTCGGTGTGTAGGTTAATAGTCTCTTTATTTCTCAGTGGCGTGGCTACAGGAGGGGTTGGTGGGCATGTTTCTCGCCCCCGTCCTCTTCCAGCCCTACCTCTGTGAGTTCTTCGATCCATGAAATATTCTGGTTGAAATGAAAATAAAATTAATTAGTTCCGAAAGTAATCATGAAGTTTTCGCGGAAACGCATTGGTCCTAACTAAGTTCGACTAGGCTCTGATACCAAATGTAAGGTCTCCTACCCTAAGCAGGTGAATATTTTTTTATTTTATTTTTGTAGTTAGACCCTTATTCTAAGTGTAGGTTCATATTCTAAGTGTAGTTTCATACAACTCTTTTAGACATTAGAATTATAACATACATTTCATTAGAATTCAAGCGTTAAACATTCAACATTCATTCTAAAAGTACATTTGTAAGCAACTCTTCCTTAATTTAATTAAGACATATAATTCTTTAAATTCATAAATAATCAACGTCCATCATCTACTCTATGAGTGCATTTACAAATATCTTTTCCAAGGTTGAAGTATAGCACAATAATTAATGTATGTTACTTATTCTAAAAGAGTATTTATAAGAGATTCTTTTACAACTTAATTATAGCGTATAATTCTTACATTCACCAATATTTAACGTCTATCATTTTATTCCTAAATTTATACTCATAAGGAATTCCACTAAGACTAAACTATAACATTTAAATCTTTAAACATAATACAAGCAACATTATTTCAATAATACATTTATAAATACCCTTCTACTTATTGAATACACTACATATATTCCAATGATACATTATAAAAAGACCTGTCTACTACTGGACACAATATATATAATTCCAATGATATATTTATAACAGACATTTTTACTATAGAATACCAGATATATATATTTCTTAATTATTAAGACATATAAACAGATAATTAGTATGAGTGCTCGACAAGTAACATGAGTAAACCCCAACCAACTTCCTGGTCCTGGCATAAGCAATTCGACATCAACCATATATTTCTCAAATATTATAGTGTGTAAACAAGTAGTCACTAAGGGTGCTCGACAGGTGGTAGGAATAAAATCCAAACCGATTTCCTGCACCAAGTGTAAGTAATTCAACATCAACATATCCTTCTCAATTATTACGGTGTGTAAATAGGTAGTCACTAAGGGTGCTCGATAGGTGGCAGGAGTAAACTCCAAACCAACTTCCGGTTCCTGGCATAAGTAATTCGACATCAAACCTATATTTCTCAAATATTATGGTGTGTAATCAGGCAGTTCCTAAGGGCATTCAACAGGTGGGTGTTGAAGCCCCGGTTATGTAGGTGCTCGAATGTTGTCCAAGGCTAGCAACAGAGGGTGAAAACCCAATCTAAAAGGCTTCAAACAACTCTGCATGAGTAGTTCTATCCCCAAACCTTTTGGTATAGTTAACTCCCACGTATATTAGGCCTCCATTGGCACTTATGTGGGTTGATCCTGAAAGGATCTGTCATCCTGTGAGGGAAGATCAAAAGTGTTCTATCTCTAGAAGTGAGTTTGATTTAAAGAAAATCTAAACTAAGTTAGATCTAACTTAAGTGTGCTTTGGTATGTAGGATAACCTGATCTGGAAATTAATAAGTATTCTTCCTTTTAAACAAACATGTGAAATGGATCTTTACTAATTAGCTTTAGACATGGTCAGAAAATCAAAATTGAATGATTGCAGCTTAAGGATGGAAGCATATGCACGATTATCATGTTATATCATGCTAATTTAAAAATTAACATTAATTTAAGAATGTTTGTTCATCATTTGCAGAAATAGATAAATGTTTTAAATAAATAAATTCATTTAAGACATAAAACACTCAAATCATAAGTTAAGACAAATCTAAACTACAGACCAATGTATAAATTGTGATTGCAAAATCAAACAGTGTTCATCCAATGAGTAAGGTGAAAAAAATCAAGTATCATCAAAGAAATTTGACAACATAGACAAAGAAGATGCCGAAAGAAACTAACTTTGATTCATCAGGTTTGCAATAAATTACAAGATCTCAGGTGAAACAACGTTTCTCCAATCCTTATTTAGTGATTTTATCCCCCCCATTCTATGACGAGATCTCTCTCCTTTAATAATAATTACAAAACAGATACAAATGGTAGACTTCCCATAAAATAGGGATTACAAAATCAAACTAATCTAGGAATAACTAAGGGCAGCTTGCCACTTGTCCCAAACTTCTAACAACTCATCCACATCAGGATACTTGGCCAACTTGAGTCCTAACTAGACATCACATGTAAAAGAATCAATCTCATTCTTCTTTCTTGGTGTCAATCTCTTTATTCAGTGAAGTCACTGAATCATAATTGGCTCCAGCAAATGTTCCCTTTACTACTGTAGTATCTAAGGCCTCTTGCTGGATGTCAGTGGACTGCTTCATCCAAATTACCTGATTGGGAACAAGCCCTTGTACCACAGTCCCTTCTCTCCTTCTTTTATTACCTTTTCTTACCACTGCTTTGGCTGATCGGCTGTAAAAGTATTCCCCAAGGGAAACCACAGTATCATCCCCAGAATAAGCTATCATCTTAGTTGAAGATGTGGCAATGTTACATGTTGCAACTAATGGAGTTGTTTGGGTGACAGTGGAATTAGGGATGGACATGGTGATTTGGGAAATGAGTAAATAAGAAGAAGTGGTGGTAGATACTAAGGGCACAGAAGTAGGAGAAGTGGTCAAGGTGACAACTTCAGGGAGAGAAGTAGACACAATGGCAGATGATGGTTGTAGAGAAACAAATGAAGACCACACCTCAGTAATCATTGGTGGTAAGGTGATAGGTAGAACTATCAAGAACTAGGTACACCCCACTATCAAAATTTTCCAAGAGTATATGATAATCAAAATTGAAACTTAAACATCCAACAAATCTAAATGTGGCGCAATTTGCACACAACCATGAATATTATCTAAGTATAGCCCTAGATTAGATGCAACCAAAAACACTTATCATAATCCATGTAGTCCATTAGATGAGATTTGTTTCATCATCATAGGGATGAAACTTTCAAAAAGATTTCCAAGTTAGAACATAAAATTAAAACAAACTCATCTTAGAGAAGGACAAATTTGATGAAGAAATTACATAACTGTGAGAACAATTATTGACCACAATCGCACTTTTGTTGAGATGCACAAAATATTTAGATTGATATTTATTAGACTATATTCCAAGCCACAATTAATAAATTCCCAAAAATAATTAAGGATATTTCCCAATAAAACATTCCCTTAAAAATTACTTACACGCACATTTAGGCCTAGGTAGAACAATTAGAGAAATTTCATTCCATGATCATTGAGTAAATGGTTGAATTGAATAATTAGACAATGAATCACATATTTAAGCTTGTAATTTCATGAAATCACAATAATTTAAAATACATAAGAGATTTGCATTGAAGGATGGTTTTAGTTTGAGAATAAAAATGGGTCGCACACGCATTTTCCACCCTAAAATCTTCCATAGATTCTAAATACCTCCAAGGAACTATCATAACTTTAAGCACAAGAATAAATCTTCACAACACATCTTAAATTAAATGACCAATCCTATACACATTGAGTGCGACATATTATTGCCTTTAAGGAAAATAAATCATGATAACCCATTGAATCAATAAATTTAACTTCTAAGATATGCAATCCAATTAATTGCATAAATAAAATAGTAACAAACCCCTCTCAAGTTTAATCCAAAGTTTTGTTTGTAGAGTTTACTTCTTTTGTTTGATATTCAAAAATTGAAGTATAAATGGTTCAACATATGATTGGTGTGTAATTATTTTTTAAACTGATTTTATAGTATTTACAGTTTCGAATGTTTAGATCATAATTTTGATGAAGTGATTTTAGAATGGAAGTTTGACTCAAAGTTTTGTTTACATAGTTTAATTCTTTTGTTTGATATTCAAAAATTGAAGTATAAATGATTCAACATAAACATATAATTGACGTATAATTATTTTTTAAAATTATTTATAGTATTTAGAATTTAGAATATTTAGATATATAATTTTGATGAAGTGCTTTTTTAATGGAAGTTTTGAAGATGTGCTTTTTATTTACCCACCACATCAATGTACTTGTTCAAATCCACATCAATCGAGTAGAAATCACTCACAAACCAAACTCATATTGATCCCTAACACAAACATCAATGCATTGTGAGTAAGTTCTAAAATAAGAGTTAATAAAATACTTTTACAACTGTGGTTAAGTTCTTAAATAATAATTAACCAAATATATTTTTAAATAACAAGGAAAGACAACACATCACTTGATCCTATTAATCACAATGCAATTATTAAGAGTGCTCAATTATAGCTAGATGAATTGTTAACACAATTGAAATAGATTATAGCTAAATAAATTTTAAAAGTGCTCAATTATAACATAAGTGAAAGCATACTGCCTTGTGGGTTTTTATATTTAAAGGGTTTTGTGTGCTTATGAAAGGGGTTTTTGTTTAAGGAAGCCTTGTATGAGTAAGTACTAAATTTTAAAAAAATGCAAGGGACATTCTCTCACGAAATGTATAGAAGTAAGAAGAGTTCAATGGAAATAACTAAGTAAGCCACCTAAAACAAGTATATTATATCATAGTCAAATAATGGTTGGGTATAATTTAGGACCCAATCTCTTACATCTTAGTGCAACCTTTGGTACCTTAAAGCACTACTCCACTAGCCCAATTAGGGTTAATAAATGGCTAGCCTTTACTTTGACTACCTCTTCTCCAAGTCCCATTGAGATCGATTATCTAGCTAAATAAATTTTAACAATGCTCAATTATGGTATAAGTGAAACCACGCTGCCCTGTGGGATTTTATATTTAAAGAGTTTTTGACGCAAGTCACCTTAATGGAATACTTTCTTGCTTAACAATACACACGACACAAAACCACAATGCTTACACGAACAAGGTGTAAAACAGGATGCCAAAAGTGGCTTTATATTACTTCACTGAATTCAGTTACAATGTGGAATAATTGTAAACAAATAACTAACTACAATCGGCCTCGGCTGTTACAACTTAGAAGTAACTGTGGTGTGTTCTCCTTGTGTGTCGACCTTACCCTCTCCTGGTTCAACACTGAACGCTGAGCTATGGATCGATCTCAACTCTCCTCTTCGGTCGGTGTGACTCTTCACAACTTCTCTCGGCTCCGTCTTCTGATGCTTCTCATCCGAGACTTTTTTCTTAGACTAAAGATCCTAATGATCCCCTCTACGTCTTCTACCCCTACTATTGTTGTTCCTGAGACTACTGCAATCCCCGAGACACACATCCACCTGTTCTCTGATCTTCCCAGATCCTTCGAACCTGCACTGTCAGCTCTTAGCCGTGCTGTACAGCCTCTTCCCATGATGTCACCTGTCATGTCCTTCACCAACTCGCAATAACTGTATTAACTTCCTCAGCAACCCCAAACAGCTACCAAGTACAGTCCCTTGACTTTCTGTCCTTTCGACCCTGCTACAGTAATCAGTCACATTTCGACCTTCCTGTTGGCTTTTTTCTCTTCCTCTACGGTTCACTAGTCCTACCCTTCCTCCACGCTTGGATCCTCCAAACCTATCATGTTGTGGTTTGACCCCTCATCGACTACCTAACATCTTATCCCACTTGTCATCCATCGACTAATTCCTGTCGATCCTCGACCCTTCTCAACGCCTGCTGCGTCGCTCCTATTAGTCGCACCCCGACTACTTCTACTTGACTTGTTGACTTCGACAAGTCAACTTGCTCCACGCACCAATGGTCATAGGCACTCTCGCTGGTCGGCCCCTCCCAATCGATCATCTTCGACTGATCTGCATAGGTCCCAATGCTCCTGCATCAGTTTTGTGTGGTTATGAACGGGGTTTTTGTTTAAGGAATCCTTGTATGAGTAAGTACTAAACTTTTAAAAAATTCAAGGGACATTCTCTCACGAAATGTAGAAGTAAGAAGAGTTCAACGGAAGTAACTAAGTAAACCAAATTGTCTGCGTCGAGTGACACAATTTACATGATGATCACTCGTGTCTTTGAATCCATGATTTACAATGTTAAAATTTAGTAAATTGTACAAATTTATTGTCAAAATTGTAATTTTCCATTGTCAGAATGAGAGAGGTAAAAATGACCGAATAAATGACCAATTGTTATGTGGTCATTTTTAGCTTAGTTCTTATCCTGTGACCAAATTGGTCAATTATCTTGGTCATTTTTAGTTTAGTCCTTATCCAGTGACCAGATTGGTCATTTATCTTGGTCATTTTTAGTTAGCTCACTTAAAATTTCTCAATTTTGGTCATTTATCCCTCGAAAAAACTTTGGTGACCAAATTTTTTGGTCGCCTGGTCACTAATCTCTCATTTTGTACTAGTGGTCTAAAAACAAAAGCAACGGAAGCAAAACTACTTTAAGCAATTAATCAACTATGAGCAATTAATCTATCTTATTCTATGAATTGAAAGGCTATTTTACTTGTGCAAAATTAAGGATCTATCTATGAAGTGGGTTCGATTGCAACTAATTGTTCAAAAGCAAGAGATTATGTTAATTTGGGAAAGCAAACTACCTAATTAATTTACGAATTTTAACTAATCAACTAACTATGAATTCATGAAAGCAAGATAACTAGGCTATTTTAAAGGAAACAAACTAACTACTGGGAAGCAAATCTAATTACTCAATCTTGCCTCAAATTATCTACTATATTCTATGATTTAGAAAACTATTCTATTTATGCAAATTAAATATCTATTTGAGAATTCAATTGTAACTAATTATTGGAAAGTAGGAAACTATGCTACTTAACAAACTAATTAACTACTCTATGAAATTCATTCAACGGTTAACTACAAAAGCATGAGAAAATACATATCTAAAGACCAAGCGTAAACAAATTCAATGCTTGAAAACAATAAACTAATTGAAAGAAAATTACCTACTTAATGTACGCAGTTTAACTCAACAACTAACTATGAATTGACGAAAACAAGACAAAAAACTATTCTAAAGACTAACTAAATAATTCGTAAGAAAATCTATTTAACATCTATTTGACAAATTTAAATGTGTCCTATGTTTGAAAAGCAAATAAATCTTTTGATATGGATATGGAAAGCAAAATACACTAATTAACGAATATAATTCTATTTCTACCTACAACAAATGAAATGAAGTAAAGATGAATCAATTCTATCTCCTATCCCTTACCTATCTCTATCAACTAACAGAAAGCTGGAAATGAGTGCAGGTTCATGGTGACAGAAAGAAAATGCAAATTCAAATAGAAAAAAAAGGCAAAGCACAGATCTAGAAAATGTGATGGCAAAGTGACTAAGCTAATACTACGGTGATTGAATCAACAAATAGGAAAGCAAGATGTGAAAGGGAAATCAACAAAGTGGAATGCAATGAAACAACAACATGAAAACAACAACAAAAAGGTAAAACGTAAATGGGAAAACGTGAATGGGAAAAACGGAATGGGAAAACACAGAGGACTGTTCCAAAACATTTTTCTCCCTGTCTGTTAAGACATTCGGAAAATTGTCCGCAGCTAGTTGTAAATGAGCCCGTTTGGGAAGTGGGTTTCGAACCGTTTCCCCAGATTCCTTATGGTTTGCTAACATGTTGTCCCCGAAATTCGTCTCCTGAACTGATGACGGAAATGTAAACGTGAATTTCTGAGAGATAAAGAGTGAAATTATGACAGAGCTGAGTGAAGACAGAGGTATGTAAAGGTAGAACTGTAACTGAAATAGACAGAAATGCAAAGACAAAATCAACTAAGCAAATGCTATGGTGATTAAAATATCAACGGGAAAGGAAAAACGTAAAAGAGCATCTAATTGAAGATACCTGAACAAAGAAAACGTGAATGGAACAAATGTAAAACAACTACTGGGCAGAGCTCTGTGAATTGAGGAAAAACACCTATTCTATTGCACAGAATTTAATCTAATTAAAAGCACACACAATTTAAACATCTACTGAGTTGAGTTTAATAAATTGAAATGCAAAACATAAACTACTTATCTGACAGAATTCGTAGAGACGAACAGAATTGACAAAACGGATCTGGATCATGCACAAAAAGAGCTTGCAACCTCTAGTGGGCCCTCCAAAGTCACAACCTGAGACTATCTACTTCCTCAGATGAACATAAACACAGAAACTAGCTTCTTATTGCAATCAATTTCGAAATTACAGAGTTCAGCTCAAGTGTGAGCCACAACAACAATGACAATAGGTATCACTAACCCTCCTTTACATGGCCAAAAGCCTCTATTAATATAAAAATTTACATATGGAAGATAGGGCGTTTTTCCCCAAATCATGTACAAAATGGATTCCTTTATTTGGGCAACAAAGCCTTGTGATTTTCTTAGATGAACACACGACCTGGGTGGAATCTTGGAGGTGGATAAGCATGAGGACCGCCATGGACAAAACGCACGTTTCTGTTTCTACCATAAATGCCTCTAAGTACTTGAACCAATGATTTCGGAGATGCGAATGACAATCCAAATGGACGTTCGAATGACCCGTAACAAAAATTAGTTCATAAATCCGATTTCTGGGCTGAATTTCCGCTGGGTTGTTGCATGATTTAATTGCTGGGTGCTGAGTTCATGTTGTGGTTGAGTTTTATTGGCTGTATGTTGGATTTTACCAATCTTCTTCCTTCCCATTCTCACGATACGTGTGCTCCTTCCTTTTCACGGTGCATGAGTTATTCTTTACGACCTGCACAAAACGTTTTACATTATATTAATCTCAAAGCAAAAAAGAAACGTATGTTTATGATAAATATGAAGTGGCTTAATATGTGGCTTTTAAAATATGTTAAATGTAACTCCATTCCATAAAGGGGTTTTCTTAAAATTTAATTAAAAGGAATATCTTAATACCCCTTTTTTAAATGTTTTATAATTTAAACAAATTATTTAATAACCCTTTTTTAGCATTTGTTTATTTGTTTAAATTTTAAAATAAAGATTTTATCATTAACTCCTGCTTTTCATTTTCACTGGCAGGTATTTACAGGGTCAACAAGAATTGGAAGATAAAGGTATCATGGAATCAACAAAAGTTGTAAGACAAAGACAAACCAATTTAGTGAACCAACAAGAAACATGCTAGCAAAGCCAGTGTGAAACTTAGGATCAGAAGAAGGACTAAATGAAAGGGCAAATGAAGCACCAAAATGAAGGTTGTATGGACCATAATACATCAAAAAGAAGTAGACCGGGCTTTCTTTATATTTAAGAGTTTTCATTAAAAAAATAAAGCAAAGATAGCCTTATTGAACAGAGCTGTACTAAATTATGGTAAATAGTCCGAGAAATTAATGTAAATAACATCATTATAAAAGACAATTCTTGAGCCCAACACTCCCCCAGACCAAAGGTATGGCACGTCCACGTGCCATGAATGAATTGGGAGTGGTCTCCCATTTATTCAAAAACTTTGTTTGATCATCAATAGTTTATAGGAAATCTTCAACAAAACTAAGCCAACTTTATTACTGCATGAAAACTAGAACTTAGAAAAAAATGTTATGTTATGAGATGACCAAAACAACTTCATATTATTTAAGATTTCTTAATACATACAATTCCTCCAACTAGTAATAATCCATGCTTATGAAGACCATATAAACTCAGACTCTCTCTACTCCCCCAGACTGAAGGTATGGCACGTCCTCCTGCCATGAATAAATTAAGACTGGGTTGTGTTCTCTTATGTTAACACTCTTGATCAATAACACTTAGTAGGTAAGGAAGATTGTTCAATGCATGCAAATTCATCAATTTATGCTCATGAAGACCACATATAAGCTATGATAGGGGACTTTCCTCATGTCTCCCAAAATAGAAAACATGAGGGTATAGATAGTCTGTAAAGCCTATAGGAAACCAGTCATCCCTGCTACTTCTCAAAGGTTTATCGTTATTCAAGTAATTATGGGAAAATTTTGCATTTGAGTTCATTAGACTCCTAAATTTATGGGTCCCACTTCTAGGATAGTGACATCCTAGGTATAGTATGAATTAGATGACAGGGTCTTAAGTGCAACTTACAAACATTCTCAAATGGCAGATATATGAGGTTCATTTAACCGGTTGTTCAACCATGCATGCGTTTTATTAAGATTTTACATAAGTATATTGTTCATACACACAAATAGAGATTAGGCATAGACATCAAAGTCAGAACCCATTGCCAGCAAGCCTATTCAATACCCCGATGGGGTAACTTTGATATCTAAGAAATATCCTTCCCAGATAGAATGCCCCATTGCCAGTGAGCTTGTTCAGTACCCCGATGGGTTTGCCTAGTCATACCATAGGCCGGTCCCCGCTGCCAACAGACCTGTTTAGTATCCCGACGGGTTAGCCTCTTACACCCTTTTTATGTCAGAAACCAGCCTTTACCACCACCCTTAAGAGATTGATACATATCTTTATTTTTGCAACAGGATGGGGAGGTAGCTCTGAAAAACTTTTACGGAATGGGATGGCATATGGGTTTGAGGACATTCTATAAAATGCCCTTTAAAGGTTGTGTGCATGAAAAATAGACTACACATTTAGTTTATTCCAAAGACATGACATGGCCAAACTTAATTAATGTATAGTGGATGAGGCCATAAGAGAATGATTGAAAGTTGTCTCTAGTCCCAAAACTCGCCTTTTTCATAGAGAGTTATAGTAGTGTTCCCCACAAACTAGGAATTTCATTCACCCTTATGCTACTGTGTAGTAAAAATGCTTAAATAACATGCCCTGATAATGAAGCTAGGATGTACGAGTGACCTCTAGGTTTTAGATAGACCTTAAACTTATGGTAAATCCCCATAGTATTTAAAATTGGCCTTTAGTGATTGTTATAGTATGAAATATGCATGTATGAAAATAAATAATGACGGAAAATTGTTTCGGTTTTAGTTATTGACATTATCTTCTTCTTAGATCTTTTATTTGAAAAAGAAAACAAGAGAAATGAAGTTGCAATATTTCCTAACCTAAGAATGCAACATTTTATTTATATACATATTTCCCTACCCTAAGAAGAAAGAAAACATTTTTATTCAAGTATATGAACTTTTCCAATGAAACCAAGTGCGAAGCAAGATGAAAATTATACCTTTATCCACATATGAAAAGGTTGATGTAGTGATTACCCGAATGTGGAAGTTCAACCAACTTACTTGTCTTTGCATCAGAAGGTGTCGAATGAAGGAATGGTATTGTGGCTGGGTTACTTCTTGAAACCAGATTTCGATGCAGTCATGGTACTCACCTACCTTCACTATGTCCTGCAGATCCCCTTCTCCTAGATGATCAATTTCTCGAACACAAGATGGATCTCTCAGCTTGCATGAAGAGAATTATTTAATTTATGGATGCTCTCCTTCGGATGTAATCCCCAATACTTCATATTCTTCTGAATTCTCGCAAAGAACATATTTTTGTAGTTCTTGGGATTTTGGTTCGTATGTCATTTTAGGAGTGGTTGAGAAGCTCTCAACTTCTATCAGGATCTGCTCTTCTTGAGAGGTAGAGATTGTGACTCCAAATTTTGCTAGGATTTGAGAGAGTTCTCTCATACTAATGAGCACCTTTGAATCCATTTGGTGGTTGATAGGTCCTACCTCACACAAGGATTAGTCTCTGGGGTTCTTACAGTACCCAAAAAAAAAACAATTATGTGTTTTTATTTTAAACTATCTACTACTAAGACAAATTTGCAATTTAAACACACCATACTTTTATGAAATAAAACACCTACATGAAATTAACTTGCGGAAAGTAAACACACTCAAATGTATAGAAATAAAATAACACTTACATAAAGGAACAACAAGGCTTTGGGGCGACCCACTAAAGTGGATGCGTCAGGCTATTACACTACAGGGAAATCCGTAGTGAGGTCGTCTTTGCATCTTACCATTTCCCCTCCCCCTTGCTGTGTAATGTAAAGGAAACCTATATACACCTATCTACCTAGACTCCAATCCCTTTAGCACCTCCCTGGCAATGATGCCAAAATGTTGGGTAAAATATGCACTCTAATCAACACTTGTTGGGTAAAATATGCACTCTAATTCAACATTTAATTGTCAACCCGAGAATGTACCTTGTGAGATGCAAACACTATATGTGTAGGATTGAAGACCTAAACTAATCTAGGCTAATCTAAAGCTAGTAATCTATCTAAAATTGAGTAAGGGTTCTGAGCTGTCAATCGAATTGTCAAACAAACCTTCAAATGGAACTACATTCAGACACCACATACAACATTACATTCAGACTCTAACTAGGATTTCAAATGTAAAACTAATCTATTAATTCAAAGCTAACTCTATGTTATCTTAACCTATGAACGCGTATTGAAATTGTAATAAAAAGAAATTACTAATCTAGAAAGTAGCGCTTGGTCTGAAAACAAAAAAAAACGGAAGCAAAATTACTTTAAGCAATTAATCAAACTATGAGCAATTAATCTATCTTATTCTATGAATTGAAAGGCTATTTTACTTTGTGCAAAATTAAGGATCTATCTATGAAGTGGGTTCTATTGCAACTAATTGTTCAAAAGAAAGAGATTATGTTAATTTGGGAAAGCAAGATAACTATGAATTCATGAAAGTGAGATAACTAGGCTACTTCGAAGAAAACAAACTAACTATTGGGAAGCAAATCTAATTACTCAATCTTGCCGCAAATTATCTACTCTATTCTATGAATTAGAAAACTATTCTATTTATGCAAAATTAAAGATCTATTTGAGAATTCAATTGTAACTAATTATTGGAAAGCAGGAAACTATGCTACTTAACAAACTAATTAACTACTCTATGAAATTCATTCAATGGTTAACTCGAAAATCATGAGAAAATACCTATTCTAAAGACCAAGCATAAGCAAATTCAATGCTTCAAAACAATAAACTAATTGAAAGCAAATTACCTACTTAATCTATGCAATTTAACTCAACAACTAACTATGAATTGACGAAAACAAGATAAATAACTATTCTAAAGACTAACTAAATAATTCGTAAGCAAATCTATTTAACGTCTATTTAACAAATTTAAATGCGTCCTATGTTTGAAAAGCAAATAAATCTTTTGATATGGATACAGAAAGCAAGATACACTAATTAACAAAAACAATTCTATTTCTACCTACAACAAATGAAATGAAGTAAAGATGAATCAATTCTATTTCCTATCCCTTACCTATCTCTGTCAACTAATGGAAAGCTGGAAATGATTGTAGGTTCATGGTGACAGAAAGCAAATGCAAATTCAAATAGAAAAAAAAAAGGCAAAGCACAAATCTAGAAAGCATGATGGCAATAGTGACTAAGCTAATACTACGGTGACTAAATCAACAAATAGGAAAGCAATATGTGAAAGGGAAATCAGCAAAGTGGAATGCAATGAAACAACAACATGAAAACAATAGCTAAAAGGTAAAATGTAAATGGGAAAACGTGAATGGGAAAAACGGAATGGCAAAATGCAGAGGTTTGTTTGGCAACATTTTTCTCTCCGTCTTTTAAGCCATTCAGAAAACTGTCCGCTGTTAGGGGTAAATGAGCCCGTTTGGGAAGTGGGTTTCGAACCATTACCCCAGATTCCTTACGGTTTTCTCACATGCTGTCCCTGAAATTCATCTCCTGAACTGATGATGGAAATGTAAACGTGAATTTCTGAGAGATAAAGAGTGAAATTATGACAGAGCTGAGTGAAGACAGAGGTATGTAAAGGTAGAACTGTAACTGAAATAGACAAAAATGCAAACACAAAAGCAACTAAACAAATGCTACGGTGATTAAAATATCAACAGGAAAGGAAAAACGTAAAAGAGCAGCAAATTGAAGATACCTGAACAAAGCAAATGCGAATGGAACAAATGTAAAACAACTACTGGGAAGAGCTCTGTGAATTGAGGAAAAACACCTATCCTATTGCACATAATTTAATCTAATTAAAAGCACACACAATCTAAACATCTACTGAACTGAGTTTAATAAATTTAAATGCAAAACATAAACTACTTATCTGACAGAATGCATAGAGACGAACATAATTGACAAAACGGATATGAATCATGCACAAGAAGAGCTTGCAACCTCTAGTGGGCCCTCCAGAGTCACAACCTGAGACTATATACTTCCTCAGATGAACATAAACACATAAACCAGCTTCTTATTGCAATCAATTTCGAAATTACAGAGTTCAGCTCAAGTGTGAGCCACAACAACAATGACAATAGCTACCACTACCCCTCTTTTACATGGCCAAAAGCCTCTCTATATATAAAAATTTACATATGGAAGAGACGGCGTTTTTCGTCAAATCGTGTACAAAACAGCTTCGTTTTTTTGAGCAACAAAGCCCCGTGATTTTCTTAGATGAACACACAACCTGGGTGGAATCTTGGAGGTGGAGAAGCATGAGAGGACCGGCATGGACAACCCACGTTTTTGTTTCTGCCATAAATGCCTGTAAGTACTCGAACCATTGATTTTGGAGATGTGAACGACAGTCCGAATGACCCGTAATAGAAATTAGTTCATAAATCCGATTTTTGGGATGAATTTCCGTTCAGTTGTTGCATGATTTAATTGTTGGGTGCTGAGTTCAGGTTGTGGTTGATTTTTATTCGTTGTATGCTGGATTTTACCAATCTTCTTCCTTCCCATTCTCACGATACGTGTGCTCCTTCCTTTTCACGGTGCATGAGTTATTCTTTACGGCCTGCACAAAACGTTTTACATTATATTAATCTCAAAGCAAAAAAAAAAATATGTTTATGATAAATATGAAGTGGCCTAATATGTGGCTTTTAAAATATGTGAAACGTAACTCCATTCCATAAAGGGTTTTTCTTAAAATTTAATTAAAAAGAATATCTTAATACCCCTTTTTTAAATGTTTTATAATTTAAACAAATTATTTAATAACCCTTTTTTAGCATTTGTTTATTTGTTTAAATTTTTAAATAAAGATTTTATCATTAACTCATGCTTTTCATTTTCACTGGCAGGTATTTACAAGGTCAACAAGAATTGGAAGATAAAGGTATTACGGAATCA